>CM034533.1:39948526-40352976 GCA_020002185.1 Paraescarpia echinospica
AGCTGTTACTCAAAATGACAAGTCGTCGATTAACTTATTGCAGTGGACAGTGTCGTATTGTGTGTCAGCAGGTGTTTAATACAACAGTTTAACGAAATGCGTTGGATACAATTTCTAAGAGAGAAAGTGAAACCTAAAAATGGTTGTCTACGATAAAACCAAATGTATGGATCGCCCCAAGCAACGTGTTTATCCGTACCGATAAAGTTGTCAAAACAATAACCACTCAGCACAACGATTTGTTAAGCGGGCCGATTCAAAAACATTATAATTTCTGCGAAATGCTGATTTCAACATTTGTAATCAGTGGAGCGAGAAAGAGTCGCCAAAATCAGATTAAGATATAGTTGTACTTCGCGTTGGAAAGAGTTATTTTGGACTTGAGTCATTATAAATCGCCAGTCTTTGTGTCAAAAGATTGTCATCAAGGCGTTTTCGTCAGGTACACACATTGAAATGCTTCGTCGGGTTTGCAGAGAGAGAGAGAGAGAGAGAGAGAGAGAGAGAGAGAGAGAGAGAGAGAGAGAGAGAGAGAGAGAGAGAGAGAGAGAGAGAGAGAGAGAGAGAGAGAGAGGATACCTTCCAAATGTTGAATGCACTCCCCGTCTACCCACACACATTTACAAGCTTTGACATTTGCAGTTCTATTGTGAATTATGAAACCACATAATATGCATATATATATACATAGTTATATATATATATGTACATATATGGTAGACCTACTGATTTCGAATGCCATCTCGATTACTCTAAATAGCATATGGCCACGCTGCACTCATTGTGCGAAGACTATGTGTACAAACATATCCACCACTGAAATTATCCAGGTTTCTAACCTGGAATATCTCAACCATGAGTGCGATACTCCAATTACTACGAGACCGAGCTCCACTTCCGGTGTATGAAAAATAGATAAGCTAACGAAAAATGTACAACTCAAAACATGTTATGTATCCACACAACTGGTCTACAATGGTACTAATATATCCAAAACAACGGGACCTCCAGCCCTGCATTCTACTAAAAAAGGATCAACTGTAGTATTCAAGAGTTTACGTGCAAAACTCGTTAAACATAATTTATATAACACTCCTTTCCAGAGGTGCAAATATCAATATCACTGTTTGCCTGCCTGAGTCATTCCGTAAAGAAGGCGGGAGATCAGATCAATGTCACCACTGTTATTACGCCAATCATTCTGTTCGTCGAACCGTAGCCGTCACGCGTGACGTTCATTAGACCGAGACAGTATTCCTTGTTCATTTACTACAGAATCTTCTCTAGTATAGTTCATGTTACTTAAGGTTAGAGAACCGGTTGCTTGTGCACAAATGAGGGGGGGTCGACGTTGGATGCTTGCTATGGGTACACGTGTCACATACGCAAAGTTATGTATTTTAGAAAGCGCATAAACTCGGGATTTCAACTATGGTATATGTGGTAAAATAATTATTACAAAAACACTGGTTTCCATGGTAAAGGAATTTTTCACCGCTGGTCAAAAAGTAAAAAGTAAGAGGTAGTTTTAAACCCTTACTTGTTTGAGAATATTACTGCTACGCCTATTTAATTTTAAGCAAATTATGATGATTATGTCATAAATAAAATAATATGAGCTTTGGAGTTTTTTAGAAACCTCCCACTGTTATCAGAATACCATTGAGAGCAAGATATGTACGAAATTTCATCGCAAAATCTTTTACAGTATTCATGTTTAAGCACTTTTGGTGAAAAGTGTATGAACCTGAGTTAATGCTGGATAAAGATGGCCGACAAGAACAAACTGCAGAAAAATGTATTTTTCAATTAGTATTTTAAAAACAAATAATTGCATAAACAACATAACAACATAAGTATGACTCTTTAGCATATATCAAAGTATACTTTAAATAAAACAATTTGCAAAAATCTTTTCAACAAACAGTATTCTAAAGTACAGTTATTTTAAGTCCAAAATATCCTAATACATGTCGATATTTTTGAACGCGGAACCGTAACCTAAAAAACAAGTTAGGTGTTACTCAATTGTTTTGTCTTTCGTGTGACTAGTAGAGACGCAATGCCCTAACATGCATGGGAAGACATCAACAAGAACACGCTTCAGTGATCAACTGATCTATTACTGTAATTTACACCTCGATAAAAGTGCATTGTCAGGATGCATGTAATGAATGGAAACTACCAGTGTAGATGAATAAAAGGACCCAACACAATAACAAAGTACTTGTTGCACTCCGGGAACCTGTTTGAGTGATTTAATAAAATAAGACAACATAGGAGACCATCCACATGTATAGGGTATCAAGGAGAGTATCGTGTGTGTGTGTGTGTGCGTGCGTGCGCGCGATTGTACGCACACAAATTTTTACATAGAATCCCATACTAACATAAAATAGCTGTCAAAATGGGAAAATACAGCATACTGTGAGCACTGTCTCCAATAATTACTTATGCAGGTACTCTTATAATACTTTCTGTATCATTTCCACACATGTTACCTGATATTTGAAACATTGGTAAAGTGTACATGTACGAGGAAAAATGCTTATCCGAAAGGTGGGGCTACATTTTTCATGAATATTCGTAACTTGTTATGATGTAAATATATTTAGACATTTATTTGGGTAACTAAAATGTTTCCCATTCCCATGTACGGTCCTTGCAGAACAATCGCAGAAAATGCACGTAACCTTATGAACAATCGATTTTCGTCCGTCTAACGTACGGTACGAAATCTAAAACCGGTAGGAACTCTCAACCAAGGGCGAATCTAGAAAAATAAAGGCGTTTCTTTCTTCCATAGGGTAATAGTTCAATGCCTGAAAGTTTGGCATCAGGCATGTAAAAAGTCTGGGAGCAAAACACACGGACGCATGCACGCACGCACGCGCGCACAGACACACACACGGACGCATAAACGCATACAGACACACACATACACACGGACGCACGCACGCGCACATATTGCACGATTATACTTAGTATATAAAATCTAAGTATAATCGAAAAATAATTTAATAAAACAATATTTTTAAATGTCAGGCGTTTGAGATCATTCCTATTTGTTGTCAGGTCAACTCGCGTGTTTTCTCCGCAATCTCGTTTGTCATTTATGCTGTATCTTGGGCCCATGAAGAAAGAAGATACACAAAAAAACACATCCTGCCTGTTTATTGTTGTTTGAAAAAAAATTGGTTGTGGACAATGTGGTGAATTACGTAAGTTACAGTGTCCACCATTTCAAGTCCAGAATGCTCTGATCATTAACATGTTAAAAGTCTTTTGGTTGGATTCTGATGATGTAGTACCATACATCAGTCAAGCAAATTTTTATTTCTGAAGGGTTTCACATTCTCATATTTTAGTTAAAAGACATTATGAACTTCAGTTGGCATTGCGCCACATAACAGTAAGTACAGATATCTTATCTTCTTCTTTAATTATAGGTGTATATGTATATATCTTGGCTACCATCTAAGGCAGTTTTTCATTTATTTTAAGCAGTTTTTGTTTTTTGCACTTTTGTTTTTGTTTTTGATGGCCAGTCCTCCTTTTCCTTTGTTGGCCCAGTATGCGACTCCTCATAAACATATCGTTTGTGGAATCCTAAAGGCGTGCTTTGTTTTTTCGTCCCGGGGTCGTCGTCTGAACACGCCGTAGTGTAATTTATACCTTCAAGACAATCACAATCTGTCATTGTCAAACATACACAATATGTTGACAGACGAACACACAGACAGACTTATAGGGAAAGAACTTATCAGTGCGGTGAAGAAATCTTTGAAGATGTCAGTGATCATGATTATAGGCAATGAAAGGTTCATTCAAAGCTAGACATGTGACAAGGGGACGAGTACAGTTGCAAGAGTGGCGTTGTTGACAGGCATTCACAGTAGCGTATAAAGAGAAGGTCACGTGGGAGTCAGCGGCATGTGTAGTCATTGCAGAATTGAGCATTTAACTTCTCTTCATAGTATTTTATTCTATAGCGTGACTACTTGCTAAATTCAGAGGTTGGCGTCAGAACACAACACACACAGTTTTTAAAACACCTCCACCTGTACTCCGTTGTGAGCAATATGGCTGCGGTAATGATGAAAATCTCCCATCAGATCTCATTAGTTGCTACCGACTTAGTGACGATTATTTGAGTTTTTCGTCCTCTTCCTTGGTTGGTAGTTGGTTGAGCAGACTAAACACCTCAAATGCCCCAATGACAGTAGTCCAGTTATGGTTTTTTAAACTTTTCATTGTGGCAACGCCGGATTGTCGATCGGGGGAACGGTGGTTCGATTCCACCTGCCGCCGTTCCGAAACTTAGACAATTTCGTTCACCTCACGTTGCCTGCGTCTTTCGGAAGATATACTAAAAGCCGTTGGTCCCTTTTGTCTGGTGTCTATGCCAGGGGAAGTAAAAGGTCCCAAACAGGGCATAAATGTGTAACCTGTCACGCACTCATAGAGTGGTGGTCTCTATTTCTAACCCACTGGATCTTGCTCCCAGCAGCCGGAGTTGCTTCCCGGTCGGGCGTGTGAGAGACTCCGAGCAGGCAGTGTGTACAAAATATCATTGGATCCACTGGGTCCTACATGAATGTACATACATTGGTTAGTCTATGGTTTTGTGAAGCATGTAGAAACAACTGCTCCTGAGTGTGTTCTAGCATGTTGTTTGTATGACGGTTACGTCCGATTCAATAACATGACGAAATCCAACCGCCGCATATTATTGAAATCGTGATCAGTGCTACTATTGTTTAAATAAAACGTACTGACTAGGTGTATTTCTTTATATATGCTACCATCATGTTACCTTACTAACATATTTGGTTACATATCTTACTTTAGTCTCTCTTGCATTGCGAAATGCTTAGACTCTACTCTCAATTTGTTTTTACATTTCAGTTCAGTCAGTACAAATATGTCAGTTATGTCATGACATGTTCAAACCACCTCAATGTTTATCAAATCATATCCTAACTCACCGTACAATCGATTTTTGATCATTAAACTTAATAACCTTGGGCTTGATTCTCGACCAGCATTCCTTATATCAGCTAAAGCCAAACCCGAAAGTATTGTCAATCGTCTGATGCGCATCAGGAAATACAAATACGGTTTGGTTCATACCATGGTAGTATATCATATCCGTGCATTGCAATAACTTCCTAACTTGAAAATCGAACAGATCATTCACATCCTACTTCCGCTATTCGCATTGTTTGTTGGTTCTGTGGCGGTGCAACAGAAGGTTACACTAACGAACAATGCAGTATGTTCACCATTGTTTGTTGGTTTTGTGGCGGTGCAACAGAAGGTTACAATAACGAACAATGCAGTAGTTTCACCATTGGCATTCCGCAGTCGTTGCTGACAATATCTAGACGTATTCTGTCAACCACTACAATCACTCGACAACTCGTGTGTCATTCAAATAAATACGGGCTAACCGCACGCAGTGTTTTTGTCTACAGGTAACTAAGGGCAGCCTCTGGTGCTGATGGTTTTGGCGTGACAAAGGCTCTTTATCTGGAAATGTGATACACCAACTGCAAGGTGTCACATTGAAGGCATACGGTGATTCACCACAGAACATTCGAGTTCAGATGTTAACATTCGGGTATTCCACCGAAGACTGCGAAAACAGATCAGCTGTGTCACGTTTCTCCATGTCGCTTCTGTTACAGGATTGTTCTTATAAAAAAAATCCCAATTGTATGTTCGCAACTATTTTTCTTTGATGTAAAGACATCTACGATTAAGAACGTAAATACCTTACAGTGGTTATACCAGCACATTTATATATGATGGTGCTACTTATTTATAACTAGTAATCACGCCACTGAATGCTTCAAGAGCCACCATGGTGTAAAAAAAAGCATAGCTTGAGAATACTGAATGGCGGTCGATTACTTTACTGCAACTGTACATAATACCAACACTTATTGGTGTTGCGGTCTTTACTCGACTGATGTGGTCTTTCCAGGACAATAATTCGTCGAAAAGAACGCCTAGAAATTGGGCAAATCGTACTCTTAATATATGTGTATTTTTATTTTGATACTTACATCTGACAATTGTGCACAACTGGAAAATAACATGTACAGTGTGTAATTGGTGTTTGCTATATTAAGAGAGAATATGTTGACTGAGAACCATAACTGCAATTGTTAAAGTTCGTTGTATTTGTTTAATATTTTCAATCTGTTTATATTATTGACTGAACATAAAATGTTCGTGTCATCAGCAATGACCAGCTTAGACACATTGCACATGTAGTTGATATACAGAATAAACAGCTTGTGACCAAGTATAGACCCCTGTGGAACTCCACATGTTATGTTTTATGTGTCTGAGCTGTAGCCATCAGTGTTTACAAATTGGCTACGATTATGCAAGTAACTATTAATCCAATTATACGCGTTTCCACGAATGCCATAAAGTTCGAGTGTTTTACACAACAGTTGATGGTCGACAGTATCAAACGCTTTCTTATGATCTATAAATACACCTAATGCACATTCCGCACATCTTGTGTTCTAGCGAATTTGTAATATCCTCAAGCAATTCAATCAAGGCGTGCGAAGTTGACACGCCTTCTGTAAACCCATATTTTGACATGCGTTTAGGATAGTACAAGGTTTCATAAAGCCTTCAAGTCGAGAAGTAAACAGTTTCTCAATATTTAAAAAAATTGTAAAAGTGAAATCGGCCTGTAGTTGGTATATAAATGTTTTTCACCAGATTTATAAACAGGTATTACTTTAGCTGTTTTTTATCTTTAAATGACAGATTACATACATAAGCGTCATCGGATCGGCAATACTTTCGATTACATTTTTAACGAGACTCATCGTAAAATGCCTAAAATGTATTACCGCATTTATTAACGGTGCGTATATCCTCTTCCTTATCGGTTGGTGTCAAAAACATAGAACATTCATTGCGTTTGCCCATGTAATCCAGAATTGACACTCCTGGTGGAATTTCAGTTTGTTTATCTTGCTCTGGTCCAATGCTTGTAAAATACTCATTAAACGTGTTTGCTACTGCAGCCCTGTCACTGATAATAAATAATACCATTGTTATCAAATTGTACAGGATAATTGCATTCAAGTCGAAATTTCCCCATGATTTTAAGTAACATTTTCCGTGTCCCCGATAAGTTGTCCCGGTGCTCTGACAATAACTTACTATAATAATCTCATTTAACGAATCATATAACGATTGTTAGTTTATTCTTGTACGATTTATTCTTTGATTCTGTAGCTGCTTCTAATGGAAAGAAATGTTTGTATAATAATTTATTTTTTCCTACATGCATTTTTGAGACCGTTCTTGAGCCAAGGATTTTTGTTCAAACGTATTGTTATTATTAACTCGGCGAAGCTGACAATGTTTATTATACATCGCATTATCGCTAAGAAAACTGTTGTATGCCTCATTAATATCTGTGTGACTAAGCACCGTGCCCCACGAATGTGCGTCCAACGCGGTTTTTAATGCATTGGCATCATCAGTGCTTGTTTGACGTTGGTATTTTGCAGGGCAACTACGTCGGTTACCGTCATACTTACAAATAGCAAACACGGGCAAATGATCGTTTATGTCAGTAACAAATAAACCACTCGTAATATCACTATC
The DNA here is from genome assembly GCA_020002185.1 of Paraescarpia echinospica. Lineage (NCBI taxonomy): Eukaryota > Metazoa > Annelida > Polychaeta > Sabellida > Siboglinidae > Paraescarpia > Paraescarpia echinospica. The sequence goes on from CM034533.1 coordinate 39,956,174, forward strand.
AATATCATTGGTAAATATATTATCAATAAGTGTTGCGAACACATTCGAATTTTGTGTAGGGTTAATTATTATTGGATATATACCAAGACTGAACATCAAATCTACGAAATATTTTGTACCGCCGTGCGAGTCATGTTTTATTAAATCTATATTGAAATCGCCACAAACGAATATAGTTTTCTTAATAGCAGTTTGATTAAATAGGCGCTCAATGGTATCACAAAATAAAGATACGTCAGACCCATGTGCTCTTAGTAATGTTATTTTCTGGATCAATGTTACTTTCTTGGTCATGGGTTATAATCGGAATATTGGAACAAACGAAAGTTCAACTGATCGAATCGATTGGAGACATGTTGGCAAAATTCAAAATTAGACTGTATGAACATAAATTCATCACCACGGATTCCCGCAAACGGAAGTGTATCCAGTGAGTTCATAGGCATTTCGATAACAGAAGTCAATTACGGAGTTCTAACTCTCGCAAGATCTGCGAGAGTTTTCACTTTGAGTCGTTGACCGTCCACGCGAGTCTTGATGTATACGCAGCAGTTTTGCGCCCACGCGCTACGGATCTTCTTGTCACGCTTCAGCTACCGCGCTTAAAGAAAAAGTTCGGTGTTGTGCGCTGAGAGGTGGTCATTCATGTCAATGTCCGTTCCTCTCAACGCACCTCGTTTCGTCATTAGCTCCGATTTCTTGTCAGCCGAGCGTAACTGGACGATGATGGGACGTTTGTGATCACGTCGCGGCGGAAGGTCCTGTATCGCTGTGACGTCATACGGTTCAATCGTGACTTTCAACTTCTGTAACGCGAAGTTGACAAAGTTCGTTCGCGTTGTTGCATGCGTACTCAGTGATAGTCGGGGTTTCTTAGATATATAGATGGATGGATGGATGGATGGATGGATGGGTGGGTGGATGGATGGATGGATGGATGGATGGATGGATGGATGGATATAGTTTATTTTGTAATCGTATAAATTATACAAACAAACATAACCAAACAAGTATAACAATCGGTGATATAATATACGATTCCAGGTTGACAGCGAAGTCAATTAAGGTTGTAACAGTTGGTTTAAATGATTATAATACAAAATAAGTAGGCCTACTTATTATGTGAACTGGTCGCTGTCAACCCCACAAATAGCTGTACACACAATGTAAAAATAATTTCACGTGTAACATGTTGATAAAGTTTATATAACAGACCAGATATGTAAAATGAAACAACAATACTAAAAATAAATGTTCAATTAAATTGTATATCAAACATTTGGTGATCCCAACTACCGACAATGACTAGAATATGATTACACATATGAACAGGTGTTTCGGAATGAATTAAGGTTATGCTAGAACTTCACATCTACTTACACCAATTGCTGTTAGTGATAATACACAACTTTTTTTAGTTTTTGTTTTGAATGATAGTTGGAATTGTATTAGATCAACTGACCTTTACATAACAAACTGTTTGAAGATATTACAGTACAAATGGTGAACAAATTATATGTGAAATTTGTCTAGTTCCGTGAGTGTGTATGTCACAGGTAAATGTAAAAATATCGGACAAAGTATGTGGTAGGCTCCCGTGAACGTAATTATACATACATTTTCCAACTTCAATTTCATATATACATGCGTATCTTGCAACTGTATTAAATTTAGGCATTTTTTGGCATAATAGATAATTTTGTGAAATGAGTTTTGTATGTGGATCCCCACAAGATGATTCCGTATGTCTAGTAAGGGTAAACTAAAGTATTATAAATTGTTTTAAGGGCAGAAACAGGAAGACGGTGGTTAGCTTTATTAATTGCGTATAAAACACTGGATAGTTTATTTTTGCATACATTTATGTGTTCCTGTTTTTCATCAACATGAAGGCCTAGAAGTGTTACACATTTTATATGCTTAATTATTTTATTAGACATTGTTAGGAATAATTCGTCACACTGAGGAGGACGGGATCTATTCAATAACATGCATTTTGTCTTGGAAACATTTAGGGATAATTTATCCGCACGAAACCAGTCAGCTAATATATTAAGTTCGTTATTCATATCTTCATATATATTATTTATTTGTATTCCAATCTTGTAAATATAGTAGTGTCATCAGCAAATAATATACATGTAGTTTGGCACTTTTTACACAAAAAAGAAGGTCATTTATGTATAAGATAAACAAGAGCGGACCGAGGATAAACTCCTGCGGGACACCGTATGTGATATCTTGCTGAAGCGAATCACTATTGTTGAATTTAACATATTGTTTCCAGTTTGAGAGATAACTCTTAAACCTTTTGAGTTAAGTACCCGTTATTCCATAATATTCAAGTTTATTAATAAGATTTGGTGATCAATTGTACAGAATGCCTTACTCAGATTCAGGAAAACACTAAGGACTGAGTCTCTTTTCCAGAGCTTTTATGGCATCACTAGTAAATGCGGTTATAGCATTTATTGTTGAAAGTAGCATAGTAGGTTGTCTTAGCAAGTTGTCTTAATTTATTATGCATATTTCTATATTTTAGCATAACGGATGTAGGCCGAATGTGTCTTTGGTTTGCCGATAGTTTATTTGATGTTGCAAACGATATTATTAGACCTTCGGTCATCCACTCATTCCGAATTACATATTTCGATTTAATTTTGACAATTTTTTCTGGTGTGAAAGACGCAATGACATAATTCAGGTGTTCAGAAAATGTTGTAAGTGCATCATTTATGTCTAATTGATGTAGGTACGTCCACTTAATTTCACGGAGAGCAGATGTTATGTGTCAAATGGACATGTTCGATAAAGGTATATGTTTGAATACTAACGGCTCGTTTGATTTTTTAGAAGGCGTCCGCTTGCCAATTAAACAAAATATAGGTAAATGATCGGGTGTATCAATGTACAATACCCCATAATGAACAAATGAGGTTGTATGCCAAACATATATGTTATCAATGAGGGTAGCAGAAGTATAGGTGATACGCGTTGGCTTAGTAATCGTGGGAATGGTGTTTGCAGCTAGAAATGTTGATCAGTTCCTATTATGACCTGATTCTTTGAGCTTAGAGCCTTATGTAATATTTACTCATATTGTAAAATAGATGAAGTGACATTTGTATTAGGAATCCGGTATATTTCGTCAACGACTAAAGTTTGACCATTACTGCTAGATTCAACAAAAACAGATTCAACTTCACCTTCTATGAAAATGCCAAGGTCTTCACGAAGATTGTACTGAATATTATCACGTACATACATAGCGACATCACCATTTGATTTAACCTTCCTGTTTTTATCATTAAGGTTATAATTAGGCAGTTTAAAACGATGCATATTATCATCATTTAGAAACGTTTCACATAATAAAACAAAATCAATGTCAACATGTGCTTCAGATAGTTATGATAATAATGTTTTACGTTGATCAAATGTTGATGAGAGTCCTTGCGTATTTAAATGGACTACTTTGTACTGAAAATTATTATGACCAAATTTATCAGGAAGTATATTGTTAACATCATAGTAATTACTATTTATATCCGCTAAATTAAAAGGATTCGTTTCTATGTCTTCGTTGTGAGTATATTGTCATACAAGTGCCTGAGATCTAGCTCAGAATAATTACATAACATAATTACATCCATATTTTATTAGGACTAATTAGTTTTCTGTGCACATAGCGCGTTTACGCTATAAAAGAGCGAAATCATTGTCGAAGAAGAAAATCATTATATAAAAGAACATCACAGATGTTGAGTTGAACAGTTCATAATTGACTTTTCCAGAATCGAACGTATATCTGGAGTAGATAATTGTGAAGTAGTTGGATAAATGTAATTATAATAGTTATATTTGCATACACATTTCCGAAGGTTATACAGTGCAAGTTTAGGAGAGTTCGATAAGGATGGACACGTGGCTATGCAGAACAGTTTATAGAAAAACAAAAGAAACAAAACGTACAGCTGACTACGAGGGAGATGGCTGGCTCTGAAGTCAGGTTAAGATGACCGGCGAACAACTAATCATACCTTCAACTACATATGCTGCTCTGTTCCCCAGGTATCATTAATCTGAGATATAGTATTACTGAACCATTGTGCAATTACTTAGCTAATATAAAAACTATCATCATAGTATAACCTAAGAGTACATGTATGTAACAAATTACATCATATGCAGGTTGTAGTCTATTGAATAATGACTACCCCCTTGGCACTTATATATACTAGTACTTATCATGGGTTTATCTTGTTCACCATCAAGGTTGTAACATATAATAATGTTCATAAAGGTTGTAACATATAATAATGTTCATAAAGGTTGTAACATATAATAATGTTCATAAAGGTTGTAACATATAATAATGTTCATCAAGGTTGTAACATATAATAATGTTCATAAAGGTTGTAACATATAATAATGTTCATAAAGGTTGTAACATATAATAATGTTCATAAAGGTTGTAACATATAATAATGTTCATCAAGGTTGTAACATATACTAATGTTCATAAAGGTTGTAACATATAGTAAAGCTCATCAAGGTGGTAACACTTTTAGCAATGTGTGCGTCGTACGACATGTGTGTATGTACCATTGATACGACATATAACATGTATATGCGACACGCATATCCAGCGTTCATTCGCGTGCGTCAAACCAGTTAATACACGTTGAGTTCTTGCGGTGAATTGATTCTCTTGATAGTGTTATTGTTGTCTTTAATGACTGTGTGGCCATTGTGCGTCCAACAGTCAGCTATCTTCTTGTCCGCTCGTAGTTTCCGAGTTTGGAAGGCCACCAGTGAGCACCGCTGTGTCAGGTCTTTGTTGACGAAGATTCGTAGTGCCGGTTCTGTGGTTTTGTTGTAGGTCTTTAGTGCCCCGAGCGCTGTAGACAAAGTCGCGTAGTCTTTCAGATAATCATTGTCCTGGGTCTGTCTGGCGTCCAGTCGATGACAGCGCTCTATGTCTACGTCCTTTATGGGTGGGCATACGTTCGACAGCGGAACGGGTAGTCAATGCCATGATCACATCCCGTTTGGACTACTGCAACTCTTTACTGTTCGGTACCTCAACCAATAACATCGGTCGATTGCAGCGACTCCAGAATGCTGCCGCTCGTCTTATTACTCGACAGGCTCGTTGTGAAAGTGCGACCCGTATTCTTCGCGAACTGCACTGGCTACCCATTCAACAGCGCATTGCATTCAAGATCGTACAAGTCGCTGCACGAAGACCTCTCGCCTGTCTATATGCAGAAACTCGTGCGTGTCTACATGCCAGCCAGACGTCTTCGGTCTGTTGACTCGAACGCACTAGTTGTTCCGAGAACACGCAGCAGAGCCGGTGACTGTACATTTGCTCACGCAGCGGCAGCAGTGTGGAACGCTCTGCCGTCAAGTGTTACCAGCAAAACATCACCGGAATCATTTAAATCTGTGTTGAAGACTCACCTGTTCACAGCGGCGTATATGTAACTCGGACCCTTACCAACACAGTTTTACCATAGCTGATTGATGTTTAACGTTTATTTATTATTTATTTATCTATTTATTTACTCTTCGTATACATTTAGCCTAATTTATTGATGTTTACATTAATTTTAATTTATTTATTTAAACAAATAAATAATGTGATCTTAACTATTTTATGTTATGATATTTTACATCACATTCCTTTTCTACTTCTACTATATTTATTGTTTTAATTGCTATTATTATTAGTTCATTTTATCTAGGATATAACAACTATTGTTTTTTATTCAATGCATTATTTTTTACATACACTTGCATATTGTTGTAAAGAGCTGAGAACAATATTGGACGTGGCGCTTAACAAAATAAAATATTTGTATTATTATTATTTTACTATTTATAACGTCCAGCACTTTGGCACAGGCGTATTCGCCAGTGCCTGACTCCGCAATCCCCTGGACTCGTACATTTGCCCGGCAACTGTACTGCTCCGTAGCATCGATGCTTGTTTCGAGCCTGCCGACCATGTCCAGCAGTTCACCGATAACCTTGTCTTTGGCGTCTATTATACTGCGTAAGCGAAACACCTATAATTTCAGGTCCCTCAATTCAGTCATTAGGGCATCAGGGTAGAGTGCAGCTTTGATTTTGTCTACCACCTCCTTGTCCCCGAGCATCTCTTCTGCGGCAGTCGACGTTGAACTGCGCGTGCGTGGCCTGGTCGTCACAGAAGACGGTAGATGTAGAAACACCCAGAAGGCCATGCCGACGATCGTGATCATGTTGATAGTGTTGTCCTAACTTTTCTTTCTTCTGTGTGTGTATATGTCCCTGGTGTATGGCCCGTCTCCACTGTTGCCGATCCTGTGTAGTTGATTCCCATGTGTCTGCCGGGATATGTGTGGCTTTTATGTGTCTTTTAACCACATCTTTGTACCTGAAGCGTTGTCCACCACGAAGGCGTTTCCCGCAGGATAACTCGCCATAGAACACAGCCTTTGGAAGTATGTTGCTGCTCATTCGGGTAACATGTCCAGTCAAGCGGTGTTGGGATGCTGTCAGAATGGTTTCGGTACTTGACATGTTCGCCCGTCTCAAAATGTCTACATTTCAAGTGTGGTCTTTATAGAGAATGTGACGCCATATTGTGAACATACACGATTCCAGAAACACCGGAAGGCTCCCGAGGCAGCATGTACATGGTTGCTAATTTCCACATCGATGGTGTTGTCAAACGCAATCTTGCTGCCAAAGTATGTGAAGTTCTTGACTGATTTTAGTGAGGTATCACAGATTTCATTATCTTGTGAAGTTCTTGACTGACTTTAGTGAGGTGTCATAGATTTCAAAGTCTTGTGAAATTCTTGACTGATTTTAGTGAGGTGTCATATATTTCAATGTCTTGTGAAGTTCTTGACTGACTTTAGTGAGGTGTCATAGATTTCAATGTCTTGTGAAGTTCTAGACTGACTTTAGTGAGGTGTCATAGATTTCAATGTCTGAAGTTTGTCCCGGTGGAGGTTGGTATAGTGTTACAGTTTTCTTTGTACTGACTGTAAGTCCAAACACAATTGCAGCTTGTTCAAAGTGTTTACAAATCTCTTTGGTGTCTTTTATGGCCCCGATACACTGTCAGGCAATGCCGTACGGCAGTGTCTTGTCAAATGAGTTACTATGGCAATATGCACATTTTTACGTCACCACCGGGCACTGTCTGATGTCTGCTGGGGATCCAACATGCGCTATTGTCATCTGACACGGGACATCCGATAGCCAATGAAATAGCGTATAGCGCTCATCAAGGTTTTTTTTCAATCCTACTTTATATATAGTCTTTTTTATTTTAATATTATATTATTTTTTACCAGGATAAATATATTTCTTAGAATTTTATGTATGTTTTATAATGTGTGGATCAGCCATGGGGCAATTAACTTGGAAAGTTAATTAATTAAATTACAATTAACTCATGTTTTCCAATTAAATTAAGTTAACCTCTCACATTTATCAGGTCAATTAAATTAAATTAACCTCCCAAATTGTTTAATTATATTAAATTAACAATTAACTTCTATTAAATTACGAATTAACTTAACTCAGTTAACAATTAGTTTTAATACAAGACAAATAACCACTAAAGGGGTTACCTAGGACAAATGTATAAAACAGGAAACATGCTAATAAAATATAATTGCATTATATAAATATCTCTAAAACATAAATGTTAAATAATGTATTGCCAGATCGGGTTCACCTTTCACATTTTCCCTGCTCAGAAAATTGTCAGACCCAAACAAAACTTTGTACTTGGATGGCTGCTATAAGCTAATGAAGCAGACCTGTGGCTGGCAAAGGCAGAACCTTTGGCAGTGTCCACAGTTACTGTTTACTCAGTGGATGGATTAGCACCTGGCACTGTCCACAGTTACTGTTTACTCAGAGGATGGATTAGCACCTGGCAGTGTCCACAGTTACTGTTTACTCAGAGAATGGATTAGCACCTGGCAGTGTCCACAGTTACTGTTTACTCAGAGGATGGATTAGCACCTGGCAGTGTCCACAGTTACCGTTTACTCAGAGGATGGATTAGCACCTGGCAGTGTCCACAGTTACCGTTTACTCAGAGGATGGATTAGCACCTGACAGTGTCCACAGTTACCGTTTACTCAGAGGATGGATTAGCACCTGGCAGTGTCCACAGTTACCGTTTAATCAGAGGATGGATTAGCACCTGGCAGTGTCCACAGTTACTGTTTACTCAGAGGATGGATTAGCAACTGTCCGTGTCCATGGGTCAATACCCCCTTTGTCTTAGCCAGGTTGCAAGATACCACTGCATACTAGCATGAGACTATACAAGTCTGTGCAACTCCAGCCCTGTACCCAGTACAGGTGTACTCTTAAATAATACAACTGTAGCATCTGGTCACCAGCTGCCCATCACAGTTCACCCAGCTACGTCAAAGGACATTTGAAACTGTTCAGACAATGGCCTGGACCTAACTAATTGCTTTCTTTCATGTCAGTTGAGTCACTGACTGCTTTTAGTGTGCACTATGATCATCGAAGCTAACAATATCTACTCTCAGCACTGCAGTGACTGCTGAGGAATGCGTAAAATAATACCTAATAGAATAAAGTTAATTGAAAGTTAATTGTGATTTTCTCAATTAAATTAAATTAACCTCTTCCAGAAAAGTTAATTAATTACATTAAATTCATTTATGTTTCTTGAGAAAGTTTTAAATAATTAAATTAAGTTAATTTAGTTAACTGAATTAACAAATTAATCATTCACAATTGAAATTAACATGGATGCGCCTATGAACAGGCTGGTCCCGGATATATGGCGCTATAGAAAGGTTGGTAATTATAATAAAAACAACAACCTTTATCTTGGCATTTCCATCTCCGACGACCCTAAATGGCATTATCATATCACATCCGTCACCAAAAATGCAAATAGCACATTTGGTTGCCCAATGCGCAACAATAAAGGGGCAGTGTGCACTATCGTCGTGCACACAGAATTAGCAGCCTTAGAATACGGAGTCACTGTATTGGTCCCAAACCATTGGGGGGGGGGGGGGCATAAAAAGACTGGAGCAACGCGCCTCGCTTCATCACTAGCAACTGCGACTCTAGACACGAAAGATACACTTCAACAATGTCGTAAACCTCTTCAAAGTAGAGATGGCGAGACCTAATACTAAAGTCAATGTATACAGTGGTTGAGGGTTCTATCCCCGCCACACCCGCACGAACATTGTGTGGCCCCACGGAATAAACAAGACGTGTACAGTGGTTGAGGGTTCTATCCCCGCCACACCCGCACGAACACCGTGTGGCCCCACGGAATAAACAAGATGTGTACAGTGGTTGAGGGTTCTATCCCCGCCACACCCGCATGAACATCGTGTGGCCCCACGGAATAAACAAGATGTGTACAGTGGTTGAGGGTTCTATCCCCGCCACACCCGCACGAACATCGTGTGGCCCCACGGAATAAACAAGACGTGTACAGTGGTTGAGGGTTCTATCCCCGCCACACCCGCACGAACATCGTGTGGCCCCACGGAATAAACAAGACGTGTACAGTGGTTGAGGGTTCTATCCCCGCCACACCCGCACGAACATTGTGTGGCCCCACGGAATAAACAAGACGTGTACAGTGGTTGAGGGTTCTATCCCCGCCACACCCGCACGAACATTGTGTGGCCCCACGGAATAAACAAGACGTGTACAGTGGTTGAGGGTTCTATCCCCGCCACACCCGCACGAACACCGTGTGGCCCCACGGAATAAACAAGATGTGTACAGTGGTTGAGGGTTCTATCCCCGCCACACCCGCACGAACATCGTGTGGCCCCACGGAATAAACAAGACGTGTATAGTGGTTGAGGGTTCTATCCCCGCCACACCCGCACGAACATCGTGTGGCCCCACGGAATAAACAAGACGTGTACAGTGGTTGAGGGTTCTATCCCCGCCACACCCGCACGAACACCGTGTGGCCCCACGGAATAAACAAGATGTGTACAGTGGTTGAGGGTTCTATCCCCGCCACACCCGCACGAACATCGTGTGGCCCCACGGAATAAACAAGATGTGTACAGTGGTTGAGGGTTCTATCCCCGCCACACCCGCACGAACATCGTGTGGCCCCACGGAATAAACAAGACGTGCACAGCATAAACATTTCTCTGTGTTGTGAAACTGATTTCACCACCCATCAACCCACAACACCATGTCCTTCGTAGTACCTGCTGCCCACAACGATAAATTCCAATGCTCCTATTTTGTATAGATACTAGTAGACTGGAACCAACTCAACGAGCCGCATATCATATATGGTTTCAGCCGCTTATCTTGCGGCCCGCACAACCAATAGTGTCATACGCAACCACCCGGCGTAAACAATAGCCAGAAGTGGGTCCTTACAATGTATCCAGTGACAATCTGGTGTGTGAACATAATAGTTCTATTCATGAAAACACTGACTGTTACTTTAACTGACTGTTATCTTAGTGCACCGTCTCGAACATTGGCAAGGACGTTTGGTAATGATCGGGGTATGTGACATCTGAATGCCTCCGTCGCTATATTGTTTGTTGATGACCTGCTGGTGAACGCATTTACACAGAAAATTGATATGGCACATCAGTAAAACACATGATCGCGATTTGTTTTTGTTCGTTTAACTAAGACACTTGTGGTGTGAACTGTTAGCTTACTGCTTAGACAAGTAGCGTTCAAACAAGCAATAAATAATGGATGTATTCTTTGGACACAAAGCAGTCATTTAAAACGGTAGTCTTAATTTAGCATTACGTTTTGCTGTGTGGCACACGGTCAAATATTACAATAGATTTCACTATACTCCATAAAGACGGCACTGCGGTAATCTGTTGGAGGATATCGTGATAATTATTTCTTCTAAGCAAACACTCTTACCAACATATGTTAAGCATAGAAATGAGAGTCTGCATTTGGCTGCATTCATGTCAATACCAAGCATTATGTGTTGGGCAACACGTAGATCATGTTTGCATTAAAGCTGACAACAACGTGAGGTATCGGGATAATACTCAGTGTTACATTGTATTCGAGGCTGGAGTACAATGAGTTATCTGAATATCCATAATATTACCATCGAAATGGGTGAAGTGGAGTGGTAAAAAATTATGTAATGAATAACGCATTTTTTATACACAAACTCAAATATGCAGACAGGTGGACATGTCTAGCGCCGGGCTACATCCTGCAGTAGGTGGACATGGCCTGTGTGAAAGACAACAGGTAAAATGGATAGCCGTCTCATCAGAGTTATACATGAGAGACGAGGGTGTGTTGTTGGAATGATTGACAGAAAAACTAAATAAATCAAGGGTACTATCGAGGGCAACCTCACTCCAAATTTAAAAGATAAATTGTACAACTAAATAACACCAAAGGAAACGCATATTCGGGTAGTTTCAAGGGTGACATCCTCCGAAAGACTAGACAAAGAAGAACAATCCAAACAACGAAACGTTAAACTATAGACCTAATAAGCAGAGGTTCGCTAAGCAACAGCTGCAAATGTGTTAACAGTGCCAGCTCCCTACCCGTGCAGAACTAGTAGAAAGATTTTCATGCCGACATTTGCTTTATTGACCACACGTGGACCCGGCGCACTCATTATTAAGAAATTAACTATAATTAAATATATGATGTGATGGTCTTCATTGTTCCGATAGACAATAGATTAATCAGCACACACGTTGTGTGATTAATATATTCCGACACACTATATTACGACATTAATTAAGCTCTCATGCATGCAAAGATAAACCTATCAGCCTTCTTCAAATGTGAATGAACTGATGCACGTCACAAACTAACTAACACCGAAGGAAGCGTATCTTGAGGTGGTTTCTTGGGTGACATCCTGACGGATTCACTTTTCGGTGTATGGGGTGTTTGCGGGTGGAATGTCTGATGAAAGAGGTGTGTAAGTTGACGGATATAGTGAAGGAGATGGAGGTGAGACTCATGGAAATAGATGGAACAGAGAGGGATGACAGAAGTTGAGAATACTACAACACAGAAGGAGCAGAGTTGTAACATGGAGACTGAAGAAAGGAGACTGAGAGGAGGGAAGGTGACAGGTGTGAAGGAACAAGGAAAGAACGAGGGAAAAGTGTTCGACAGAGAAAAAAAAAACGGGTCAGTGGGGATAGATCAACAGGTGGTCAGACTGTAATGAATGAGGAGAGACGCAACAGCGATACAGGTGGTGAACCACTGAGGCAGTTGGTAAGACTGTGAAACAGAAGACTGAGAAGAAGACAGATGGAAGAAGACAGAGTGTTCAGCAAAAGACAGAAAATGTGACAGGCGTGAAGGTGACAGGGGAGAAAGTGACCGTAAAGAAGGAGATAGGAGGGGAAAGGGACGGGAGAGGAGAGGAGAGAAGTAAATGTGATGGGAGAAAAGATGAAGAGACAAAAGTAAGTGAGAGTAAATGTGCTAGAAGAGAAGATGACAGTAGGAAAGGTGACAAGAGAAAAAGCGACAGGAAAGAATGGAGCGGAAGAGAATGTGACGGGAGAGAAGGCGGCAGGGGGAAAGACAACAACCAGACAGATGCAAACTGGAGAAAGGACTACTCTGAGGCAATGATTGAGGGGGCAATGAGAAAAGAGAGGGTGTTCATGGGTGACACTATTCTGAGAAAGACAGATAAGACACTAAGTGAGGGGAAGGACGTCGTTGTTTTTCTACTGGGGGCTAGGATAGAGCATGTGACTGAAAAGGTTGAGAAGGTATTGGGGCATGGCAAGGGAGGGTCTATACTAGTACACGTAGGGACACATAATGCAGACAAGGAGGGAACAACTGGGATAGTACAGAAGTACAGACAGTTAGTGAGGAAGCTAAAGAAGACAAGAGTTGAACAGATTCTCTCAGGAATTTTGCCAGTAATGGGAAGAAGGGGGGCAACATACAGAAACTGCAAGAGGATGGCAATCAACGCACTAGTTGAGCAGATGTGTGAAGAAGAGGGGGTGGGATTCACAGACTTTATGTGGGTACTTTGTTAGGAGGGAAGATATGTACATGAGAGATGGCCTCTATCTAAGTGGAAAGGGGGCAGCAGTATTTTCAGAGAACCTGCTGCGATCTGTTGACAGTGGGACAGGTTGCACCTATTTAAACTAGATTCGCAGGGGGTCTCATAGAGAAGCCTGACACTGGAGGCATAGATAAAGACAGCACAAATAAATCAGCAAACAACAGTTTGGAAAACTGTTCTGAAGCTGGATATAAATGTGTTTGTTTAAATGCAAGGAGTATAGTATACAAAAGAAATGAACTAAACATTATGGTAGAAGATATTGACTCTCACATAATAGGTATAATCGAATCTTGGGATACAACCGATATATATCAGATGCCGAATTGAGACTGACAGGATATGTAATGTTTAGGAAAAATAGAATAGGAAGAAGGGGAGGTGGAGTTATTTTATATATTAAAGAATCTATCCAGGCTTATGAAATAAAATTAGAAAGAGCTGTTTGGTGTAACATAGTTACAAGAAACGGTTGGGTTAGTTTATCAAAGTCCAAACATAAGCATAGAAGAGAATGAAAAAGTACAAAATGCTATAAGGGAAGTGAGCAAATGGGACTGTATTATTATGGGGGATTTTAACCATGGTCATATATAATGGAAATCTCTACAGAGTATGGGTAGTGAGGACCACAAGTTTTTAGTTTTAGTACAAGATAGTTTCTTTTATCAACATGTGCTAGAACCAACCAGGGGTGAGAATGTGTTAGACATAGTTGTGTCCTCACAGAATGAATTAGTTTACAATGTCAAGTTATGTGAGCCATTGGGGAGTAGTGATCACAACCAGATACATTTTACCATCAAAGTAAAATCAGAAAGGAATAGTAAAAAGGAAATTTCCACAAAGGATGACATAAGGACATGAGGAAATATTTAGCAGATAGACTGGAATAACATACTGAAGAATAAGACAGCAAAAGAATGCTGGAATATCTTAAACAGTGAAATTGAGTGCATCGTCGATAAATTTGTTCCCTTGAAAAAAACAAGGGAAAACGGTCCAAAAAGAAACACTTATCGAAAGAAGCCATTAAAAAAAATTAAGTACAAATAAATGATGTGGAAGTCATATAGACTTAGTGGAAATGATGAAGACTACACCATTTATAGAGAAGCACTAAACCAAGCTACAGCTGAAATTAGAAATTCAAAGAGAAGCAATGAACAAAATGCATATGTTCGAAGCAAACAGAAAGTTCAGGTGAAGGTCGGTCTTCTAGAAGATAGTGCTGGAAATATAATATCAAAGGAATTCTTAATGGCAGAAGACCTGAATGAGAATTTTAGTTTTGTGTTTACCAGAGAAGATTCACTGCCAGTACCAGAGGCTAAGTTCAAGGGAGCAGAATCAGACTATTTAGGACAGTTAATTGTAACCCCGGAAATGGTAGTTAAGAAAATTAGGGATATGAATGATAATTTATCACCTGCAGTGGATGGGATTCTGCCCAAACTATTATTGGAAATTGTACAACAAATTAGCATACCGCTTCAACAGTTTTCAATGTGTCATTAGAAGAAGAAGTGGTTCCTTTAGAATGAAAGGAAGCAAACATTATACCGGTATTTAAAAAAGGTTCCAGAAAAAAGTCAGAGAACTAGAGTGCATCGTAGATAAATTTGTTCCCTTAAAAAAACAAGGGAAACGGACCAGAAAGAAATACTTATTGAAAGAAGCCATTAGAAAAAATAAGTATAAACAAATGAGAGAAGACACTAGTTCACTGCCAGTACCAGAGGCTAAGTTCAAGGGGGCAGAATCAGACTATTTAAGACAGTTAATTGTAACCCCAGAAATGGTAGCTAAGAAAATTAGGGCTATGAAGGAAAATAAATCACCTGGAGTGGATGGTATTCCACCCAAACTACTAGTGGAAATTGTAGAACAAATTAGCATACCGCTTGCAACAGTTTTCAACTTGTCATTAGAAGAGGGAGTGGTTCCTTTAGAATGGAAAGAAGCAAACATTATACCGTTATTTAAAAAAGGTTCGAGAAACAAGTCAGAGAACTATAGACCAGTGAGTTTAACATCGGTGATTTGTAAATTATTAGAAAGACTAATTAAAGATCACATGGTGAATTTTCTTGTTAAACATAACTTGATAAACCCATCTCAACATGGGTTTCTAAAAGCGAGGTCATGCTTAACAAATATGTTATGTTTTTTGGAAGATATCACTAAGTGGGTAGATGATGGATCACCAGTAGATATCTACTTAGATTTTCAAAAAGCTTTCGACAAAGTGCCACATCAGAGATTACTGCTTAAACTAAAAGCCCATGGCATAGGAAATGGTATAATTAACTGGATAGAAAAATGGCTGATTGACAGAAGACAACGGGTAGTTGTTGATGGGGAGGCTTCAAACTGGAAATCAGTTTTGAGTGGGGTTCCACAGGGATCAGTACTGGGACCTATATTATTCTTAATATATATAAACGATTTGGACGATGATATAGCTAGCAAGGTGTTGAAATTTGCAGATGATACAAAAGTGTTTAGAAGGATTGAAAGTGATGGTGATAGACAGCATTTACAAGATGATCTTGACAGGTTGATCAAATGGTCTGAAAAGTGGCAAATGTTGTTCAATTTTGGGAAATGTAAATGCCTCCACACAGGACATGGGAACGAATATGTAGAATATACAATGGGGGGAACTGTACTAAGTACTACTGTAAAAGAAAAAGACTTACGGCTGACAATTAGTGCTGACATGAAGGTTTCAGAGCAGTGTGGAATTGCAGCTTCAAAGGGAAATCAAATCCTTGGATTGACTAGGCGAAATATAGCATATAAAGAAAAAGATCTAATAATACCACTGTACAAAACAATAGTTAGGCCTCATTTAGAATATTGTATACAAGCGTGGAGGCCATACCGCAAGAAGGACATAGATATGCTAGAAAGAGTACAGAGGAGAGCGACTAAAATGATACCAAAACTGAGGGATCTTAGTTATGAAAAACGCCTAAAAGAATGTGGTTTAACAACACTAGAGACCAGGAGATTGAGAGGAGATCAGATAGAAGTGTTTAAAATATTGAATGGTTATGAAAATATTGATAGAAATATGTTTACAAGATGATCTTGACAGGTTGATAAAATGGTCTGAAAAGTGGCAAATGTTGTTCAATTTTGGGAAATGTAAATGCCTCCACATAGGACATGGGAACATATGTACAATATTCAATGGGGGATACTGTACTAAGTACTACTGTAAAACAAAAGGACTTAGGGTTAACCATTAGTGCTGATATGAAGGTATCAGAGCAGTGTGGAATTGCAGCTTCAAAAGAAAATCAAATCCTTGGATTAATTAGGTGAAATATAGCGTATAAGGAAAAAGAACTAATTATACTGCTGTACAAAACAATAGCTAGGCCTCATTTAGAATATTGTATACAAGCATGGAGGCCATACTGCAAGAAGGATATAGATTTGCTTGAAAGAGTACAGAGGAGAGCGATTAAAAAGATACAAAAACTGAGGGATCTTAGTTATGAAAAAACGCCTAAAAGAATGTGGTTTAACAACACTGGAGATCAGGAGATTGATTTTCATAAAGGACTGTAAATGAATGGAACATATTATCTGCTGATTATGTGGGTGTGAGTAATGTGAATATGTTTAAAAATTAAATCGACACATAAGGTCGGGACACATGTAGATAAAAGGGTTGGAGTCTCGATAAGCCAAAGGGCTTCCTTGTCCACCTGCCACCTACAGTTAATTCTCTGGGTGGCAATCTTGTTAAATCTTGTTATAATCCTCTGAAAAACTACATGAAGAAGAACAATCCAAACTATGAAACATTAAATTATAGATCTATTAAGCAAAGGTTCGCAAGGCAAGAGCTGCAAATGTGTTAACAATGCCAGCTCACTACCTGTGCGGAACTTGTAGAAAGAGTTTCATGCCAACATTTCCCTTATGGGCCACATGCGGACCACCTCATTCATTAAGAAACTAACATTAAAGATATGATGCGATGGTTTTCATTGTTCCGACAGACAAGAGATTAATCAACACACATGTTGTGTGATTAATATATTCTAACACACTATACTACAACATTAATTAAGCTCTCAAGTATGCAAAGATAAACATATCACCCTTCTTCAAATGTGAATGAACTGCTGCACATCACAAACATAACTGTAACATAATAGTATACTATTATTTCCTTTCAGGTATAAACACAATTCAAGATGATAAACAAACAAGCAAGACGATACATGACATGCTACGTCATCTTACTGTTAATGATAGCAGTAGTACCAGAACAAAGAATGACTACTGAAGCTCAAACAATCACAACTACAGAAGCTCTAACAACCACAATTACTGAAGCTCCTACTACTTCAACAAATAAAGCTCCGACAAACACAACTACTGAAGCTCTTAATACTTCAACAACTGAAGCTCTAACAACCACAATTACTGAAGCTCCTACTACTTCAACAACTGACGCTCCAACAACCACACCTACTAAAGATCCTACTACTTCAACAAATAAAGCTCTGACAACCACAACTACTGAAGCTCTTAATACTTCAACAACTGAAGCTCTGACAACCACAATTACTGAAGCTCTTAATACTTCAACAACTGAAGCTCTAACAACCACAATTACTGAAGCTCCTACTACTTCAACAACAGAAGCTCCAACAACCACACCTACTGAAGATCCTACTACTTCAACAAATAAAGCTCCGACAACCACAACTACTGAAGCTCCTAATACATCAACAACTGAAGCTCCAACAACCACAACTACTGAAGATCCTACTACTTCAATAAATAAAGTTCCAACAACCACAACTACTGAAGCTCCTAATACTTCAACAACTGAAGGTCCAACAACCACAACAACTGAATCTCCAACAACCACAACAACTGAAGCTCCAACAACCACAACAACTGAATCACCAACACCTACAACTACTGAAGCTCCAACAATCACAACTACTGCAGCTCTTACTTCTTCAACAACTGAAGCTCCAACAACCACAACTACTGAAGCTTTAACAACCACTACAACTGAAGCTCCAACAACCATAATGATTGAAGCTCCAACAACCACAACTACTGAAGCTCCAACAACCACAACAACTGAAGGGCCAACAACAAGAACAACTGATGCTCCAACAACCACAACAACTGAAGCTCCAACAACCACAACTACTGAAGCTTTAACAACCACTACAACTGTAGCTCCAACAACTACAACAACTGAGGCTCCAACAACCACAACTACTGAACCACTTACTACTTCAACAAGTGAAGCTCCAACAACCACAACTACTGAAGCTCCAAAAACCACAACAACTGAAGTGCCAACAACAACAACAACTGATGCTCCGACAACCACAACAAGTGAAGCTCCAACAACCACAACAATTAAAGTTCGAACAACCACAACAACTCAATCACCAACAACTACAACTACTGAAGCTCCAACAACTACAACATCTGAAGCTCCAACAACTACAACAACTGAAGTGCCAACAACTACAACTACTGAAGCTCCGACAACCTCAACAACTGAAGCTCCAACAACGACAACTACTGAAGCTCCAACAACCACAACTACTGAAGCTCCAACAACCACAACAACTGGAGTGCCAACAACTACAACTACTGAAGCTCTGACAACCACAACAACTGATGCTCCAACAACGACAACTTCTGAAGCACCATCAACCACAACAACTGAAGATCCAACAACCACAACAACTGAAGTGCCAACAACTACAACTACTGAAGCTCCGACAACTACAACAACTAAAGCTCGAACAACCACAACTACTGAAGCTCCAACAACCGCAACTACTGAAGCTCCAACAACCACAACTACTGAAGCTCCGACAACCACAACTACTGAAGCTCCAACAACCACAACTACTGAAGCTTTAACAACCACTACAACTGAAGCTCCAACAACTACAACAACTGAGGCTCCAACAACCACAACTACTGAACCACTTACAACTTCAACAAGTGAAGCTCCAACAACCACAACTACTGAAGCTGTAACAACCACTACAACTGAAGCTCCAACAACCACAACTACTGAAGCTCCAACAACCACAACTACTGAAGCTCCAAAAACCACAACAACTGAAGTGCCAACAACAACAACAACTGATGCTCCGACAATCACAACAACTGAAGCTCCAACAATGACAACAACTGAAGCTCCAACAACCACATCTACTGAAGCTCTAACAACCACTACAATTGAAGCTGAAACAACCACAACAACTGAAGCTCCAACAACCACAACAATTGAAGTTCGAACAACCACAACAACTCAATCACCAACAACTACAACTACTGAAGCTCCAACAACTACAACATCTGAAGCTCCAACAACTACAACAACTGAAGTGCCAACAACTACAACTACTGAAGCTCCGACAACCTCTACAACTGAAGCTCCAACAACGACAACTACTGAAGCTCCAACAACCACAACTACTGAAGCTCCAACAACCACAACAACTGGAGTGCCAACAACTACAACTACTGAAGCTCTGACAACCACAACAACTGATGCTCCAACAACGACAACATCTGAAGCACCATCAACCACAACAACTGAAGATCCAACAACCACAACAACTGAAGTGCCAACAACTACAACTACTGAAGCTCCGACAACTACAACAACTGAAGCTTTAACAACCACTACAACTGAAGCTCGAACAACCACAACTACTGAAGCTCCAACAACCGCAACTACTGAAGCTCCAACAACCACAACTACTGAAGCTCCAACAACCACAACTACTGAAGCTCCAACAACCACTACTACTGAAGCTTTAACAACCACTACAACTGAAGCTCCAACAACCATAATGACTGAAGCTCCAACAACCACAACTACTGAAGCTCCAACAACCACAACAACTGAAGGGCCAACAACAAGAACAACTGATGCTCCAACAACCACAACAACTGAAGCTCCAACAACCACAACTACTGAAGCTTTAACAACCACTACAACTGTAGCTCCAACAACTACAACAACTGAGGCTCCAACAACCACAACTACTGAACCACTTACTACTTCAACAAGTGAAGCTCCAACAACCACAACTACTGAAGCTCCAAAAACCACAACAACTGAAGTGCCAACAACAACAACTGATGCTCCGACAACCACAACAAGTGAAGCTCCAACAACCACAACAATTGAAGTTCGAACAACCACAACAACTCAATCACCAACAACTACAACTACTGAAGCTCCAACAACTACAACATCTGAAGCTCCAACAACTACAACAACTGAAGTGCCAACAACTACAACTACTGAAGCTCCGACAACCTCAACAACTGAAGCTCCAACAACGACAACTACTGAAGCTCCAACAACCACAACTACTGAAGCTCCAACAACCACAACAACTGGAGTGCCAACAACTACAACTACTGAAGCTCTGACAACCACAACAACTGATGCTCCAACAACGACAACTTCTGAAGCACCATCAACCACAACAACTGAAGATCCAACAACCACAACAACTGAAGTGCCAACAACTACAACTACTGAAGCTCCGACAACTACAACAACTAAAGCTCGAACAACCACAACTACTGAAGCTCCAACAACCGCAACTACTGAAGCTCCAACAACCACAACTACTGAAGCTCCGACAACCACAACTACTGAAGCTCCAACAACCACAACTACTGAAGCTTTAACAACCACTACAACTGAAGCTCCAACAACCATAATGACTGAAGCTCCAACAACCACAACTACTGAAGCTCCAACAACCACAACAACTGAAGGGCCAACAACAAGAATAACTGATGCTCCAACAACCACAACAACTGAAGCTCCAACAACCACAACTACTGAAGCTCCAACAACCACAACTACTGAAGCTTTAACAACCACTACAACTGAAGCTCCAACAACTACAACAACTGAGGCTCCAACAACCACAACTACTGAACCACTTACTACTTCAACAAGTGAAGCTCCAACAACCACAACTACTGAAGCTGTAACAACCACTACAACTGAAGCTCCAACAACCACAACTACTGAAGCTCCAACAACCACAACTAC
The DNA here is from genome assembly GCA_020002185.1 of Paraescarpia echinospica. Classification (NCBI taxonomy): domain Eukaryota; kingdom Metazoa; phylum Annelida; class Polychaeta; order Sabellida; family Siboglinidae; genus Paraescarpia; species Paraescarpia echinospica. The sequence continues at coordinate 39,977,374 of CM034533.1, forward strand.
TGAAGCTCCAAAAACCACAACAACTGAAGTGCCAACAACAACAACAACTGATGCTCCGACAACCACAACAACTGAAGCTCCAACAATGACAACAACTGAAGCTCCAACAACCACATCTACTGAAGCTCTAACAACCACTACAATTGAAGCTGAAACAACCACAACAACTGAAGCTCCAACAACCACAACAATTGAAGTTCGAACAACCACAACAACTCAATCACCAACAACTACAACTACTGAAGCTCCAACAACTACAACATCTGAAGCTCCAACAACTACAACAACTGAAGTGCCAACAACTACAACTACTGAAGCTCCGACAACCTCAACAACTGAAGCTCCAACAACGACAACTACTGAAGCTCCAACAACCACAACTACTGAAGCTCCAACAACCACAACAACTGGAGTGCCAACAACTACAACTACTGAAGCTCTGACAACCACAACAACTGATGCTCCAACAACGACAACTTCTGAAGCACCATCAACCACAACAACTGAAGATCCAACAACCACAACAACTGAAGTGCCAACAACTACAACTACTGAAGCTCCGACAACTACAACAACTGAAGCTTTAACAACCACTACAACTGAAGCTCGAACAACCACAACTACTGAAGCTCCAACAACCGCAACTACTGAAGCTCCAACAACCACAACTACTGAAGCTCCAACAACCACAACTACTGAAGCTCCAACAACCACTACTACTGAAGCTTTAACAACCACTACAACTGAAGCTCCAACAACCATAATGACTGAAGCTCCAACAACCACAACTACTGAAGCTCCAACAACCACAACAACTGAAGGGCCAACAACAAGAACAACTGATGCTCCAACAACCACAACAACTGAAGCTCCAACAACCACAACTACTGAAGCTCCAACAACCACAACTACTGAAGCTTTAACAACCACTACAACTGAAGCTCCAACAACTACAACAACTGATGCTCCAACAACCACAATTACTGAACCACTTACTACTTCAACAAGTGAAGCTCCAACAACCAGAACAACTGAAGCTGTAACAACCATTACAACTGAAGCTCCAACAACCACAACTACTGAAGCTCCAACAACCACAACTACTGAAGCTCCAAAAACCACAACAACTGAAGTGCCAACAACAACAACAACTGATGCTCCGACAACGACAACAACTGAAGCTCCAACAACGACAACAACTGAAGCTCCAACAACCACATCTACTGAAGCTCTAACAACCACTACAATTGAAGCTGAAACAACCACAACAACTGAAGCTCCAACAACCACAACAATTGAAGTTCGAACAACCACAACAACTCAATCACCAACAACTACAACTACTGAAGCTCCAACAACTACAACATCTGAAGCTCCAACAACTACAACAACTGAAGTGCCAACAACTACAACTACTGAAGCTCCGACAACCTCAACAACTGAAGCTCCAACAACGACAACTACTGAAGCTCCAACAACCACAACTACTGAAGCTCCAACAACCACAACAACTGGAGTGCCAACAACTACAACTACTGAAGCTCTGACAACCACAACAACTGATGCTCCAACAACGACAACATCTGAAGCACCATCAACCACAACAACTGAAGATCCAACAACCACAACAACTGAAGTGCCAACAACTACAACTACTGAAGCTCCGACAACTACAACAACTGAAGCTTTAACAACCACTACAACTGAAGCTCGAACAACCACAACTACTGAAGCTCCAACAACCGCAACTACTGAAGCTCCAACAACCACAACTACTGAAGCTCCAACAACCACAACTACTGAAGCTCCAACAACCACAACTACTGAAGCTTTAACAACCACTACAACTGAAGCTCCAACAACCATAATGACTGAAGCTCCAACAACCACAACTACTGAAGCTCCAACAACCACAACAACTGAAGGGCCAACAACAAGAACAACTGATGCTCCAACAACCACAACAACTGAAGCTCCAACAACCACAACTACTGAAGCTCCAACAACCACAACTACTGAAGCTTTAACAACCACTACAACTGAAGCTCCAACAACTACAACAACTGAGGCTCCAACAACCACAACTATTGAACCACTTACTACTTCAACAAGTGAAGCTCCAACAACCACAACTACTGAAGCTGTAACAACCACTACAACTGAAGCTCCAACAACCACAACTACTGAAGCTCCAACAACCACAACTACTGAAGCTCCAAAAACCACAACAACTGAAGTGCCAACAACAACAACAACTGATGCTCCGACAACCACAACAACTGAAGCTCCAACAACGACAACAACTGAAGCTCCAACAACCACATCTACTGAAGCTCTAACAACCACTACAATTGAAGCTGAAACAACCACAACAACTGAAGCTCCAACAATCACAACAACTGAAGTTCGAACAACCACAACAACTCAATCACCAACAACTACAACTACTGAAGCTCCAACAACTACAACATCTGAAGCTCCAACAACTACAACAACTGAAGTGTCAACAACTACAACTACTGAGGCTCCGACAACCTCAACAACTGAAGCTCCAACAACGACAACTACTGAAGCTCCAACAACCACAACTACTGAAGCTCCAACAACCACAACAACTGGAGTGCCAACAACTACAACTACTGAAGCTCCGACAACCACAACAACTGATGCTCCAACAACGACAACTTCTGAAGCACCATCAACCACAACAACTGAAGATCCAACAACCACAACAATTCAAGTGCCAACAACTACAACTACTGAAGCTCCGACAACTACAACAACTGAAGCTCGAACAAACACAACTACTGCAGCTCCAACAACCGCAACTACTGAAGCTCCAACAACCACAACAACTGAAGCTCCAACAACCACAACAACTGAAGTTCGAACAAACGCAACAACTCAATCACCAACAACTACAACTACTGAAGCTCCAACAACTACAACATCTGAAGCTCCAACAACTACAACAACTGAAGTGCCAACAACTACAACTACTGAAGCTCCGACAACCTCAACAACTGAAGCTCCAACAACCACATCTACTGAAGCTCTAACAACCACTACAATTGAAGTTGAAACAACCACAACAACTGAAGTGCCAACAACGACAACTACTCAAGCTCTAACAACCACAACTACTGAAGCTGTAACAACAACTACAACTGAAGCTCCAACAACCACAACTACTGAAGTTCCAACAACCACAACAACTGAAGTGCCAACAACTACAACTACTGAAGCTCCGACAGCCACAACAACTGAAGTTCCAACAACGACAAATACTGAAGCTCCAACAACCACAACTACTGAAGCTGTAACAACCACTACAATTGAAGCTCCAACAACCACAACTACTGAACCTCCAACAACCACAACTACTGAAGCTCCAAAAACCACAACAACTGAAGTGCCAACAACAACAACAACTGATGCTCCGACAACCACAACAACTGAAGCTCCAACAACCACAACTACTCAAGCTGTAACAAACACTACAACTGAAGCTCCAACAACCACAACTACTGAAGCTCTAACAACCACTACAATTGAAGCTGAAACAACCACAACAACTGAAGTTCGAACAACCACAACAACTCAATCACCAACATCTACAACTACTGAAGCTCCAACAACTACAACATCTGAAGTGCCAACAACTACAACTACTGAAGCTCCGACAACCTCAACAACTGAAGCTCCAACAAAGACAACTACTGAAGGTCCAACAACCACAAGTACTGAAGCTCCAACAACCACAACAACTGGAGTGCCAACAACTACAACTACTGAAGCTCCGACAAACACAACAACTGATGCTCCAACAACGACAACTACTGAAGCACCACCACCCACAACAACTGAAGCTCGAACAACCACAACAACTGAAGTGCCAACAACTACAACTACTGAAGCTCCGACAACTACTACAACTGAAGCTCGAACAACCACAACTACTGAAGCTCCAACAACCATAACTACTGAAGCTCCAACAACCACAACTACTGAAGCTCCAACAACCACAACTACTGAAGCTCCAACAACCACAACTACTGAAGCTTTAACAACCACTACAACTGAAGCTCCAACAACTACAACAATTGAGGCTCCAACAACCACAACTACTGAACCACTTACTACTACAACAAGTGAAGCTCCAACAACCACAACAACTGAAGTGCCAACAACTACAACTGCTCAAGCTCCGACAACCACAACAACTGAAGCTCCAACAACGACAACTACTCAAGCTCAACCAACCACAACTACTGAAGCTGTAACAACAACTACAACTGAAGCTCCAACAACCACAACTACTGAAGTTCCATCAACCACAACAACTGAAGTGCCAACAACTACAACTACTGAAGCTCCGACAACCACAACAACTGAAGCTCCAACAACGACAACTACTGAACCTCCAACAACCACAATTACTGAAGCTGTAACAACCACTACAACTGAAGCTCAAACAACCACAACTACTGAAGCTCCAAAAATCACAACTACTGAAGCTCCAACAACCACAACAACTGAAGTGCCAACAACAACAACAACTGATGCTCCAACAACGACAACAACTGAAGCTCCAACAACCACAAATACTGAAGCTGTAACAACCACTACAACTGAAGCTCCAACAACCATAATGACTGAAGCTCCAACAACCACAACTACTGAAGCTCCAACAACCACAACAACTGAAGTGCCAACAACAAGAACAAATGATGCTCCAACAACCACAACAACTGAAGCTCCAACAACGACAACTACTGAAGCTCCAACAACCACAAGTACTGAAGCTTTAACAACCACTACAACTGAAGCTCCATCAACTACAACAACTGAGGCTCCAACAACCACAACTATTGAATTATTTACTACGTCAACAAGTGAAGCTCCAACAACCACAACAACTGAAGTGCCAACAACTACTACTACTGAAGCTCCGACAACCACAACAACTGAAGCTCCAACAATAACAACTACTGAAGCTCCAACAACCAAAACTATTGAAGCTGTAACAACCACTACAACTGAAGCTGCAACAACCACAACAACTGAACCTCCAACAACCACAACAACTGAAGTTCGAACAACCACAACAACTGAATCACCAACAACTACAACTACTGAAGCTCCAACAACTACAACATCTGAAGTTCCAACAACTACAACTACTGAAGCTCCGACAACCACAACAACTGAAGCTCAAACAAAGACAACTACTGAAGCTCCAACAACCACAACTACTGAAGCTGTAACAACAACTACAACTGAAGCTCCGACAACCACAACTACTGAAGCTCTAACAACTACTACAACTGAAGCTGCAACAACCACAAGAACTGAAGCTCCAACAACCACAACAACTGAAGTGCCAACAACTACAACTACTGAAGCTCCGACAACCTCAACAACTGAAGCTCAAACAACGACAACTACTGAAGCTCCAACAACCACAACTACTGAAACTTCAACAACCACAACTACTGAAGCTCCAACAACCACAACTACTGAAGCTCCAACAACCACAACTACTGAAGCTTTAACAACCACTACAACTGAAGCTCCAACAACTACAACACCTGAGGCTCCAACAACCACAACTACTGAACCACTTACTACTTCAACAAGTGAAGCTCCAACAACCACAACTACTGAAGCTGTAACAACCACTACAACTGAAGCTCCAACAACCACAACTACTGAAGCTCCAACAAACACAACTACTGACGCTCCAAAAACCACAACAACTGAAGTGCCAACAACAACAACAACTGATGCTCCGACAACCACAATAACTGAAGCTCCAACAACGACAACAACTGAAGCTCCAACAACCACATCTACTGTAGCTCTAACAACCACTACAATTGAAGCTGAAACAACCACAACAACTGAAGCTCCAACAACCACAACAACTGAAGTTCGAACAACCACAACAACTCAATCACCAACAACTACAACTACTGAAGCTCCAACAACTACAACATCTGAAGCTCCAACAATTACAACAACTGAAGTGCCAACAACTACAACTACTGAAGCTCCGACAATCTCAACAACTGAAGCTCCAACAACGACAACTACTGAAGCTCCAACAACCACAACTACTGAAGCTCCAACAACCACAACAACTGGAGTGCCAACAACGAAAACTACTGAAGCACCATCAACCACAACAACTGAAGATCCAACAATCACAACAACTGAATCACCAACAACTACAACTACTGAAGCTCCAACAACTACAACATCGGAAGTTCCAACAACCACAACAACTGAAGCTCCATCGACTACAACTACTGAAGCTCCAACAACTACAATATCTGAAGCTCCAACAACTACAACAACTGAAGTGCCAACAACTACAACTACTGAAGCTCCGACAACCTCAACAACTGAAGCTCAAACAACGACAACTACTGAAGCTCCAACAACCACAACTGCTGAAGCTTCAACAACCACAACTACTGAAGCTCCAACAACCACAACTACTGAAGTTCCAACAACCACAACTACTGAAGCTTTAACAACCACTACAACTGAAGCTCCAACAACGACAACAACTGAGGCTCCAACAACCACAACTACTGAACCACTTACTACTTCAACAAGTGAAGCTCCAACAACCACAACTACTGAAGCTGTAACAACCACTACAGCTGAAGCTCCAACAACCACAACTACTGAAGCTGTAACAACCACTACAACTCAAGCTCCGACAACCACAACAACTGAAGCTCCAACAACCACAACTACTGAAGCTGTAACAACCACTACAACTCAAGGTCCAACAACCACAACAACTGAAGCTCCAACAACCACAACTACTGAAGCTTTAACAACAACTACAACTGAAGCTTTAACAACAACTACAACTGAAGCTCCAACAACTACAACAACTGAGGCTCCAACAACGACAACTACTGAAGCTCCAACAACGACAACTACTGAAGCTGTAACAACCACTACAACTGAAGAGCCAACAACTACAACTACTGAAGCTCCGACAACTACATCAACTGAAGCTCCAACAACGACAACTACTGAAGCTCCAACAACGACAACTACTGAATCTGTAACTACCACTACAACTGAAGCTCCAACAACCACAACTACTGAAGCTCCAACAACCACAACTACTGAAACTGCAACAACCACAACAACTGAAGTGCCAACAACTACAACAACTGATGCTCCGACAACCACAACAACTGAAGCTCCAACAACGACAACTACTGAAGCTCCAACAACCACAAGTACTGAAGCTTTAACAACCACTACAACTGAAGCTCCAACAACTACAACAACTGAGGCTCCAACAACCACACCTACTGAACTACTTACTACTTCAACAAGTGAAGCTCCAACAACCACAACTACTGAAGCTGTAACAACCACTACAACTGAAGCTGCAACAACCACAACAACTGAAGCTCCAACAACCACAACAACTGAAGTTCGAACATCCACAACAACTGAATCACCAACAACTACAACTACTGAAGCTCCAACAACTACAACTACTGAAGTTCCAACAACCACAACTACTGAAGCTCCGACAACCACAACAACTGAAGCTCAAACAATGACAACTACTGAAGCTCCAACAACCACAACTACTGAAGCTGTAACAACAACTACAACTGAAGCTCCAACAACCACAACTACTGAAGCTCTAACAACTACTACAACTGAAGCTGCAACAACCACAACAACTGAAGCTCCAACAACCACAACAACTGAAGTTCGAACAACCACAACAACTGAATCACCAACAACTACAACTACTGAAGCTCCGACAACTACAACATCTGAAGTGCTAACAACTACAACTACTGAAGCTCTGACAACCACAACAACTGAAGCTACATCAACAACAAATACTGAAGCTCCAACACCAATAACTACTGAAGCTCCTACTACTTCAACAACTGAAGGTCCAACAACCACAACTACTGGAGATCCAACAACGACAACTACTGAAGCTCCTACTACTTCAACAACTGAAGGTCCAACAAACACAACTACTGAAGGTCCAACAACCACAATTACTGAAGCTCCAACAGCCACAACTACTGAAGCTCTAACAACCACTACAACTGAAGCTCCAACAACCACAACTACTGAAGCTCTAACAACCACAACTACTGAAGCTCCAACAACCACAACTACTGAAGATTTAACAACCACAACTACTGAAGCTCCAACAACCACAACTACTGAAGTTTTAACAACCACAACTACTGAAGCTCCAACAACCACAACTACTGAAGCTCCAACAACCACAACTACTGAAGCTTTAACAACCACTACAACTGAAGCTCCAACAACGACAACAACTGAGGCTCCAACAACCACAACTACTGAACCACTTATTACTTCAACAAGTGAAGCTCCAACAACCACAACTACTGAAGCTGTAACAACCACTACAGCTGAAGCTCCAACAACCACAACTACTGAAGCCCCAACAACCACAACTACTGAAGCTCCAAAAACCACAACAACTGAAGTGCCAACAACTACAACTACTGAAGCTCCGACAACCACAACAACTGAAGCTCCAACAACGACAACTACTGAAGCTCCAACAACCACAACTACTGAAGCTGTAACAACCACTACAACTGAAGCTCCAACAACCACAACTACTGAAGCTTCAACAATCACAACTACTGAAGCTCCAACAACGACAACAACTGAAGTGCCAACAACAACAATAACTGATGCTCCGACAACCACAACAACTGAAGCTCCAACAACGACAACAACTGAAGCTCCAACAACCACAACTACTGAAGCTGTAACAACCACAACTACTGAAACTCCAACAACCACAACTACTCAAGCTCCAACAACCACAACTACTCAAGCTTTAACAACCACTACAACTGAAGCTCCAACAACTACAACTACTGAGGCTCCAACAACCACAACTACTGAACCACTTACTACTTCAACAAGTGAAGCTCCAACAACCACAACACCTGAAGTGCCAACAACTACAACTACTGAAACTCCGACAACCACAACAACTGAAGCTCCAACAACGACAACTACTCAAGCTCAAACAACCACAACTACTGAAGCTGTAACAACAACTACATCTGAAGCTCTAACAACCACAACTACTGTAGTTCCAACAACCACAACAACTGAAGTGCCAACAACTACAACTACTGAAGCTCCGACAACCACAACAACTGAAGTGCCAACAACAAGAACAACTGATGCTCCGACAAACACAACAACTGAAGCTCCAACAACGACAACTACTGAAGCTCCAACAACCACAAGTACTGAAGCTTTAACAACCACAACAACTGAAGCTCCAACAACTACAACAACTGAGGCTCCAACAACCACAACTACTGAACTATTTACTATGTCAACAAGTGAAGCTCCAACAACCACAACAACTGAACTGCCAACAACTACTACTACTGAAGCTCCGACAACCACAACAACTGAAGCTCCAACAATGACAACTACTGAAGCTCCAACAACCACAACTACTGAAGCTGTAACAACCACTAAAACTGAAGCTGCAACAACCACAACAACTGAAGCTCCAACAACCACAACAACTGAAGTTCGAACAACCACAACAACTGAATCACCAACAAGTACAACTACTGAAGCTCCAACAACTACAACATCTGAAGTTCCAACAACCACAACTACTGAAGCTCCGACAACCACAACAACTGAAGCTCAAACAAAGACAACTATTGAAGCTCCAACAACCACAACTACTGAAGATGTAACAACAACTACAACTGAAGCTCCGACAACCACAACTACTGAAGCTCCAACAACCACAACTACTGAAGCTCCAACAATCACAACTACTGAAGTTCTAACAACTACTACAACTGAAGCTGCAACAACCACAAGAACTGAAGCTCCAACAACCACAACAACTGAAGTTCGAACAACCACAACAACTGAATCACCAACAACTAAAACTACTGAAGCTCCAACAACTACAACATCTGAAGTTCCAACAACCACAAGAACTGAAGCTCCATCAACCACAACTGCTGAAGCTGTAACAACAACAACAACTGAAGCTCCAACAACCACAACTAATGAAGCTCCAACAACCACAACTACTGAAGCTCTAACAACCACTACAACTGAAGCTGAAACAACCACAACTGAAGCTCCAACAACCACAACAACTGAAGTTCGAACAACCACAACAACTCAATCACCAACAACTACAACTACTGAAGCTCCAACAACTACAACATCTGAAGCTCCAACAACTACAACAACTGAAGCTCTGACAACCTCAACAACTGAAGCTCCAACAATGACAACTACTGAAGCTCCAAAAACCACAACTACTGAAGCTCCAACAACCACAACAACTGAAGTGCCAACAACTACAACTACTGAAGCTCCGACAAACACAACAACTGAAGCTCCAACAACCACAACTACTGAAGCTGTAACAACCACTACAACTCAAGCTCCGACAACCACAACAACTGAAGCTCCAACAACCACAACTACTGAAGCTGTAACAACCACTACAACTCAAGCTCCAACAACCACAACAACTGAAGCTCCAACAACCACAACTACTGAAGCTTTAACAACAACTACAACTGAAGCTTTAACAACAACTACAACTGAAGCTCCAACAACTACAACAACTGAGGCTCCAACAACGACAACTACTGAAGCTCCAACAACGACAACTACTGAAGCTGTAACAACCACTACAACTGAAGAGCCAACAACTACAACTACTGAAGCTCCGACAACTACATCAACTGAAGCTCCAACAACGACAACTACTGAAGCTCCAACAACGACAACTACTGAATCTGTAACTACCACTACAACTGAAGCTCCAACAACCACAACTACTGAAGCTCCAACAACCACAACTACTGAAACTGCAACAACCACAACAACTGAAGTGCCAACAACTACAACAACTGATGCTCCGACAACCACAACAACTGAAGCTCCAACAACGACAACTACTGAAGCTCCAACAACCACAAGTACTGAAGCTTTAACAACCACAACAACTGAAGCTCCAACAACTACAACAACTGAGGCTCCAACAACCACAACTACTGAACTATTTACTATGTCAACAAGTGAAGCTCCAACAACCACAACAACTGAACTGCCAACAACTACTACTACTGAAGCTCCGACAACCACAACAACTGAAGCTCCAACAATGACAACTACTGAAGCTCCAACAACCACAACTACTGAAGCTGTAACAACCACTAAAACTGAAGCTGCAACAACCACAACAACTGAAGCTCCAACAACCACAACAACTGAAGTTCGAACAACCACAACAACTGAATCACCAACAACCACAACTACTGAAGCTTTAACAACAACTACAACTGAAGCTTTAACAACAACTACAACTGAAGCTCCAACAACTACAACAACTGAGGCTCCAACAACGACAACTACTGAAGCTCCAACAACGACAACTACTGAAGCTGTAACAACCACTACAACTGAAGAGCCAACAACTACAACTACTGAAGCTCCGACAACTACATCAACTGAAGCTCCAACAACGACAACTACTGAAGCTCCAACAACGACAACTACTGAATCTGTAACTACCACTACAACTGAAGCTCCAACAACCACAACTACTGAAGCTCCAACAACCACAACTACTGAAACTGCAACAACCACAACAACTGAAGTGCCAACAACTACAACAACTGATGCTCCGACAACCACAACAACTGAAGCTCCAACAACGACAACTACTGAAGCTCCAACAACCACAAGTACTGAAGCTTTAACAACCAGTACAACTGAAGCTCCAACAACTACAACAACTGAGGCTCCAACAACCACACCTACTGAACTACTTACTACTTCAACAAGTGAAGCTCCACCAACCACAACTACTGAAGCTGTAACAACCACTACAACTGAAGCTGCAACAACCACAACAACTGAAGCTCCAACAACCACAACAACTGAAGCTCCAACAACCACAACAACTGAAGTTCGAACATCCACAACAATTGAATCACCAACAACTACAACTACTGAAGCTCCAACAACTACAACTACTGAAGTTCCAACAACCACAACTACTGAAGCTCCGACAACCACAACAACTGAAGCTCAAACAATGACAACTACTGAAGCTCCAACAACCACAACTACTGAAGCTGTAACAACAACTACAACTGAAGCTCCAACAACCACAACTACTGAAGCTCTAACAACTACTACAACTGAAGCTGCAACAACCACAACAACTGAAGCTCCAACAACCACAACAACTGAAGTTCGAACAACCACAACAACTGAATCACCAACAACTACAACTACTGAAGCTCCGACAACTACAACATCTGAAGTGCCAACAACTACAACTACTGAAGCTCTGACAACCACAACAACTGAAGCTACATCAACGACAAATACTGAAGCTCCAACAACAATAACTACTGAAGCTCCTACTACTTCAACAACTGAAGGTCCAACAACCATAACTACTGAAGGTCCAACAACCACAATTACTGAAGCTCCAACAGCCACAACTACTGAAGCTCTAACAACCACTACAACTGAAGCTCCAACAACCACAACTACTGAAGCTCTAACAACCACAACTACTGAAGCTCCAACAACCACAACTACTGAAGCTTTAACAACCACAACTACTGAATCTCCAACAACCACAACTACTGAAGCTCCAACAACCACAACTACTGAAGCTTTAACAACCACTACAACTGAAGCTCCAACAACGACAACTACTGAACCACTTACTACTTCAACAAGTGAAGCTCCAACAACCACAACTACTGAAGCTGTAACAACCACTACAGCTGAAGCTCCAACAACCACAACTACTGAAGCTGTAACAACCACTACAACTCAAGCTCCGACAACCACAACAACTGAAGCTCCAACAACCACAACTACTGAAGCTGTAACAACCACTACAACTCAAGCTCCAACAACCACAACAACTGAAGCTCCAACAACCACAACTACTGAAGCTTTAACAACAACTACAACTGAAGCTTTAACAACAACTACAACTGAAGCCCCAACAACTACAACAACTGAGGCTCCAACAACGACAACTACTGAAGCTCTAACAACGACAACTACTGAAGCTGTAACAACCACTACAACTGAAGAGCCAACAACTACAACTACTGAAGCTCCGACAACTACATCAACTGAAGCTCCAACAACGACAACTACTGAAGCTCCAACAACGACAACTACTGAATCTGTAACTACCACTACAACTGAAGCTCCAACAACCACAACTACTGAAGCTCCAACAACCACAACTACTGAAACTGCAACAACCACAACAACTGAAGTGCCAACAACTACAACAACTGATGCTCCGACAACCACAACAACTGAAGCTCCAACAACGACAACTACTGAAGCTCCAACAACCACAAGTACTGAAGCTTTAACAACCAGTACAACTGAAGCTCCAACAACTACAACAACTGAGGCTCCAACAACCACACCTACTGAACTACTTACTACTTCAACAAGTGAAGCTCCACCAACCACAACTACTGAAGCTGTAACAACCACTACAACTGAAGCTGCAACAACCACAACAACTGAAGCTCCAACAACCACAACAACTGAAGCTCCAACAACCACAACAACTGAAGTTCGAACATCCACAACAATTGAATCACCAACAACTACAACTACTGAAGCTCCAACAACTACAACTACTGAAGTTCCAACAACCACAACTACTGAAGCTCCGACAACCACAACAACTGAAGCTCAAACAATGACAACTACTGAAGCTCCAACAACCACAACTACTGAAGCTGTAACAACAACTACAACTGAAGCTCCAACAACCACAACTACTGAAGCTCTAACAACTACTACAACTGAAGCTGCAACAACCACAACTACTGAAGCTCCAACAACCACAACTACTGAAACTGCAACAACCACAACAACTGAAGTGCCAACAACTACAACAACTGATGCTCCGACAACCACAACAACTGAAGCTCCAACAACGACAACTACTGAAGCTCCAACAACCACAAGTACTGAAGCTTTAACAACCACAACAACTGAAGCTCCAACAACTACAACAACTGAGGCTCCAACAACCACAACTACTGAACTATTTACTATGTCAACAAGTGAAGCTCCAACAACCACAACAACTGAACTGCCAACAACTACTACTACTGAAGCTCCGACAACCACAACAACTGAAGCTCCAACAATGACAACTACTGAAGCTCCAACAACCACAACTACTGAAGCTGTAACAACCACTAAAACTGAAGCTGCAACAACCACAACAACTGAAGCTCCAACAACCACAACAACTGAAGTTCGAACAACCACAACAACTGAATCACCAACAACCACAACTACTGAAGCTTTAACAACAACTACAACTGAAGCTTTAACAACAACTACAACTGAAGCTCCAACAACTACAACAACTGAGGCTCCAACAACGACAACTACTGAAGCTCCAACAACGACAACTACTGAAGCTGTAACAACCACTACAACTGAAGAGCCAACAACTACAACTACTGAAGCTCCGACAACTACATCAACTGAAGCTCCAACAACGACAACTACTGAAGCTCCAACAACGACAACTACTGAATCTGTAACTACCACTACAACTGAAGCTCCAACAACCACAACTACTGAAGCTCCAACAACCACAACTACTGAAACTGCAACAACCACAACAACTGAAGTGCCAACAACTACAACAACTGATGCTCCGACAACCACAACAACTGAAGCTCCAACAACGACAACTACTGAAGCTCCAACAACCACAAGTACTGAAGCTTTAACAACCAGTACAACTGAAGCTCCAACAACTACAACAACTGAGGCTCCAACAACCACACCTACTGAACTACTTACTACTTCAACAAGTGAAGCTCCACCAACCACAACTACTGAAGCTGTAACAACCACTACAACTGAAGCTGCAACAACCACAACAACTGAAGCTCCAACAACCACAACAACTGAAGCTCCAACAACCACAACAACTGAAGTTCGAACATCCACAACAATTGAATCACCAACAACTACAACTACTGAAGCTCCAACAACTACAACTACTGAAGTTCCAACAACCACAACTACTGAAGCTCCGACAACCACAACAACTGAAGCTCAAACAATGACAACTACTGAAGCTCCAACAACCACAACTACTGAAGCTGTAACAACAACTACAACTGAAGCTCCAACAACCACAACTACTGAAGCTCTAACAACTACTACAACTGAAGCTGCAACAACCACAACAACTGAAGCTCCAACAACCACAACAACTGAAGTTCGAACAACCACAACAACTGAATCACCAACAACTACAACTACTGAAGCTCCGACAACTACAACATCTGAAGTGCCAACAACTACAACTACTGAAGCTCTGACAACCACAACAACTGAAGCTACATCAACGACAAATACTGAAGCTCCAACAACAATAACTACTGAAGCTCCTACTACTTCAACAACTGAAGGTCCAACAACCATAACTACTGAAGGTCCAACAACCACAATTACTGAAGCTCCAACAGCCACAACTACTGAAGCTCTAACAACCACTACAACTGAAGCTCCAACAACCACAACTACTGAAGCTCTAACAACCACAACTACTGAAGCTCCAACAACCACAACTACTGAAGCTTTAACAACCACAACTACTGAATCTCCAACAACCACAACTACTGAAGCTCCAACAACCACAACTACTGAAGCTTTAACAACCACTACAACTGAAGCTCCAACAACGACAACTACTGAACCACTTACTACTTCAACAAGTGAAGCTCCAACAACCACAACTACTGAAGCTGTAACAACCACTACAGCTGAAGCTCCAACAACCACAACTACTGAAGCTGTAACAACCACTACAACTCAAGCTCCGACAACCACAACAACTGAAGCTCCAACAACCACAACTACTGAAGCTGTAACAACCACTACAACTCAAGCTCCAACAACCACAACAACTGAAGCTCCAACAACCACAACTACTGAAGCTTTAACAACAACTACAACTGAAGCTTTAACAACAACTACAACTGAAGCCCCAACAACTACAACAACTGAGGCTCCAACAACGACAACTACTGAAGCTCTAACAACGACAACTACTGAAGCTGTAACAACCACTACAACTGAAGAGCCAACAACTACAACTACTGAAGCTCCGACAACTACATCAACTGAAGCTCCAACAACGACAACTACTGAAGCTCCAACAACGACAACTACTGAATCTGTAACTACCACTACAACTGAAGCTCCAACAACCACAACTACTGAAGCTCCAACAACCACAACTACTGAAACTGCAACAACCACAACAACTGAAGTGCCAACAACTACAACAACTGATGCTCCGACAACCACAACAACTGAAGCTCCTACAACGACAACTACTGAAGCTCCAACAACCACAAGTACTGAAGCTTTAACAACCACTACAACTGAAGCTCCAACAATTACAACAACTGAGGCTCCAACAACCACACCTACTGAACTACTTACTACTTCAACAAGTGAAGCTCCAACAACCACAACTACTGAAGCTGTAACAACCACTACAACTGAAGCTGCAACAACCACAACAACTGAAGCTCCAACAACTGAAGTTCGAACATCCACAACAACTGAATCACCAACAACTACAACTACTGAAGCTCCAACAACTACAACTACTGAAGTTCCAACAACCACAACTACTGAAGCTCCGACAACCACAACAACTGAAGCTCAAACAATGACAACTACTGAAGCTCCAACAACCACAACTACTGAAGCTGTAACAACAACTACAACTGAAGCTCCAACAACCACAACTACTGAAGCTCTAACAACTACTACAACTGAAGCTGCAACAACCACAACAACTGAAGCTCCAACAACCACAACAACTGAAGTTCGAACAACCACAACAACTGAATCACCAACAACTACAACTACTGAAGCTCCGACAACTACAACATCTGAAGTGCCAACAACTACAACTACTGAAGCTCTGACAACCACAACAACTGAAGCTACATCAACGACAAATACTGAAGCTCCAACAACAATAACTACTGAAGCTCCTACTACTTCAACAACTGAAGGTCCAACAACCACAACTACTGGAGATCCAACAACGACAACTACTGAAGCTCCTACTACTTCAACAACTGAAGGTCCAACAACCACAACTACTGAAGTTCCAACAACCACAATTACTGAAGCCCCAACAGCCACAACTACTGAAGCTCTAACAACCACTACAACTGAAGCTCCAACAACCACAACTACTGAAGCTCTAACAACCACAACAACTGAATCGCCAACAACTACAACTACTGAAGCTCCAACATCCATAACTACTGAAGTTCCTACTACTTCAACAACTGAAGCTCCAACAACCTCAACAACTGAAGCTCCAACAACCACAACAACTGAATCGCCAACAACTACAACTACTGAAGCTCCAACATCCACAACTACTGAAGCTCCTACTACTTCAACAACTGAGGCTCCAACAACCACAACTACTGAAGCTCTTTCTACTTCAACAACTGAAGCACCAACAACCACAATTACTGAAGCTCCTACTACTTCAACAACTAAAGCTCCAACAACCACAATTATTGAAGCTCCAACAACCACAATAACTGAATCGTCAACAACTACAACTACTGAAGCTCCAACAACCACAACTACTGAAGCTCCTACTACTTCAACAACTGAAACTCTGACAACCACAACTATTGAAGCTCTATTAACCACAACTCCTGAAGCTCCAACAACCACAACAACTGAAGCGACAACAAATACAACAACTGAAGCTGCACCAACCACAACTACTGAAGCTCCAACAGCCACAATAACTGAATCTCCAACAACATCAACTGAAGCACCAACAACTACAACAACTGAAGCTCCAACAACCACAACAATTGAAGCTCCTACTACTTCAACAACTGAAGCTTCAACATCCACAACAACTGAAGCTCCAACAACGACAACTACTGATGCTCCAACAACCACAACTACTGAAGCTCCAACAACCACACCTACTGATGCTCCAACAACCACAACTACTGAAGCTCCTACTACTTCAACAACTGAAGCTCCAACAACCACAACTACTGAAGCTCCAACAACCACAACTACTGATGCTCCAACAACCACAACAACTGAAGCTCCAACAACCACAACAACTG
Organism: Paraescarpia echinospica; assembly: GCA_020002185.1. Taxonomy (NCBI): domain Eukaryota; kingdom Metazoa; phylum Annelida; class Polychaeta; order Sabellida; family Siboglinidae; genus Paraescarpia; species Paraescarpia echinospica. Next base: position 39,995,649 of record CM034533.1, read on the forward strand.
AAGCTCTTACTACTTCAACAACTGATGCTCCAACAACCACAACAACTGACGGTCCTACTACTTTAACAACTGAAGGTCCAACAACCACAACAACTGAAGCTCCAACAACCACAACTACTGATGCACTAACAACCACAACTACTGAACCTCCAACAACCACAACAACTGAAGCTCCAACAACTACAACTACTGAAACTCCAACAACCACAACTACTGAAGGTCCAACAACCACAACTGCTGAAGCTCCAACAACCACGGTATCTGCTTGTTTTGGACACCCATGTCTGAATGGAGCCACGTGTAACAGCAATGGATTGTTATTCACCTGTCACTGTGTTGCAGGGTTTACTGGTGTTGACTGTGGTAGTGGTAAGTTTAATTTTATGTTTGATTTCTTGTTCTTTATTTACTGGTAATGTTGTTGATGTTTTCTTTAAAAAATTCGTCAGGCGGTGGTAATTCAGTGCATGCCTAAAATGTAATTCCCTGTATGAACTTTTAGAGCTTAAACTTTTTTTTAAACTCAAAACTATGTATTTAATCTGATATTATGAGCTAAATCTCAGTAATAGCTGATGTATGAAAACGTCTGTCTCAGTTATTGTGTTTGTACACGATATATTGCTTTAAATGCAATCTTATGTAACATTATGTAAAACATGCAGGTTGACGTTAAATGTGTGACAGCGGATTAGCAATGTGTTTTTCTGTGGAGTACAACAACAAACTAAAGTATGTGAAAAGTCATCCCGAATCTTTAATTGCAGGATTTATGTTTCTTCACTGCAACTGATGATGCCATTTTCTTAACTTGTTTGGTAAACTTAAAGGGAATATTAGATTCTTTAACGTTTATTTGTTCTGATTTCTGAGCTTATTTCATTAGAAATTGTTTATCCACAACGTATTTCGTTGTATTCAGATATCCAAAGATATCAAGTAGTTTTTTTGTGAGAATGAATACTGAATAAATATTAACTAATTGCAATTTGTTGAAACGATTAATACATTTAAATAATTGTTTTTATAAATGATATACCATTCTTATGTGCTCTGTAATGAACAGATCATTGAATGCAATGATTATTGATTTTGTTTTAATTTAATTTTTATATACCAAAAACACAACATTTACTTTACAACTGATGGTTATTAAGTGTATGGCTAAAATGTGATTCCATGTCTCAACATTACATTGTAAACACCATAAATAATTTGCATTTATAATTATATATACGCTATCAGAATCTTGGAAAAGGACATACCGGTACGTTCACAATCAAAAAAAGGAAATTAACTATCGCAATAAGGAACACGTTGTCTTTGAGACGTGATCAAATGTTTCTTATATTCGGTTGGCTTTATATCCACGGGCATATTACAAATTATAGGACAGAACCGGGATTTCGAAGTTGTTCCTATTAATTTATAGACTAGCGAAAGTCCACTGTAAATACGGTGTATGTCGAATTAGTAGTGCCACCTAGCGTACAATATTAAAATTAACAAAATGTCACAAAACTAGTTGGCCTCAATTCTTGACTTTGTCTAAACTCCCAGTGACCGATATACTGAATAATTACGAATTATCTAATCGGTTGTATTTTTCATCGATATTGAGATACCATTTAATAGCAAATAGTTAGCATGTTCGCATACTAACCATTTGAACTCCACAATCAGACACCGACGTCGTCTGCTCACGACACGTTATGAGGACGGCCTAGTTGCAGGGCAAGGCATTAAAGCCTGCGTAGCAAGGCTGTATTCGCTAGAGGGTGCCACCATACGGAAATGCTGCTCCGTAGGTGCAAGTTTTGTATGCGCAACGTTGTGTTAACGAGTTCTATACTCTTCATGTTTTAGAAATACGTGAATGTGACAGCTATCCCTGTATGAACTGAGCACCATGTGTCGACTCAGTTAATCGTATAGCTGTACTTGTACACATGGCTACTCCGGGGACAGATGCGAGACTGATAAAGCTTTGTAACGTCATCAGTTTTTTTAAAAGGGCTCTGTTCGCCTGTATTGTATATACATTGCGCTATTCCACAGCAGAAGTATTTTGTCGGTCGACGCTTGGTGTCTGCGGGTATTTATAGAACAGTCTCGTGCAGGCGATATGTTTTCCGTCGTTAGTTCTCGGGAACACAAGACACGAGTGCGCTGAGTAGTGATTGTGTTGTTGATAAGGATTTATTTATGACATATTATAGGAACTTGTCTTTAGTAACCACACAGCATAATCATATAGCATTATTGGAAATTGACAATACTATGAAAGAAAGGGGTAACATCACCAGACGTTGCAGCAACATGTTCTATTAAACGTATATTATATTACGTGTGCACTGTTTCAGACGTGGATGAATGTGGAAGCAGCCCTTGCTTGCATGGAGCCAATTGTGTCGACGCCATTAATTCCTACAGCTGCACATGCAGCGCAGGATACACGGGCGGCTTCTGCGAGATAGGTAAGTCAGCTTTTTGATCGACCAAAAAGTAATATTTCTCTCCAGATAATGTGGGATACCATTACACTGCCTGCACAATTTCAGTTGCCTGTTCCAATTGCTGTTGATAGTACTGTTGCTGTTGCTGCTGTATTTGTATTTATGTGTGTGTGCGTATGTGTGTGTGGTGTGTGTGTGTGTGTGTGTGTGTTGTATATTTCTACAGCAGTATGTACATCGTTATGATATATCTGGATCATCATTTCTGAAGTATTCATTGCCAGCAATTATGAGGATGTTATTCGAAAACAGATCTATTCACATTTTACTTAATTTATATTATACCGCGGGTGAACCACCCAAACCTTGTCGCTGGATCATGTGACCATTTGTGAAAGTTACACTGCCTTTATTCGTATTGCTCTGCGTGTTGTTCCGGGCAGATATCGACGAGTGCGCCAGTTCTCCGTGTGTCAACGGAGCGACATGTTTCGACGGAGTCAACAGATACAGCTGCAACTGTGCGACAGGTTACGCTGGCGACCGGTGTGAGACAGGTATGTTTGAACATCAGCTTGTTTGTTGGTACGTCTGGATGACGAGTTGGCGTGACACAAACAGACGCTGTAGCTTGAGTATTATAAATGGTTGAAGTAATTCCATAGTATCTGCTTAACTGAGGAGTGGATAACAGAATCAGCCATTAAATTGAATTAAAATTATTGGTTGGGGTGGGATCTTTATTTAGTCCTGTTGTTTTATTAATGCACGGCTATAGCGAATTAGAGGCTCGTTAGAATCAAGTTGGTCTAGATCAAAGTGAGTATACTAAATGGAGTTCAGTATATTGGCAATAGTGTTTTGAACAATGTCTGATTTTTTTATATATTCTCTCTGTTTTGATCAATATTGTGAAAGCATTTCTGCCACATTTACTACACCTTACACGAGTTACTCAAATTGTGGGTCATGAAACATACATTATGTTTTAACATGGACCTCGTTAGTCAATAGGCAGTTCCATTTACTAGTAGCTGTTTGCTATATGTATCGTTTGTCACATAACTGATTGGCTGGTCACACGTTCTCCAGAAGTGACGTGCCGTGTTAGTGTTACGTGTATAGATAGATAGATAGATAGATAGATAGATAGATAGATATGGATATCATGGCAGCCTTTTGTGAATGCAGTATTTATATGTGCATAATACGTTTTTAGAATCTATCTCAATAAAGGACATGGCTACGTTTTAAGGCAATTCACATTAGACGTATAAGAACACATTTAATTGGTCAAGAAAACAAGTAATTATACATCAGTTGGTGTTTAGACATGATTCAACATTTCCTCTGGTACAAAATCACTCAGGCGTGCCATGGTCGAAGACCAACAGACAACCTGCACTTAACGCTGGGAGCTTGTATAGGATAGTTTAAATTGTATGTTATCGTTCTGCTGTTCGTATGCTGTTTGTGACCTTGTACAGACATCGACGACTGCGCCATTTCACCTTGTATGAACGGAGCGACATGTTTCGACGGAGTCAACAGATACAGCTGCAACTGTGTGGCAGGTTACGCTGGCGACCGGTGTGAGACAGGTATGTTTGAACATTAGCTTGTTTGTTAGTACGTCTGGAGGACGTATTGGCGTGACACAAATAGACGTTGTAGCTTGAGTATTATAAATAGTTGAAGTAATTCCGTATAATCTGCTTAACTGAGGTGTGGATAACAGAATCAGCCGTTAAATTGAATTAAAATTATTGGTTGGGGTGGGACCTTTATTTATTCCCGTTGTTTTATCAATTATAGCGAATTAGAGGCTCGTTAGAATCAAGTTGGTCTGGATCAAAGTGAGTATACTAAATTAAGTTCATTGTATTGGCAATAGTGTTTTGAACAATGTCTGGTTTTTTATATATTCTATTTGTTTTGATCAATATTGTGAAAGCGTTTCTGCAACATTTACTACACCTTACACGAGTTACTCAAATTGTGACGCTGGGTCATGAAACATACATTATGTTTTAACATGGAACTCGTTAGCCAATAGGCAGTTCCAACTACTAGTAGCTGTTTGCTCTATGTATCATTTGTCACATAACTGATTGGCCGGTCACACGTTCTCAAGAAGTGCCGTGTTAGTGTTACGTGTATAGATAGATAGATACGGATATCATGGCAGCCTTTTGTGAATGCAGTATTTATATGTGCATAATATGTTTTTAAAATCTATCTCAATAAAGGACATGGCTACGTTTTAAGGCTATTCACATTAGACGTATAAGAACACATTTAATTGGTCAGGAAAACAAGTAATTATACAGCAGTTGACGTTTAGACATGATTCAACATTTCTTCTGGTACAAAATCACTTAGGCGTGCCATGGTCGAAGACCAACAGACAACCTGCACTTAACGCACAATTTCTCATAGCATTTATTGTGAAACTGAACTACAGCGATATTAGAAATAAATTGAACTTACATTGCAAAATGCTGGGAGCTTGTAACACATAGCTTAAATTGTATGTTATCGTTCTGCTGTTCGTGTACACATATATGCGCATGCACACATGCAAAAGCGAGCGCATTTACGCGCATACACACCCTCGTGCACGGAACCTAATCTTCTTACCCATACTACTTCAGATATTGACGAGTGTGCGAGCGACCCATGTCAAAACGGGGGATCGTGTGAGGACTCAACAAATGGTTACTCGTGCAAATGTTTGCACGACCTCTACATGGGGAATCACTGTGAAAATGGTGAGACGAATGTACACCTCGGAAACTAATATAAACGTATATAAACAAATTGCCAAACATCGTTGCTAATTTTGATTCTGCAGTTTGGACAAAAAACGGATTGTTCACATGCTTATCAAAAGTTTTTAAAATGCTACATAACCACATTTTTGATGCAAAAATTAAACACTAATGATGTTGCTTTGTATTGTTTGAAATCTGAGAAAACCCGGATACTCTGAAATTGAAGTTAATGTACACCCTTTATATATCTATGTATATAATGTGAAATCGTTTCTGTGTGAAGTATAAAGTGAACTGTGGTTTCAGCCATCTTGTATACCTACTACCAGTATGGCGGGAGTCAAGGAGATGTCAGCATGCCAAAATATTGTTACTGGAGTGGAAGTTGCTCCTCCGATTTCATTCGTGTTCCGAGAATCCAGATTTTCAATGGACAGTACAAACGTCTAAAGGTGAGTAACCGGTTTCTCCTCTGTGTCGCAACGCACTGTAATGACAGTTAACTACCACAATGACAACGAATAGTGTTTAATAGCTAAAATAGGTTAATAAGCGTACATTAATAATAATAATTATGATAAGAATATGATGTTGATGATAAAGATGATGTCGACTACGAAGATGGTGAAGATGCTGATGATGAAGTAGAGATTTTAGGCCCAGTTGCATTGACTCTGACATAGGCACGCAGCCTCTTCTCTGTTTGTTGAATGAACCTGACTACTTCATATGTTGAGAATGGACAATCCACAATTTATTGACATTGTGCGCTCTGAGATGCATATAGGCAAACTATTATAAAAACCGTGAAGGCAGTTACAGTTATTATAGGTAATGTTACAACAGATAATACATAGACAGAGGTATACAGAGGTAAACAGATGCCTGTCTACAAACTACATAAAATAATAATATTACAATATGTGTATTATTCTTCCAGAAATAATAATTGTTGCAGCTATTTCTAATACCGCCGCCTTTATGGTGATAGTATATAGGCGGGCAGGCAGGCAGGCAGACATATTGGTGTGTTTGTTTTCCCAATATAGTACAACATGTAATTTAGAATAGTTATACAAATAAAGCGTACACATTTAAATATATAGTGTACTATGTAACACAAAAGTTATGAAAATTAATGTTGTACAATATATGGGTATATTGTAGAAATACATCTCACCATCGATATGTTGTTCAGATTTACACGAATGGCTACGTCACTTTTGGACTGAACTTCGAGAGGCGCAACCCTGACAGACTGCACACTGGGATGCTGAGTTACGCCAAACGCAAGGACGCAGAGAGGCAAGGATTCGCTATGCTGGCGCCCCTTTGGACGGACATTGATGCTTTTTCTGGGCAATACCATTACCACATATACGACCTCACAAAACCAGGACCATCCTCCACGGATCAGGCTCGTGTTAAGGTCTGATATACACTTTTTATCTGTATTATTTATTATTAAATCGTTAGTGATATGTCTTCTATTAAATGTGATAAAGTTCCTATTTTTACAAAACATCACTAGGGCACTACTCTGTAATGCTTTTTTTAAGGGAAATAAAGACAATTGTTTGGACCTAGTGTTAATACTATCTAACTGTTCGCAAAACAATCAAGAGTATCACTTCAGTGGTTTACTAAGAATGTATTTGCCTCTGATATTCCCTATGATTCTGTAACTATGGTACACCTGTAACAACTGTTGTAGTGCCACTCCGTAACATTTTTACTTGTTACAGCGACAGAGCAAATTTTGCAAAGAAAATCACGTATCACGGCTGGGTCTGCTGTAGGCATACTAGCTGTCGAAATATACAAGTCACAATATACATACAATAATGTGTTTCTTCACTGAAAATGGCATAATCAGCTAAGGAAATATGACTTTGTTTAGTTTCTATTAAGTCTTTTAGACGCATAGACACACTGATGTCTTTTATTTCCCTTTAAGTAATTTCTGTGCATATTTACTGAGATACGTTTTTTAATTTTCATATTCTAGTTACATTTACTAAACCTATGTTAGAGATAATTTTATTTAATATAGCTTATTTTATTTCGGCTTTGTGGTATGTTCTACTTGTTTTAATGAACATGGAAAGCACGTTGAGCAGCTGAGAACGGGGCGGGCGGTATACAAATATTCTAACTGCTGGGTGGTAAATCATGTTAAATGTTGTAACATTTGTTAAACCTTGTTAAATAACGCAGCACGCCACTGACCACGCCCGAGAGGAAATACTCAAGAATGGAGGCGTGTCCGTTACTAATGTCACTTGGGTGATGGTGATCACGTGGGATCGCGTACTTCCCCGGATGTACCGGTCGGCATTCTATGATTCGGTGAGTGGATGAAGGGTGGTCGCAGAAGTGTGCAAAGTCCCAAACATTGTAGATCATTCCGGGTGTGTGTGGTGGGTTGGTCGTCACCACGTAACTGAAGTGTGCAAAGTCCCAAACATTGTAGATCATTCCGCGTGTGTGTGGTGGGTTGGTCGTCACCACGTAACAGAAGTGTGCAAAGTCCCAAACATTGTAGATCATTCCGGGTGTGTGTGGTGGGTTGGTCATCACCACGTAACAGAAGTGTGCAAAGTCCCAAACATTGTAGATCATTCCGCGTGTGTGTGGTGGGTTGGTCGTCACCACGTAACAGAAGTGTGCAAAGTCCCAAACATTGTAGATCATTCCACGTGTGTGTGGTGGGTTGGTTGTCACCACGTAACAGAAGTGTACAAAGTCCCAAACATTGTAGATCATTCCGGGTGTGTGTGGTGGGTTGGTCATCACCACATAACAGAAGTGTGCAAAGTCCCAAACATTGTAGATCATTCCGGGTGTGTGTGGTGGGTTGGTCGTCACCACGTAACAGAAGTGTACAAAGTCCCAAACATTGTAGATCATTCCGGGTGTGTGTGGTGGGTTGGTCGTCACCACGTAACAGAAGTGTGCAAAGTCCCAAACATTGTAGATCATTCCGGGTGTGTGTGGTGGGTTGGTCGTCACCACGTAACAGAAGTGTGCAAAGTCCCAAACATTGTAGATCATTCCGGGTGTGTGTGGTGGGTTGGTCATCACCACGTAACAGAAGTGTGCAAAGTCCCAAACATTGTAGATCATTCCGCGTGTGTGTGGTGGGTTGGTCGTCACCACGTAACAGAAGTGTGCAAAGTCCCAAACATTGTAGATCATTCCGGGTGTGTGTGGTGGGTTAGTCTTCACCACGTAACAGAAGTGTGCAAAGTCCCAAACATTGTAGATCATTCCGGGTGTGTGTGGTGGGTTGGTCATCACCACATAACAGAAGTGTGCAAAGTCCCAAACATTGTAGATCATTCCGCGTGTGTGTGGTGGGTTGGTCGTCACCACGTAACAGAAGTGTGCAAAGTCCCAAACATTGTAGATCATTCCGGGTGTGTGTGGTGGGTTAGTCTTCACCACGTAACAGAAGTGTGCAAAGTCCCAAACATTGTAGATCATTCCGGGTGTGTGTGGTGGGTTGGTCATCACCACATAACAGAAGTGTGCAAAGTCCCAAACATTGTAGATCATTCCGCGTGTGTGTGGTGGGTTGGTCGTCACCACGTAACAGAAGTGTACAAAGTCCCAAACATTGTAGATCATTCCGGGTGTGTGTGGTGGGTTGGTCGTCACCACGTAACAGAAGTGTCCAAAGTCCCAAACATTGTAGATCATTCCGGGTGTGTGTGGTGGGTTGGTCGTCACCACGTAACTGAAGTGTGCAAAGTCCCAAACATTGTAGATCATTCCGCGTGTGTGTGGTGGGTTGGTTGTCATCACGTAACAGAAGTGTACAAAGTCCCAAACATTGTAGATCATTCCGGGTGTGTGTGGTGGGTTGGTCGTCACCACGTAACAGAAGTGTCCAAAGTCCCAAACATTGTAGATCATTCCGGGTGTGTGTGGTGGGTTGGTTGTCACCACGTAACTGAAGTGTGCAAAGTCCCAAACATTGTAGATCATTCCGCGTGTGTGTGGTGGGTTGGTCGTCACCACGTAACAGAAGTGTACAAAGTCCCAAACATTGTAGATCATTCCGGGTGTGTGTGGTGGGTTGGTCGTCACCATGTAACGGTGATGAAATACACACAGATACCATGGCGCCAATTGTTGCATCGAAAATGTATTAATTTTCATTGGGTGGATAGCAAAACCAGGTAGTGATGTGTGTATGTGCGTGCGTGTGTGTTTGAGTATTCTGAGTAGCGTGATATCCAACTGACGTGCCATCAATAACTAAATAAATGTATGACGACAACAATGCTTTCTCTCCACAGTGCGTGTGTGTTTGCGTGCGTGTGTGTGTGTGCGTGCGTGTGTGCGTATGACGACAACAATGCTTTCTCTCCACAGCCCAACACCTTCCAGTTGGTCATCGCCTACGACCCGTCGCGGTATCAAACTTTCGCCACGTACATCTACAAGGATTTAGGCTGGGACCACCAGTACACAATACGACCGAGTATGATAGGATACTTCTCATACAAATATACCGACGAGGAAACCTTGCAGTTAGCTCCGTCCATGAAATCAACCGCTTTTCGCCTGCACGAACGGATCGGCAACACCGGTGGGTATTTATATGTTTGATTGTGTGTCGGTCTGCCTGTGTTTCTGTCTGTCTGCCTGTATGTATGTTGTTTTTCTGTATCTCTCTCTCTCCCTCTCTCCCTCTCTCTCTCCCCCTCTCTCTCTCTCCCTCTCTCTCTCTCCCTCTCTCTCCCTCTCTCTCTCTCCCTCTCTCTCTCTCTCTCTCTCTACCTCTCTCTCTCTCAGAGCATACACTGGTGACATTTTGTAAGAAAAGTATTCTAATCTGATTACGAAAACAAATTAGATTTGACTATCAGTACAATTAGGTTGAAAAGACTGGAATGATGTAAATGTCTACAAGCGATACCTGTATATATGTAACACGAATGTAACTACGCTCACACTTGCAGGTGAGCTGGGCCGCTACATGTTCCGTGTGGCGTCGGGACGTCATGAGATCAACTACGACCAGAAGTGTTACACGTGGTTCGCGAACGAGATGAGGCGTCGTGAATTTGTGCGTTTCCTCTCAAGTTGGACTTTGCCGTGCCCTTGCGACATGCGGCTCGCGGATATGGACAGCCGCTGGAAATTCGACTGGTACCAGTTCCTCGAAACACGCTATGAGAGGATGTGCTATTACGAACGCATACCTCAGTATTTGTCTGCACAGGTAAGGAAACTGTCTCATCATTCTTGTTACCTTTAGCATGCCTTAACTATAACTGTGAACAACACACACAATGTTTATTTATATTATACCAGACCTGCCTACCATTCCGGATTGTCCGGGATCATTCCGGAAATACACCTAAATGTACGGTGAGGGATGATAATAAAACGGATTCTTTCATTGTCACAATCATCGTCAATCACTTCCGTGCTCCTCAAATTTAGCCTCACTTTATTCAACAGGTGGCAGCATATATATATATATACGCTGCTTGTTGTGACATGGTTTTTCATTCGCTGCTTCTGGTCGTAATCTGACCAGTAGGAAACAGCGTTACGACAAATTCGTATTTCCGCGCTAATGGTGCTCAAACAAAACGAAGTCACGACTCACGATGCAAGAAATGATTCCGGGGATCGAAACGGCACCACTACCAGCCAAGAAGAAACGTGTACTGCAAACGTTTATAACAGCATGCACGCAGACATGGTCCGTATTGTCAAGTTTAAAGGAGGGGGTCGGCTTTACATACTGCCGGATACGTGAAATTTATTTTCCTATTTCACATGGTCACTGCCACTCACTGGTGGCCAGGATAATTGCAGGTACTGACTACGTCGTTAGACTAGTACTAGTGACAGAGTAGTGGGTGTTGTAGTTGTAGTGTTAGGCCAACTGACTGTACTAAGACTAAGTTAGTGTATTTATTAAGTTTAGTCTATCATTTACAGCCTATAATACAGGGATAGGCTTATATACTAGAGTTGAGTAGACTAGAGTCTAGAAGATGTCGATGACTAGCGTAACGTAATGGTTTTGCCGTCCCCCGGCATGACTTTGTCTTTGTTCTAGTCAAGCTACTATACTGCATAGTCTATAGCCTGGCCCTAGGTATACCGGCTACTAATATTAATCCTAATGACACCACAAATAGACAATGACGTGACGCATTGTTATAATCTGTCAAGTTTTTGTAGTCAGCATGCTGTTTTTGAAATTTATATAAAATCAGAATTACAATGTGTATAGACTCATTTACATTACAGTTACGCTTCTTCACATTTGATTTCCATCAAAGCTGGTTATGAACATCTACCTTACCTTATTAACTGAACGCTTCAAAACACCTCATAGTTTATTAGAGACAATTATCTTTTGGGTGCAACTATCGTCATAGTCACAGTATTAAAGTATTACTGACAGTGTTCTTTTCGTGGCAATATCTGACACGGTTCTGAACTATTACTGACAGCAGGCCTATATTCCTGAAAATCAGTGTAAATGGGAAGATGGATTACTGACAGGAAGTTTTTGGGGTAGGCAGGTCTGGATTCATGATTTAAATTTAATTGCAGTATTCTGGTTTAAAAAATAATTATCGACACCTTTCACGTTAATGCACTCACTGCAATGTGCACCGCACTGACAAAGCCTCTGAATGGGCTGTCTGGAGTGCACAGACTGCACTCTCAAGATATGTGCAGCGATTGCAGCAGTAACTCATGACTTGCTAAGTTTCCAAGTTCTAGCAGGTAACACCCATATGTATGGACCCATTCTTGTCTTCTCATGAGTGCGTGATGAAATCCAGCGTATTATGCTTCACACAGTTTTTCTCCATAAACATTTTGGTTTTATACATACTCCATTTTTTTTCTAAACAAGCTTCCTTCACATTCAGCTTTTCCTTTGAATTTGATGGGCGGAATCACAACCATCGTTTTGATTTATCAATTATTGTGTTGCTGACATATCTTCCTCTTTTTTGCTTTTCGTAATATCCTGTTTTTTTGATGGCATCAAAGGCGCATGTTTGTGTCGCAAAAAACTTCCACTTTCACCAAGTCAGAAATTGTTTCTGCATCCTGTCATGTATATAATATTATGCAAACTTTACAGGTTCTGTTACGTATATCTTGGTTTAGCAGTCATTACTGATTCGTCCAACACTTCCTCTGAGTATTCTTATGAATTTCACTTGTCATTTTGTGTTGTGCCAACTCTACACTGACAGGAATCCCTTTTTGTTTTGAACAGCCCCTGTCAGTTTGAGGATAGCACACTCATACACCAAATCTTGCAATGGCTTACATCCAGCAGTGGATGTAGGTCTTTGTAAGACATTCCCACCCCTCCCACCGGTGTGAAATAATGGTGATGGCGGCTAGATGCTATATCGCTTATAAAAGAAAACAGTTGGGGCAGTAGTGTACAGACCAACTAGCTCTCAGTCAAGAGAACCCTCTTTCGAATTCTCTTGCTGTAGTTTTGAAGCGTGGGCAGTTTTGTTCGTTCTACGTTGAACCAGTGCACTCTGCTGTATAAATGAATATCTGGCTGTAGAATCGAAACAGTGGCGGATATGTGTACGATTAATATCTGCGCAATGATTGCAACATGGCTGAATACTTCCCGGAGAAGTCGAGATGGTGTTCGAAAGAGCAGGTCTGCAGGGTTGAAATGTAAAGCACTTTGAGCAGTCATAAGGACCGGACGTTCCATTTACTACAGGTTGTTTTATCTTGGTTTTGCGGGTTGGTGTTGCTATATTATATGGGCATTGTGGGGGTTCGGTATCTGCCATCGGGGGCGGGATCGAAGGCAGGAGTGGGTGTGTCCATCAGATCCTAACTCCTACAGTAGTGAAGGTGCACCGACGACTCAAACAAATATTTCGCGTTTCCCTTTCAGATGTGTTTCTCGCATTCAAGACGTCCACTTATGTCATTTGAAGTTCCAGCATGTTTAACTAGCTTGTTCCCTCGTGTTTAACCACCATCCATATCACGGGTTGCACGCTCGACTGGCGCGGTTGTCATGCCAACGCAGATAGCGCAGTATTGTCACCACAAACTCATAATAGGCTGCAAATTGCCCATGTCACAAAGCCCTCGCTCACAGTGATTGCCGGCAAAACATACCTCCTTTAGTTATCAGAATTGCCTGATATTTAAACCATGTAATTTGCCAGAGTTTTTCCTATGGACAACTAATGACTGATACAAGACACTTGTCAGTTGGGGAAATTAGAAGGTGGTTAGAGCAGTGCGGGGCTAGGGACCTTTAACCCGACCGATGTTCACCGACTTTGTTTGCTGCGAAACAGTCTTGAATGGGATCTCCCTGTGACTCACCAGAAGGGACTGGTGTCGGAACATTGGTCTCAGACCTGGTCCCATTTCAAAGATGTGTGACAGTATTGAGAAGCATTCTGTTACCTAGCCTTACCCAACTTCTGTTGGCCTCAGGTCCCTTAATTTAAGGCTGTTGTGCATCTTCTCTCGTTTGTCTGTGGTCACTAGTTTGGTGGCTTCTTTCAATGTTTTAATAATAGACAACATTTGCAAACGTAACTTAACACCTGACGGTACTTAGAAGTGTTCTCTTTGCTAACATTACCTCTCCTCTTTGGGCCTCGTCCCGTAAGGCTCCAAAGCATATTCTCCAGGTTGTCCTCAGCTCAGTAAACGGTTCTATATTCGACTCCATTTAAAAATAAATTAAAGTCCATTATAGCGGGAAATTGGTGCATAGCCATATGTGATATTTAGAATTCAATTCTTTATTTCCAACTGAAAATAATGCATTCAACATATAATTTAAACAAAATTAGTGTATTGATTATTGATCACCACAGCAAGAACGTAACAAGATTGACCAAGATTGTCACCCAGAGCAAAATCCTCAGATGACAAGCGGACAGCAAAACCTTGGGCTTATCAAGAGTACAACAAAATAAAAACATGCCACTGCTTGTGATATCTCTGCATTGGCTGTTTGAGAAAGACTTGCATTGATTCTTCTCAACACATTTAAGGCATTCGTGATGACTTCATTGCTTTGACTTCATTGCTTTGCTTTGCAGTCCATGGCACTCTCAGCATTCTTCTTAAGAACCACATTTCAGTGGCTTCTATGGTTTTTTGTGAACTTTTGGTTATTGTCACATCCATATTGCAATATGGGCTCTATGTAGCATTGCAGTACACGTGTTTTCACTTCAATTGATATATTTTTATTTGTTAAAATGTTTTTCATGTTGTGAAAAGCTGTTTTGGCTTGAGCAATTCGTCTCTTGATCTCATCGTTGCATCGAACGTCGGATGTTATTAGTGATCCCAGATAGTTAAACGTTCGGACTTGCTTCAAAACAGTGCCATATGTTACCATGTTGCATGTTGGAGTGTAATTTTTCTTTGAGATGACCATGATTTTTGTTTTCTTTTTGTTCAGGGACAGACCTTTTTTTTTCACTTTCCCTTATTACTGTATCTAGCATCTGTTGTAGATCTATTTCGTTCTCAGCAATCAGTACCGTGTCGTCTGCATATTGCAAATGATTAATGTTGTATCCCTCTACTTGAATGCCTGGCATATCATCTAATGTGCGTAAGATAAACTCACTGTATAGTGAAAAGAGATCAGGTGATAGGACATACCCTTGTCTTACAACAAGTTTTATTTCTTGAAATTTACTGATGTAATTTTCTATTCGTATTGCTGCTGTTTGTTCCCAGTACAGATTTCTCACAACTCAGATCTTTCCCATCAATGTTCAAATTCTCCAGCATTGATATGATTTCTTCATGACGAACTCTGTCAAATGCCTTTGTGTAATCAATAAAACATACATACAGATCTTTCTGCGCTTCCAGTGCTCTCTCAATCAGTGTTCGTAGGATGTATATTGCATTTCTTTATCTTCTACAAATCCACATTCTTTTTCAGCAATTTCCGTCTTTATTTTGTTTCTCATTCTGGTCATAATAATTTTAAGCAACATCTTAATGAAGTGACTCATGAGACTAATTGTACGGTGTAGTTCACATTCAATCGCACCTGGTTTCTTTGGTATTGCTACAAAAATGGATCTGGATAAATCAGTTGGGATTCGTCTGCTGTCATATATTTTGTTCAAGAAGTCTGTTACTATATCAATACCAAATTCCTCTAAACACTCAATCATTTCAATGGTAATATTATCTGGTCCAGCAGCTTTTCCCTTCAATATTGGAGGACCATCAAAGTTCTTCTTAATTGGTGGTCTTTCACCCCTTTCATCATCGTACAGTTCACCAATATATTCTGACCATCTCGAGTATTTTGCCTTTGCCCATTATTATGTTTCCTTCTTTAGATTTCAGGCAACCTGTAGCTGAGCATGTTCTTTTCCCCGTGATTTCTCTTATTCTAGCATGCATGGATTTTGTGTCATGCTTATGCTTCTGTTCAATTTCTTTGCATTGAAACAGCTCAGTAACTCTTAAAGAGCAACCCTACCTTGCAGAGTGGGAGGTCTTACCTAGGGGGCTTCATTTCATAGACACCCAAGCGATCACTCATCTGGTATTTACCTCTGCAAAACATATATGCCCCATTCTTTAAAAAAGTAATTAGGGTCTTGAAATGGTCCAGTGGACCAAGAACACGCCATCTTCTTGTAAGTCTCAGTTGAGTCATCAGTATAATTGACTGCTGACATGATGTTGTGGTTATTCCAGTAGCGAACTCTCCCCCGTTCTTATGGTTTTATCGTAGGACTGGGATCTTTGTGAGCGCATTTTGCCCTGTTTTACAGTAGTGTGTCCACAACATCTACACATTTACAAAATTAATGTGTTTAGTCACATGGGCTTCATTCACATTTCACTGATTCATCTAGAAAGAGTTGTTCATGACACAGTTATTTGTCGAATGATACACAAACTAGGAATGTATATATATATATATATATCGTATTTTCCAAACATAAACTACCAAACAATATTGTTTTCACAACATTTTGCATAACACATTTGTGATAGTTACTTGTTCATAACCTGGTTGCCCAAAAATAAATATTGAAGAAACGATTCTTGACATTCAGTTCCTGGTAGCCATTCCCAAATGCATATATCTAGAAGAAAGTATTTCGTAGTGCACATTTCACCTTATCTCGATGTTCATACTAAATGTAGAGTATATATGAGGCTTGAGAACTCTGCAGCAGTAAACTTGGCCAATGTTTGTTCTGCACGAGAGGAGACTGTCAATGTCTTAGATTCTCAGACAATACAAGGTATTTGTTGGTGTAATAACATTTCAAATGAAGACATTCTTGCAAAAACAGATCTTAAGATAACTCATCAGCAGGCTGCACCACTGTCGGATATGTTGGGCTGTAAATGTCTGAAGAATGGACAAGAGTCTTCCCAAATCTGTCTTCTGTGGGGAGTTACAGGATGGAAAGAGAATAGAAGGCAGACAAACCTTTGATACAGACATTCTCAAACAAGACCTAAAATCTTTTGAATTCTCAAGAGAAATATGAACTCCTGTCCCTGTGGATTGACCAAGGCACCACGCTGGCGTGCCGTGCTTCACACTGGTTGTGACATCAACACAGAAACATGTCTGACAAAAACAAGACTATGACATCACATGGATGAGTAGATGACGTTGTGTTTCAAGACATAAGCCAAAGAGAGAGAGAGAGAGAGAGAATGTACCTTGAATGAGCTGCATATTGTTTGAGTTTATATATTAATCATTTGTATGGCAACATACCAAAAGCCCCCGAGAAATTTATGTAGATCTTGTCTACTCTATTTATGCCGAGTTATCAAGATTTCATTTACAGTCACCCATCTGTTCAACGAACTGTTAAAACTAAATACTTTGTTTGACAATCTGTACCGGTGTTCTACATTCAGTTATTAATTGCTGCAGCTGTTTTGACTACTTATATAATAATTCCACCGCAGACAATTTTTAACATCATAAGCAATTTAAGAACTGTAAGCAGGAAGAGAAGATGTGTCCAGCTGATTTGGTCTGGTTTTGTTTTTGTAATATATTGTACATTTTTTGTCCAAGATAAAGATGATCTGGTTAATTGTTAAGGGTATGATAAGAATCTTTTTTATTCTCAATATTTGTTGTTTAAGTAATCCTGTTGTGGGTTATTCAATGTTGACGACAGTTTATAATTTTCTGGTTAAAATTCAGAATATCTCGTCATTTGTTTTACATACGATGAAGGAGCTATGTTTATATTAGGAACACAACACATGTTAGTCTTCAAGGAGCCATGCCTGTTTGCAAGAACAACTGAGTTTGGAGAAAAGTAGTGGATAGAGCAAGAATGATTACCCAGAGGGAGGAGATCGGGTAACAGTTTAACTAAAGGCCAGTGCACACGAGAGCTATCTGCTGAGCCAACTTTATCGTGAGCAATGTGCCACGCGAGGCGGTGAGCAAAATATCTTTTAATATTTTTCGCCTCGCGAAGCCAAAGTCTCACCGTCTGCGGCACGCGTAAGCTATGTGCTGAGCTACAAAAATCAACTGGCCAATGAAAATCCGTAGCGTTTACGTCATTTCAGAATTGGCGACTACCAGCGAAATCGTGAACGACGTCCTTTTTTGAAACTGCCGAAACGTTTCGGGATCCTCAGCATTTAGTTTTCTAATCAGATTTGAATATACACCTTGTCCCTGACGTCTTTGAATCCAATCTGGTTTACGTTGTTCGGCATGCCACTCTCCAACGACGACGACGACATAGCAACAAATGGAACAGACGATGCAAAAATTATGTTAATTAGTATTAAGTAGTATTCATTATTTGCTAACTGTTAATATGTTTTTTAAATAAATAATTTAATAACATTTAACTGTTGAATAAATGTCAGTTTTATTTTAACATTAGTGTAATTTATATATTATTATGACAGTGTATTATTTTGTTTGTTTGATGTTTAGTTAGTGTTAGTAGTTAGTTAATGTTAGTGGGTTAGTCAGTGTTAAACACTGTAAATTAACGTTTATTACTTATAAAAGCATATTTAATACAAACATTATTGTTATATTATAACTTTGTATTAAATTTATACATTTTACAACAGGGTTGCTCTTATGTTAGCAGCATGCATAACTATTGCCTTAATGAGAGTATCCCTGACCATACATTTCTTAGCATTTATTTGTTGTATATAATATGTATTTTATGGTCGAATAAATTATTCTGATTCTGAACATACCATTTTTAACAAAACACGTGATTAAAATGTAGTCATGTGACTTGATATATAGTGGTTAGTTCAGCACTTTACTCACCATGTGCGGTGAAACGCCGCGAGAGCTATCAGCTGAGCCAACAGCCGCGCGTGACTGTTTGCTCAGCTGATAGCTCTCATGTGCGCCGGGCTTAAATGGGAAGAAGAATAAGAAGCGAGATGATGAGCAGGTCACTTGGTGCAGATGGAGGCTGGCTGACTACAGAATTGAGCAGATGTGGTGAAACACAGAAGCCACAGGAAGAGGGGACAGACCGCGATTAAAATGGGAAGACTGAGTTAAGAGGGATGTAGGAAGGGAACAGGAAGATAATAGGAAAAGAGAAGTGAAAAGGGATACTAGCAAGGACAGGGCAAGAACTGAAATATGTCCTTCCTAGAGGGAGGTATAACAAAGAACAACATAGCAATGTTTTGAAAACAGTAACTTGGATAAATTATTTATCTTTAATAAGGGTGAATCAGATGGAATGGTATGACAACCGGCGTGCAACAACAGCACAAGAACTAAAAGTAACATCTTCCCTTCATAAAAGCAGTCAGGAAAAACAATTTAGTACAGAGGCATAAAATAAAATTGTTCTAATTTAACAGTATTGTGTTAATTAATATTGTGGATGTTGTTAAAATAGTACATCTTAGCACATGACCTGACAGGGACAGTGATTGAGTTTCTGAAGCATGATTGGTCTATCTATGACACTGCCTGGTCAACCAGCCTGGCAGACTGATACTATCATGTTGCCAGCAGACCTGTGCCACTCATACCCAGAGGAACTGCATTTTTGTGTGTAACTCTAGAAGCCCTGTTATCAGTGTGTTCTGAATGTGCCCTATCAGAGGTTAGCCAAGTTGTTAACTAGAGCTCTGGGGTAATATGTGTGTTATCACCTGAGATCAATTGCTCATATTATGTGCATTAGAAGGCAATTGTGTGGCGAATGCTATCACCAGCCCCTCTGTCAATAACATGATTCGCTTGGCTACTTCCCGCCTCCTGTCTTATATAAACACTCCTTGGTGCATTCATGAGAAACAAGTCATGGTCTATCTGTGGGCTGGTTTAACTAATTTCTGCCTGTGTTGTCTTTTGTTCTGCCATGTTGGGTAAAGTGTTGCTCTAGGGGTAAAACTCCACACCCCGGGGCTCCCTGTTTTACAGCTTGTATCATTGACAGCAGGAACCTGTGTATGGCTAAGAGAAATTGAAAGACTATGCAGCAGGATTTCAGTGATTTGATTGTTGGTGATAATGTTTTGTGTATGGTTTTGAAAAGCACAAGTTTTCACTGATCTTCTGTTGTGATGTGGTACGAATCCGAACATTGGTAAAGCCAAAATAATGTAAATGGACCGCCTAAATAAATAATAAATATCTATAGTTTTTATATAATAATTATTAGGGTGTTTTCATAGTCTTTATTTAAAATGAATTTGTGTCTTTTTAATTCCTCATGTATGATATTAATTTTTTTAAATTAAATGCATTTTGAAGGATAAATCCGACTATTGATTGGCCAGTTTCATACTTTAACTTAGAGCATTTAAACATTGTATTACTGTTTTTCACAAAATCGCAAACTTTCTTCAGAATATGTAAATATATGCTGTTGTGAAAAGTATACATATATTTTATGTCAATGTATTCATAATGTATTTGCACTACTGCGGGATCAGCACAATTTTTCTGGTGTTTTCTCATGAATGATTTGCTGTCTTTAAAATAAATCCTTCCATCACAAAATAATTAAAAAAACTCCACAAACGTCTTTATACAGATACATAATGTTGGGACGATGAACTGTGACCTTTCATAGTTCACCCTTCCAAGGGCAGTAGTCATGTCACTGTAGAATTACTCTCACAGAATCTAGATCAACTTTCCAATTATAGAATTTCCAAGAACCTGAACAGATTCCCCCAAATATGAATTGCAACCTGCTGACATTCCTCCGGAGATCTTGCACTGTGTGAACTGTCGGCTGATCCAGTGTATTGAATGTTTTTTGACAAGATAGGCGGAGTAGAGGGGAACGTTTAGTGTGTCTCACATCCCTTGATATGAGGATACCACAAGGTGTCATGTTTTCATAAACTCCATGTGGCAGCAATGTACGTTAAACAAAAACAATCACGTTTCATATGAAAAGTGGGGTAGATATTTTTCTTGGCATTTTCTCTTCATCAGACATGTTTCTGTGGAATTTTGTACTCAATAATAATAAGGGGATGTTTCTGGTCCCCCTTTATGTGTTTATAGTTATGAAAGAAAGAAAATGGAAATGGTGTGGAGAGACAGCGTGTTTTGTTCAGTTAAACTATGAACAGTCATATTAGGAAAAAAATATATGGTACGGATAATAAAACATGGAATATTTGTACAATAAAGATACACAAATAAAAATTGACTTTGCATACTTATCAAGGATTATTTTTGGTACATTGTCATACATAAGTTAGTTTGTGGTAGTACACATTTTTGTGGTATGGATTTTTGTCAGTATGTGATCAAAAGGACTTGATTTAAAATACTTTTAACAATTTGTTTATGCTTAATTAATTATGTGTTAGAGATTTAAACTGGATATCATATGCAAGCTTTTGTTCAGGTTTTTATAGATTGCATTTTGTATTTATAAGCAGAATTTACACCCATGAGTACATTATGAAGGAAATGTTTCTTTATTAATTAACATATATAATTAACATATATAATTATATATATGTGCGACTCATTTCATATATATTAATGAAATGAGTCGCATGTCGGAAATGTTTAATATCGAGTTATTAGTAGCGTTGGAAAGAGCAGAATCTCTGCTTTCACATGGTGTATCATGTAAAAAGATATCGTAATTCTAACTGAAGTTATGGCTTAACAAACACTTGGGGTAGAAACCTTCAAACCCAGAAAACGGCCGTCAAAGTTGATGCAAAATATTCGTTATGTTTCATGAAATCTACCTTAGTTACCGTGGACAGATCTAGCTAAAATTTTGTGCTCGTCAGGCTCGCTTCCATCCGTTAAGTCTTCCAAAAAATACTCCTCGATCAAACTGTCAATCTGTGCGCGATCACTTCCATCCGAATTTATCAGCTTCGCCACGTTAAACGTCGTTCTTCACGTCTTCTTAATCGTTATCTGGGTCAGCAGTGACGCGGTGAAATACATTGTGCGCATGCGTGTGTTTACAGATTATGTAAATGACCCATCACTGAACCAATGAGAACAGTTGCCTGGGTCATGCAGCTGCTGTTGCTACCATGTGATCCAAATAGTTTACACAGCTGGCGTAAACAGGGGGCGTCTTCCAAGCTCTCTGGAGGTCACAGAATGTAGTTATTAGCATATTTATGCCCATATATAGGAAGATGACGCGTCAAGCTTCGTGGTGATATCCCATATGTTAGGAGTGTCCCAAAATTAGCAGTTGCGAACGTGCACAATTACTGGCATTTTTGGCGTTATTTTAAGGAAATCGAGCGGAACACTTCGCACAGCTCTACAAAAATCGTTTTAAAATACACAAAACAGAGTTAATTAGAGGGAAGCTAGAGTAGCAATCGATAAAACGAATACCAAAGAATAATTTTCAGGGGAAATCTCAAAATCGATGGATTCGCGATTTGTTCACATAAACGGCATTTACGGAAAATCATATTTGCTGACATCCGACTCATTTCGTTAAGATGGGTCACATATATATATATATATATATATTACAGTGAATGAGATAAAGTGTTTATAGTTTCTATAAAAAAACACCGTTAACTACGCCTGGACCTGGATAGATATATTATCTGTGAGGAAAATTAGACCAGTGTTGGAATGCTGACATAATATTGTAGGCCAGTCCAGGCTGTTTTGCTGTCATAATCTGACCTGTATGAATGAGGAAACTGCCTCAATTTAGCAGAACAAGATAACGTGTTATCTCAGATCAGTAAGTCATGACTAGTGACAAATGATTGATTGTCTGCAGATAACCTCTTTCTGAGAATAACGCTTCAAAACACCTCATAGTTTATTAGAGACAATTATCTTTTGGGTGCAACTATCGTCATAGTCACAGTATTAAAGTATTACTGACAGTGTTCTTTTCGTGGCAATATCTGACACGGTTCTATATTCCTGAAAATCTGTGTAAATGGGAAGATGGATTACTGACAGGAAGTTTTTCGGGTAGGCAGGTCTGTTAGATTATGCGCTACTTTCAAGTGCATGTCCATCACTGTGGACGAAATCATCAAATTCATATTGTAGAAGGACGAGATAAGCTCATGTCGATGCAAAGTATGTTGACATTTCAATAATCAAAGCATTTCTTTGTTCATTTGCAGTCTGGAAATTTTGCATTTCCACATTCCAGTAGCCACATGATGGTTATATATACTAACCTATTTTACCTTGGTGGCTGTAGCATTGCCCAGAAACGTTTGGCCTCCTTTCTCATATGGTAGATACTACTTCACTCACTCCGCTGTCGCGTTCCATAGTAGAGAAACGACGTTGAAAATAAATATTGAATGGCGTTAGCAGCATTATTTTACCACACACATCTAATCACGGGTGTCTTGTTATTGAGTGCGATTCATGTCCGTATAGCACCACATGCTCCACATTGCCGCGAACAGACTGGACTCCAGTTTAACGTCGTTTTGTTATAATGCCAGTGGGTGCTTCATTATATATTTTTGTTTTTCGAACTACCACTTCACCTACCCCCATGAAGGTCATTGCAGTTGCAGCACCACTCCATATGTTTATCGTGCAGTGTCTATTCGGCCTCATTCAGTGAGGCTGCCTACTCAGCTCTTTCTACCACCGTTTCGAAACTTGAACAGTTGTGTTCACCCCAGTTTCGAATGAGAAACTAAATGCAGCTGGTCCTCTGTAGTTCTACATAGAGTCTATGACAAGGGAATTAGAATATCCCACGCATGTAAATTAAAAACACCTGTTGTCGACTCACCAAGCTGAATGTTGCTATGTACTAAAACGCATGCGGTCGCTGTTGAAGTGTTCTGTTCTGATAATGTAGTAAACACCAAGAGTGCCTTCTTGGCGGAAAGCGACGTTATATAAGACTCTGGTATTACCAGTACTAACTCATAAGTGTTCTGCTTTGTTTGCGTCTTTCTCTCATCATGGCCAGCATGGTTGTAGTGGAAAGGTATGTTTATCTTGGTGAAACTATTGACGCTTGCTACTTAATAATAATAAAATTCTATACTCCATACATACTTAGGAATCTGAGCTTAGAGGTGCAACATACAATAATCATTAGGCAAAATCGCGAATACAGACGAGCAAGAATCATTATTAGAGCAAGGAATCGCCAAAGGTTTAGGGTGGGAATGCGATTTCAAACAAATAAATCTTGAGTTTGTTTCCTTACAAAGGTGGCTCTTGTTTCAGATGATTTTAAAGTGATACGTAGTTGATTCACGATTTTTGCTGCAGCGACAGAGGAACACATTTGACAATGTGAAACTTCGTCTTAGAAACAAAACGTTGTTATGAAACATGTGATATTTAAGGATTGATTGAAACTATTATATTTGTTCTCGGCCAACAGGAATGTTGTTACTCCCGCTGGGGCTCGCTCATCAACTCCCAAGACGGCCGTGGAGGTCACACGTTCTTGTTCCATCCCCGTTGGTGGAGACAACACGTAAAGTATGATCTCCTACCAAAACAGTGGTGCTGCCAATTCTCCGATAACTGTGACCTCTTCTATTATCTCCGGCCGACCGACTTCTGTTGGGACTACCTGCCTTTGTTCTTAGGTACGTATTCATTTATATATTTTCTAACTACCTTATCTTTGTGCTTAACGTGACATTTTTAGATATACGCTTCGAGACAAACCGTACTTAATATATCACTTCAGCGCGCTGCACAGTATCCAGTGATTGGCCTACTGTGCGACTATGTGGTGCGATTCTATAATGTTGCTAAACACAAAACTGTACAATCATAGCACATGTTATTCTTGATACTACATAGGTTGGTTCTACGGTGACCCACACATCCGCACTCTGGACGGCTTCCAGTACACCTTCAACGGCCTGGGTGAGTACACACTTATAGAGACAACACACGGCAACTTCACACTGCAGGGCCGCACAGCGAAGGCTCGCGATGCCAACGGAACAGAGACGGACGCGACCGTGTTCAGTGCATTCGCTGCAAGAGACACCGACTCGGACACGATCCACGTTGGGATGACGAATAAACGGAACGGTATGTCGTAGAAGTAGTTATCCAACATTGGTTAAACGTAGTGTGGGCACAGATATGTCCATCACATTGTCAGCATCATTGCTATGATACGACGTGTTAATTAAAATGTTGTAACAGCAGCAAATAAGGGATGATAATAACAAATGCATACCAGTACTCTATGTATTGCACCCTGCGCATGCGATAACATGTCCACGCGTCAAGGTTGTTTGAAATCAACAAAATAGCTAAGAAAATGACCACTTCAAGATAATACCACTTCAACACTCTTGTTGCAGGTTTGGAAGTGTTCGTGGGTACAGAGAATGTCACCGATTGGTTCAATGGGGCAAACGTGACGAATGACAAAGCATACAGTAATGTTACTATTACGAAAAAGAACATCGCCCAAATCGGAGTGTCATTCAAATCTGGTAAGAAGAAAACTATATAATATAAGAATGGGTTATGTTAAAGCAAAATTGTCTGTTCCCTTATCCTGCGTCATCATCTCAAGTCAATTAATTGCAGTATGGAACAGGGTTGGCACGTTTCTGGGAAAAACTGGTTTTTGACAGGGCAGCGGGAAATACCCGGTATATACCGGTATTTGCCAGTAATATCCGGGAATAACTCCTAAAATGAGAATAAGTCCATAACTGAGATTAACATTCGTTAGTTCTTGTAACTAAACCTAGTCCAGTTGGAAAGATAATTAATATCGAGAGCAACTACTGGTTACCAGTCCAGGCCTAGTCCTTGTGTGTGCCAGGAAATCCATGACATGAAAGAGTAAAATATTCAGTTAGTAAATAAATGTCATTGTTACTTTCATAAAGGACAGTGCTCAATTCTGCTGTCTGGGTCTTCTTTTAAAGAAGTATGGTGATGAAGTCATATAGCCTGTACTAGTATTGTCTCATATTGTCAGGTGTCAGTTTGCAATCTGGTTAAAGAACAAAGAAATGTTGAGCTTTGTACATTGGCAGGTACGTATCAGGGTCCATACACAATGACATATACCAAATTCAAGACTTTTTACTAGATAATGAACTGGTGCCAGACTATTGACAGCAACCTACAGCTGGTCAACAAAAGATGGAGTGACATGAAAATGCTAATCAATAACACACAATCACACCCATATCCATTAAAGTGATTGGTCATGGAAGATCAGTTTGAAAGAACAGGAAGCCCTGCATCATAGAAAGGGTCCATGGGACCTTGGGCAACTGTTGTGCAATATATGCTGATGGGTAGCAGAAGTGATCCCCTGCCAGAGTGGGGAGAGGGGGCTACTGATAGTACTGATGAACAAAGGCTACCAGGGTCAGTGGGCAACTGTAGCCAACAGCAGTGCCATGGGTTATGCAATATAAGCGGATAAGGCAACTTTATTTATTTGTTGCAGTTTTCAGTCAAACTACATTATGTTTGTCCATCTAAACAATATATTCATTATAGTATCAAGAGCACTGTGATAAAACAAGGAACAGACAAGGTCAGAAGTTTGTAATAACAACAGCAACGACAGCAACACGTGTGTATCCAAGCGTAAGTATCCCAACATAGCAGGTGTCGGAGGGACAGGCATCTTAGTGCCAGAGTTCAGACCAGTACAACCGACATATGGTAAAGATGTGGTAATATGTCAACACATTGACTGATCCAGTTGCTTAAGTGATAGGAATTAAGCACTATATCTATATGTTCATTATAACTGTGATTTTTTTAAAATAAACAGTTAGTCATGAAGTCATATTGTCCGCCTGGCACCATCTGCCCGACTCCCTCTGTCGATCTGAGATTTTCCTCATCCGCGCACTGCCACTGGTCACTCACTCACTGCCACTAGCCTACGCAACGGTATCGGCCCGGCGTTGCAGTAGAATTTGCTGCGTGTATGGCAGCATTCAACCAAAAAACGTCAAACAAGACATCTCCGTTACAACATCTTATAAATTGGTATTCTTGAACGATTTAGATATTCTTTAGCTAAAATACTTCATAAGTAATTCGCAAGTTGACGATTTTGGCTGCCCCCTACCGGCTAAAATAATAACCTGGAAATGATCAACCGAATATTTAAATCAGTTGCTACATACAGCATGAACATTAATTAACAAGTGACAATTTTGAAAGATTCATTAATGCCCAAATTGTGCGTCACTTGATAATTCGTTCTACTGGTTCATATTTGTGAATCTTAATTGCAATTTACAAGATAAAAAGGCGATTCATGGCATCGCCGGTAGCAAACGTGATTGATAACAGCACAAAATTAACAATACCTATCTCCACATTCACTGTGCCTAAAGTTTACAGAGCATAATCAAAGGAACTCTAAGTAGTTTGGACAAACACAGCGATTACAGCAAGGAAGACAAGCTCGTTGTTACGGGTACACGTGTACTTGGTGTTACGAGTACACGTGTACTTGGTGTTACCATTGACATGCACTGAGCTGCCATTTTCTAAACAAATTCAGCAAAAAATCTTTGAATTAATTAATACTGTCCATCTTAGGAGGGACATATAACCAAAATATCCTGTCCGCTGTCCACGAGGTTTCCCCTCATCAGAGAGACATTAACATGGCAAAACAGTCCGTACATTGACAAACTTTCCCGACATAGGGGGTGTCCCCTCGTCAGAGGGTCCGCTGAAGAGAGGGACTACTGTATTCCACCATTAATGGCACTACCAGTATTGCATCGCCTTTTGTGAGATATACTGTCATCCTGCATCGGAAATGTTGTTGTTGCAGAATTCTCTCTAACAATCGGAGTGAGCGCAGAACAGCTCGACATCACTGTCGGAGCCTCGGACAAGTTCAAGAACCAGACGAAAGGCCTGATGGGAGTGTTCAATGGCGACCCGACTGACGACCTTCTGCCACCAGGGGAGAACACCATGCCGCTGTCAAACAGCTCGTCGGAGAAGACGATATTCAATGAATTTGGGGAATTATGTACGTGCAAATTGTATTACGCAACTATTGACTACTACCTATTCCGTATAATGCATTACGTAGTGTTCTTCATCGTTTCTGCGTATATGTTGTCCAACCAGAAACATATCTTGATGCCAAACAAACATTCCTTATCACATCAATTTGTGTTGAATGATTTCTCTTTGATATCGTCGCAGTCAAAATTGAAGAAGATTCTTACTGTCAGTTTATTGACAGTATTGCAATTATATCGTGCCTTTTCAATGACAATTGCTTAATGCTTTATTTTTGTCCAGGGAGAATTCAGAGCATCGACTCACGGTTCTACTACGCGCCCGGCGAGAGTTACTCGACCTTCGCTCGCACCGAGTTCAAACCACTCTTCCTTGAGGACGTGTTGAAAGAGATGTCTCCTGAACAGAGAACTAAAGCAAAAGAAACATGCAAAGACAACAAAGAGTGTCTCTTTGACTTTGCCGTTACAGGTGGGAACAAATAATGCAATGCATTTTGTAAATAGAAGCGTATTCTTTTGTGTTTGTATTGTATATGTCTAAATGTATATATTTTGACGTCATTTGGCACAGGTACTCGAGGGCTGTATGCATTTATTAAGTTAACATATTATGTTTAAAATAATTTAAAATGTGGATAAAGCGATATATTCAATTGCTAAATTCAATTAAGAGAATTCATATTTGAACATTGGTGACGTGAACTATTATTTCTAATGAAACACTGTTTTTAAAGGCAACAAAGAGGCAGCTGCGGCGACATTGGCAACAAATTCAAAGAACGAAGAGAGTGTTGCAACACTGTGTAAGTGTTATGTATTTTACGAAATCAGTTTCTTCATTAAAATTAGCTACATTTTTCTGAACAAAATTTTAATTTAGACTTTAGTATCTTAATAAAGTTGTTGTTATTATTACTACATCGTGAAGCAGCTATTCCGATCTTATGATGGTGCATCGACGGGCAACATAACTTACATTTCACAACGTAGTTGAGAATGTCCCCATATCAAATGTGCGACATCATTATGTGGTGTCATCAGTCATCTCCTCTCGCAATGTCGGATACAATGGACTATCTCTCTCTGTCCTGCTGTTCTTGTTGTTTCCTTACGTCTTCTTCCATTATACGACCAATGTCATTTTGTTGATGATTCTGTCGTAGAGTTTTTTTTTTAGAATGAGACCTCTGGTGAGTTAGTACATGACAGTTGTTTTCCATTTCCCTGCGATAAATTTTTTCCTTTCCCTGACGTAGACGCTGTTTGTCTGTGTATCACTTGGTCATCCTGTGCGCATTCGTCACTAACCATTCTCAATAATATTTATCTTTGGATTCTTTCTCATCTGACAATAATTCCAAAAATTAAACGTGTTTCTATATTTTATTAAATAGTTTTGTATCCACTCTGTATCATTGTGACACGTTTAGTCCAATTTTTATATAGTATTAGCCTTAACATCACATGCCTCACGTGTCTTTTGGTTTCTGTTGGAAATAATCAAAATGTTTGCATCATATATCAATAATATAAATATAGAGGTCTAAGGTAGGTGTTTATATGTCTTGTTTTAATAGCATCTACAATTTTTCATTGTATACTTTTGTCATGTTGCGACGGTTGTATTTGCTACGTTATCCTCGTTCGACATTCGAAAATAAATTTTCAGCCAATGCTAGTCCCAACATTACCGTGGACAAGGTATTCAACGTGACGGTGGAAGAAGAGAACCTCTTGACGGTTGTCACATCCGACGCAGACGGCGACATGGTCACTGTTACGTTAAACTCGACCTTGCCCGAGGGCGCCAGTTTCGACAGTGATCACTACCGGTGGACGCCAGTCAACATGGACCCAGTGGATATATCGTACGTCGTATGTTCTGTCAATTGGATCTGTATTTGTTGTATTGCTACTCTGAAACCCTCGCTCGAATGCATTCCCCAAGCAACATCTCATACCAGGGAGAGAGAAGATGGTAGATGGTAGATGTCAGGCAGGCACAAGTGGAGAGGGTGAGAGGTAGAGACGGAGATATGAAGAAGGGAGAAAGGGAGAGAGAGAGAGAGAGAGAGAGAGAGAGAGAGAGAGAGAGAGAGAGAGAGAGAGAGAGAGAGAGAGAGAGAGAGAGAGAGAGAGAGAGAGAAGATGGTAGATGGCAGGCAGGCAGGCAGGCAGGCAGGCAGGCAGGCAGGCAGGCAGGCAGGCAGGCAGGCAGGCAGGCAGGCAGGCAGGCAGGCAGGCAGGCAGGCAGGCAGGCACAAGTGGAGAGGGTGAGAGGTAGAGACGGAGATATGAAGAAGGGAGAGAGGGAGAGAGGGAGGACGAAGAAGAGATATATATCGCACATTTAGTTGTGATATGTAGTAGTAGAAGTAGAAGAAGCAAAACTATCGACAGGAGCAACAGCAACATAATACCGAGGTTCCACTATATATATATATATATATCCTCATAAGTAAATTGCAACAACAGTTGTTATACGGGAAGGGAAATTATGATAATAAAATATATTATGCGTACTGTTATTCGACGTAAAGAAATAGTGTGTATGTATAGGTTCTCTGCGTCTGATGGCAAGGGAGGAGTTGCTGCCGCGGATGTATCCGTGAACCTGTGCAACTGTTCCGGCCACGGAGAGTGTCTGTTTGACCTGCTCGCTGATGGCTACCAGCTGAAGCAGACATTCAGGATCGTCCAGTGCAACTGCTCCGTCGGCTGGGAGGGTAAGACTCGTCTCTAAATACATGTGAACGGGACGGAGTGTAGATCAATATACGTGATTACAATGTATATCAGTTGAACTGTCGGATATTGCGCACACATGCATAGTGGCAACCACGGGAGCCTGGCAAAACGGAGTTATCTATTCAATATGATATTACTACCAATGATAAATGAGATAGCAGTATGTCAAGTAAGTTATTAACATTGTAGCGATATTCATTTACTTTAGAAGATGTTTACCAGACAAGTGTTTGCAATATGTACTACCACGTGTTTTTGTACCGTTATTGTTCTCGTATATTAAATATAGAGGGCGTATTTATGTATGTATTTCCGACAGGTGAGCACTGCAAGTTGGACTTGGACGGATGTCAAGACAACCCGTGTACTGCGGGAACAAACTGCACAGACGTCAGTCCGAAAGACGAAGGTCTCACCGGCAAGTCGTACACTTGCAGCGCGTGTCCCGCAGGAACTGAAGAAGACGGAGGAATATGTTTTCGTAAGTTCTCCACATTTCGTCGTGGAACCGGATAATACGACATGCAAGGGTACGACTCTGCCGACGGCACGACTCTGCCGACGGCGTAGAGCGCGGTCCTGCGAAGCATCAGTCATACACTACGTTGCCCCGCCGATGTCGATGCTCTGCGTGCTCTCGACCGTGAACAATGGCGAGAGTTGCGGCGGCATATTTCAAAATAAGATAGCATCATATGAATCCGTGGAAATGACCATTAAATTATTTATATATTTATTACATCTGAATGCAATTTCTATTGACTTTTTAACAATTGTTTTCAACGTTTTTACCGTATGGACATTTTAATTATTTACTTATCTAGTTATTTTATTTATTTATATTTAGCGCAGTGGATTTGCAATTAAGAATTTGCCTTCATTTGTGAAGCAGTTATATAAAAATGAAGGTGTTATCAACGAAGAGTTCACTTTCAACACCAGATGTGTGTGTTTAGCGTGAACTGATTGCAGTAATTAACGAAAACCGTCTAAATGTTATGAAATGGTTTTATTTGAACTTAAATACCACACAGATCTTCCAAACTACATTCTGAAGATGTCTACTCCAGTGCACAAATATAAGTACATATGATATCCTTTATCTCGTAACTGCAATGCTTAATTTGTATATATCTGGTTATGATAGAACTGCACATTTATACCATGGACATTTACATTTGAACATCATGCAGTCAATCGACATAAATCGTTGTGGGCTAGCACAGCATTTGATGGACATGTTTGAATGGTATGGACGTATTCCGATGGATTGGGTTCGTTCCGTGTGTGTGTGTGTGTGTGTGCGTGCGTGCGTGCGTGCGTGTGTGTGTGCGGACAGGTGGGCATGCGTGCGTGCGTGTGTGTGATAATTATATTGATTTAGTAGCAACTATTAATTCGTGGCATGCAGAAAGACGTTCTATTGTATGGGAATGATGTTCACTAAGACAATTCACAAGTGTACATATGCATTGTTGAAAGTCAGCACTTAAACTAATACTATTTTTTGTTTCTGTAGCAATTAACGAGTGTGATCCTGTCAAGCCAAGACACGACTGTCAACATATTTGTGTCAACCAGGAACCCAGCTTTACGTGCACTTGCAAGACGGGATACCGTCTAGACGGAAACAAGAAGAATTGTTCAGGTAGCCATTTCATTTCAACTAACTGATATTATAAAGAAAAAATAATACATTTAATGTAGCAATGTATTATTATTATTATTAAAATTAATTGAAGATCGGAATCGAGGCCAGCCTCACCTCTGAATCCAGAGGCAAAAAGGAAAGCAACTATTTATAGCTGACTATAAATACTCGCTTGGAAGGTTACCACATTTGGGAGAACAACGCACTTGAAGAAAATATCCTGCATTCCAATATTTTTGTTTATGCAACAAGCTCGGCTATCTTTGTGAATTCGCATCCGCATGTTCGATACACCTGGTGCTATATCTTGTAAAGAACATGTCTCAGCTCTTCAAGCATTTACCAGTGTTCCCCTTGTGTTCACCATCTGCCCGAGGCGAGTATTTACGATGTTGCAGATATACACGACTGCACTGAGGGAACAGCCGGTTGCGACCAGACTTGTCAGAATAACGATGGCAGCTTTACGTGTTTTTGTATCGCCGGCTACAAACTCAATGCTGACAAGAAATCTTGCGACATCAGTAAGTCTCTCTTTTCACAGTATGTGTGTGCGTGTGTGAATGCGTGTATGCGTGCATGCGGTCGCGCGTGCGTGTTTTTGTGTGAATATGAGTGTGCGACGGATATGTGAGCGGGTGTGTGTGCATGCGTGCACATGTACAATTGAATGAATGAATGAATGAATGAATGAATGAATGAATGAATGAATGAATGAATAAATGAATGAATGAATGAATAAATAAATAAATTAATTAATTAATTAATTTGCGGGAGTGCGCTAGTAATTTATTAATTTCTATAAAAAAATGCAAAAATTATGAGAATGAGTATTGACCAACTTAAGCAAATGTATACATTTGCACGCACCAGAACAAAGTGATTTGTTTTAACTCTTAACAGCAACCCGTGGAATAGCGACTACAACATGTCATTGTCATGTTTCTCACATTTGTTTCTTGCCAACAGTTCCTGGGAACATGGAGGAGGAATGCAAGAAGCTGAGTTGTGTATACGGCTGCAAGGAGAGCGGAGACAACACATATGTGTGCTTCTGTAAATCAGGTTACAACCTCGCCACCGACTTCAAGACGTGTAAAGGTGATTATTATGTTCTTTCCCGAAGCAAATATTCGGAAATTATACATCTTGGTAGTTTCCTTACGATACGTTTTCACGTACTTAAGAGTCATCAAGAAACAAGAAATATTCTTCATCATCAAAACCATTTCGGAGATGATAATACCATTCGTTCACATAGGACGTTCACCTTATTAAATAGTTAAAAATTCCGTGTTATTCCGGTAAATGTTCACTTATAGACGAGGACGAGTGTTCCGTGAACAAAGGCGGTTGTGACCAAACTTGCACAAACGTTGAAGGCGGCTTCAACTGCAGCTGCAGCGACGGCTTTGAACTGATGAATGACATGAAAGGATGTAATTGTGAGTATTACAATACAATCTAGCTGTGTTGTTTTACCAGTTTTTAAACATTTACAAAGCTATAGGTGTACGCATGGTGGTAGTTGCAACAAGCCTATTTTGTGAATGTTGACAGTAGCACCAGCAGTAACAGCTGCAGCAGCAGCAGCAGCAGCAGCAGCAACAGCAGCAGCAGCAGTAAAAGCAACAACAACATCACAATATATTCCTAGCAGCAACGCAGGAATAACACAAGTCATTGTAGAAGAAGATAAGAGACGATAAATTCAATAAAAAAACACAATGCTCTAAAATGTCGGTTTTGTTACAGCTTGTCCGAGCGGCACATGGGGCAAGGATTGTAAGCGTGATTGCAACTGTCGCAATAGTGACACCAACTGCAGCATGACAACCGGTTGTGTCGAATGTCTGGACGGCTTCGCTGGCGGGGATTGTCACGAAATCAACGAGTGTAAAGTCAACAACCCCTGCGACGAACACGCCACGTGTAGCAATACCATCGGCACGTTCAAGTGTGTCTGCCAAGCGGGGTACACTCAGTACAACGCGACTGTCTGTGAAGGTACGTTCAAGTGTGTCTGCCAAGCGGGGTACACTCAGTACAACGCGACTGTCTGTGAAGGTACGTTCAAGTGTGTCTGCCAAGCGGGGTACACTCAGTACAACGCGACTGTCTGTGAAGGTACGTTCAAGTGTGTCTGCCAAGCGGGGTACACTCAGTACAACGCGACTGTCTGTGAAAGTACGTTCAAGTGTGTCTGCCAAGCGGGGTACACTCAGTACAACGCGACTGTCTGTGAAGGTACGTTCAAGTATGTCTGCCAAGCGGGGTACACTCAGTACAACGCGACTGTCTGTGAAGGTACATTCAAGTGTGTCTGCCAAGCGGGGTACACTCAGTACAACGCCACTGTCTGTGAAGGTACGTTCAAGTGTGTCTGCCAAGCGGAGTACACTCAGTACAACGCGACTGTCTGTGAAGGTACGTTCAAGTGTGTCTGCCAAGCGGGGTACACTCAGTACAACGCCACTGTCTGTGAAGGTACGTTCAAGTGTGTCTGCCAAGCGGGGTACACTCAGTACAACGCGACTGTCTGTGAAGGTACGTTCAAGTGTGTCTGCCAAGCAGGGTACACTCAGTACAACGCGACTGTCTGTGAAGGTACGTTCAAGTGTGTCTGCCAAGCGGGGTACACTCAGTACAACGCCACTGTCTGTGAAGGTACGTTCAAGTGTGTCTGCCAAGCAAGGTACACTCGGTACAACGCGACTGTCTGTGAAGGTACGTTCAAGTGTGTCTGCCAAGCGGGGTACACTCAGTACAACGCGACTGTCTGTGAAGGTACGTTCAAGTGTGTCTGCCAAGCGGGGTACACTCAGTACAACGCGACTGTCTGTGAAGGTACGTTCAAGTGTGTCTGCCAAGCGGGGTACACTCAGTACAACACCACTGTCTGTGAAGGTACGTTCAAGTGTGTCTGCCAAGCGGGGTACACTCAGTACAACGCCACTGTCTGTGAAGGTACGTTCAAGTGTGTCTGCCAAGCGGGGTACACTCAGTACAACGCGACTGTCTGTGAAGGTACGTTCAAGTGTGTCTGCCAAGCAGGGTACACTCAGTACAACGCGACTGTCAGTGAAGGTACATTCAAGTGTGTCTGCCAAGCAGGGTACACTCAGTACAACGCCACTGTCTGTGAAGGTACGTTCAAGTGTGTCTGCCAAGCGGGGTACACTCAGTACAACGCCACTGTCTGTGAAGGTACGTTCAAGTGTGTCTGCCAAGCAGGGTACACTCAGTACAACGCGACTGTCAGTGAAGGTACATTCAAGTGTGTCTGCCAAGCAGGGTACACTCAGTACAACGCCACTGTCTGTGAAGGTACGTTCAAGTGTGTCTGCCAAGCGGGGTACACTCAGTGCAACGCCACTGTCTGTGAAGGTACGTTCAAGTGTGTCTGCCAAGCAAGGTACACTCGGTACAACGCGACTGTCTGTGAAGGTACGTTCAAGTGTGTCTGCCAAGCAGGGTACACTCAGTACAACGCCACTGTCTGTGAAGGTACGTTCAAGTGTGTCTGCCAAGCGGGGTACACTCAGTACAACGCGACTGTCTGTGAAGGTACGTATTTGAAAGGTCTCAGGGAAAAACGCGATACAGACATTTTCTTGGTTTTGAGAAACAGCCACTTTTGTGTTACATCTTCAAAGGTTAAGTAGACTTGTAAATTAAGTTAGTATACATTAAGAATCCAATATCATAGAGAATGGTAGCAAACTCTTAATTTATCGTGTTTTTGTATGTATTAAATAGTATCATAGCTCAACCCGTGTTCAAACAAACGTTACGGGCTTGTTTGGGCGCAATTTCAAAAATGGCGTTTATCGCGTTTTGCCTTAAAACCCTTAAATTTCTACATTTGACGTCCACAGATATTCAGATACGTTAACTCAAATATAGTGATTCTTTGCGGAGGAATTTTGTTGATATCGCTGCACCGCTGTTATAATTTTGATGTGCCCAAATCCGTAATGTGTTTTGTTGCCCAAATGCTTATTTTCCACTACAGACATCTACCCATTTCGTTGTTTCGTTGTTTTGTGAGGCGTAGCATATCATCAAGAAATTATGCTATTTGCTTAGCATTACCGACCTGATCCTACACAATTATTGGTTGTCATTGGCCACTATTTGTAGAACATGTTTCAATAGCAACATGTTATTTCAGGTTAAGGTGAGTTTTATTGCTATTTAAGATTTCGACGAATGTGAAAGTGATCCGTGCCAGAATGGAGGAGAGTGTCAGAACGGAGACAACGTCTACAGGTGTGATTGCATGCCGGGATACGATGGCGCCAATTGTGAAACAGGTAAGCAAACATTGACAGCTGTCCCGTGTACTAAACAGACATCATAACTTTCTGCAAATGTCATCTTCAATTGACATGATGATGATAATGATGATCCTTTGCCAGACGTGTTGCGTCCAATTGATGAAAAACACCAAAACCTATCAATGTAAGCCAATTATTGGGTGATGTTAGATTCATCGAAGACAAACTCGTTCTTTGTTTCCGCGCCATCCATGGTTTTAGTACTAGGATTTTCTGGTGAGCCTCAGCCCCCCAAATATTCACCATGTTCTGATGCCTATGAAGTATGACAATAAAACCTTTTTATGATAAGTGTTGCCGATTGTATTCAAAAAGCTTATAATATTCCGATACATTGACGTAATTTACATCAAATATAAGTATGCATTCATCATTGTGTATAAAATAAACAAACATATTGCAGGTGAACACCAAATATTACACACAGCTCACTAAGACATACGTTCTTTGCATGTAGGCGCGTGTGGGATTGACTAATTATATAATCAGCATTACATTACTTTAAAAGGTATTTATGAAATCACAACATTGTGTGACATTCACAAACGTTCTCCTACACAACTGCCACAGCATGCCATTTTAAATCAAATACAAACATTTTCATCTCGACCATTCGCATTACAGTGAATTTATTGCTATACCTCTCTGGTGCAATCCGTATGTGCATCACACGTCCAAGTACATTGTACTTTCAGATATCGACGAGTGTGCAAGTTCTCCCTGCAGAAACAGCGGGACTTGTTTGGACCTCGTTGACAAGTATCGTTGCGCCTGCGTTCGAGGCTTTACCGGCGTACTATGCGAGACAGGTAACGTGCTGTGTCGCCTTCTATAGACACTTCCCATCAGGTCAATAGTGATGGTTAATTAAAATATCACTAGCTGTTTTACAGTGCAAATTCTGGTCCGCTTTTCGTTCTTCCTAATTGTGGTACGTTGGTTTTGAAAATATTCAAGTTTTTGAATATCTACAATAGTACAGTTTGTTTTATTATAACAGTTTGATACATTCAACAAATCAATAATCAAAAAAGAAATCACGTTGACTTAGCGGTAACGTATTTACACTATGTTTCAGGGCACAATGGCGATCTGTTGGATATAATTGTATGAGTCACGTGTAGAGAAATTGTTTATGTATAAGACAAACCACATTTAACAAATCGGTGTTAGTATCATATTTGACAATAGTCAAAGAATGAAACATTGAAACGTTGGAATTCGAAAAGGAGTGTGTATTTATCAACAGTAGTCGTCAGGTGATTTCAATGTGTTTTAGAGATCGACATCTGCGACAGTGCTCCGTGCCAGAACGGGGGCAACTGTAGCCAAGCCAGTGGCAAGTACGAGTGTCAGTGCGAGCCTGGGTACACCGGACTCAACTGCGAGACAGGTTCGTGTGTGTGTGTGTGTGTGTGCGTGCGTGAGTCTATGTGTATGTGCGTGTGTGTACGTGTGTGTGTGTGTGTGTGTGTATGTGTGTGTGTGTGTGTGTGTGTTTGTGTGTGTGTGTGTGTGTGTGTGTGTGTTTGTGTGCGCGCGCTTATACGTAAGTGCATGTGTATGCATGTGTGCGCAAGTGTGTGCGTGCGTATGTATACTAATACTTAATAACAATAATTACTAATTATCGTTTGATCATCCATTAATGAAAATAGCAAATTGTGTTGATGTATTGCACTGGAAAATAGCCAATTTCATGCCAACAACTACATATTTTCTTTGTATTGAAATAGGGCAGGCAATATAAATGCCACACGTCTTCTGGCCCTTTTTCATAATTCGTTTAGCACCCTATTATTTAATAATGTTGTACAGCATAATAACATATCTAGTAATTTGTTTATTTATTAATAAGTAAACTAATATATTAATTCATTAATTCACTCATTCATTCATTCATTCATTCATACGTTCATTCGTTCGTTCATACGCTGTTGTAATCTCATGTAATAATATGTACTACGTTTTATTCAGACTTCGACGACTGTTCAAGCAGCCCGTGTCAGTACGAAGCAAACTGTACAACGCCTACGTTGGATACGTTCTCGTGCCAGTGCGTGCAAGGGTACGTGGGCAGTGTCTGCGAAACAGGTATGTACCAACATCTTTTTTTTTCCCCAGTGATCCCTTGCGGGATGGGAGACAACTTGCACTGTTCACCCCTATCCTCTCAAGATCTCCCTTGACACTATCTTTCCAACGTATATTTGACCTTTATCTTCTCCTCCTACCATCCTCCTCATCTGCATTCAATGCTTTCTTTGTTGATGTATCTTCAATTATTATTTGTATGCATCTTGGCAATATCTGTCAACACACAACTTGGTTAACAAAGTATCGTAAACTAATTTCCAAATAACCACAAAATTGGGGTGTTCATTTATACGACACAATGCTCTAAAATAAAGAACGGTAATGCTAATATATAATAATTTGCAACATAAACAGGCAATATCGTTAAATGTCGATACTTCCACTTGAGTGTGTGTTATTATTTTTTGAGAACGATATCATTCCAGTAACGACAAGTTCTTTATTGAATTGATTTTCAATAAACAAGAACAGCTTACTTTTTACATGGAAACGTACTAATTATATAGTATAGCTGTGTGCACACGCAAACGCACACACACACACACACACACACACACACACACACACACACACACACACACACACACACACACACACACACACACACACACACAAACAAACATACACACACAACGTCGTTATATTTTACTTACAGGTATTGTGTGGTTTTGAAATAAAATGTTAAAATGCACATTTTATTATTCATTATTTTATATGAATTAAGCTATTTTTTCGCAAACGTGTTTATATGAGTTTTGTCAAGATGGAATATAATATAATTTTGCCAACTCCACAGTACGCAATTGCCACAACTGGTCTGACATTTGTAGCTAGTTGTGAACTCTTTACATTATAGAAATTGACGAGTGTGCCAGCAACCCTTGCATGACCGATGGCTCATGTGAAGACCAACTGGATGGGTTTGTATGCAACTGCACGGACGAGTACACAGGTTTCATATGCAATATCGGTAAGATTGTGTTACATCACCTTGTGATTCTCGTGTATCGAGGAAGATTGTCTTAGGGACCAGTGACACTTGTATTGTTTAAAGATTATTATTATTATTATTAAATATTATTATTATACAGTTTCATTTATAAATTCCAAGCTCTGAACGCACTGCAACACTTAAAGCGTAACCAATACGTTTACCTTATAAACAAACGTAGAGCGAAAATGTATACCTGTAAGTTAAACTCTCTAATGCTAACACGGTGACATCATCAACCAGAGCTGTGCTTTGTTCAACGCTATGGTTGTTTCACAGTTTGGAATTGGTTTACCCGAGTTGAACGGTTATAGGATTGTGCACAGTAACTGTCTGTTGACGTCATGATAGACATTCAAATATAGCAATTGAACTAGTATATGTTGTGTACCAACTTTAGGAGAGCTATGCAAGGCGAGGCCATGTCTGAACGAAGGAATGTGTATGGAAACTAACGGAACACGTACCTGTAGTTGCGTTACTGGATTCACTGGCGAAGACTGTGAGACAGGTATGACGGAAGACACGCGAGTCTCACTCAACGTATATTATTACAAAATAATAATACGCTTCATACTGTGTCTTTCACTTTCAACCTCATCTTTTAATGTCCATTTTATTTTCTTCGACAAGCAGTATAAGTTAAAATGACCTCGTTTCTCAAAAAGTTGGTTTTTTAAAGTTTGTTTAATTTTAGCAATAAATCAAAAACTGCTGAAGGTATTTCAACAAATGCGGTATCATTCTAAAGCTCATGGTGTGTGGAATCTAAAAAGTACAACACAACATTTAACAATTTTGCGACTTAATACCCACTTTGCTGTGGCTGGTTACAATTGTGAATAATATTAGATACTGCTGATTTAAGTTGTTTGTCTCGCGAGATACGTCTTGTCGTCCGATGTTTAAATCAAATCAAATTTATGCCATCATTTCGCAGTGAACAACTATGGTTTTGACATTGTTTATTGCTTTGAATGTTGCCGATGCAACGTGAATGAACATTGACGATATATGATAGCATTAACGCCGTCTACGTACTTCAAGTTGTGATGGCGTCACAAGAAACATTTACTTAACTTTTTGTATTTCTCTGTAGATATTCTGGAGTGCGATAGTTATCCGTGTGAGAATGGTGGAACATGCAACGAGAAGATCGGAGTCTATAACTGCAGCTGTCCGGTCACGCATGACGGCCTCAAGTGTGAACACGGTAAGACAATATGTATGAGTCTGCATCTTAGTGGTGCAAGTAATAGTTGCGTCGTTATAACCCGACATGTGTATAATTAGTGTCATCAATTGTATTTACTTTGACTAAAACCGTAACCAGAAGCAGAAGACTGCCACGCAACCACCTTGGTAGTATTTATATAGTTATATCATTTATGTTATATTCATACAGTGTAAACAATATTGTTCTTGTTATAAGACAATGATAATTAGGATTCACGCAGGAATGTGGGGCGCCGTGGTGCAATGGCTATGGCATCGGACTCTCAATCGAGAGAATCCGAGTTCGAATCCTGATCTGCCGTGTCGAACCTTAGGCAAGTTCATTCACTGTACGTTGCTCCAGTTCACTCAGCTGTATGAATGAATATCTGGTTGTAGACACTGGTGCATAGTTGTGTACGGATATTTATCGCGCATTAATTGCAGCATGGCTGAATTATTACCAGATAAGTCAAGATGGTGATTGATTGAACATGTTGCTCCATATAAGAACATACATTTAATGTAAATTTCTGAATGTAGCACTGATAAACCAAGTTTACAGTATTATTATTTTCGAAATGCCTAAGTGAAGAGTATTGTTCATTATATTCTATGTGTGTATTTTAACCATGTTAATTGGTTACTACATTTGACAGTGGATTAAGTAGTCACTTGATGTTTCCAGAAATAAAGTTTTGTGAAAGTGACCCATGCAAGAACACTGCCAATTGTTCTGAAGGCGAAGGTACCTACCTGTGCCATTGTCAGGCGGGTTATACGGGACGAGACTGCGATAAAGGTAAGTTGTCTCCATTTGGGAGATTGACACATGTACGTACCGTCATAAGCATTGGTACCAGCAACAGTAAGATAGTAAGAACGAATGATTTTAATGATGTTGTTTTCATATAATATCTTACTGTGGTGCATGTTCTAATCTTATTCTATGACATTTCGTCCAATTTTATATTGATATCCAACATATTTTCTATCGTCATTTAACATGAACGTACTTTGATAATTGCAATTATTTTGCCGCTAATAAGGCTGTACGTTATTACAATAACACAGGAAGAAATACGACAAGTCTTAGGGATATCATGTTTTCATTACAAATAGTATTTAAACCAATAACATCTTATTTAAATTCATTATGCTCTCTCTACCTCTTCTTCTCCCTCCCCTCCCCCTCCCGCTTTCCCTCTTTCCCTAATTCCCCTCTCTCTCACTCTTTCTCCCTCCCTCTCTCTCTCTCTCTGTCTCTCTGTCTCTCTCATTCTCTCTCTCTTCCTCTCCCTCCCCGCCCTCTTTCCCCCTTTCCCCTCTATCCCTCTCTCTTTCCCTCTCCCTCTCCCTTTGTCTCTCCCTCTTCCTCTCCCTCTCTCTCTCTCCCCCTCTCCATCACTCTCTTCCTATTCCTCTCCCTCCCTCTTCCCCCTTTCCTCCTCTCTCCCTCTCTCTTTCAATCTCCCTTTCCTTCTCTTTCTATCTCTCACTCTTCCTCTCCCTCTTTCCCTCATTCCCTCTTTCCCACTCACCTCTCCACCTCTCTCTGTATTACTTTATTTTATTACTAATATATTACGAGCATATATCAACGAATGTTTGAGTCATCCAAGTCAGAATGGTGCAAAATGTTCCATGCCTGAGGTGAACATGTTTGCATGCAAATGTGAAAATGGATATACCGGAAGCCAAAGTGAAGGTAAACTATACAAACATACAGAATAATAGTAATAACAATAGTATCCAATTTGAAGCGTTGCAAAGCAAAAATATAACTATTCAATTTACGCATTTGATGCTGTTGGCCCAATAAAAATAAACATTTTATGTTGCACATATTAACCATTTATTATCGTCCAATTGCATTACACATGTATTCTCGCATCAATGAATGTACAAGCAGCCCGTGCCAGAACGGAGTCACGTGTTTCACACCTCAGCTGAACATGTTCGCCTGCAAATGTGACGAAGGATACATCAGAATTAATTGTGAAACAGGTAGAGCATATACGGATATCGTGTAACGTTGTCATATCAATATGTAAAACGTCAACGTGTACTTCATAATTTTTTTATACATCAAACAAATCAATAATCAACAAAGGAATGACGTTGACTTAGCGGTAGCGTACTTAAGCAGTGTTTCAGGGCAAAACGGCGACCTGTTAGATATTATTTTATGAGTGACTTATAAAGAAATTGTTTATATCAATGACAAACCACATTTAACAAATTGGTGTTAGTATCATCTTTGACAGTAGTCAACGAAGGAAACACTGAAACGTTGGAATTCGAAAAGGAGTGTGCATTTATCACCAGTAGTAGTCAGGTGGTTTGCAAATGTGGCAAAGGATACAGCGGAACTCATTGTGAAACAGGTGTATGTTCTGTAACAATACAACCAATTAAAATAGCAACGATACCCAAAATGCAGCAAACACTTAATTTTTTTTTTTTTTTAAACTATCCAATAAACGCAGTTGATACAAAGTAATTCGTCAAAGAAATTGAAAATGCAAATATTGGAAAGACTGGAGTAATAATCCTGAACACTTTATAACAAAGGTCTGAATGACCTACTTCGCGAGGAGGCAAATCTGGGCTTAATTTTGCGCACAATCAATAAAATACTACACGTCTTGAAATGGTATAACTGAAAATTGTAATTGCTTACGTGTGAATACTATATTCTGCGAAACACAGTTAATTAGTTTAAT
Organism: Paraescarpia echinospica; assembly: GCA_020002185.1. Classification (NCBI taxonomy): domain Eukaryota; kingdom Metazoa; phylum Annelida; class Polychaeta; order Sabellida; family Siboglinidae; genus Paraescarpia; species Paraescarpia echinospica. Next base: position 40,039,132 of record CM034533.1, read on the forward strand.
TTTATGCGGAAATAATACATTAATCAGCATATTATGCATATTACATTAATACTGTGTAATTTATGCAAATTACTAAAATTTTGCAAGTAGTATAATGAGTTGCAGTCTTACAACAAAAACTGCTCGAAAATAAACTGTTGAATTTTTTCCGAATGACACGTATCCCCCACTGCAGATGTCAACGAGTGCGCAAGCAACCCGTGCGTGAACGGCGGATCTTGCGTTGACCTCGTGAATTCTTACCAATGTCGCTGCACATCAGGATACTACGGCAACATCTGTGAAGAACGTAAGTCTAAGAAATGTCATATTGCAGCATTTAACTCAATCTGACAAAATAACATACTGCAAGACGAAACCGATATCGACGCATTCCTGTTTTTCTTAGGGATCATTTCAGAACGTTGATGTCCGATATCAGACGAAATCTTGTTAGAGGAGGCTCAGAGGCAGTTTTGTCTGGCGTTGGACATCGATAGTTTACGCTTCGGATCAATACTGTTAATATAGTCATACCGATGTTTTATTTGAGGGGGGAGAAGGAGTCTGAGAACATATGGAAGTAAATCGTCTGATGTCGAACATCGACTTCAAGTCTTCAAGACTAAACTACTAAAAATTAATGCTTCACTATCCTGCAGTTTGCAACGTTGTTGTGGGCTAAAACAGTAAATACATAAGTTAATAATAAATAAATAATATAATATAATAATAATAAATAAATAAATAAAACTAAATAAAAGCTTGCAGTTCATGATTAAAACAAAACAGGCATTTATATTGTCAATGACTGGATGACTGGGAGAGCGGCTTTCTGGAATATTTCCGCAGAAGACGCAGTAACTGCTTCCTGTGTGAGCGAGTTCCACAGAGGGATAGAGCGTACATAGAACGAGTGCTGGTAGGTCATGCAGGAGACTGGTAGTGTTCGTAGTTTATGCTTGTGTATTCGTTTGGTGCGGTCATCTGCTGTGGTAATGATGGTAGGGAAGCTGATGCGCACTAGCCCGAGGTGAATTTCAAGGAACATAGTGGCATCTCGTAACCGAGGTCTAGTGTATAAAGTGTTCCACTTCAGGTTAGCGCATATAGCCGTTACGCATGAAGTGCTGCGGTAATCGACGTTCAGATGTGATACATTAGTGTTGTATTCTACTATAATAACCCAATGGCTGGCCGCTACTGTGTCACGGTATTGGGATGGGGCAGAATATAATGGTTTGTATAAGTTGGTGTTATTGTTTATACGCTAGTTTCTCATCGCATGGAGCATGAGGCCTCCCTTTGAAATATGTTTAAAATGTTCATATCGTAGATGCCAATAAATCCACACTGGAAGATGACCAAATCAAGTATATTTGAAGTTGGTTACTACATGTTTGTGTTGTCACTATTCACAGATCCTTAAAACCTAATTCATGCTTGGTTTACTTCCAGGAAAAGTGGCATCTGAGATAACCCGGGTAGCCCCCATAGTGACGCTCAAACAGGCAGAGTTTTCACCACACCTGACGAAGAAAACGTCAAAGACATACGAGAGTCTGAAGAAAACAGTCGTTGTGGCGGTAACTATTTTCTGTATACAAATAGAAATGTAAATGTTCAGCGACAGTTGTGTCTTGAATGAATAAGCTCATCAGACGGGATGGTTAAAATCGTTATTCTTTTACAGTTGCTCACAGTGAATCTACTTTTAACTCGTGATGTCTCGCTTTGCTGTCAGCCCCCCCCCCCCGCGGCCACGCCTGTGGCCTGGGTGACTCTTTAGGAGAACACGAACTTAGATAAGGGCTGCTACCGATTCTCACATGTCTATGACGGGGGAATTGGGGGGATACCAGTGACTTCACTGCATAGGACTACCTTCTAGCGGTAGCCGTCTGAGGAACTTTTTTGCTGATAGCGAAACGACACGTTACGAAAAAAGGTAGACTAATTGTGAGGCGTTTTACAGAATAATGACACTTGTGTCTTATTTGTACTTTTATTCCATATTTGTAATCGTTGCAACAGCATACATGTTCTGCTCTACAAACATATACGAAAGCTATTGAATTGTTTTTTTTTATAATTCCGACTATGTTTGATCTTAGTAGCATTCTGGTGTCCCGTAGGTATCACTGGTGTCCCGTGGGTATAACTGATTTTTAAGTTTCATATTTTGTTTAATGTATTATTCCCAGCTTTTCTGTTTTTTTTTGTATTCCTTTGACCATTTGTATAAGCACGGTTTGTGTAAGAATTATCGTATTGTATTTGTTATTAATATCCATTTCTTATTCCTGATTCCAGCGTTGGCTTTATGAACCTTCTAAAAAACAGCGTGATATATAACTTATACATTTTAATATATTCCGCAAAAAAATGTTTATTTATAACACTTCGATAATCTATTATTTCAGCTGGAAGCTATCCTTAACGAACAACTCGGACAAGGAATGTTTACAATCGTGGACGTCACCTTCAGGTAAGATTAATAACAACACTACGCCTTTACATGTTTCCGGCTATTTGAATTGTAATATTGAGCTTTGTTGACTACTTGTTTAATTGTTACAACCAATGCACCTCCCACAATCCAGTATGTTACAGTATCCTACACAACTAATTTAACCCATAGCAGATCAAATGTGTTGATGTTCATTTTGTGTACTTACATGCTAGTAAATATCACCAAACAGTGAATATAATTAAATATACATTTAATACTGGCAGAACAACTGAGAAACACATGTGGTCACTTCCACAAACAAGATGGCAGACACTGTAAAAATAATTGGTCAGTGTCTTGTCAATGGTCACTAGAGGGTGGTTCAATAATAACAATGAGACATGTGCCACCGACATAAAATAGCATGGACTGCAATGTCAGTGAATACAACATAGTTCATATAGCATGGAATGTGAAACATGACAGTCCTCCCTTCCAGATTGTTCGTTGCTCATTCCTCAATGAGCCTCTTCGGCGGAATACCAAAATTAACGCGGGTCGAACGACGAGGTACCACGGGCTGATCAACAGGGACAGGAGGGTCATCGTTCATGGCTTCGTCAGGCTGGTGTTCGTCAATTTCGGGAACGGGCAAGTCGGGAACACCGTTGTCGTATTGCTGCTGATCCGTCTTTGTAGTACGTTCAGTCGCGAGTGCAGCAGAACGCTTCAGATTGTGCCGGGTGTTCTTTGTTGGAACGGAACGCGACTTCAGCTGATCTTCGTGTCGGCGGCAATGTCCATCAGGTCCTTGGACAATTAACATTTTCTTTCCGACATTACCAGTCACTTTTCCAGCCATCCATTTTGGACGATTTTTAGTGAAATCTCTTAAATGGACATATGCACCGATTGAGAATTTCGGCTTGACTGGCAATGTTGATTTCTTCTGTTTTTTCGCTTTGGGAACAGGTGGTTGTAGAACGGAGAGAGAAGACCGCAGCTGGTGTCCGAACATCAGTTCAGCTGGAGTACGACCAGTCGTGCAATTTGGAGTGACACGGTATTGCTGGAGGAATTCTCGCAATGCCAGATGTTTCAACTTCCTCTCCCCTCTGACAGCTCGTTCCATGGCCTGTTTAAAAATACCAACAAGCCGTTCAGTTTCACAGTTCGATGGTGGGTGAAATGGCGCAGAAGTCTGATGTGTGATCGAGTGTACATTGCACCAGTCAGCGAATGTCTTTGAGGCGAACTGCCAGCCATTGTCGGATACAATTGTCTCAGGCAGGCCCCGGATAGCAAACAAGTCATCGGGCGCGGACGCAGTAATCTCAGATGTCGGACACTTGTTTAATTTAAGAACGTGCGGCCATTTCAAGGGGGCGTCCATCACGACCAACCACATGTCATCTACGAACGGACCAGCAAAATCAATATGATTGCGATGCCATGGGCGGTCCGGAACGGGTCATGCAGAAGATTTCCAGGTTGATTTGTTGTTTCGGCACAAGCTGTGCGGTCCTTGCAGTGGGCGGCGATGTCGACCTCGATATTAGGCCACCACGCATTCATGTGTGCAAGCGACTTCATGCGCATTATTCCAATGTGCGTCAAATGCAGCATGTTGAGGACCCTAGTACGAAGTGCAGTCGGAATGATGACTCGGGAGTCGCATAGAAGGACACCATCCTTCGATGTGATCTCCGTCTGGGCGTTCAGGTAAGTACGAATTTGTCCTTATCCTGATTATGCGGCCACGTGGATGGCCACCCATTTGCAACGAAGTCTAGCACCTTTGCCAGAATCGGGTCCTTTCTGGTGTAGTCGGCGACGGTTTTTGTAGAGAGTGGCAAATTGAGAATGACTTGAATGTCGAGCAAGTTCACTTCATTGTCGATTTTGGCTATGCTCTCCTCTTTGTCGAAGCTCGGATCGGGACCAATGGGCAGGCGAGACAGAGCATCTACGTTGGCGTGATCAGCAGATTGTCTGTAGACGATGTGGTAACCGTAGCCCATCATTATCAGTGCCCATCGCTGCAGTCGCTGTAGCGTCATCACTGGTAAACTCTTCTCTGGACTAAAGCTGGCCAGCAGGGGTTTTTGATCTGTGGTGAGCTGGAAGTGGCGACCACTCAGGTACTGATGGAATTTCCTCAAAATTACCGAAAATGATTGACAGTGCCTCCTTCTCCACCTGGCTGTAATTCTTCTCTGCCGACGTCAGCGTTTTGGAGGCGAAGGCGATCGGTTCCTCAACGCCACCCGGTGCACACTGAGAAATAACAGCCCCGATGCCATAAGGCGATGCGTCGGCGGCCAGAGATATCGGCCTAGTTGGATCGTAGTGGACCAAGCGCGTTTTCTTGGCCAGCATCTCCTTCAGTCGGTTGAACGCCTGGTCGCACTCAGCGAACCAGGCCCATTTGACGTCCTGTCTGCGCAGTCGGTTTAGAGGGGCGCAGATGGTAGAGAATGTTGGCAAGAACTTTCCGTAATAGTTCAGCTTGCCGATGAAGCTTTCCAGCTGTTTAGCGTTCTCGGGCGTCGATACCGAAAAGTCGGTTCTTTGACGACGTCAAATGTGGCGACCGGATGCGCTTCCAGATATCCGGGCCAACGAGCGACACAGCAGCCCCAGTATCCACTTCGAAGTGTAGGTCGACGTTAGAGATTTGCAGTAAAATCTGCGGTTTATCGACGCGTGTGGAAGTGGAGAGCACCTCAACTGCGATAGTCTCTGTACTTTTTTCGACCGTGTGTTGAGCCATTTTTCCTTTTCTGACGGGCTTTTCAGAAGACCTGCACACAGCCTGTATGGGTCCTTTACGATCGCACCTGCAGCAGACGGCGTCGATGAATGGACAGTCTCTGTGGTGTTGAGCAGGCGAACCACATCGATAGCAGGCTTTCTGGCCTCTCCTGTTAGGTTGACTGTTAGCCCAGCCCTTTTCTCCTTGATCAGGTCACTGTTTAACTCGGAAGCATTGCTTCTGGCGAGATGGGTGACTTTGACCAACAGCGTGCACCTCCTGCTGAGGGTGGCCTGTTGTTTGTTCGTGCGTTTTGTTCAGCTCTTTGCTAAGTAGTTCTGCCATTTTGGCACACTGTAGTACGTTCGTCAGTGAAGCGTCTGTTTCTTTCAGTATTGCCTGCTGTATAAAAAAAAGTGTGCCTACAGCCCATGACAAGTCTATCTCGTAGTGCATTGTCATGGCACTTTACACAGCACTGCTCTTCGAAGTCATACTCTTTGCCTTTAGTGCGCAGTTCGGCCAGGAAATCAGTGATGGATTGACCTTCTGCTAAAACATGCGGAAGAAATCGAGACGCGTAGCAAGAAAGTTACACTTTTCCTCGAAATTCAGTTTAAGCTTCTTCGTAGGAAGCTTCTGTCACTTTCTTAGTCAGTAGATTCTGAAGAAGTACAAATGTTTCTGGTGATATGGTTGAACACAGAGCAGCCTTTTTCTTTGGGTCTGTTGTGATGTTGTTTGAGTCGAAGTAAAACTCTGCACGAATCAAGTAGGACGACCATCGCTCTCTTTCTGGGTCGAACCGGTCAAACTGGCGTGCCATGCTTGAATGACAGTCAGTACACAGACACTCAGACAGTAGGCTATTGTCTGTAGTTCAGAGCCAGTTCAGGCATGTACTCACTGAAGCATGTCGACACAGTTTGTAGGTACTTGAAAACAATCCCACCTGCTGACACCAACTTTTGTGTACTTATATGCTAGTGAATATCACCAAACAGTGAGTATAATTAAAGAAACAGTTAATAATTGCAGAACAACTGAGAAACACATGTGGTCACTTCCACAAACAAGATGGAAGTCACTGTAAAAATAATTGGTCAGAGTCTGGTCAATGGTCACTAGGGGGTGGTTCAATAATAACAAAGAGACATGTGCCACTGACATAAAATAGCATGGACTGCAACGTCTGTGAATACAACATAGTTCATATAGCATGAAATGAGAAACATGACAGTTCAGGTATACAGTATGTGAATATGTTAGTTTATATGCGTGGACGGTGAAATTTATATCATCGAAATAATGTCTTTGGTCCTTAGATCGGGTATTTTTGCAAACGTACGAATTGCTTTGTGTTATGATATACGGCGCTTGCTCACTTTCATCTCTCATCGAGTTTCGATTAGGCTAGCCAAAAATATTTTAGTAGGTTTTCTGACGAATCCATCAACATTAAACAACCAGTTTGCACAAACACACTACTATGTCGTAGTGGAAACTAGACAGATTTCCCACAAAATTATTCTAAGATGAGACGAGAACAAATTATTTGCGGAAACAGATTAAACTATCCATAAACATATGAAAGTAATCATGTTGCCTATGTCCTTACCTCTAGCAAGGGCAGTGTCGTGGTGAACTACTTGCTGGAAATGCTGACAGACGACCCCGCTGAAACATTGTCGACCGTTCAAAATGCTATCAAGGAGAACAATGGAACATTTGCCGGATATGACGTCGACGTTAGTTCCATCTACGCCAAAGGTAAGAACGGTCTCGCTGTAAGAATAGCTCATGGATAACTTCAGTTATAATGCAATATTAATACAATGAATAAAAAATCGACATTGCTTTTTTGGCAAATACAACCAAAAATTAATAAACATCATTATGTCAAACATGTAATGCACTCTGTTTTATGCGAATTCGTTTAAATAAAAAAGTGTTTAAAGCTGGCAGTACGTACAGATGTTTCTACATTTGCTTGATTATTTACTCTGTGTTGCTGTTTACAATATACGCTACATATATACATTACAAACGACGACGTCATACCCAATAACAACTTAACCATATTATATCTTTGTGTGACATGTATACACCAAATGAGCTCCGACTATTAAATGTTTACGTTAATTAACATCTACGTAGATTGATCACTCCCATCCCAGGATATACAGTTGTGCTTAGAATGTCCATTCAGTTTTGTATTTGCTAACTAGTAGTCTCATTAATATTCTAACCAATATATATCACGGTACATTACTGTAGTGCGGAAGACCGTCAGATACTACGGACAATTCCGGGTGCCGAACTTGTCGTTCAGGAGAGAATGGAGCATCACTGCCTCGATGGAATACAAGAGTCTCTCAGCAACAGTCATAGATAAGGTGTGTTGTGTGCGGAATACTGCTGGTTTGCAATTTAAGATTGCGTTACTGGAATAGTGAAATTATATAGTAATATTTGTAATAAATGTCAACCATTTTGTAGTCCCTGTTTTCACGGTAAATCGTCGGAACATGGGTGAGGCTTGGGGCTGAGCTCCCAATACATAGAGTGGGGGTTTAGCCCACCAATATTTTATTAACGTTGATGGTGTTTTGATGAGCGTCATCGGTGGTGCATTTGGAGATCTCCACACGATTTCTATCATTACCCCCTCGACCGCGTAAATATCTCCACCACTACTCCTCCAATCGGGAAAAATCTCCAACCCTTGACAGCGGAATACCTTCAACCCCCCGTCTGCCGATGTCATGTCAGAGAGCTGCGAAGTGCTGGGTTCCGGTTCTGCACCCACCCTCACTCCCCAATATGCATCACATTCCAACACTTATGATTTGTTTAATAAATTAAAATTACCTGTCCCTGTGAGACTGTATTAAGCAAACTCCACTCTCCTAGAAGACATGTACATGTTCTTTGCGAGTGTTTTGACGAGATGTAACACGAAACAATCACTTTCAGTTGGACACGTTCTACCGTGAAGAGATTGGATCCAAACTAATCGGTGTTTCAGACATAACGTTCACGTGCGTACACGTTTTCTATACTACTTAAACAAACTAAGCTTCTAGCTATTTCACCCGAACTCCTTTGAAATGTCGAGTTAATGCATGTGTTAGTGGGGAATTACGTTCATACTGTAAGGTACCTATATTACAGTATGAACGTATCAGGATTAGTTTAGCAACATCACTATATGATACAAATGTTTGACAATTATAAAGTAGATCCTCGTTTTACTGTCACCTCAGTAATACAGACGTCTCATAATTAAAGTGACCCTGGGACAGTCCCAAATTATGTTTTGTAACAACAAATTATAGGAAATTACTCCCGCTAATACGGTCACCTCGCTGTTGAGGTCACTCTAATATCTGATAACACAATTATGACAATGTGCGGTCGGGTTAGACGTGATAACACAATTATGACAATGTGCGGTCGGGTTAGACATGATAACACAATTATGACAATGTGCGGTCGGGTTAGACGTGATAACACAATTATGACAAGATAATCACATACGTTTGCCTGAACAGGAAGGGGAGCCTCGTTGTCGACTTCTCTCTGTGGGTCGAAGACAGCGTGGAAATGAACACTTTGAAGGATATCTTCATGAGGCAAAGTCAACTCACGTTCGAACATGAATTTGTTGATCTCAAGACTAGCTGGTGAGTTTATTATTAAACTACTACTAATAATAATGTTTTATTTCACACAAACAATCAGTATGTCCATATAAAACATTACGTAAGTAAAACAGTGTACCCATACAAATGCATCGAAACAAACAATATATTGAAACATTATATAAAGGCAGGATCAACTGTTGCCGCAATTGCGACGTAGAGTACATGTCGTTGGTAACAATGTTCTAAAAATGGTATTAATTGACATGTCGATCCTTGTCATGAAGGTAAATATAGCCGTTCTGATAATACCTTAATTTACATGATTTTATATTTCATGTGGCTAGCGCTACACCTCGTAGGCAGATAGTTCAATATTATATATGAATTGTTATAGGCCAACAATAACTTGCCGAAAATTAACCTTTTCTTTTTTAATGTAGTTATACAATGAATTTTTATTTACATCTAATCAAACATGAGGAACATGTTGCAGAAATGGGATAAAACACACTTCATTTGAAGACCAACCAGCGGATGTAGGCCATTTGGGCACATTTTGGCGTCGGACATGTCAAGTCGCACAAAAAGGAACAATTCATGAAATTTGGGAACTGTTTTACACGCGAAACAATTCTGTCATAAAGTGTCTGTTGTTATTCATATTTGCAATATCTAAGATGCATGACACATCAGGTAATGTTAAATAATTATGTTATACATGATATTGGAAGCAACGTTGGAATAGTCACGCTTGCATTGATTCGGGTATAGATTGTTTTACATAATCCATATAACTAGATAAACCATCATAACTTACTATGGCGATTTTACATCGTACTTGCGTGCTCTGCGCGTTTGTGTATGCGTGCGTGTGTGTGTGTCTGCGCGCGCGTGTTTGTGCGGTTGTGCAAGTGTGCGTGTGTGCGAATACTAGGCAAAATTAAATACGTTATGTTTCAAATTTCGCATTTTGTTTTTTTCCAGAAAATGAGTTTACGAACTCAGGTAAGTTCATTTTCCTTTTAACTGGAAGTAAACAAAATAGAACTAGCCAGATAAGGTGATATGGTGTGCTGTCCTAGAATACACTAGACTAGTACGACACACATAGCAGCGAGGTCCCGTCCTCACAATAACTTTATATTATTTATATAGTTGTGTACGCTACCAACCTACAATATGCAACATTGGCTAATATAAATTATTTCATATAAAATAAATTGGGATAAAATAGTATTTGATAACACGTGTTAGCATTAATTGTAATTAATACATTGCAATATCCCGAAACATCTTAAATGTGTATACTGTACAGTATTAGTAACGCCAAATGTGTTCATGCTTAGAACATTAGGCAAGAATCGGTACTCCCAATGCATGTATTCAGGGAATAAGCAATAAATGGTTTGCAAGTTATCTATCAAATCGAAAACAATATACTGAGATACACAAATGTCAATCATCTCCAAAAAACATAATAAGTGGAGTGTCCCAAGGATCCATACTTGGACCAATCTTATTTCTAATTTATATCAATGATATAACTAACTCTACGTCTCTGAATTTATTATCTTTTGCTGTATACCAATCAGGTCCTCGTGTTGATACTTTTATTGAGAGCATAAACCAAGAATTAATACATTTGTACGATTGGCTTTGTGCCAATAAATTGTCATTAAATATAAAAAGACAAACTTTTGCATATTTTGTCCACCGAATTGCAAATACCAGGTATATAACTGTATTAAAGTTAACAGTGAAATTATTAATCATGTTGGAAAGGATGACAAAGAAGAATCGGTGAAGTTCTTAGGAATACATATTGATAAACACTTAACATGGAAAAACATATCAACATAATCAGCTCTAAAAATCTAGAGCAATTTTTGCAATTAACAGAATGAAATTTTTTTTGCCACACAATGCTTTAAAAACTCTCTATTATACCTTAATTCAAAGTCACTTAACTTACGGTGTACAAGCATGGGGCCATGGAAATACCATAAGAAAGATAATTTTTTTTACAAAAACGCGCTATACGAATAATTAACAAAAAAAGATATAGAAGTCACACCGATCCTACCTTTAAATCTGAAAATAATACTTAAATCACTGATATTCACAGGTTGCATGTCGCACTATTTATGTATGACTATCACCATAATACACTGCCTAAATCCTTCAAACATTATATACCAAAAAGATTCTAACCACTAACACTAGAATTACTAGACAACGTAACCTCTTATATACAGAGAAGCCCAGAACACACTTTTCATCTAAATTACCTAAACACCATTTTACCAAACTATGGAATAATCTCGATTATAAAATACAAAATGTCAAATCTAGAAAAAAAATAAAATTGTTATTATCCAATCAATATCTAGACAACTATCTTAGCCACGTGTATTGCCTAAATCCCAGATGTGCGGAATGCAATTAAATAATGTTGTTTATTTTTTATATCTATGTTTGGATCCGCACAAATTTCAAATTTCTTGTTATTGTTTTCTAACAGTAATTTCCTACAACAATTCGTTTCCTTCTCCATCGCATCCCTAGTCCGTTGTCATACAGAAGTTATCATATACTCGTGATAATCATCGTATACGTATGCATAAATATAATTCGAAATATATATTTATGGGGTCACAGGAAGACGGCATATAACATGCCATGTGACCACCATGCAACACAACTTTATTTGTAAATGGTTGTTTTGTGTATGTATACTGTTATGTTGTTGTTGTTGCAAAATAAATTGATTGGATTTTTTGGGGATTTTGTATCCTAAGGAATAAGCATTCGTGTATTTTATGCAACCTACAATAGTGATATATATATATATATATATATATATATTATGTATCACGATAAATGACAATTTTAATTTTCGATCATTCTCATATTTGTATTTAAGTTAATCCTGAAACCTAACATTATTTCACGTATTTGTAAGTTCTCACAATCGCATTGTTCGTCTGCAGGTATCGCTTGGCTGCCCATCGTCCTTGGCACCGTAATTGGCGCTGTTGCTCTAATTCTCGTCGTCATTCTCTCAATTTTCATCGTGCGCAAGTGCAATAAGCGTCTCCCACCACCACAAAGCGAAACTACCTTCAGCTACAAGTACCCCATCAACACATCATTACTTTCTCTCTCTCTCTCTCTCTCTCTCTCTCTCTCTCTCTCTCTCTCTCTCTCTCTCTCTCTCTCTCTCTCTCTCTTTCCTCTGTCTCTGTGTTTCTCTCTATTTCTCATCTCTCTCAACTCTCTCTCTCTCTCTCTCGTCTCTCTGTCTATCTGTATGTATGTCTGTCTGTCTGTGTGTCTGTCTGTATGTCTATCTATCTATCTATCTATCTATCTATCTATCTATCTATCTATCTATCTATCTATCTCTTTTTCTCTCTTTACTTAATTACACACGTGTATGTTGTGATAGTCCGACCATCTTGAAGCGACCGATGTTCTGGCAGCGGCGCAACCCGACAATGACAGACGGACCTAACCTGGCTCAGCGATATGACAGACAACGAATGAACATTGTCAGCAGAGCCGTCACCAACGTGCCAAATATCGTGAGTTGCAAATCGTCAGCATACAACCTCCAGTTTAAATCTGCTTCATCATCTGGTTCAGCCGTCCGTCGTGAATTCGGTTCTTTCACGTCTAATGTGATGTGCAATTTGTTTAAATAATAACCGCCTTAGAATAAATACGAAGTGCATCCATTTGTTTAAATTGTCGATACAGTTGACTTTGCCCGTTTCTTCTTGTAACTGGCCAAATCCACTGAATGTAAAAGTCGACAACATTAATAAAGGAACGCATGCATAGTCGTATTGCGAGTTCACATAAAAATTCCAAAGATATCTTAATTAATTATTATTTTAATTTGTTGACACTCTGCTGTGATGCATGTATTATGTTAGTTTAACGAAGGTTTCTGGATTAAAACAAACGTAATGGAATTGAATTGACCACGTGTAAACACAATTATGTACCATTTCATTCCCATACCTCCAAAGTCAATATATTGCTGCAATATATGTCTACTCCTCCGATGGGTGTTAATCCCCTCCTTCTCCCAGGTAATAGTCACAACATAAAGTAAACTGACTCGTGTAGCCTTAGTATAAGGCGCTGGACAACAATCCGTCGCCAGCAGACCATGCGTGGATACTCTCATTGTTGCTGATACGATTTCGTTTGGTAGGATTGGAGCATAATGCGCAACTTCGCCAAACGCAACGTGAACCATCAGAATGACATGCTTTATCGGAGGATTGACCGAGAGTAACGGTTAGTGTCTCCTTTATACTTAACATGTTCAGAGAAATGGCCGTGTTAAAGACATTGTGCCAGATCAGTTATATAATTGCTGTGGATCCTGAAAGATCCTGTGTTTCGTCTGTCGATTCCTGCATAAAATCACCCAACTATCTACGTGTTTACCAGACTTAATCGCAGTTGTGTAAGTTAAGCTAATTATGTTGGTGCCACATTGATTTCTATCTTAGTCATAATGAACTATAATAGTATTTTGAAATGTGGTAAGACCAATGTTAATGATTGGTTGAATTAATTTATTTAATTCAATATTTATTTTATTAATTCATTGTATTGATTATGATATTCTGCATGACTAACACTAATATTGTGTCATTTATAAAATACAATAAAGCGGAGGAAACACATAAAGTTGCATGCACCACTTTGTAAATGTCACCACTTTGTAAATATCACCACTTTGTAAATGTCACAACGTCCTCAAACAATGGGAGTACATTTTGTCTTTACTCTTTCAACATAATTTACCTACTGTTTCAGTTAAAACATGATTTCCTCCCAATGTACAAGTGTGGGTAGTGTTCTATTAGGATTGATAATAAGGGTACGATCTGTGTTCGTCATGCTGTTTAGTTTTTGTGAATTGATATTTGTTTCATTATTACATAATATAGTAGCAGAAATAAAACGTTATTCTCCATGAGAACACGTACATGTGTCATTAATGTTATGCGGTATCGCATTCTTATCTGCAAACATTGAATCCTTCTTTGTTATTACACTAGATTATTCTGCAGCTGTAGCATGTGTATTTGCAACCTGTGGTCTCTCGACCTATCTCAGCCAATGTCTAACTCGATCCCTTCACTGAAATAACAGCAGCTGATTTATATCTCGTCCATTACCAAACTGTTAACTTCAGGAAGCGATATTGTTATAGCATACCCGCTATTTTAGGTTCTTCTGTCAAATAATTACGTTTTGATTTCGGTATGTTTTAAACAATTCAATTACTTTAAATCAGGACAATCCTCTAGAACAATACCTCACACACTGGTCTATCTGTCAACAATACCTCACACACTGGTCTATTTGTCAACAATACCTCACACACTGGTCTATCTGTCAACAATACCTCACACACTTGTCTATCTGTCAACAATACCTCACACACTTGTCTCTCTGTCAACAATACCTCACACACTGGTCTATCTGTCAACAATATGCCACGCACTGGTCTATCTGTCAACATTCAGTTATTGTATTGCTGGTTTGTTGTAGTCGTGAACTGGAAAGACACAAGTGACGGTCACGATAAATCACTAGAAGGAAAAATCGGAACCGACATAAGAAAATGGTTTATGACGAAAACGGATGGAACAAAGATTGTTGTGAATAACGCATAATTGTTCACTTTCTTTCAATATACTTCACACCACACCGACTAACGTTAGAAAGCATTCACACCGCATAGTGAAAATATCGTAGCCAATAATTAAGTACTAATCATTATGAATTAGGATCAACCAAAATACGCCTGGTAAGTTAGTATTCAGGGGTGTTTGCGCGCGGGCGTGCGTGGCACTTAATCTAACACATAAATGAGGTAGTGTGTAAATATATTTTTTACCTTTGGACACTAATCAGTACCCACGTCACAATCAGCGACGTGTGAATTGACGTAGAATTTCCGACGGTTAAGTTAATTTACGGGTATGATAATAATATAAATGATAATTGTTGGTTATATCGTCATACGTGCATAATGCTATTGCGTTTGTTTGGGGAGCATTTCGATAACTAGATATAAACCACGATGGCTTGCTTAACAACACCAAGCATTCATGGTTTATACTGAAATGTAATATAATAACATGATGTGTAGATATATTTATATATTCGACATGAAACACTCTTACAGTTTGTTATTTTCTGTTTGTTAATGTTATTTGACAATCGTCGTCTGTGAACTTATTGTATCTGGAGATTGTTATTGTCGCTAGTATTGTAGCAATGCTTTTGACCGTTAGAAAGAGACGGCTTAAAGTGGAACACTCCTTCATACGTGTGATGTATTAACAATGAATGGTCAATTGTACTGTTAGACATATTGTCATGTACTAAATGTAGTTACATCGTTAATTCACATTGAACTAATGCTGGAAATATCTATAATATTGTGCACATACATATACAATCATGGTTTCGGAATATTATGAATGGATGCATGAACGAATGACTTAATTAATTAATTAATACGTGAATGTACTTTCGTTAAAACTAATATTTTAATACGTTATTATCACGTTTTGTTTTACTTACTATACGGTGGTGCTTAGTTATGCATTTGGTTCAAGAAAGTATTGCTCTTGCACTTTATCACAATTTGTATAACAATGCATATTAAAATAAACATACGCTTATTGTAATAGGTAAAGTCGTGTTTTGTAGTAATACAAGCAGGGATATTATGTAATGGGCATACATAGTATGTATACATGAACTTACGTATGTTGATGCATACCTCGTTACACACACACACACACACACACACACACACACACACACACACACACACACACACACACACACACACACACACACACACACACACACACACACACACACGCACACACACACACACACACACACACACACACACGCACGCACGCACGCTTGCATGCATGCATACATAGACATGTTGACGTAGTGATCGTTTCCTTATCTTCGACAGTGTATTTAAATTCACGTTTAAAGCTTCGTTTCAAATCGTATCTCGTCCAATGTTTATGTTCGGTGCGCCCTTGTAAAAGTTCCTTTCGCAGCCCGACAGCGAATATATCGACCGATGTGTTTCATAAGCAGGAAGTTAGTTACTAGAAAGTCCAATAAGAAATATATTATTAATATCGGTCTGTCTATAGAAAGCAAATATAATTATGAAAGGCATATCAATTGTTATTTTTAGTCCTGTTTTGTGCTGGTCAGATGCTCCAATTGTGTTTAATGCATACACATTGTTTGGACAATTGCTGCAGTCTGGAGAAATTGAATCGCAAATGGCTTGTCGTATCGCGAAGGAAACCAATTCCTAAAGTGGCGCCACCTGTCGATTGGGACATAAATCAATGCATATTGACATTGGTTTATATATTAGATGTGTGATGAAAAATGTAATGGCCAACGTGTCATGTCTGTTGACTCCGATGGGTATTAGATGTGACATTATGGTTTATATATTAGAAGTGTGATGAATAATGTAATGGCCACCGCGTCATGTATGTTGACTCCGATGGGTATTAGAAGTGTGATGAATAATGTAATGGCCACCGTGTCATGTCTGTTGACTCCGATGGGTATTAGAAGTGTGATGAATAATGTAATGGCCACCGTGCCATGTCTGTTGACTCCGTTGGGTATTAGAAGTGTGATGAATAATGTAATGGCAACCGTGTCATGTTTGTTGACTCCGATGGGTATTAGAAGTGTGATGAATAATGTAATGGCCACCGTGCCATGTCTGTTGACTCCGATGTGTATTAGAAGTGTGATGAATAATGTAATGGCCACCGTGTCATGTCTGTTGACTCCGATGGGTATTAGAAGTGTGATGAATAATGTAATGGCAACCGTGTCATGTCTGTTGACTCCGATGGGTATTAGAAGTGTGATGAATAATGTAATGGCAACCGTGTCATGTATGTTGACTCCGATGGGTATTAGAAGTGTGATTAATAATGTAATGGCAACCGTGTCATGTCTGTTGACTCCGATGGGTATTAGATGTAACATTATGGTTGATATATTAGAAGTGTGATGAATAATGTAATGGCCACCGTGTCATGTATGTTGACTCCGATGGGTGTTAGATGTGACATTATGGTTTATATATTAGAAGTGTGATGAATAATGTAATGGTCATGTCTGTTGACTCCGATGCGTATTAAATGTGGTTAGGACAGCCATTTTGGATCAATCAAAATCACAGGGGTTATGTGGTTATGTTTACTTGTTGCGCAAGGACAAAATAAACACACCAACGGGCCGAGTATCAGCCAGCCTAGTCCTGCCGCCGTGCAGCCCTTCGCCTCATGTTACCAATACTAATGCAGACTGTCGCAATAGGAGCGATCCATTTCTACAGCACGGAGTAGCCATTAACGATGTAGCCTCGATTATACAGGCCGTGACGTGGCAGCATTCGATTGGCCCATCACTAGGGCCTGGATTATTAAGCTCCAGCCAATGTTACCGGTAGGGGGGCTTTACTCCAGATTCGGGTAGAGACGATGATTGGCTCTCAGGCCAACTATGAAATAACAAATTAAATAAGGAAACATTTTTATCAGATAATACTATACTGTAACAACTATTCAACATTAAATTTATATTGAAACATGTCACACACAAAATAAACCGACATTAAACTTTGTTCGTAGTTTATTGCCTTTAAATCACATGCATATTCACTAGGTGGCAGCTCTCATGGCTGTCGAAGATTCCGAATTGACTTTCTTCGCTTATGCTCGAGCAGAAACAAAATACTAAGTGTGAATAAGCATGATATAATACCAAACAAGGACAAATTTAACTAAACAAAGGGCAATCGATGTCTCGCGCAACGGTCGGACTGCAAACAAATATATGTATTCGCCAAAGTACAATCAAAACGTGCTGATCTCGGTGGCTAAATCGGTAGCGTGTCGAGCTGCTATTTAAGGGTTCTCGGTTTCAAATCCCGCAGAGTACTCGACACTTTTGTTTGTGTTCATTTAGTTTAAGATTAATTTTATTTTGTATAATACTATTTCGGACACTATTTCGTAATTTCATTTCGTTATCGAAAACATACATAATAATATAAACATTTTGGGGGTGGTAGACGTGCTAACTGGCAGTGAGTACTCAAAACGCGATTCTGAGCCAGACTATCTTCCTGGCGAAGTCACGCAGCCAGGCGAGAGTCTGTTAAGCGAGACTAATAATTATTAATACACGGCAAATCCTGACAATACGTCATACATAACTTCATAAATTGATGACTCTTTAATTTAATATGAGTATACCAGTGTTGCCATCTAGCGGATAACATTCAGAAGGGCCACTCAGAGCCAGACTATCGTTCTGGCGAAGTCACACAGCCAGGCGAGAGTCGGTTAAGCGAGAATATTAACGATGTAGAACATAACATTTCTGTTCAGAAAATTACGGCATTGGGTTTTGTTAATCTAGCTCAAAAGTGTGTTGAATTTAATTATATATCACTCATGCTGTATGTTGTCATTATAGGTTCACAACAATAATGATACCTTTGAAATTTAAGAAATGGATGTAGGGAAACGGTGTGCAAAACGGACCCCCTGCCCAGGACTGGTCCCCGGGTGTTTGGCGTTATTGTACTATATGCAGCTAAATTTGTGGTGGCACTACTGAGTAACCCATAAATGGGCCCTAGTGAACATTGGTGGGAAGTGCAAAACGCACATTCAAAGAGGTGAGCTAAACATTTTCATACTTTTCTAGCACTATTTTCAAAATATCACATTTCCGTTTTGTGCGCGTTGAAAACAACGGAAACTGTGGTGTACAGTCAAATGATTTAAAGATAACGCTTTTCATCGCTATTCATTGCTATTCATCTCGACAAAGCTGCCTTTGAATGTATACGATCCCGTACCAGTTACCCTTCGATGTAGCATTTATCTATGATGTAAGAAGTAATTAAAGATAACGGCGGTGGCTGGTCGGTTGTGAACTTGTCCCACCCAGCGGCGTGACTGAATGTTTCTAAATAAAGTGTTTGCGAATGTGACGGGAACGGATTGATGGGATAGGCACGACGAGCAAGGCAATACCCGTAGTCACTGCGCTCCGCATAACAAAGCCACTCCTGTAACTGTACCCCTCCCATTGTCGCGTGATACGAAGACGTCGTGCCTGAGACAACGGAGACAATAAAACTATTACACCATTAGTCACCCTCAGAGGAGCAGAACACTAAAAGGTATCCGTTGTGGCTGATGTTGAACTATTGTCCTCTCTACTACTGCCCATACAGATATCTTAATTTGTAAGTTTTTTATGTAGCGGATATTCAATCCATAATAAAATCGAGGCTAACCTCACCCCTGACGACGGGGAGACAAGAATAGAACAACGAAATATTGCTCAGAGTGCTTTAAGCTTCAGCCCGTCTACATTCAAAAATCGTCATGATTTCTGTGGGAAACATTCAGCCACGGTGCAATTACTGCGCGAAAAGAATTTGCACACAATTACCCAACCAAAGTCTATAACCAGGTAGTCACAGCTGTGTAAACTGAAACAATGTGGTGTGAACGAACTTGCCAGAGGTTCGAAACGGCAGCGCATGATTCGAACCAGTCATCTCTCAATTGACAGTCCGATGCGCTAAACACTACGCTATTGCACGCATGTGCAGTTAAAGGAAAACAAAAGGCAACATTTTGGTGTCATGCACATAAAAGAGTTAACACAATCTACCCATTTGCATCTACAAAAAAAAAATTCCACTTCAATTATTTACTCAGAATGTGGTCTTGAAGTGGAAGATTCTAACGGAATCTGCGATAACATGACGGCTGTCGTCTTACTGATGATGCGTTGGCTTGGCCGAAAGCAACCAATAAACGAACAGCATTATTTTACCGCGGTGTTGCCGCTACTTCACTCTGTCGAGTAGTTTCGTGGCAGGTCAAAATGCGTGGCGCTGAAATCTCGTGTTCTAACGCTATTGGCCTATTTTAATACACTGCGTTGTCTCGCACTGATTCACGTGATACGCGAACAATTTACACAGCGTAGATAGGACCCACGATTTTCGACGCAGCCGTCTTCGACGAGATTTGGATTTCGCTGGTATATATATTCGTAGGTATTTCACTTAAAACAACTTTTGTAACAGTTTGTTTACAGAAATTGGAAGGAATATATGTTGTAGATTTAACACATAAATATATTACGGTAGAATTTGATAAGGTTTTAGTAAAAATGGCAAAACACGATGATTGGACCCACGTTTATTGCCCACACCAGTATACATTTCATGGCATACGGTTTGTTGTACTTGTATAAGGTCGGTTTGCAATGAAAACGTGACTTGCAATATGCCACACTGTTCTGCATACGGTTGTAGCAATAGTACAGCGAAGGATAACGAACTGTCTTTTTGTTTCCCTTTGGATTGATCAGAAGTGAAACAGTGGATTCATAATTGCGGACGGGTGGATTGGAAGCCCTTGAAATATAATACACTCATACGGATCATTTTGAAGAAACGTGCTTTGAAGTAGATGTATATCATCAGTTAATGGGATAGGAGGATGGAGCCGTGCCGACGATATGTAGTCACGGACCTCAGCCGTCGAAGCGACGCATATTTTCGGTCAAATCAGATCTCAAGAAGGTTAGTACTACGATGTACTCAGTATCCAATTATAATCTTGTTCCATTTGAGAAGTTGTAGGATATGCTGGAGGCAAGCTAGAACAGTAGCAGAATGAACTATATTGCACAATGAAGAGTTTAGTCTTTAGAAGAAAGTTGAATAGTAAAATTTAGCAGCAATGAGGTCGTGTGAGCGATGTTACAGTAACGGATTAACGTGGGCTGGAATTGTCGTTTATAATAACATTGCAAAACGTAATGTATTTTGCGTTAAATGAACAAAAACTTGTAAATACGTTTTGGTGAATAGTTGTTTTATTCATCCATATTAGACATTGTCATGTCGATATGAGAAATGTTTGGCCTATTATTTATAACGTTATATATTATGTGTGACTACTGTTTATGTGACGAAGAATATCACCATATGCTGTATTGTAAAACGTTTAAAATGTGTTAATTGTATTTAGGAAAATTACATAATATTACCCAATTTTACTTAAGGGGACACAACCCAGGTGAAACAATGTTTTTTGAGAAAAAAAAATTTTTTTTGTATGCCACATTATGACAACTTATCATGTTTACTATCAATAGAGATCACCTTTACAACAATTACATACCTTTAAACCACTCTTACCCATGGAATAAGGGTGTGGTTATAAAGTAATTTGATCCATTATGCCATCTTTGATGGCCATTTTCTCAACAACAACAACAAAAAAATTCTGCATTTGGAAGAAGGATATCTCTGAGAGTAATCATGCCATCCATCCATTATAATCAGTTTTAGAAATTACTGCGTTTCGTAGGCATGGAACTCGTTTTTTTTCAGGATGGCCACTCAAAAGTACTAGCCAGCTTGACTACTATCTTATCAGTAAATGTGTTTATTCAAACGTCCAAGACTGATACACGGGTCGATCTTGAAAAAGACGTGCATGAGCCCTACATCAGATATAGGACTATGTGCCATTTTGAAATTTGATGCGCCCCAAATCAGTTGATTAAAAGTTTATTAATTAATCTGCATGATAGTATGATCGTTTAGATAACCTGGTAAATGTGACCATTACATTTCTTTAATATTAGGCATGTGTTCATGTTATTACTTAACTTGTTTTGAATTCTATTCAGAATTGCTTACGAAACATATTTCTGGATTCAAAATATATAATCATCAATATCAACGTGCTCAGAAGTGTACAGGTTTTTTTTTTACAAAGTCTGTAACATTACAAAATTACATACATTCTGAGTAACTGTGCCCCGTTTTTCGTGGACTAGTCATGCTACTCCAGGTAACTGTTTCAAGGATAGGGAGATACTAACTGAGAAATACGATGCAGCAGTTTGTGATATAGAGTGCAAATGTTTCACATACGAGAGAACATCAATTACAAATATTCAAAGAACCATGTTGATTAAACATTAAAAAACTAACTGATACACCGATGAACTGATGTATGGTTTAGTCTCACTCAGTCTGTGGTTGAGTTTGCATCGGTGCAGTCTTTTGAGAGGAAATTAGATTATAAGTTGCGGGAAAATCACCCAATTAAATTATACTATACAGTAAGACTATTACATGTAAGACTAGAACATAGCATTGCCTTTTTTCCCAAGTGTGAGCGGTGTGACGGAGGCATGATTGATAAACATGCTTTTAAAAATACATATTTTTGTTAATAATGTATTCCAAGTGTAATATTTAGCTTTGTTCGGCAAGAGTTGAAACTTGACGATGGGCGATAATATGGTGTCAGCGGCAACAAATGCTGTTCACGGTGCTTGACTAAAGGTTATAAACAATGTCAACGACAGGCAAGGAGTACATAAGGCACAAGGGTATTGATTAGACTGTTCTCAGTGTGCAGTCATCAATATAAGATGTGATTTAAATAACTCCATTTAAGCCATTGTTCTGTCTGTTGTCCGCGCGACCGTTGTCTGTGTTCGGGCGCAGACTGGAGCAAACCGGAGCGCTACTTGGGCCTCAAAATGCGCTAAAGGGGATTCCAGCGTACAACGCATCATTGACGCGTTTCCGCGCTCCAAGGGAATCCCTGCTGATTATGTAAATGTTGTTTATATATGTGGACCACCGACTTATGTATGGGACCACAAATGTTACGTAGTCAAAGTTATTCAGATGTAGAACGATTATAATTTATATAATGATTAAGTAGGGTGATACAGAATGGGCACATCACATCTATACAACAACAAAAAATATATCAGGTGGACTTATTATGTTCTCAGGCAAGTATGCCTGTTCATTTTTTGTTTCAATGAGTAATCTTTCTGGTTATTGGTCAAGTTATCTCAAAGTATTTAGTATACAATACTTACAAACTATTATTTACATGCAATGGTGCAGGACAGTGCAATGCATTACTTGACATGTGTTCCTCTGTTGTTGATTACAGAGAACAGTGGCTGTCCACCCTACATCGTATTGTTGGCATCCATGACTGGACAGGAATCGTGAAATTTCACAAATGTGCATATGCTGCATCCGTGGATGGTGAAGAGACGACAATGTACCTGGAGCAAGGCTCACCGGCATTCTCCGCCATCAAGTCAGTCGTCACTGCACGCCATGTTCTGCGAGCCCTTCCCCAGCTCACCAAATACTGCTGCCCGAAAGGACAATACTTCTTCATCGAAGGTAGGACATCAGTCATAATTATAGTGTGATTCGTGATAATGTGGGTTTGAATAATTTTGAAGCTTGTGCAGTTTTGTTCACTCCACTCAGCTCTATAAATGAGTACGTGGCAGTAATAGTCTATGCTTAGTAAAATAATGGCTTCTTCCAACGTGCAACAGATGTGAGGTATGGCGTTTGAATGGACTTCTGCCAGTGGGTTAACTATGTTACAGAGATGGGGGGAGGGACGAATACTCTAGAGATGGTTAGTGCCCATTCTCTATAACCCTACCTACTCCATGTAATCAGTTGCCGTGTACATTTATGAGTACAGTTACTTGAGTGTAATTAATTACATCTCCACGTAATGATTACATACCAGAATGCAATTGTCTTTAATGAAATAAATAAGAGCACTTGTGTCATTTTCACCAATTTTCTTAAAGTAATATAAACATCAAAACATGATATCAAAATACAATCACTGCACAAATTAAAAAAAAAAAAAAAAAACAAGTGATAATAAATGATGTTGTCAAGGAATGTGATAATGGAATGCCTTTTATGTAAGGATCAATATTATTTTATTAATGTACCTGTATGACTACCATTACCATGATTGGCCATTGTATTATTACTAAAAACAACCAACATTTTACACAGAACAACATTTTAAAGTTCACTTAATGCGAATCAGTCATAATGTAAATAACAGCAGGTTACTACCAACATATAGACCGGTGTGTTGTTTGCAGGAATTTTATTAGAACACTGCATGCACCATTCTTCATTGTAGGAATGAAAGCAAGGTTGACGCTGTCTGCTCTGGTGTGGAACTACCGACCACTTCCCAGCCAGACAAACCTGTTGAGACTGATGTCGTGTGGTCTAATAGACACAAGCAATGGGTGCTGCATAACAGACCGCAGCAGGTGAACCGACGTACCCACCTACCAACGCTCATGGATCGAGTGACAGTTTTGTTCATGAGAAATGTCACACTGCCACCGATCACAGTCCCAGCGGGGGTTTCAGTCACTGAGGCAGATGTACCAAAACCAGCGGAGGACCTGCTGGCAGCAAGAGTCAGTCGATTTGTAAATAAACTGTAAATACTGCCGCCACCCACCTACGCTTCCCTAGGTCACATGTGCATTGTCTAGTTTAGTTTTCAAGTCCAGAGCGATATCCCTCGTGTTGTTTCCCATAAAGGGCAGGGAACCTTGATCTTATTTCATGGCTGGCAGGCGCATGCTGGAAGAACTCTTCGTACCCTTCGGCCCAGCTTGCCATGGATCAACCAGGTAAACTGTCTGTATGCAGCCCACATGAGAGACGTGAAATAAATTATGACCAAATAAATATACACAACTGACTTTGTAAATAAGTGACATATGAAATTTGGTTCAGTAATGACACTGTTCCTTTATTGTTTACCATTAAACATGTGTTCATTTGGAATGAGGCAAATATTGATAGATTGTTCACTAGAGAACACATTATAATGATTCCACAAGCATTGCATCTACGAGTTATGATGACATCATGTATATATATATATATATATATATATATATATACATATGTATATATTTGTATTGCTAGTGCTACTTTGATGTTGTATTATGTTCATTACCAATACATTTCAATAAATATTTAACAGCACATATTACTGGTCTCGTAACAACACATGCACACATATATACGCACTTGTTTGTTGAAGGGTCTAGTTGCCAGTTATCTAACCGCACATGGTTCATGGCAACTAGTACTTTCCGCAGCATCAGTTGCTCCAAACACATATTTCCAAATTCCTGGTTGTTTGTACCATACAGCGGTCCACAAGAGGAGGCTCAGATTGCGTGCGATCCCATTTCGTCCTTGCACGCCCAGCGAGGGTTTAACAGCACTTCCTCCGTTAACTTCAAGTCTACTGCTATTTCACGTAACGCAACAGGTCCAGCGCCTTGACGACCACTACGATGGAGAAGTCGGCTGAATCGTCAAACGAAAAGAAGAACGAACAGAGATCTACATGCTCGCTGTGTCAACGAAAGGGACATCTGACCAGCACGTGTCTTACCTTCATCGCCAAGACCTTGGATGAAAAGGAGAAAATTCATAAAGGAGAAACGTATGTGCTTTGGGTGCTTAAGGAAAGAACACAACTCCAAGGAATGTCGCATGAGACAGACCCGCGAGCAATGTAAACGTCAACACCCCACCTGTCTCCACGATGAAGACTACAAGGTGGGTAAATAAAATGGATTCAAGGAAACGTCTCAATGTGAGGGAGAGGATGCTTCTTAGAGAGAAGTGGAATCTGCTGTTTCCCTCAGCGTTACAGGAGGTGGGTTGACGAATGCATCAACGGTCGTTCATGTGTGGGTCTCGACGCTTAGTAAATCAGAAAATGAAATTCTTGTTTACGCGCTTCTCGACACACAGAGCGTCACAACATTCGTCAACCAGGAGACCAGTGAATCACTTAAAGTGGACATGGAATCAGTGAGACTCAAGCTAACAACGATGACCACTCAGAACTCGATTGTCCACTGAAAAGGGGTAAAATGGCTGTGTGTAACATGTTTTAGCTCTGCAACAGGAATCCATTTGCCCCCGCCTACACGAAGGAGTTCATTCCAGTATACCGATTTCACATCCCTACCTATGAGACAGCAAGAAAATGTATTGCGGACGAACTACCCTCATTCAAGAATTGTGAAGTCGGCCTGCTCATCGGTAACGATTGTGCCCGAGCATTAGCGCCACGACCGGTCATCACGGGTAAAGATAACGATGCCCAAAGGACAGACCTGGGTTGGAGTATCGTCGGATGTGCTACTCCTCGACTCGATGAAGGAGACGTTACTGGATTCAGTCATCGCATCACAGTGAAGGAATTGCCAGCAGTAACGCCTTCAGATGCCATCCGAATGCTGGAATTGGACTTCGCCGACACCAGACATGACGGGAAACGCACGTTCCAAGGCGTCCCGTTCTTCTTACACAAGCTAGAGGAAGAAATACGCAGTGTCCTCAGCTCCCTGAGTGTCCTCAGCTCCCTAACAACAAGAAGTTCGCCACGATTCGTTTGGAACAACTGTAGAAGAAGTTAAACAAAGACGAGGAATATCGCAAACGCTACAGTTCATGGAGGAAGAAAGAGTAACGAACTACAAATGGAACCACGTGGTACACCCCTCATTAAAGGATCGCGTTTATCATCCGAATAAATCTTACAAAATCCGTGTGTTTTTTAACTGCTCGGCCAGGTATAAGGGGACTTCGTAAACGAACACCTCCTTACTGGACATGATCTCATCAACGGTTTGACGGGGGTGTTATGCAGATTCCGGAAACACCCGGTGGCGATCATGTGCGATATCGAAAGGATGTTCCACCAGTTTCACGTCAAGGAAGGAGATCGTGAGTACCTCAAGTTCTTAGGGTGGGAGAATGGCAACACGAAGCAGGATCCTGTGGAATTCAGGATGAAGGTTCACTTGTTTGGAGCAGCATCACCGCCTGGTTGCTTCAACTATAGACTTAAGCATCTCTCCAAGCAACACGAAGAAGAACTTCCTTTATCTTCCAAGTTCATTAGACGTAATTTTTACGTCGATGACGGAGTCGTCAACATAGAAGACAACACCTCGGCCATCGCTCTCGTTAAGGAAGACATGGAACTATGCTCAAGAGGAAGCTTACGCCTTCATAAGTTCACCTCGAACAATCGTGTTGTCATTGACAACATACCCCCCTTCGGAGAAAGGCGTTGGCATCAAAGATCTTGATCTTGCCTTTGAAGAACTACCTACGGAACGTGCCTTTGGTATACATCGGTGTGTAGAGTTAGATCACTTCAAATTTCGCGTCATCCTGAAGGACAAACCATTGACTCGTCGCGGAATATTGTCAACCGTTGTATTCTTGTGCGACCCCCTGGGATTCGTTGCACCTTTCATCTTAAATGGTAAGCGCATCCTGCAATAGATGTGTAGGCATGGAACGGGTTGGGATGACTCATTTCCAGACGCACTTCACCCAAGGAGGGAGTGCTGGAGGAACGACCACATTCACTTGGGAGAGCTGAACATACCAAGATGCTACCAGCCTCCAGGATTTTACAAATAACGAAAGTGGAACTGCACCACTTCTCAGACGCCAGCTCTTCAGGCTACGGGCAATGCTCGTACCTCCGTCTGAAACACGACCGAGACATGATTCACTGCTCACCAATGATGGGTAAATCTCGTGTCGCGCCAACCAAGGTACTGACCATACCAATATTGGAACTGTCGGCTACGGTAGTGTCAGTCAAGATCGGCAAAATCTTCATAGAAGAACTAGAGTACGAGCACGTTCAGGAGTGTTTCTGGACGGACTCGAAGGTGGTGCTCGGTTACATCGGAAATGAGGCTCGTCGCTTCCATAACTTCGTTGCCAACAGGGTACAACGTATTCACCACAGCACGACGCCACAACAGTGGAAGTATATCCCGACCAACGAGAATCCTGTAGACCGTGCTTCAAGAGGATTAACAGCGTCAGAGCTGCAAACGTCAAACTGATTCTCGGGACCCAAGTTTCTATAGGAAACAGAGATTGCCAACAACCAAGAGTCACTACTTGACCCAGACATAAAAAAACATACAAGTCTTCGCTACCAAGGCACCAGAACAGTTCTGCCCTACAGAACGTCTATCACGCTTCTCTGACTGGTCCAAAGCAGTTAGAACTATTGCACGCTTACGCCGTCTCGCGCATAAGACCGAGACATATAACACTCTCACCACGGTTAAAGAAAGAAGAGACGCCGACCTGTTCATAATCAAGGCAGTTCAGCAAAAATGATATCCCAACGATGATGAAGTGTTGAGCAAGAAGGCTACAGAGTTAAAGACCAACAACAGGCTCCAAAGTTTTGATCCCTTTCTTGGTGAGGAAGGTGTCCTTATGGTTGGAGGACGACATCCTTCCGAAGGACAACCACGTAACTGACATAATTATCGCCTACCATCACACGAACGTCCAATATCAAGGAAGAGGCATGGCCATCAACGAAATACAAGTGAACGGCCTGCGGATCGTCCTATGCAGCAAAGCAGTAGCTGCCCACATCCACAGATGCGTCAAAAGTCGACGGTTGAGGAGACATGTAGAAGAACAGAGAATGGCGAATTTGCCAAAGGATCGCGTCGAACCTTCTCTTCCATTCACGATCTGTGACATGGACTGCTTCGGACCTTTTCGGGTAAAACAAGGAAGAACGGAATACAAACGTTACGGCCTTCTCTTCATAAGCACGGGTTCCAATGACGTGAGTACGGACGCGTTCACTAACGCACTACGATGCTTCATAACAATTAGAGGCACGGTACAACAACTTCGCTCCGATCAAGGAACAAACTTCGACGAACGAGTTGAAGGAATCTCTGAAAGAGTTAGCCACGGAGAGGATCAATGTGTTTCTAGCTGAACACCAAAGTGAATTCGCAAAGAAATCTCCCTATTCGAGTCACGTCGGTGGAGTGTGGGAGCGACAGATCAGGACCATCAGGAGAGTCCTTACGCCCATTCTCAACGAATCTTCCAACCGACTCGACAGTTAATCTCATGGCCATCGTGAACAGTCGCCCTCTAACTGTTGAGAACACGAACAATCCTACCAGCCCAGCACAGCACTTGACTCCGAATCACTTGCTCACCGTGAAGGGCATGGTCGCACTTCCTCTTCCAGGAAAGTTTGTGAAAGAAGGCGTCTTTGCAAAAAGATTATCAATAGAAGACAGAAGTGGATGACTCGAAGAAGAAATCTACAGATCGGCGATGAAATAATTGTGAGTAACGACGATACTGCACGCAACGAGTGGCAACTCGCCAGAGTCGTTGAAGCCACAGAAGGCAAAGACGGACTAGTAAGAAAGGTCAAGGTATGTATGAGCGAGTCGAGGCTGGACAAGTAAGGAAGATACACTTCTGCGTCTTCAATTATCGAGCGTCTTGTTCAGAGAATTGTCCTCCTACTTCAAAGAGAGTAAGCTAGTCCTCCACTCCTCTTTTGTAGGACTTGGCATTTTCTGGGGCATGTGTTTTTTTCTTTCGACCTCAACATTTGTGCCTTATCTACTGAGAAAACAAAAACCTTAATGCTCTTCCATGTTATATTTTTTTTACTTATCTTGTATATGTGCATTACAGATTTGACGATTGATTCTTTGACGAATAAATCCTTGATTTGGGAGTCTACACTTAGCAATTAAAGTTATTTTATAAAACGCCGTTTCTTATATTGTTATATTTTCCGACGACGCACGGTATGATTTGAACAGAGCACAGTGATTATCTTGCTTTACCAAAAAAAACAGTGGTCGAACCGACGGGCAGAATATCGTCACACGATATTAAACACTACCAGCTGTCAAACATTGCTAACGACGATCTGTTGCGACAATCACTGATCGACAAGATTAGCTCATCCTGTATGGGGTCATGGTTGAGTGCACAACGTTTCACATCTAACTGCGTAAATCGGCTGTGACGGCTATAATGCGCCATATTCTTCGCCAGTCACCACCTTATGCATACGCTCAGACATGCACGCATAAGCGCGCACACGCATACACACGCGTACACACGCGTAAACACGTGTATACGCGCGCACGCAAGTGAACAAACGCACACACGCACGCACACGCATGCGCCCGCAAGCACGCGCACGCAATCGCACATCAACACCCGTCGCGTCACCAACAAAAACAGCAATCAAATCTTGAGGAAATAGAATACGACTGCCGCCTTAGCCAACGCTTCTGGATCTACGTCGCGTCATCAGTTAGTGGAGGTGTCGATGTAGGCGTCAGTTTAGCTAAACATGTATTTACATCAGGCAGTCGAGATTATACGACGTAACACTTGCCGATTTAAGCCTTGATTTGGTCTGGCGATATGACGCGGAGTGCGGATTTCAGTGCCGCAGAAATGAGAAGATAACATTGTATTCGGACTGCATGAATACTGTGGGCCGTGGGTCTCAACCTCGGCTGCTATAACTGCTTGATAACAGCACACTCGAATGTGCAATGACATGCTTCAGCTGTATCACGTAGAATCGTCGAATGTCAACAGAGACGGCGACAACAACGCGAACAGCAACAACGGCACGACATCACCGAACAATTTGGTACATAATCCGTTTGCTATCCCGTGGACATCATCAGTCGATTTTGGAAAACGTTAACAATGAAACATGTATTCGTTTCTAAAATTACGCCTACGAATGCCAAATTATGTTGTTCACATGGTTTCCAATACATACATTAACAAGTTATGTTGTCCTCTGCATTTAGACGTAGACATTTTTACAGTTTGAGACGCTGCAGCTAAGGGAATCTCAGTTGGTAACTGTGGCGCGCAATGGCGTAGTAAGTAGAGCATCGGACTCTCTATCGAAACAACTCGGGTTCGAATCCAATGCTGCCTGTCGAACTTTTGGCAAGTTTGGTCACTCTACGTTGCCCAGTTCACTTAGCTGTATGAATGAGAACCTGGTACCTAGCTATAGACAGTGAAATAAAAACCTAACTCCCTATAAATGCAATTAATAAATTACCTAACAGTTATAATAAATTTAATTAGAAACATGTACTTCAGCAAAACGTAATTCTTGAGGTAAAGTTAATTTTGGGGAAGACAGCTGTTCAGCCAGCAATATTTTTGCGGAACAGAAATGTTTTTATGACCTTCTAGAATGTCGCCACCGAACTAGAAGATCGGTAATAGCATCCCATTCCACATAATGATAGGTGCGACTACACCAAAAGAGCGATCTCTTGTTGTGGAGTCTACCCCCACGAGTAATTGTTGTTCATCGGACCGTATCGAGTGCGTAGCGGTGTGACTATATTATATGACACGTCAACTAAATACTGTGTGGTGTTGTTGTGTGAACACTTTGAAACAAGTCTGAAATTCGCAGCTCATTTTTCAAACCAATCTTCTTTTTGAATGCTGAGATGTGGCCAAGCCAATGTACAATGTCTTATCCATGGTCAATAACTTGCAACAAATGTCTGGATTACCTTGCGTTTTGTTGAAAAAGCCACATACCCGTAGGAAGAAATTGCGACAAGCTGACGCTAATATCAAAACAAGGTATCTTACTGAAGGACTACCGTACAGTTTCCACTAAGTTAGCCGCTGCGATTTAAGTTCCAATTTTGCCAGTCATCAATTGTTGGTTAGCTCTGCAGCTTCGTTGAATTAATATAAAAGGACGCAGTCTGTTCCTAGTTTCTGAGGTATTAATTAATATAATGTTCTTAAGACTGTACTAACTTTGTTGATGGTATAATGCCCGCCACATTATGTTTAGTAATCCCACAACAACGGCCGCAATTTGAAGGCACGACAACGGGTACATGTTTAAATAGTAAACAAAACATCCAGTTTCAAAACAGGCTTTATTGGCAATACAGCCAAGTCGGCCTGAGTTAACTGCTATACCCTTTAATGTTCAACGATGCTCACAGCAGACTTCCAGTTAGAAATTACCACTCCCGGTAATTCCAGGTAGACGAACAGCCTCCATCCCTTTAATCCACAGCTGTGTATAACTACACAGGAGCACATTGCGCAAGACCAGCCAAAAGCACATTATTTATTAACACACTAGTATAAAACATACTTGATGTCTGTTAAGTATAGGCCTACTTGTACATAATTATAATACATAGATGTCGCCGTCGCGTCGTGTAATATACGACAGTCTTTTTTTAAAAGCGTGTAAGCATAGATGCAATGCCTTATAATAAAATGAAAAATCATCATCAACAAACTGCTTGGCAATCTTATTAAAGTGAAACGTTTTTACCGCGTGATAACAGAAAGCATCCTCACCTTTTCGATTACAGTGTGGTTTGGTCGCGCCAGTAAAGAAAAGAAACAACGGCTAGAACTTTATGAAAGGCGCATTAAGAATCGTTGGGCGCGAGTTGCCATCAATCGACCTCCCATGCTCGCTGCGCGCGTATATCCAGGAGGTTAGTGCATACTTTCGGCCCGCAGCAGGTCTGGAAGTAAGTTCCGGTATGAGAGTAAGTTCCGGTTCCGTTTTGCGTATTACATATACATGTGTACATGCCACATGTCAGCGCCTACTTTCGGCCAGCTTAAACACGGTGTCTGCCGAAACTATGCGTGACCCATTTATATTACAGTTTACGTTAATGATACGCTTACTTTTATAATTGTTAGTATACATAACAAAACCTCATAAGTAGCATACCTTGTAATTATTTGCAAAAAAGTTGTGTTTTATTTTGATGTCATTGTCTCAGAGCGTTGTGTATCTTGCGGCTTCGTCACACAGTCACAATTTTCAGCGCTGTTTATTCGCACAGCGGGTGTCGTCGTAAACACAAATCTCCGCTTTTTAAATGATACATATCTCCGTTAGTTTGGCATGTATGAAGCTGAAATTATGTGTGTAATCTAGCGGGTTCGTAGATTTATATTTTAAAAATTCGTCGGGGGCAGGGATCCTGAGGGAACAATTGATAAATTACACATATTAGGTACTTCACACAAAAATAAGAATCATGCTAGAACATTGGGAATGGAGTTATATTAAAGGTAATGGCTTAATGATCACATAACTGTTTATTTTATCAAGATATATTTAATAAATCAAACGATATCGCAATTTTAAGACGAAAAAACAGCGTAATTATTTTGTATCTCTTACAATGACAAAATGGACAAATTTATGTGTTTTCTGTGCATAAATATTTGCTTTAAAATGTCATATCTTTTTTATTTATACATATATTTAAAAGCTGTTTCAGGGTTTTCAAACACATTGACTAAAATAATAAATATTTACAATATTTAATAGTTTTAGTACTAATTATAACCAAATTAATGCAATTAATTAGTAAATTTTTGTTATGTAGCATGCAAACTCAACAGACCGACACATTTCAATAAAAGACAATGATTATGAAGATATTTTATATAACTTAAGCGTGTGTATAACCAGATTAATTATGTTAATAACAATGCGTTAACATGTCAGATGACATTAAGAATAACTTTGTTATCAAAATGTTTATAAAAAATCAGTATTGGCTAATTAGCACGCGAACTTGACCGACCGACACATTTAAATAAAAAGGCCAGAGTGTCCATAATTATGAAGAAATTTATATAATTCATGCAAAGTGTACAACCACATTAAATATAATATGATAAATATACATTAACCAGTCATTTAAAAATAACAACAACTTTATTAATATGTCAATATTAGTTAATTAGTTTGCAAACTATACACACAAAAACCCATAATGTCCATGATTATGAATAAATAAATTTATATAATTTATGCAATTAGGGTAATATATATTCAATTAGGGTAATATATATTCATTAACCGGTCATTTAACATTAATCATCATCATCATTGTGCAGCCGTAGTGTCCCGTGGTTGGGCAAAGGCCTCAGCATGTCGTTTCCAAATTTGCCTGACTTGCGATATCCTATGCCAGATGGCGCCCATCTAACTTTAAAAATAACTTAATTAGTAATAGACATATATATTTCCATAAAAGGCCATAACTTCCATGGTTATGATGATAATCATATATATTGTGCAGAATGTACATCCTCGCTAACTTAAAAAATAACTATGTATTTAATACCCAGTTATTAAAACATTAAAAACTCAATCAAGAAATCAATATTTACTAAATAAAGCACAATCCAACAGACGAACACGTATCAATGAAATACAATACTCACGCTCACAGTTCACTGTATGATAGTGCATAATGACATATTGGAATACTGAGTAATGCTCAGGCTCAGTACAGTTCAGGAATCAAATGTCACTGCATCTAATCTAACGTTCTGCATTTCAACTTGAACTTGATTAAGAAATGATTATAAATTGTTCAGAGTATTCCGACGCAAGATCCGACATCTTTTGTGCCGAATACAAGGCTGCTTTCTGCATTACTCACCATGGGGCCTAGTGAAGTGCATGATGAAGAAGACTGCTCACAATACAGTCTTTCTTGCAATATTCAGAGTTGATTGTTTCATAAATCGAGTATCTTATAAATCAACGCCAGCACGCTGCAAGATCTATGCAGCAATGTTCATATTTCAGTGTGTCGTAAAATACCTTTGTGTTCTTCAACATGATGTCTGTGTAATATGCATGTCATGTTCACAGAACACTGTATGTTAACTTGTTAACGAGTGTAAGTTCCTTATGAATATAATGAGATCATGAATACTGTTATAATCACTATTTAATCGGCGATAAAAAGATCACGGCAGCTTAGATTGATTGAAGACGTCGCTTCTATTAAGAACATTTTATTGATAAAATGAAAGTTTATGTTGACGCTTCGCAAAGTTAAACTCGGTTGCTCAAACTTCAATTTAAAGACCCAGTGAATACAATTGTGATCAAACCAGTCAATAATATATCATTTAAAAACAATATGTCCGTCTCACATGTTCGTCTGCCAATATTTACTCCTCACACAGTTTAAACTAGGGGTAAATTGTCAACTAATTACATTTTGTGTTGCAGGTAATGGTGTTCCAGAGACCAAGGCATGTTTGCAGACTAAAACCAATGGTGGATATTTTGGATTACACTGTATGAACTGCTGCAACTTCATTGTAAAAAGACTAGGTGTGATACGTCGCCATCTCCCCCGTGGACAATTGTTTCATTGCTTCAGTGGCAGCTTGATGATATATATTCATCGTTCACTGCTGGTTGTTCGACTCTTGTTTTGACAACTGTTAAAAAATATTATGACCATTGGAAACTAATTGCCTTGGTACACTAGACGCTCATATTACATGGCAAAAGAAATAATACGTTTTGATGCACATAAAGTGTACTTGTGAAGTATTATGAACATCAGCAAATCATAGCATTTGACCATATTTAACATATTATTCAAAATTGACAAGTTTTTATGTTGAAATAAAAAACACACACAGGAATCTATTTATATTTCTTAGAATTTACACCGCAAAATGTATTGTATATTATACAGTAAAACTATTGTGGATGTATGATCTCAGAATGCAACTTTAAAACTATACCCACACTTCATTTATTCCATTAGATATGCGAACTTCTTGCACATAAAGTGAATTATTTCAGAATGCTTTCAAGTAATGTGTACATTTAGCTTAATAAAAAAGTGCATTTTTGTATTAATTTGTAATAATTTTTAAAATGTCGTTGGCCCACAAGGATGCCATAAAAATGCCTCAACCCCCATCAGTATATGTGTACTAAATGAATTGTCATATCAGAGATTAAATGAGCAAAATTTGTTTTATTAAATTGACGTCAAAGATTTAAATCACTGAAAGGTCATAAGGTTTAGGATGAAAGTGATTTCTTCCCCGGTGGGTATCCACATGATATAACTGATAAAAGGAATTAGCACAAACTGGTTCCCAAATATTTCCCCAGAGACGCTCCGCAGACTTCGGTGGCCTGCGGACAAGTCACGTTGGAGCAACCGTGTCGCATCGTGTAGCGACGCAAGGGATATCGCATGCAATGACGTCGCAAGCGACATGAAACAGCCTTGACCTTTCTTAATGACGTCAACATCAGCTAGTCGCTAGCGACAGCGTAATACAACCAATTACCTCACTTAAAACAGTATTTTCTAAACATTTGTTTGCACTCCATAAAAAATAGCACCGATTTAGAATATCAATTCCATGTGCAATTTTTTTAATGAAATTATCATATTCGATTAATGTACACCAGAAACTGTTCCAGCCAGCATATTAAAAACGTATTACCATACGATCGGCGCTCGCGCACTCCAACGCGGGAATTATATCGCACTAAATGTATTTTTTTATTTGAATAATACCGTTGAGTTCCAAGCCTTGGTTCAAACAGTTCAAGAAGTTTGACTCTCGTGTGATGTGTCATCCGTAGTCTCGTGTGATGTGTCATCCGTAGTCTCGTGGAATATCTCGTCTGTTGTCTCGTCTCTTGTCTCGTCCGTACTCTCGTGTGAGTGTCTATAGTTCGATTCGTTCAGCGTGTTGGTCAAACTATAGTGTTTCGTTTGTCCGACTAGTTGGTTTGAGTTCAATTCGTGTCACGTGTTCGACTAAGTTTAGTGTTTCGTTTGTACAACTCGTGTCTATAGTTCGATTCGTTCAGCGTGTTGGTCAAACTATAGTGTTTCGTTTGTCCGACTAGTTGGTCTGAGTTCAATTCGTGTCACGTGTTCGGCTAAGTTTAGTGTTTCGTTTGTACAACGCGTGTCTATAGTTCGATTCGTGCAGCGTAGTGAATGAGTGAACAGACATGAAGGACGAGTGAGTGAGTGAGTGAGTGAGTGAGTGAGTGAGTGAGTGAGTGAGTGAGTGAGTGAACAGACACGAAGGATGAGTGAGTGAGTGAGTGAGTGAATGCGTGAGTGAGTGAGTGAGTGAATGCGTGAGTGAATGCGTGAGGGATTGTGTGAGTGAGTGTGTGAGTGAGTGCGTGCGTGAGGGCGTGTGAGTGATATTTTCCTGAAAACGGAGGGATTTGCTGCGATAACACGTCTATTTTCCTAAAAACGGAGGGATTTGCTGCGATAACACGTCTATTTTCCTGAAAAAGGAGGGATTTGACGCGATAACATCAGTGTTTGTTAGTTGTTTGTCAGTGGTTATGAGCTGTAGGTCGGTATAAGTATGGTGTAGACCAATATTTGTGTGTTGTATATCAGTGTTTGTAAGTTGTTTGTCCGTGGTTATGAGCTGTAGGTCGGTATAAGTATGGTGTAGACCAATGTTTGTGTGATGTATATCAGTGTTTGTAAGTTGTTTGTCAGTGGTTATGAGCTGTAGGTCGGTATAAGTATGGTGTAGACCAGTATTTGTGTGTTGTATATCAGTGTTTGTAAGTTGTTTGTCAGTGGTTATGAGCTGTAGGTCGGTATAAGTATGGTGTAAACCAATGTTTGTGTGATGTATATCAGTTGTTTGTCAGTGGTTATGAGCTGTAGGTCAGATAGCCTTTACCCCCCTATGGTTTATCAGGTTTGAACCTATGTTTTTGGACCTATCTAAATGTATAGACTAGGAGAGACCTACAACATGTCCAGACACGTTTCGAGTACGGGTTTTATAAGAGACACGAATTTAATCGCTATCTAATATAATAATAACAACACTAGTCTACTGTTCTTCGAACATGCAGAGCATTCGTTATAAGTTTTGTTTGAATTATACTGATTGATACTGGTGTTCGATATAGTTCTTACAAACAATAGATAATACACAAGTCTATTGTTCTAACATGACGCTTCACTTTCCTCGAACAATATAGATAGCGAGCACTGCACCGTCTTGTATTGATATACGGTCTTTGGTGTCAAGGCCACCGAGTCGATATTGTGTATCGCGCATAGATTGTTTATTTAAATAGATGAGACTTGAACAGGGAATACACCATCAAAACAGTTTACAAACAGGATATCGACGGTTGGTAAGTACAAATCTCGTATAACAAATACTGTTCTATCATAACGCTTCACTTTCCTCGAACAATGTGAGCACTACGCCGTCTTGTATTGATATATGATCTTTGATGTCAAGGCGATCGAGTCAACATTGCGCATCGCACATAGCGTGTTTATTTATTTAATAATGATGTTGAACGCAATTATACACATACGTACATACGTACACACGTACACACGTATAGGTTAAGAACACCAGCATGATAAAATGCTGAAACAGTATTGTTGGTCTCTAGGCACAGATGAAATACAGTTGAGACTTGAACAAGGAATATCTCTTCAAAACAGTTTGACACCAGTTTGTATGCAGGCTTTCAACTGTGACCGTTGGTAAGTACAAATCTCGTATGACAAATACTGTTACATGACAAACAGTTTGACCAAAATATTACACAGATAGCTGGTAGTTTGAATGTTTTAGCAGATAAGTTCGTATAATTCCCTATGACTTAACACGGGACGAATATCGAGATGTTCTTCCAACACACAGTCACAGAGCTGCCATTACGAGTTCATACCGGTTCATACCAGTTAACAGGGTAATTTTTCACTCGCTATAACGACAATGACCATAACATCAAATGATGGGATTATATTCAAGCACGAAAGCTCAAAACAATGGCTAACCGAAGCACTATCTGATTAACCAAGTCAACCTCGGGTACAAAATTACTGTGCGTAACAGTTTACCGATAGCTCCTACCCTTGAACATGGTGAAAATTCCCTATGCTTTAACATGGGGAAAATCCTTCTGCTTTAACATGGAGAAAATTCCCTATCTAACACATGAAGAGATTACATTACATACGCGCAAGTTCAAAACAAGATCTAACCAAAGCACTACCTGCTTGACCAAATCACCTCGTGTACAAAATTACTGCTCATAGCAGTTTGATGACGTCACTGATCATGACGTCACATGAAGGGATTACATTACATACGCGCAAGTTCAAAACAAGGTCTAACCAAATCACTACCTGTTTAACCAACTCACCTCGCATACAAAATTACTGCGCGTAGCAGTTTGATGACGTCACTGACCATGACGTCACTGCATCATGACGTCACATGAAGGGATTATATTCAAGCGCGCAAGTTCAAAACGATGGCTAACCAAAGCACTACCTGCTTGATCAACTCACCTCGCGTACAAAATTACTGCGCATAGCAGTTTATAGTTTAATGATGTCACTGCATCATGACGTCACATGATGGAATTATATTACATACGCGCAAGTTCAAAACAAGGTCTAACCAAAGCACTACCTGCTTGACCAACTCACCTCGCGTACAAAATTACTGCGCGTACCATGACGTCACTGACCATGACGTCACATGATGGAATTACATTACACACGCGCAAGTTCAAAACAAGATCTAACCAAATCACTACCTGTTTGTCCAACTCACCTCGCATACAAAATTACTGCGCTTAGCAGTTTGATGACGTCATACAGGGTGCGCGTGCTCGCAACAAACAAGCAAACAAACATGTCCAGACACGTCTCGAGTACGGGTTTTGTAACAGACACCAAAGGTCTAATTCCAAAATGGTCACTCTGTTCGAAAAAACGAGGCTACAGGTTCTGATATAACATAGTCCTATATGTAGTCTACATTTCGTATACATTACTTCAGACAAAACGGTCTCCGCTGAATTTATAATCCTTTTGTTACACATTACCCCTTATTACAACACCACATTTTCGACATGTCATAGTCAACCAAATAAGGGTTCGATCCCTTGGCGGAGCCTCGGCCTCCGGGTCAAGCAATCTCGTGTGTGCTTATGGGGTGAAAATTCCCTATGCTTTTACATGAGAAAAATTGGTAGGACAGCTTTCAGAGGACAATTTGGGATAAATTGGAACCTTCGTATCCTTTAACATGGTGAAAATTCCCTATGCTTTAACATGGGAAAATTGGTAGGACAGCTTTCAGAGGACAATTTGGGATAAATTGGAACCTTCGTATCCTTTAACATGGTGAAAATTCCCTATGCTTTAACATGGGAAAATTGGTAGGACAGCTTTCAGAGGACAATTTGGGATAAATTGGAACCTTCGTATCCTTTAACATGGTGAAAATTCCCTATGCTTTAACATGGGAAAATTGGTAGGACAGCTTTCAGAGGACAATTTGGGATAAATTGGAACCTTCGTATCCTTTAACATGGTGAAAATTCCCTATGCTTTAACATGGGAAAATTGGTAGGACAGCTTTCAGAGGACAATTTGGGATAAATTGGAACCTTCGTATCCTTTAACATGGTGAAAATTCCCTATGCTTTAACATGGGAAAATTGGTAGGACAGCTTTCAGAGGACAATTTGGGGTAAATCGGAACCTTCGTATCCTTTAACATGGAGAAAATTCCTTATCCTTTATCATGGTGACAATTTCCCTATCCTTTAACATGGAGAAAATTGGTAGGACAGTTTTTTAAGCTGTTTAGGGCAAATTGAACCACCGAAAAATATAAATATAGGTAAATTTCCCTATGCTTTAACATGGGGTTTGAAGGACTACAAACCTAGGGGTAAAATGGTACATCGAGGTCAAAAAGTCGTCGTATACCTTTACGATAAATCGAATTGACGTTTTGCCCTATTTCAAAGTCCAACTTACCCCTTTTAGACCTATACGAAATGGGTCCAAGTTGGATTGGATTGGAGTGGAGCAAGAGCAAATGACATAAACATCCGGGTATTTCCCTATCCTTTAACATGGGCAGCCGGAACTACTTTTGCTCTTGCTCCCATCCGAATCCAACATCCCTCGTAAGGGACCTGTATTACTACTCATGATGGGTCGTCTCCACGTGGACCTGTTCCTCCAAGATAAATCCCTCGTCAACGGCGTCGAGGTCAAGATACAACTGGTTCGTAGCAAGAATGCGTTCGAGCTCATGGCCGATGGAGGCAACCCCGACTACAATATCGAGATCGTCAACACCACCTTGTTCATAAAGAAAGCCACTCTGAATCCCACCGTGCAGATGGTACACATCAAAGCGGACTGTCTCGCGCAGACTTCTGACACGGGTACACCATCTTCGGTTTGGATCTCACCCCCGACGAGTGCGGTGGCGCCAGCGTCCGTTTAGTTTGGAATCATTTCCGCGATGCGCTGACGACCACATTGAACGCCATCGCCTATGCCGGGTGCGAGTCCGTGCTGGAGATTAATGAGATCCGCAACGTCATCTACGACTTCTGATGAGATGGAATCCCTGCAGGTCGCTCGCCTACTCGCCATGGACACGCTCACAGAATTGATCGTTCGCGCTATTGTTCCCAAACACAAACTACCCACGACGATAGACGCTTTCCCGACCGCCTTCTTTTACAACACGCATGACAGCAACAAACCGGGCGAACATTGGATAGTTCTTACGGCCTGCCGCCGCGACACGTCGAGTTCCGCACCTTCATGAATAAATATTGCAAAGAATGGACTCATAATACCAAGATACTTTAGAGTCCTGTATCTATCGTTTGCGGACAATATTCAGGGTGCACGGCGGATTTAGTTGACAGGTAGTCCGTCGGACTAGCTGACTCAGAAACAACTAGTCCTCATATTGTTTTACTAGTCCTTAAAAATCAATCATACTGTTGTATCATATATGTGCGACAGTTGTGGCACACAGTAAAAGTGGCTTTATTTCATAAAGAAAACAAGCCGTTTCCCATTTCAATTAAATGTTCAACTAAATGTGTCATTAATAGAAACAAATACATGTGATTTCGTAGATTCAATTGCAAAGTTATCAGAAGAAATGAATAGTTTAATAAGGGGCAGCAAACAGGAGTCGTGGACAAGGCGATTCCAGCAGAATTTGAAGCCTAACGGCGACAAAGGACCGACATTGTCGGACTAAGTTGCATCATTTGCCCTATACTTTTCATTAGAGTTTTCTTTCCCGAAGCCGACTAAACAATCAGTAACATTGCTGGCGTTTGGTAATTTATTGCTAAAATAATCACCCAATGCAGGAATAACGCAACTACCATCACGACGGGATAGCACGTAACGATGTCTGTAACCCGCGCATGTATGTTTGTCCATGTCGCTCATCACTCATGGTCGCTAGGTGGCACTACCTTTCCTATGCTAACCGGATGTAAACAGCCGCCATTTACATTCACTGCGTTCAGCAAGTTTCCCATCTGACGGTCGTACGGAATATTTAGCTGCCTGTGATAAAATGCTACCTTATTGTCAGATTTTGTTTTAATCCATCACAACACCCAACTAGCGTATACATAGCGTAAATTAATTTACATAATAACAGCTAGTCCGATGGGACTGCTCCACTAAACATGGACTAGTCCGATCACTGAAACTACTCGTCCGGGACGATCGGACCGGCCTTATTTCGCAGCCTGAATATTATGTCGCTTATCTCATGGTTCGCTGTCACGGCTTTTTGATGAAATCTTTTGTGAATGCTTTCAGCACTGATTTCGTAGCAAACGATTTGTGTGTGTGTGTGATTGGCTTAAACAGTTGATATAAGGTGTGGTAGTACTTACGGTGTTTCGACACTGATTCATGTGTATTTTATCAGTATTTTCGGCACCGATTGTACAGTATAGCTTTGTTTGTTTTGTGATTCCCTGATGTATAATTCATACAACGCCGAAGTGACAACGCGATAACACATTTAACAAAGCTAAAATAAACCGATAAACTAAACGTCGTCAACTGTTTTCTGGCTTCCGCAATGCTAAAATCAGTGGGCAATAATTGTACAAGTCACCAGTCGGCTCCATTCGCGCGGAATCTCGCCATGTATCATGACACACTCACAGGCCCTATTGACTAAATGCATATTATAAATTAATCTTGTAATCTTCTTTTTCATTTGTTCCAATGTTGCTGTCCTGTCATATAGATATATGTCAATTGCTATCAGAAGAAGTGTAAACGACCATTTTGCAATCCTCCTTAGAAAACGTTATAAAAACACACAAAAACTATTGTAGAAAGATGGAGAGTTTTCAGAGTTCCTATTTCCTCCAACTATTGCGTGTTGGTAAAAGTAATAGTTGGAGAAAATCGTAAAGATGACAGTGTTTTCATGTGTTTTCATGTGTTTTCATGTGTTTTCCTGATTTTTCCCTGTGTTTTCCTACTTGTCACGATCACCCGATGTTCACCCCTGT
The DNA here is from genome assembly GCA_020002185.1 of Paraescarpia echinospica. Classification (NCBI taxonomy): domain Eukaryota; kingdom Metazoa; phylum Annelida; class Polychaeta; order Sabellida; family Siboglinidae; genus Paraescarpia; species Paraescarpia echinospica. The sequence goes on from CM034533.1 coordinate 40,082,068, forward strand.
CCTCCAAAGGTCACTCATGACAAGTCTCCATCTTAATTTTCGCCATAATCTTTTTCATCTACCTACTGGGGTCATTCCGGAAAACAAGAACATACTGCTGCTGCAGTCTGCTGTAGCTGGCTTGTTAAACATGCAGATGATAAGAAATAATGAAACAATGCATATAATCATAGCACGATCATTCGATTTGAGGATGGCAACGCAACTTGCATATAATTACACACTGCACACTTCTGGTTAACTGCGAGATCTAACCGCGCCCGGCTTGCGTCACACTTCCTGTTGTGGGTCAACGCGGAAAACTGACGATCCGGCCATACGAGCGTGTTGTATGTGTGTGCGTGTGTATGTGAATTAAAGTAGCATCATTGGTTGTACTTTGACGAAACTTGACGCCCGGTTCGGCCAGTGAAGATGCCAGTGTCTGCAGCCTTGACAAAGCGGAGCACCAATTGTAATGATTTGTTTGATGTAATATGACGCCTTTATTGGAAAAATCAATCGAACATTTAGAACATTCCAGACATTGCCAGTGTAAATTAGCGTTGCCACAACGTTCATTGTAGCTTTGTTACGTAGCCCGGATTACCTCCAGATCCTTTCAAAAACCACAACTGGACCATTTTCCAGAACATTATAACAGTGCAGAGACCAAGACCAACTGTGTTACGCACTGCTTGTGCCTATCTTGGTGCCCCTCCGTATACAGCTGGTCTATTCAAGCTTAACTTCCTGCCCACTGGTGTGGATGTATGCCCACCGTTGTTTGGACGATAATAGAAGTACAATGTACAAAGCCAAAGGAACCGAATTAAATAAGAGACTCCTAAGAATGCGCAGTTACACCGAAACAAGTTGGCGCGTATCCGGTAACGTATACAATTGATCTGCGTCAATGGAAATCATAGAGCGGAACAAAACGCTCTGAAGCGTTTTAACCGCAGCAGTGCGGAGAATGACAACAGTGTTGCCGAGTGTTCGCGCGAAACGGTTCGCTAACTTTAACGTCTCGTCGAGTAAAGACTTTGAATCGCATTTTCGTAACAAGTCAGCCTCTACAATTCGGATTTATGATCAGAGATGGTAAGTCACAAATTATGTTTTGTGTTTTTTCTATTTACAATGGACAATAATAGTATATATTTACTCCAACACGTTACACAGTCCGCATTGCAGAAAGGCTGATTTCTATAATGGTCGTAGTTAGCTTTCGCAGTGTTTAAAGTCGCAGTGATATTATCAATAGCGGATACGTTATGTCAGCAGTTGCTTCCGTGGATATCACATACCGAATAAAGATATTCGTTTGGTGTTTTGTTTTCGTGCCAGATCTGTTTCGGTGATAAATTGGTAGTTTATATAAATGTAAGAAAGTTCATCTACGAGAAAAGAGCTTTTCATTTAATATATCACAAAGATGCCGTATTTACATCATTTTCGAAAGCCCAGCGTTGGGCATACCTATGAAGTTGCTTACTGTACGCATGATAAGCATACTGCATATATACTTGAACAAACCTGCTGCGTATTGCCTACTACGTACACGGGGAAAGGGGTCAGACCTGATGCGTAAGGAGTTTACAGGGGGCGTAGGATCGTTTTTACGTAATTTGTAGTTGAACCCTAGGATGATGGCGCAAACTATTCCACCAAGCATGCTTTTACAAAAAAATATCAAAAATCGATACAAACGGAAGGTACACGGACCACGCACCCGCAGTAAGGCCGCTGCTGCGAGATGCAAAACGAACGAGATAAAATCATACAAAGCTGTCACAACACGTATCTGGCATTTGTTGCGTACGTTGATATGTTACACTTAAATGTGAAGGGTAACACGACCCCGTTGTGTTCCATGTTGTACCAACCAATTTACGACATTAAAGCCGTACCACGATTTGAAGAACTTTCGTTCAATAAGGAAGTGTTGTGAAAACCAGAAGCCGGATATGATAATGTAACGTAGATACAGACTTTGCAAGCCGTGCAGATTAGATTATTTTGTTAATACGAGTTATCTTACAAAATCTAAAACCGGTAAGAACTCTTAACCAAGGGCGAATCTAGAACAATAAAGGCATTTCTTTCTTCCAAAGGGTAATTGACTAATGCCTGAACGTTTGGCGCCAGAGATGTATACCGTCTGGGACCAAAACACACGCACGCACGTGCACACACGGACGCATGCGCGCGTAGACACACACACAAACACACAAACACACACAAACACACACACGCACACACACGCACACACAAACACACACAAACACACACAAACACTCACAAACACACGAAAGCACACAAAATAACACACAAAATAACACACAAGCACACACAAGCACACACAAACACACAAACAAACACACACACACACACACACACACACACACACACACGCACAAACACAAACATACACAAACACACACAAGCACACACAAGCACACGAAAGCACACACAAGCACACACAAGCACACACAAGCACACACAAACACACACAGACACACACAGACACACACAGACACACACAGACACCCACAGATACACACAGACACACACAGACACACACATACACACACAGACACACACAGACACACACAGACACACACAGACACAGACACACACACACACACACACACACGATTGCACGATAATAGTTAGTGTACAACATTTAAGTATAATCGAATAAACATGATTTAATAAAACAATATTGAAAAATACATCAAAAACAATTATGCAATTTATTATACAAATGCACATGGCATCTTAAATCATGTCAGGGTATCGCACACGGCGGTTGAGATCATTCCTATTTTGCCGGGTCAAGTCAACTCGCGTGTTTTCTTCGCAATCTCGTTTGTCATAAACATATCGTTTGTGGAATCCTAAAGGCACGCTTTGTGTCTTCGCCCCGACGTCATCTGAATCCGCCGTAGTGTAATATATACCTTCAAGATAGTCACAACCTGTCACTGTCAAACACACACACAATAGGTGGGCAGACGAACACACAGACAGACTTATAGAGAAAGAACTTATCAGTGCGGTGAGCAAATCTTCGAATATGCCATCGGACAACAGTGATCATGAATCTATTATAGGCAATAGAAGGTTTATTCAAAGCTAGACATACGTGACAAGGAATTGCAGGAGTGGCTTTAAGAAAGCACTATCAGGCACTATCAGGCATTATCAGGCACTGTCGTACGACAATGCAGCGTGTCCGATGTCTGCTACCTATGTCGGACGGCCTCTTACTGCCACACGTTCAGACAATGCTTGACGGAGGTGCTTGTTGTTGACCCGACAAGTCTGCCATCCATGTTGGATCCCCAGCAGAAATCAGACAGTGCCCGATGGTGACGTCAAAATTTATAAATTGCCACAGTAACTCATCCGACAAGACAATGCCGTACGGCATTGTCTGATAATGTATCGGGACGTTAATAGCCATTCACAGTAGTGTATAAAAACAATGTCATGTGGCAGTCAGCGGCATTAGCTATGATGTTATTGTTTTATTTTTTACAGTTGTGAATATTGCACACACCATGGTATTACGCTTTACTCCAGCACTATTTTGTTCTCATTAACAATATGCGTCATATGCTACAAGAGATCGTTATCTCACTATTTTGCTATTTAGCTAAATTATGCTATTTCTTTTTTACATGCTAGAATAGAATTTAAAAAATCACAACCAAATACAGGTACAAACATTAAAAACATCCATATATGCCTACATTCTCATTTATCCATGCTTTCATTCCTAGTTCTTCTTCTCTTCTTGTTAAAGACAATGATCTCAGAAGGCACAGAAGAACCAGCATATCTCGTTGTTCTAGCCCTAAGCCCTCTGAATCGTCCGCTACGTTCAATGATTCTATTGTCAGAGTCCGTCTTAAGTGGGTGGGTGTCGTCATGTAGTAATTTGATGTTGGTTGGTATTATGTTTTACCTACTACTGTTGTTTTACATAATTAATAATATTTATCATATGCTATCGGAGATCATTATCTCATTATTATGCTTTTTAACTAACTTAATTAATGTTTAATTCCTGTTGATAATTTGACACATGAATAAATCATTGTGTTTTTCTTCTATTATTACTATTATTGTTATAAGCAAACATTATAAGCAATACTTAATCAACATAGCTCACCCCTTTCCCTAGCTGATGCCTGTACTCATGACATTTGTTCCATTACATGTATATGTTTTCTTCTGTTTTACTACATATACAACTACGGTGAATGTTATAATAACATGCTGCACAGAATGTGCCAAGCTATCACTTTTTCTAGACTATAATTTCTTTGATTTGATTTGTTTCTGTTGCTTCTGGTAGTTGCGTAAAGACGTCGGATTGGGGAGATTGGATTAATATGCCATACTCAATTAGATTTTTAAATGGGCGATTATATTAGTATTGAGTGGAGACGGTTGTTGCAGACAACATGCACGAACAGAGGGGGAGGGAAGAATACATCAACACATAGCTAGAATTAACCTGTTTGGAGATCGGTTCATTTCGGCTCTACGAAAAGTCCCTGGATAATATTGCAACCATCTGCATTGCGCAAAATTCAAACTGACAGTGACTACAACCAATATGATGCTTACGGTCAAAGTGAGTTTTATACAGCACACACACAACACAAACATACATACATACATACATACATACATACATACATGTATTGTCGTACCCTAGACAGCGTTGTGGTACATTAGTTCGAAATAGTATAGCATGGCGGTAATACCTTAGTCGTGGCCTGTGGTAATTTCAGCGGTTCGTTTTGCTATGACGCAGTGTAGTCCTTTGCGATCCTTTTTTTCATGTCGGCCCATATCCAGGGCGAGCTATGCTAGTAATTCGGCTACACAATGCGTATAATCATAGCGTGATCAATCGATTTGAGGATGAATACTGGGCGGAACACAACTTGCATATAATTACACACGGCACACTTCTAGTTACCTGCTAGATGTTTGTAGGCTAGCAATAAGATTGGCAATGAATAAACCAGGTGAAGCGGCGATTTATTAAGCCAATAAAAGCATGAGTATCAATCAATAGTGTCGGAAATTCAAAACCACCGTCAACTATGCTCCATTCTACACAAATGGGGTGTTTTTCTGTGATTGATTGGCTGCTGACAATTTACTCATTTAATGTTATTACCAGTTCGTAGCGAGTCTTCAACGGAACACCGGCGTCTTTGTGATCGGATTTCGAAACACATATAAGTAAAAATACGTATAAAGTCATGCTTCGCCTTTGTCGACAATTTCTAAGTTAATTAGTGATACAGACATGAAAATCATGAAACTGAACAATGTGAAATTATATCTGCATACAACAACTTTCAAACATCTATATGTCCGTGAGGGGCTTTGTTGTCTCGTGACTCAACTTTGACACATCACACGTCTTTCAAAATCTTATGTCTTTAGAAGTTCCTCTAAAATTATGAAGGGTTTTGTTCGTGAGAGGTTATGGCCTACACTCAAGGTGAACACCTGCATTGTACGTGCATTTGCATTAGAATGGTCCGTGAGATGTTATGGCCTACACTCAAGATGAACACCTGCATGGTACGTGCATTTGGTGCACTATACATATAATTGGGTCATATACAAAGATAGTTCGCTCAACGAGTTGTGTCCTGCAGTAAACGATACACATAGGTCTCAGGTAGTCATTCCCTGGCTTAGTGCATTGATACGTTATAATTGTTGATGTCATACAGTGCAACATCGTTAGGTTTACTGAAGGCTATCATGATTAGATTAAAAACGTAGAAGTGTTCCACGCATATAATCACAGCGATAAATACATAATAGTTCCAAAGTACGTGACCACGATCAGTGGTCATTGGGCCAGAGAGCTACTGTATATATCGCACAGTGGGTTGGAGGGAGTGAGGGACAGATGGAACAAAGATGACGGACTGACAAACTAGAATCAAATGTACACCCAAAACGTTATTCAACAACACCATGAATGTCAACTATTGCCAATTAAAGGCATCGCTATTGGGAAATAAACAAAACCAAACAATATATAGTATTTCAGATTACTACGGCACTTGCAAAATTGTAACAAACTCTTTATAATGGCTGTTCAAATGTGTCGAGTTTGGACAAAATGAATCACTTGTCAACAAATAAAAACAAATTGAGTTATCCATACCTTTGTAAAAAATATGTTCCCATGCCATGTATGGAAAGTAGACTTGCTGGGCTTTCCCGCAGTACCAAATATGTCCGCTTTTGTTGAGGGATATTCCCCAAAATGCGACGCGAACAAGTGCGATTTATCGCTTTTGTTTTACGGAATTCATGCACAAAATGTTACGTACTCTTTCTAAGACGGTTCTAATATGTACTAAATATATCAGTGAGAAAAACCATTGCCAATCGATAGAAAAGACATCAAAGTATCATTTGGAGACAAAAGGTCAAAATCGGCAAAATCACCGTGGAATGTAAAAACGGTGTTTTCTCGAAAACAAGTTCGCTGATATCCGACTCGTTTCGATATGTTTCGACACAAATATAGAGGCTGTCGGGTTCCTCATTTTAATATTATGTTCTTAATACCAGAATAAATGCTGAAGGTATACTGCATGCCAAATTGCGTTTAATAAATCTAGACTTGTCTTATATAACAGCGTTTAACAGCAAGGTCCTTTGTTATTCGGTGATTTCGCTGTGTTCCTATGCACAAGACAACCAATTCAGCGAAGTTCCTGCTAATAATTACCGCCCTTACTGATTCCGGGTAACGGAACTGACAACCTCTCTTTAAGTCAGCCAACCGAAATAGAACTATACTGGTAAACAACTGTGTTGCTCTACAGACGAGGGCCGTCAATTGATGACGTTCAGAGTGCGACGTGTCTGATTATGGAAACACCAACACGATTACTTCACCTGGTAAATGATGGTATACTCGCATGTAGTCTTTTAAATGTGACATTAAAGCACACTGATGATACTTGTTGAACCACCTGTGTGTGACTTGACAACTCGCGTTGTTGTATCGTTCCGTACTCGTTAATTACTGTAGCCTAGGTGAGATGTTAACAATACTTTGCACGCAGAAAGCTTTTGATGGTTTCCCTGGGGATATAACCTTTTGATGATAATCTGTAATTGCTGGTTGCATACTTTCCCACCGGACAGGTCCGGAAAGGTAAAACGAAAGGTCGTGTATATCGCGGTATCACATCCGTAGCAGACTGCACAGCGCGCTTATCATTTCATCTCTTGACAGAAGTGAAATTAACGAAATTCACCAAGCTTCGAAACGGCAGAAAGATTGTTCGAATTTTACAACTCGGATACCTGTAAACATACAATTTTGCGCACTAGCTACGTATGCGTCATCTAAGTAAATCGGTACGCTAACGCATGCGTGTACCTTGTTGTGATGGTAGAGAGGAGTTTCAAATTAGTCTTTTGTATATTTCAAATAGCCCCGGTCTCCCTACCTTACAATTAGTGGTGTTATTTCAGGAGGTTTCATCAGATGTGTTCATAATCAACTTAAACTGCACATCACGTTATGCATCTTGGAGCGAAGTGGTGCTGTGGCCAGATCTACGGACTCTCAACCAAGAGAACCCGGGTTCGAATCCTGTGCTGCGGTGTCGAACCTTTGGCAAGTTCGTTCATTCTACGCTGCTCCAGTTCATTCAGCTGTGTGAATGAGTACATGGTTATAGATCATGGTGGATATTTGTGAACGAATAGTCTTCGCGCATTAATTGCAGCGTGGCTGGATGCTTCCCAGAGAAGTCGAGATGGTGTTCGATTGAAAAGGTCTGCCAGGGAGTAAAGCGATTTAAGCAGTCCTAAGGCCTGGATATACTGCGCTATATAAGAACTTTAGAATTATAGATGTTCTCGGAGTCTCAGATCGACTGGACATGGGACACGGTTATTTTATAGTCAATTAACGTCATCCAATAAAATCTAACCGCGCCCGGCCAGGTGCACGCGTCACACTTCCAGTTGTGGGGCAACACGGAAAATTGACGATCCGGTCATGCGAACGTGTTGCATGTGTGTGCGTGCAAGTGTGAATTAAAGTAGCATTATTGGTTGTACTTTGACGGAACTTGACGCCCGGTTCGGCCAGTGAAGAGACGCTTCATTTGTGAGTTGCTGGAAACCTCAAACTTCAATGCCCTCCTCTGATTGGCCACGCTTTCGATGTCACAACCATTCTGCGTCAGTGGTGTCTTGAACCATTCGATCAGGAGTTGTACCTCATCATCACCATATTGATACATGATTTCATTACCTTCGGGCCAGTGGCCAGGGTCAAGCACAAGGAACGCAACAACAGCCTTTGCAGGTCCCGCCGCACTGTTGAAGTCCCCCGTAAATCTTTAAAACGGGTCTTCATCCCTTTACCAACAGCCAACACAAGCTGTGCATGTTCTTCCGAGCATTTGCAGTAATGTCACGCATTGTTGCCACCTGTGAACTCGAGCTGCTGGTACCGATAGAATAACGGCTTCCTGGAAAAAAGAAACATGCATGTATGATATATGCTGTGTGCATGATGCATGTTGCTTACCCAATCTGTGTTCCCGGGTCTCTTAAGATCTGGGTAGGTCAGCACCATCTTACTTCCAATGACGGTGTAAACTGCCTGATTTGTCTTTCCGATCTCAGTTGAAGCAGTACTGGGCAGTCTCCCTGATCATCTGATGCCAGACATCTGCAGACCTACCCTTAAACATGCACTGGTGTACCCTGCTACTGAATGTTGATATCGCAGTGTCTTCGTTGATGGATTGTCTGTTGGGGCTGAAAGGGTGCACCGGTGGCTAGGCTGAGGTCAAGGGGATAATTTCTTTCCTACTCCTGGACGTAGGGGTCACTGCATCTAGAGACGTTGAAGTGCCAGGAACTGGGTCAGGGAAGTCGGGCACTGTTGGGGGTCATGTTCAGTTAAACGAAAAAAGGGCAATGTATTTTTGAGAAATGATTTTTTAAACAAAATTCACATGCTCTGACATAAGTGCATTTGAGCAGTCCGATTTCCAGGTGTGATTGTAGAAGCTGTTGACAGTAAACTGGTGTATTTTTAGCTGATTTTACTAAGCGGAAGGATATTTGACAGCAATTGGGCTATTTGACCCTTCAGCCGGAGTACTGCCTGCATCTATTCGTAAATATTGACGGGTGTCAGCAGGTAAGAAGTTCAAGAATTTGTGTAGGTCACGTTTTCTTATAATCATATAAAATGCTAACATGGCAACCAATAGGAAAACTAACTGTAGACTGATTCCAATTAAAGTCCCTGGCAACGGAAACACTAACTGCTACTGTGTATTGAATGTCTCCTAATTGGTTTGTGTAATATTACGCAATTGAACTCATTAAGACTGAGGAATCCACATTTTAAGGTCATATATCGTGTATATTTACAGTTGTCTAATAGGGAGAAGGGAACAAAATCAATATACAGTGTGGAAATATAAATGCAACAACTGCCTTTATTTAATACCCTTACAGAACACATATTGGACTTTCTGGAAAATTGGGTTAGGTGTTCATACATGCCAAATGAGAAGTGTGTTCAGTGTAGAGATATGCCAGATTATAAATTGTTCAACAATGAAATGCTTACTCATATGGTAGCCTGTCAAGTATGGTGGCACTTTTGAAATGTGTATAAAAAGCGAAACATGTAGATGAATTACACAAAAATGTTGCACAATGTTTGATATAGGAGTGCCTCTAAAATATGCTAATTTCAATTTTTTTCTCCAAAATCACCATGCGTAGTTGGGGCCGTACTCAAATTAAACTTCCTGTTTCGTTACGAAAAAAGGGCAGTGTATTTTTGAGAAATGAGAAGCAACTGACAAACAAAAAGCAGGGTCATTCCGTGTCAAATCAATAACTTTTAGGCCATTTTTGCATGGCCCGACTTCAATTTTGATGAAAGAGGTGTTGGCTTACACGATAACAAAAACTGCAAATAAAAACAATCTAAGTTCACACAGACTGTGCTTCATTTCATTATAATATAGTTTCTGTTTTAACTTATATGTACACACTAATTAGCAAGCCCCGGAGCACCAGTACGTCTTGAATGTTGATGGCCATCAGAACATCATCATCATCAACTTCGGCACCATTGCCAACGAGCAAAACCCTCTCAACTCCTCCCCTAATGCCCAGTTTTGTAGCATCTTCATAACAAATGTAGACCCAAATATTATTTAACATTAACAATTCAAAGAAACTGAGATCTTAGTTTATTAGTTATACCACAACATTGCAATGTCACACCCAGGCTTCAGACATATTCTGCTTAGTTTGCGTGCATATCTTGTGCTTATAAAACTGAAATCCTTAGCAAAGACACTCTTCTTCCTTTCAAACAAATCTTCAACAGCACTTCCGTCTTCCGATGTCATCAGTCGAGTCGACAGCGGAGAAGCTGAAGTAACTGGGCCGCGGCGACGAACAATCTTCAACAGCACCCCCATCAAAACAATACACAAAATTGGTAATCAACACTGAATTGTAGATATTATTCGAATATCCTTCAAATGTTTGTATTAATGCACTAAACCAGTGTTTCTCAACCGGTGTGCCCAGGCACGCAGATATAACTAGACAAAATTCCAGGTGCGCCGCTGAATTAGAAAAACAACATCACCTAGATAGCAATAAATTATTAAACAACGTGACCGTTCCGAAAAAAGACTCCATTCTGCTAGACACCCATTTTCGTCGAAAGGAACACCAGTTCGTTGAAGCGGTTGCTACAGTAACCTTACATCACTGCGCAAGAAGTCACATTTATACTGAATTAATATTCAATTCAGCATGTTTTATTCAAACAAACAGTATAGTCTGCAGTCGTCTCAATATGATTTTGTTGTGACATATACACGTACGTATGTAATGTGGTTTGAAAGGAATACACAAGTTAAAAAACTTGTAGTTTATGTATCCTCTAAATATATAGTTTTGTTAATCACATTACAAAAATTATCAGATGAACGTGTGTATATAGCAATATAGCACACATCCCAAATACCTACTCCTATAAGGAAACACAAAACAAATTAATAATTGAAATAAAACAACATTACAGTAGTTCTGTTACTGTTACTGCTCCCGTAACCCGCCTGGATCGTAGGGGCTGCATTGCTGAATGTTTCACCAGTCGACGCCAGTCTTTTCCCCGGCACTGTTCCTTGTAGTATTGTTTTTGTGAGCCCGCTTGATCGTGTTACATGGCCATACCATCTCAGTTTCCTCTTTTTTACTGTGGTCAGCAGGTCTTCGTAATGTCCCACATGTTGAGTGATGATTATTCTTATTTTAACATAGTCATATTAATAATTTTATGATTAGTGCAAAACAAATAAAAACAAAACTTCATCGAATTCTGATATATCAGAACCAGGCAGATTATAAAATTCTTCCAGCTTAGCCACCAGGAAATATCAAAAGGTGTGTGCCAAATGTCAAGAAATCTTATCGTCAATGACTAAACCAAACAGTTTCATTGAACGTGAAAATCTACTGACAGACAGCTAGACGGACCAGCTGACATAAGTTTCGTTGGAAGTAGTGAACGTCGCGTCTAAAAACTTGCGTTTCTGAATATGTTTTCATCATTACGGCTGTTTCGCGTTGTCGCCGCCTCGCACCTGTGCTACTGGTCTTTTCTCCCCACTGGTTCACGCCTGCTCCACCAAAGAAAACTCTGTAAAGTTAAAAAAATGAATCACTGTATTGATGACGTTTCGTTGCCGTCTAGCATTTACTCGACCGGTCGTTCCGCTCCGCTCCGCTGCTTCACACCTAATATATATCAAAGCAAACACCAACAGAGTACAAAAAAACTCACATTTGAAAACACTGTAGTCAAATGAATCACTGTGTTTACACGATTCTGTGCATTTTGTTGCGGTCGATGGTAGAATTTTGTTGTTGTTGGTAAGACTATCGGCGACGGTTTACAGCTCTATCTTTGAATCTGATCTGCAATTCACCAAAAGGGAGATGGACAGCGAAGGTTTCCTTTGCCAACCCTGAGCAGAGCTACGTGAGCTATTCTGTAGCGTGTATATTTCAACCGATAAACTTTACCAAAAATATTTCGCTTAATTTATCCAAAACATTGTTATTATAATGGACCAGTGGCTCAATCCCAATGACCAACAGTCAGCAGCGATCGATATTAATAAAACTTGCTGAACATGTGTATTTGAAAACACCTACCATCGTCGCATGTCTGAACCATAACGACCCAGGACATGTTACTAATATGACATAAATGTCATATTTTAAAATGACTTGGGCAAACCAAAGCCAATTTTCGATTATGTTGATATCAGCTTTCGAAAATTATTGCACCAATGTGATAGTAGAAGGTTATAATCACAATTATACTGACACAACATATCAGGATGTTATTTATCCAATAACCTGCATATTTGGTTTGATGTAGTTGTGTGCACAGTAGTTGGTAAACATCTGATCAACAATTGGGTTCATGAAATCATTGCTTAGGACAGTTACTCGTCAATATAAATACAAATTATTGTACTGTATTGCATCACCACATAAAACAATAATTTTAAACTTGTGTTATGGTTAAGACAAAACGTTATGGCAGGTACATTATTGTTATGGCTAAGACAAAAAATCCTATTATTATTGTGGTGAGTAAAATTATTACATATTTACCTAATACTACATGGTTTAATCGGGTATATAATTGTTAGACATTATTGCTGTTGAAAACTTTTCGCCGCCGCGCCGTTTATTCGCTTATTACTGGGGGGACACAATGTTTGCCCTCTAATAGCACCCAACTTTCACGGTCGCCATAAACACCTTAATTCTCTCATAAAACCTCGATTTGCACCCGCCCTTGACGCTCGCCACAAAACAAACATTCACGCTCGCATTTACTGGGGGCAGAACCACATGTCTGTCCCCCACCGAACTTCCAGGGGGGCAGCTGCCCCCTGCCCCCTGTTCCCGCGCCTAAGGTCACTAAGATGTTTCACTAAATGGACATAATTTATTATATTATGCGTATTTACAGTAAGGTGGCATTATAACAACGTACAGTAATAGAATAACGAATTTGGTTGAATACTTAAAGTGCATAATAAAATCAAATGTTTCCCTCACACACACACACACATATATATAGATAGATAAAGAATACTGTATTGATTCTCGCAGGGAAATTGCGTTTATGCCGGTGCAATACAATTACAAATGTAAACATACACATGCTAGAATAGAATTTAAAAAATCACAACCAAATACAGGTACAAACATTAAAAACATCCATATATGCCTACATTCTCATTTATCCATGCTTTCATTCCTAGTTCTTCTTCTCTTCTTGTTAAAGACAATGATCTCAGAAGGCACAGAAGAACCAGCATATCTCGTTGTTCTAGCCCTAAGCCCTCTGAATCGTCCGCTACGTTCAATGATTCTATTGTCAGAGTCCGTCTTAAGTGGGTGGGTGTCGTCATGTAGTGCGCCTGTTAGTTTGTTTGTTAGTCGTCCTTGATAGCGTGTGTCAAACCTGTCCTGTCTCTTGACTACGACACTCTCCGCCTTCGTTATAATCTTATCCAGCCTGTCCCTATCCTGCTTTGAGACATTTCCACCCCAGCAGACACAGATAAAAATAAGCACACTAGAAATGGAAGCAGTAAAACATTTGTAACATCTGAGAACTGATGTCAAATTATATAAATGTTCTTAAACAATATAATCGACTGTGCGCTTTTTGACAATGGTGGCTCTCCTTCTAGCTTAAAAACAAATACATATATAGATTAATATATATATATGTAAATCCTGCTTATATATATATAAATAAGCTGGATTTACACACACACACACACACACACTCACACACACACACACACACACACACACACACACACACACACACACACACACACACACACACACACACACACACACACACACACACACACATGTCACATTCCTGATTGTAATAGGTCATCAAACACATTTTCATTAAAACTCAAACGGCATTTATGTGGGCAACAAAACCAATGCTTCTATTCTGGAATATACGGTAAGTTTAATAAATTATGAGGCTGACGGAAACATGTGACTGGCTCCTACTATTCCAACGTCTAGCCTCTCTTTCGAAATTTTCAGGATTGAAAAGATTGTGAAAGCTGACATGGCTAAATCCTGCAGTTTGTATGGATATGTGAAATTAATAACAAACGCTTTATGCCAAAGGATGCATTTACTGCATTTGCTATGCCAAGGAATGCACTGTTAATACTATATGTATGTATGTATATATATATACATATGTATATATATATATACATATATTGTTATATTATTATTATTGTTATATTATTATTATTGTGTGTGTGTGTGTGTGTGTGTGTGTGTGTGTGTGTGTGTGTGTGTGTGTGTGTGTGTGTGTGTGTGTGTGTGTGTGTGTGTGTGTGTGTGCCAGAAGTAGGGGTCCAAAACAATACATTTCTCGGTATAAAAACACAAAATTAACTGTGTGGCAATTAATAACAGCGAACCTGTTCTTATGGGAATGCGCACTTCTTGGCCACGGAGATATTGTAGAGCACTGAATGTTGTGACACATGTTTGCCCTGTTAACTTAAAAATTATTGAAAGGATGTGAGGCTCAAAGTCATCCGTTTCCATCAGTTACAAATTAAATATTTATCTTCATTTACTTTTGTCTACAAGAATTCTGTGAAGCTTGCCAAACACGGGTTGTCCATGTTTGTAACTGAGCAAGATAACGCAGGCTTTATTGTAATGAAGACCATGTATTTCTGTTTCTTCACAACCAGAACATGGGTTTCTATGAACAGCGTCTGGACATATGTGTTCCATGCTCATTACTAACTCAGGAGAGTCTGACCTGACATCTACTTCACAGCCTTTCCCTATACCATCATCATTGTAGACAACATGTAGAGACCGCATGCCATTAGCACCAAGTTGCTTATAACAAAGCCACACTTGGTGTTCTTGCTGAGGGTTTTCAGCAAGTTTTAGTAGGATTTGCATTTTATACCCTTAAAGAAGGTATTCTTTGCTTCAAACCTAAGACACCGAAGGTGTCTGCCAGGCCCAAATGGTCTCATCTGGTCAGGCATGTGCAGCAGGTAATGCATTTCAAGTGTGATACTTGCCCTGGGATATTCCCTTTTAAACACCGTGTGGTGGGTGTATATGGTTTGCTCCAACTTTCCCAATACATCTACATATGTACAGTAACTGACAATCATGTGGGTTATTTGGAAAAGTCGCACTAAATGTTGCCACTTATGATAATTTTGAGGTACTTCTTCAGCGAGAATGAAGGGCAGCACACTGACCAAAGTAAGCATTGTTGCTGATGTTTGTTTCAGCTTACTCTCAACAAGAAAATTTTTCTGGATCATTTCTGGCATTGGTTTTTCCAGGTAAGTGCTGCATTTGTGGAGCGCAGTAGCGCAGCGGTAAGAGCTTCGGACTCTCGACTGAGAGAACCCGGGTTCGAATCCTGTGCGGCGGTGTCGATCCTTGGGCAAGTTCCTTTACTTTACATTGCTTCAGTTCACTCAGCTGTATGAATGAGTACCTGGCTATAGACAGCGGTGGATATTTGTGTACGAATAGTCTCGCGCATTAATTGCAGCGTGGTTGAATGCTTCCCAGAGAAGTCGAAATGGTGTTCGATTGAGCAGGTCTGCCAGGGAATATAGTGTAATGCTCTTTGAGCATTCCTGAGGACTGGATATTACGCTACATAAGATATTACCTTTACTTTTTTATTTAGCCAATCCAAAGTGAAGTATTTATTTGTTATGATAGCATGAAACAAGAAGGGCTGCAACTCGTATGGAATCAGTACCTCAAGGATGTGCATAAGATCATGTACAAGAATTGCATTGTGGAAGTCGGGTATTCTAGCCAGGCAACTTTCTCTGTTAATTTCCCACATCTTACTCCAATATGCTTTAGCAGCTTTTCTTACGGTGTCCATTAGGCCATGGGCCAGGTATGCCCCTCGTGCACCCCCCACAACTCTACCAACCCATGTTTTTTAAGCTTTGGGGTCCCTTGAAGATGATTTCAAGTGGTAACAGTGAACAAGTTGGGTCTCACTACCCATTTCCAACCTATCTTGGATGGTACCCTGAAATATTGTATTTGTCGTCAATGTCGCGTGGTATCTAATTACCCACAATACAATCGTTATTGTATAGTCATATGTGTCTCAATATGTACTTGTGATATGTCGAATTGAACGTTTTCATCTGCTGATCATTATAATAGCATTCAATAGATATTTACTGTTATGAGGTACGCCCTAATTAACATAGAATAACTATACACTATTCTCACTCGTGACCGCATTGATGACAACATTATTTTTGTCAAATATATAAATTTCCCTTGATCCCATGGCCTCTTTAAGATCACAATAATTGTGCATAACACTCTGCAACATCGTGTCTTTCATTTTATACCAGAATTGTTTTTCTGTCATTACAAATGGATTAGATATGATGCTTCAAAGATAACCGTAGTGTCGCGGATCAAGAGGCGTAACGCAAAGATAATCATGGATATGGATGGCATACATGTCAAAACTATCTAGATTATGTGTGTGTTTTCAAGTATACAGTTATATCAGATTAATTTCAGATGCATAAAACAAAGCACTACATATTACTTATAATGTACATGTATATTAGCTTAATATGGTATCCAAAACTCGTGAATTAAGAAGTGACAAATGTCAACAGTGCAGACAAATCGAAAGCCAGTATCTCACAATAATGATAATTCAGTTTAAAGCGAATTACGTACATATGACATTCTTGTAGATGGTAGACATTGATAAAACAAAATGTAGTTAGATGCCACAAAGTTATTCACATCTTAATTGTCAATCAGTGACATACAATAATATAGGTTGATGTACGGACACTTGCCAAACATTGATAGCTACATAACCAGTCACATTAGTCACATTTTGATGCTCAGTCATAATCACTGGCACTGTCAGCATAGAGTTCCATCCAATCAAACATGGCCATGTTTTCCATGTGTACACAAAGTTTAACATTGTAAGTAACATTTGAAAACATAAAAAAATACAGAAAAATATCTTTGTAGCATAAATTCGATTTTAAATCCGTCTGTGTAGCAATTCCCACGGAAACTTAAAATTTAATGAGCACATTGACCCATACTCGCATCAGGCCGACCCTTTCCATGCATTCAGAGCATGTTTACAAGGATAGCTTTTGGGTCGAAACGAGCGTCAAAATTTGTTATTGTGCAATATTCCGAAGTAAAACAAACACTAGTCATCATAGGGCAACAAGCAGTTATCTTACCGTTCCACATGAATCCAATTTTATTCAAAACAATGAATGCAAATGGGCCTACGTACAAGTTAACTAGGTAGTAGGTTTCGCCGAGCTTCGGCTCGTTTTCAGAATAATTATATCGATTGCAACCAACGGGAGATAATCTACACCATAATGATACATAGCAAACATATTGTATCCAGCTACAGAAAATAACGTGTATAATCTCATAATATCACTAGAATATCGATGTATAAAGAAGGACAAAGTAGAGCTAGAAGAACAGGGCGAAGTGGTGTACCAAATACCATGCAAGACATGTGGTGCTGAATGCATTGGGGAGATAGGAAGACTACTTAAAACACGACTGGCGGAACACAGAAAGGACGTAGACAACATGACAAATGCGAAATACACAAGGAGCGGGAAAACGAGATTGATGTCTACCATCAATAAACCCGCCTTTACAGACCATGCGACAACTGAAAACCACATCATAGACTGGAAGGGAGCGACAATTTTAGACAAGGAACCCAACCGAAGAATCCGGCACATCAAAGATGCCATCTGGATCAGGAAGACCAGAACACCCGTCAACAGAGACGAGGGCAATTACGAACTACCTCACATGTACGATGACATCATTCAGCATCATCGGTACAGAAGAAGTCAACGTGAGACGTTAGACGAAAGCCTCTACCAGATAAAATACACTTCAGATATGAAAAATGAAAGTTTTTAAATAAAAAAAATTGGGAAACCAACAGAAACCATGGGAATTTGCTTTTGTGGAAAGCATATTTCTTCAGTTTCTTGTATTTTCTCTTCCTCGGTTTTCTGGACCATTCTTCTTTTTGTAGAAGTGGTCGCTACAAATTCTGGTGTGTTCTTTGGACATCCAGTGCATAAAATGTAACAGTACACACTTTTAATAAACGATTTGTACATCCAAACAGCACAGCAACTTGATGGCATTGTGAAGTATATTTCACGGGAGCGCCAAAACAAAAACACGAACTGCCCGTGTTGCGTTCCTGCAGCGAGACCATTCTGCCCTACAAACAAAACGCCACGTCCCAATGCCGTACGGATGCGTTGCTATGGCAATATGCAAATTTTGACGTCACCACCGGGCACCGTCTGATGTCTAGTGGGGATCCAACATGCGCTATTGTCATCCGACGCGGGACATCCGATAGCCAATGAAATCGCGTATAGCACGGCCACAACCCCATGAGCGAAATGGCAGGCTTGTCAAGTTAACAACAAGCACCCCGTCAGGCACTGTCTGAACGTGTGGCAGTAGGAGGCCATCCGACAGAGGTAGCAGACGTCAAACGTGCATGTGTAGTCATTGCAGAATTAACCATTTAACTTATCTTCATAATATTTTATTCTATAGCTTCACTACTTGCTAAATTCAAGGGTTGGTATATTTTAAAAACAAATCCAACTGTACCCCGTTGCGAGCATTATGGCTGCGTTAATGGTGAACCTTTCCTATCAGATCTCATTATTATGTTTTTCTCAAACTTTTCATTGTGGCAACGCCGGATTGTCTATCTAAGGAACAGTGGTTCGATTCCACCTGCCGCCGTTCCGAAATTTTGTTCACCTCGCGTTGCCTATGTCTTTCGGAAGATATACTAAAAGCCGTTGGTCCCTTCTATCTGGTGTCTTTGCAAGAGGAAATAAAACGTCGCAAACAGGGGGTAAATGTGTAACCTGTCGTGGACCCACAGAGTGGTGGTCTCTATCTTGGATCTTGCTCCCAGCGGCCGGAATTGCTTCCCGGTCGGGGGAGTGAGAGACCCCGAGCAGGCAGTGTATACACTGTATTATTGGACCCACTGGGTCCTACATAAACGTTCATACATTGATTAATGAACATCAAGACACGCGAGGTCAACGATTCAAAGTGAAGACTTTGAACTCCACAATTGACTTATGTTATCGAAATGCTTATAAAATCATTGGACACACTCCCATTTGCGTGAATCGGTGATGATGAATTACAGCTGCCCCGCTTGACGAAAGGGTTCGGTGTTGTGCGTTGACGACAGGTCAATGTCCGTTCCTCTCAACGCACCTCGTTTCGTCTTTAGCTCCGCTTTCTTGTCAGCCGAGCGAAACTGGACGATGATGGGACGTTTGCCATCACGCGGCAGTGGAAGGTCCTATTTCGCCGTGATGTTATACAGTTCAATCGTGACGTTCAACTTCCGTAACATCAAGTTGACAAACTTCGTTCGCATTGTTGCATGCGCCCTCGGGGATTTTTTGTAGATAGCTAGAGTTTATTTTGGAATCGTATACAAATCACACATACAAACATATTCAAACAAGTATAACAATCGGTGATATAATATACTATTCCAGGCTAACAGCGGAGCCAATTAAGGCTGTAACCAGTTGGTATAAATGATAATAATTTAAAATAAGTAGGCCTACTTATTAAGTGAACTGGTCGCTGTCAACCCCACAAATAGCTGTATATCCAATGTGACAATAATTTCACGTGTAGCATGTTGATAAAGTTTATATAACAGACCAGGTATAAAAATGGAACACCAATATCAAGTAGTAAATGTTCAATAAATTGTATAGCAAACATTTGGTGATTACAAGTGCCGACAATTACTAGAATATGCTTACACATATGAACAGGTGTTTCGGAATGAATTAAGGTTCTGCTAGAACTTCATACCTACTTACAACAATTGCTTTTAGTGATAATACAAAACTGTTTAGGTTGTTTTTGTTTTGAATTATAGTTGGAATTGTATTCCAGAACAACGGACCTTTCCTTACACAACAAACTGTCTGAAGGTCTTACAGTAGAAGTGGTGAAAGAATGTATATGTGAAGTTTGTCTAGTTCCGTGAGTGTGTTTGTCACGGGTAAATGTGAAAATATCGGATAAAGCATGTGGTAGGCTCCCGTGAACATGATTATACATAAATTATTCAATTTCATATATATCTTGCAATTTTAGCACATAAAGAGGGGGCGCGAGTGTTCCCAGTAATTTCTTTTAAGTATGGAACGAACAATTTGTTGTGCATAATTAAAAAAAATTTGAGTTTTATATGTGGTTCCCCACAAGATGAATATTTATGTCAAGTAGGGGTAAATTAAAGTATTATAAATTGGGCAGGAAAAAAGGGCAGAAACAGGAAGATGGCGGTTAATTTGATTAATTGCGTATAAAGCATTTGCTAGTTTTGCGTACATTTATGTGTTCCTGCCAATTACATTTTTCATCAGTATGAAGGCCTAGATATTTTACACATTTTATACGCTGAATTATTTTATAGAATTTTCGCTATATTCAATTCATTCTATTCCCTCAACTATTGACTTGTATATTAAATAGTTCTTGGTAGAGCTATTTGCTCACCAAATAGTAATAGAACAAGCGGACGCAGATTGCTATAACCATAACTTTTCTTAGGTTGAAGAGACATTATAATTTTCATGATCTCATTTTTATCGGGTGGGCTCATAAAGAAACTATTTGGATTTTGTTAATGGCAATTCTGAAGGTATGCTGTAAATTGCTTTTTAGATTGAGATATTGCATTTGCGTGGTTTGGACCAACATTTGTAAAAAAGTTACAAAATGTATTCAAAATGTGATCATGATCATTAATTATATCGTTATTATGTCTGAAATGTGAAGGAATGCCTCATTTGTCTAACTGATTAGCATAGTAGGTTGTCGTAGCAAGTTGTTTTAATTTATTATACATATTTCTATACCTGTATTTAGCATAACGGATGTAGGCAGAATGTGTCTTTGGTTTGCCGGTACATTTTAGATACAGTTTATTTGGTGTTGCAACGATATTATTAGACCTTTGTTCATCCACTCATTCCGAATTACATATTTGGATTTAATTGTGACAGTTTTTCTAGTGCGAAAGACCCAGTGCCATAATTCAGGTGTTCAGTAAATGTTCTAAGTGCAGTGTTTATATATAATTGGTGTAGGTACGTCTAATTAATTTGACGGAGAGGAAATGTTATGTGCCGAATGGACATGTTCGATAAAGGTCTATGTTTTAATACCAACGGTTCGTTTAATTGTTTAGAAGGCTTCAGCTTGCCAGTTAAACAAAATATAAATAAATGATCGGATATATCAGCAGAACTATGGGTCATATGCGTTGGCTTAGTAATCGTGGGAATGGTGTTTGCAGCTAGATATGTAGGTAGAAAGTCTAATGAGGGTTTATAGGAGTCAATTTGTTGATATTCGAAATTTTGATCAATTCCTATTATGACCTGATTCTTTGAGCTTTGAGTCTTATGTAATATTGACTCATATCGTTGTGTAAATCACAGGAAGACGGCATCTAACCAGCCATGTGACTCCACGCAACACAACATTACTTGTTTAATTGTTTTGTGTATACGTTTATGTTGCTGTTTGTTGTTGTAACAAAATAAAATTTGACTTTGACTTAGATGAAGTGACATGTGTATTAGGAATCCGGTATATTTCATCACGATTGAAGTTTGACCATTACTACTAGATTCAACAACTATACATTCAAATTCACCTTCTATGAAAATACCAAGGTCTTCACGAAGATTGTACTGAATATTATCACGTACATACATCGCGACACCACCTTTAGATTTAACCTTCCTTTTTATAAATAAAGTTATAATTAGGCAGTTTAAAAAGATGCGCATTATCATAATTTAGAAACGTTTCAAGTAATACAATAAAATCAATTTCAAGATGTGCATAAGATAGTTCTGATAATAATGTGTTAAGTTGAACATATTTTAATGATAGTTCTCGTATATTTAGATGCAATACTCTGTGCTGAAAATTTTTATGACAAAATTTGTCAGGAAATATATTGTTAACATCAGAGTAATTCCTATTTATATCAGCTAAATTAAAAGAGTTTATTTCTATGTCTTCGTTATGAGTATACATATATCGTACAAGTGCCTGAGATCTAGCTTATAATTATTACATAACATATCATCCATATTTTATTGGAACTAATTAGTTTTCTATGCACATATTGCGTTTTTACGTTATAAAAAAGCGAAATCATTGTCAATAAAAAAGGCTACACGAGAAGAAGAAAATCGTTATATAAAAGAACATCACAAATGTTGAGAAGTTCATAATTGACTTTGCCAGAATAAAACATTGAAGTACTCTCAGCTGTATGAATGGGTACCTGGCTGTAGACAGCGGAGAATATTTGTGTAGTTAAATGTAGTAATAGTCTTCGCGCATTAATTGCAGCGTGGCTGGATGCTTCCCAGAGACGTCGAGATGGTGTTCGGTTGAACATGTCTGCCAGGGAGTAAAGTGTAAAGCTCTTTGAGCAGCCCTGAGGACTTGATACTGCGCTATATAAGAACGTACTTTTTTTACCTTTTTTATATACCTGGTGTAGATAATTGTGAAGTAGTTGAATATATAATTATAATAGTTATATTTGTATACACATATCAGAAGGTTATACAGGCCAAGTTTAGGAGAGTTAGATAAGGATAGACACGTGTCTATGCAGACCAGCTTAGCAAAAAACACAAAAAGAAGCAAAACGCATGGCTGACTACAACGTAAATGACTGGCTCTGAAGTCAGGTTAGTTGTTCGTGTAAATTAACCTTAAGACGACTAGCAAACAACTAATGATAACTTAAACTAAATATGCTGCTGTTTTCCCCAAGTATCATTAATTTGATGTATAGTATATTATTAAACCATTGTGCAATTACTTAGCTAATATAAAAACTATCATCGTAATATAACATGTATGTAACAGATTACATCATATGCAGGTTGTAGTCTATTGAATAATGACTACCCCCTTGGTACTTATATATACTAGTACTTATCATGGGTTTATCATGTTCACCATCAAGGTTGTAACATATAATAATGTTCATAAAGGTTGTAACATATAATAATGTTCATAAAGGTTGTAACATATAATAATGTTCATAAAGGTTGTAACATATAATAATGTTCATAAAGGTTGTAACATATAATAATGTTCATAAAGATTGTGACATATAATAATGCTCATCAAGGTGGTAACACTTTTAGCAGTCTGTGCGTCGTACGACACGTATATATATATATATATACCATTGATACGACATATAACATGTATATGCGACACACATATCCAGCGTCCATTCGCGTGCGTCAAACCAGTTAATACACGTTGAGTTCTTGTGGCGAATTGATTATCTTTGTTTTGTTGTTTTAGTGACTATGTGGCCGTTGTGCGTCCAACATTCAGCTATCTTCTTGTCCGCTCGTTGTTTCCGAGTTTGGAGGGCCATCAGTGAGCGTCGCTGTGTCAGGTCTTCGGTTTTGTTGTAGGTCTTTAGTTGCCCCCGAGCGCTGTAGACAGAGTCGCGTAATGTTTCAAATTTGAAGCGTATAATCATTGTCCTGGGACGGGCTGGGTCTGTCTGGCGCCCAGTCGACTGCAGCGCTCTATGTCTACGTCCTTTAGGGGCGGGCGCAAGTTCATCTTATTTATAATATACAGCACTTTAGCACAAGCTTCTTCGCCAGTGCCCGACTCCGCAATCCCCTGGACTCGTACATTTGCTCGACGACTGTACTGTTCAATAGCATCGATGCTTGTTTCGAGCCTGCCGACCCTGTCCAGTAGTTCACCGATAACCTTGTCTTTGGCGTCTATTATATTTCGCAAGCGAGTCATTTCTAATTTCAGGTCCCTCAATTCAGTCATCAGGGCATCGGATTCTGTCTACCATCTCCTTGTCCCCGAGCATCTCTTCTGCGGCAGTCGACGTTGAACTGCGCGTGCGTGGTCTGGTCGTCACAGAAGACGGTAGATGTAGGAACACCCAAAAGGCCATGCCGACGATCGTGATCCTGTTGATTGTTTCTTCTATGTGTATCTGTCCCTGGTGTATGGTCCGCCTCCACTGTTGCCGGTCCTGTGTAGTTGATTCCCATGTGTCTACCCTGATATGTGTGGTTTTAGGTGTCTTTTAATCACATCTTTGTACCTGAAGCGTTGTCCACCACGAAGGCGTTTCCCACTGGATAACTCGCCACAGAACACAACCTTTGGGAGTCTGTTGCTGCTCATTCGGGTAACATGTCCAGTCAAGCGGTGTTGGGATGCAGACAGAATGGCTTTGATATTTGACATGTTCGCTCGTCTCAAAATTTCTACATTTGAAATGTGGTCTTTGTAGAGACTGTGACGCCATGTTGAGAACATACACGCTTCCAGAGCCCCCCCCCCCAAGGCTCCCCCCCAAGGCTCCCCCCAAGGCTCCCCCCCCCAAGGCTCCCGAGGCAGCATGTATATGTTATTGTTAATTTCCACACCGATGGTGTTGTCAGACACAATCTTGCTGCCCAAGATTGTGAAGTTCTTGACTGATTTTAGTGAGGTGTCATAGATGTCATTGTCTTGTGAAGTTCTTGACTGATTTTAGTGAGGTGTCATAGATGTCATTGTCTTGTGAAGTTCTTGACTGATTTTAGTGAGGTGTCATAGATGTCATTGTCTTGTGAAGTTCTTGACTGATTTTAGTGAGGTGTCATAGATGTCATTGTCTTGTGAAGTTCTTGACTGATTTTAGTGAGGTGTCATAGATTTCAATGTCTTGAGAAGTTATTGACTGATTTTAGTGAGGTGTCATAGATTTCATTGTCTTGTGAAGTTCTTGACTGATTTTAGTGAGGTGTCATAGATTTCATTGTCTTGTGAAGTTCTTGACTGATTTTAGTGAGGTGTCATAGATTTCATTGTCTTGTGAAGTTCTTGACTGATTTTAGTGAGGTGTCATAGATTTCAATGTCTTGAGAAGTTCTTGACTGACTTTAGTGAGGTGTCATAGATTTCAATGTCTGGATGGACTGAAGTTTGTCCCGGTGGATGTTGGTATAGTGATACAGTTTTCTTTGTACTGACTGTAAGTCCAAACACAATTGCAGCTTGTTCAAAGTGTTTACAAATCTCTGTGGTGTCTTTCAGTGTGTGTGCAACAATAGTGTGCAACTATAGCAGCGTATATACTCTCAGTCTAGCCATGTTGAATAACTTTCCATCAGATATAGTGCGGATGAAAACGTCTATACTCAGATGTTCCGATGCTGTCGATAGTACTGCTCAAAGAAAGAGAGTCAACAAAGTGGGTTCCAAGATAGAACGTACATTACCCATTGGCGTATTACTGTCAACCACCCGTACAGGGCCGGAATAGCCCTCTAATGTATTATATAACGAACACAACATGTACGTCAAATTTGCGCGCAATCGTAAGTTTATTTTCAAGTAAGTAAGTAAGTAACTTTATTTACAACGTAACAACGTAACAGCGTAACATACAGTTAATATATACATGTCATACAAGTGGAAATGTGTAACTTGGCTAACAGCCGTCTTCCAGTGACACCATTCGATTATCATTACTCTATGCTTACAATCATAACAATCATCAAAATCATGTTAAACAACTCACTCAAATTCATCACCAGCCGACATCCGTACTATATAATATTAAACCGGAGTATTATTTAATATATAGTATGTGTTGTTACTGTTAATATATGACAACGAACTGAGAAGTATGGTCCATTGAAATATATGTAAGTGAATAGAGAGGTGATCCAAACATTTGCACTTGGTTAACAAAGTAGTGTAAGAACAGTAATAGATTTACAAACAAAGGTAAGAGTTTAATTTAATCAGTTTAATTACATTCTGAACATCTAGGATTTAAACAATTCACTTGACGAAGATATGCATTTAAGTAGAAGCCACACAACATGCGTCTAAACTTTAACCTGTGTTTAGTGTTTCTTATTTTTTCGTCTATATTGTTCCAGATTCTTGTGAAATTATGTTTAGGTAGCTTAGACGAAAATGTGTTCTCGGTGTCTCTTTAACAAGAAGGTTGCATTGTCTGGTTATTCTTATACTTTTGCCTAGAGTATTTTGGATCGCAAAATTTGTAAATGACGGGTAATAAAATAAATCATGTTTAAAGTCATACATAAATAGTGAGACCGGTAGTTTGTATACATCTGACATTTTTAGTATTTTGTCAGACTTAAATAATAACTCCTATACCATTTTTTATTAATTAGTTTTAAAGCACTTTTTTTGTAAAATTTATATTTTCTTTGTGTTTCCATTGCCCCATGCTTGTATACCATATGGTATGTGACTGTGAACCAACAACCAGTAACACCTATAAATGTACAAAATCGACTTTGAAGGTATCTGGGTCATTGCCAATAGAAATCATTGTCAATAGCATTTACATGTTAATAGGTTTGTGTTTAGAGCAATCTAAGTATACCCTCCATGCATAGCTGTCGACTCTTGCTTGCGTGATAAACTGCGCATTCACCAGAAGAGGCGGCAGTGTTAACCGTGATTCATATATAACGTACACTTTCCATTATAACGGACAGCCAAGTGACGCCAAATTGTTCATCGTAATTCAAAACGTCCCAGTCTGGTAATAAATATATATGTAACGCAAAAGTTTCTCACAGGATATCTGAACGTGTGTGGGAATGATAAATAACATAATTTATTATATCGAAGTATAAAAACATTCAGTAATCACATTACGCTCCACAACGTTCTTAATCAAGTTAAGAAGTGGAAGGACTGTGGAATTAAATTTGAATGCACATTATAAATGTTATATCCCCAGTATAAAAAAAGGAAAACAGGTTATTTATACACCCTACTTAGTGCGAACTTGAACGCTTTGCCACTCGCCATTCGTTAAACAGACTCTCTGAACACATTCAAGTCTCTCCTTAAAACTTACTTATTTAAGCTGGCTTACTGTTCAATAGGACACTGTGCTGTAGGACATTTTTCATGAACACGTGTTTAGTAATTAATTAATTAATTAAATTAATTAATTTGTTATAATATAATAGTTTAATTAATTGTTAACATATTGTGACTACTTATGTAATTATCTAAATGTTTTAGAAACTATGTCAGGCATGTTATTTACTTAATATACAGTTTTTTTCTTTTAATACAATATTATTTTTACCAAGATAAATATATTTCTTATAATTTCATATACGTTTTATAATGTGTGGATCACGCATGGGGCAATTAACTTAGGAAGTTAATTAATTAAATTAAAATTAACTCATGTTTTCAAATAAAATAAAATTAACCTCTCACTTTTATTAGGTAATTTAAATTAAATGAAATTAACCTCCCAAATTGTTCAATTAAATTAAGTTAACAAATAACGTTCATTCAATTAACAATTAATTTAAATTAACTTCAATTAAAATGTCAATTAACTTCAACTCAGTTAAACATTAGCTTTAATACAACACAAATAACCACTAATGGGGCTAATTAGAACAAACGTGTAAGACAGCAAACATGCTAGTAAAGATTAACTACAATGTGTACACATGAATGTTAAATACTGTATTACCAGACTGAATTCTCTTTAACATTTTCCCTTGGTATTTTCTATTTATGTCCTGAAAACCTTCAGACTCCAACTACATTTTTGGACTTGGTTGGTTGCTAGACGTTGATGAAGCAGACGTGTTGCTGGCAATGGCAGAAGCCCTGGCAGTGTTCACAGTTACTGTGAACACTGCCAGGTTTACTTATATACTTATATAAAGTAGTAGACCTGTGTCTGGCAATGGCAGAACCCCTGGCTGTGTTCACAGTTACTGTGGACACTGCCAGGTTTACTTATATACTTATATATATAGTGAGGCAGCTTAGGGCCAACTTTTTATATTATCAGGACATGCTGGACAAAAGCACCAATTTGTTTCCTGACAATCTATGTGCCATAACTTTTCATAATTGTATTGGAACCAAGTCATGTGACCTTTCTGGAGCCTGTTTCAGCCATTTAAAACAATTTTTTTGAAGAAAACATGAAAAGTTATATTTTTCAGTTAAATGCTCCGATTGTCGTGTAATTCGGGATCTATACATAATTGTGCACGTTAATCACGAATCTTCTATCGGCTTTCCATATTTGGGTCACCAGACGTCAATAAAGGGTTATTTTGCTTCATATTTAGCCTGTTCGCCACCGGGTGCACGATGGTTTTAGCTGATAGGCAGTGCTTAGAACTGGCTGATTTGCAAACAAACTAATTCATATAACGTTGCTGGTGTTTGGTAACTTGCTGAAATATAATAATCTATACAGGGATTCCAGTGATTACTTTAAATGCACCACTGCATGCACCGGCCAAGTTTGTCCAGTGAAACTGGCCTCTCACACACATGGCGAGGACAAGTATGTAATCATGTTCGGTGGTCTCCATCTTGAAATGGCAATGTGGAAAACATTCGGGGACTACTTGAAGACAACTGTACTGACTCAACCAAGAATCGCCTCCCGTGGAACAGCTGACTCCTTACTCAAGGCATCACACCTCACCAGGACTAGACAACAACCAAGTGAGTGCTCTGGCCCTGGCGAAACTCAAGCACGATGTCTTCATGCACACACACTATGACTGAATGACCACACGATGAGAGGGCCAAAGAAACGTGGAGTCTAGCTATGACCAGCAAGAGCCCAACATTTCAGTATTGGGATAGCATCCTCAAGGTGGAAATACTTGGTCTGATGATTTTCGTGCGGGTCAACCGAGAACGAGACTTCCCCTTGTATGTGGAGTCACTGACGGCTTTGGTGGGTTGGTTCTTTTCCCTTGATCATCAGAACTATGTCAGGTGGATTCACGTACACATACGAGACATGGAGAGCCTACCTCCAGCTATCCAAGACGAATTCGAAGACAAATGCCACTGGGTTGTTTCGAAGATATCCAGGCGATTCTTGTCCATACCAATCGACCAGGCTCACCGGCAAAATAATGACCTGGCAGAGGGTAAAGGAGGTGCAGTGGGACTGACCGAGAATCCTTCAGCTTTCAAGAAGGGGATGACAGGTGGACCTGAGCAAGCACGACTTCTTCAAGAATTTGAGGAGGAGTTTATCTCAGAAGAAGAAAATAAAAAACACGACGAGGAGGGACTGTCAACACAGAAGACATTCAAAGAGCAAACACCTGTTCTTGTTCAGGTTATCTCTGAGATGAGCAATCCTTTCCTAGATGCCAGCCGTGGACTGTTAACAATGGACACTCGGAATGTCTTCGACGAGTCTGTTGTGAACACAGTCCGTACCGTGGAAGCAGTGGGCATGGAGCAATACAACGCCTACCGTCAATCAATGCTAACTGACCGCAAACGCTCTATCCATGAGCCTATCACGAAAAACTATGTTTAGTTGTCCAAAACCCAAGGCAAAGACCAAGCAGGCAGGGCAGATCTCACTGCTGAAGGATGATGTGTCACTCTTCTCAAGATTATATATAGTCATGCACAAAAAGGGATGTATATATGGGAACCTTATTCAAGCATGTAAATCATCCATATCCTCCATCTCTTTCTGACAGAGGTAAACTACGACAAGGGAAGAAGTCGGATTTGCTGAGCATTCTGACCCAAGAGACAGATGAGCCACAGACAGAACCTTCTAAATCATTCCATGTGACAATTCTTGATGGTGTTGCTGTTGTGCACCTCCTGCTAAGCATTATAACACCACCATATTTGATGAATATGCCAGTCACGTATTTCTTCCACATATCATACAGCAGTTGGAGACCTCTACAAGAGTTGACGTGGTCTGGGACACGTATGTATCCAGCAGCATCAAAAAATCAACCAGGGAGAAACGTGGCAAAGGCATCAGAAGGAAGGTTGTTGGTCAAAATAAGGTTCCACGGAACTGGGCAGATTTCCTGTGTGAGACCACCATTAAGCAAGAACTCTTTGCATTCCTCTCCAGCAAGGCTGCGTCTGTCGAATGCAAAGACAAGCAGATCTTCATTACATCTGGCAGCACAGTTGTCAGCAGAGGCACCAGCCACTGCAAGTCGAAGTGTGACCACGAGGAAGCGGATAGAAGAATACTTATCCACTTGCAAGATGTCATGGAGAGTGGTTCTAACATCTGCTTGGTGCACACTGTGGACCCTGATGTAGTTGTAATCCTCATCGACAAATTTCACGCCATCGTCGCCAAATATCCACTTGCAGACATCTGGGTTGCTTTTGGCACTGGGAATAACTCATGCATCTACATATCAATGCCATCTACAACCGCTCCAACAACCACAACTACTAAAGCTCCAACAACCACAACTACTGAAGTAACAACAATCACAACAACTCCTGCTCCTACAACCACAACTACTAAAGCTCCAAAAACCACAAGTACAACCGCTCCAACAACGACAGCTACTAAAGGTCCAACAGCCACATCTACTGAAGCAACAACAACCACAACTACTAAAGCTACAAAAGCCACAACTACAATTGCTCCAACAACCACACCTATTAAGGCTACAACAACCACTACAACTGAAGCAACATCAACAACTACAGCTCCAACAACCTCAACTACTAAAGCTCCAACAACCACAACTACAATCGCTCCAACAACCACACCTACTAAGGCTACAACAACCACTACAACTGAAGCAACATCAACAACTACAGCTCCAACAACCTCAACTACTAAAGCTCCAACAACCACAACTACAATCGCTCCAACAACCACACCTACTAAGGCTACAACAACCACTACAACTGAAGCAACATCAACAACTACAGCTCCAACAACCTCAACTACTAAAGCTCCAACAACCACAACTACAATCGCTCCAACAACCACAACTACTAACGCTCCAACAACAACACCTACTAAAGCTACAACAACCACAACTACAAACGCTCTAACAACCACAACCACTAAAGCCCCAAAATCCACAACTTCAACCGCTCCAACAACCACAACTACTAAAGTAACAACAATCACAACAACTCCTGCTCCAACAACCACAACTACTAACGCTCCAACAACAACACCTACTAAAGCTCCAAAAACCACAAGTACAACCGCTCCAACAACGACAGCTATTAAAGGTCCAACAGCCACATCTACTGAAGCAACAACAACCACAACTACTCCAGCTCCAACAACCACAACTACTAAAGCTACAAAAGCCACAACTACAATCGCTCCAACAACCACACCTATTAAGACTACAACAACCACTACAACTGAAGCAACATCAAAAACAACAACTCCAGCTCCAACAACCACAACCACTAAAGATATCTACCGGTGATCCCTCATCTACCCACTTAGTGATGTCTTCCAAAAAACATAACATATGTGTTAAGCATGACCTCGCTTTAAAAAAACCATGTTGAGATGTGTTTATCAAATTTTGTTTAACAAGAAAATCCACCATGTGATCTTTAACTAGTCTTTCTAATAATTTGCAAATCACTGATGTTAAACTCACTGGTCTATAGTTCTCTGACTTGTTTCTCGAACCTTTTTTAAATAACGGTATAATGTTTGCCTCTTTCCATTCTAAAGGAACCACTCCCTCTTCTAATGACAAATTGAAAACTGTTGCAAGCGGTACGCTAATTTGTTCTACAATTTCCAATAGTAGTTTGGGTGGAATTCCATCCACTCCAGGTGATTTATTATCCTTCATAGCCCTTATTTTCTTAGCTACCATTTCCGGGGTTACAATTAATTGTCCTAAATAGTCTGAATCTGCCCCCTTGAATTTAGCCTCTGGTACTGGCTGTGAACTAATATATTCTCTGGTAAACAATGAACTAAAGTACTCATTCAGGTCTTGTGCCATTAAGAATCCCTCTGATATTATATTTCCAGCACTATCTTCTAGAGGACCGACCTTATTTTGAACTTTCTCTTTGCTTCGAACATACGCATAAAAACTCTTGCTGTCATGTTTTATATTACAACCTAATTGTTGTTCATAGCTTCTCTTTGAATTTCTAATTTCAGCTGTAGCTTGGTGAAGTGCTTCTTTATAAATGTTGTAGTCTTCATCATTTCCAGTACATTTATATGACTTCCACATTATTTGTTTATACTTAATTTTTCTAATGGCTTCTTTCGATAAGTGTTTCTTTTTGGACCGTTTCCCTTGTTTTTTGAAGGGTACAAATTTATCGACTATGCATTTAATTTCACTCTTTAATATATTCCAGCATTCTGTTGCTGTCTTATTTTTCAGTGTGTTATTCCAGTCTATCTTTGCTAAATATTTCCTCATGTCCTTGTACCTTCCTTTGTGGAAATTTCTCCTATACTGCTTTTTACTATTCCTTTCTGATTTTACTTTGATGGTAAAATGTATCTGGTTGTGATCGCTACTCCCCAGTGGCTCACATATCTTGACGTTGTCAACTAATTAATTCTGTGAGGACAAAACTATGTCTAACACATTCTCACCCCTGGTTGGTTCTAGCACATGTTGAGAAAGGAAAGTATCTTGAACTAAAACTAAAAACTTGTGATCCTCACTCCCCATACTCTGAAGAGAGTTCCATTGTATATGCCCGTGGTTAAAATCCCCCATAATAATACAGTCCCGTTGGCTTACTTCCCTTATAGCGTTTTGTATTTTTTTCATTCTCTTCTATGCTTATATTTGGACTTCGATAAACTAACCCAACTGTTAACTTTGAGTTTCCTGTAACTATGTTACACCAAACAGCTTATTCGCAATCTGCTTCTCTTTCTAATTTATTTCATAAGCCTGGATAGATTCTTTAATATATAAAATAACTCCACCTCCTTTTCTTCCTATTCTATCTTTCCTAAACATTACATATCCTGTCAGTCCCAATTCAGCATCTTGATATATCGGTGGTGGTCCAGGATTCGGTTATACCTATTACATGAGGGTCAATATCTTCTACCATAATGTTTAGTTCATTTATTTTGTTTACTATACTTCTTGCATTTAAACAAACACATTTATATATATATATATACAGGCCTATATATATATATATATATGCACATGCATATATATGTTTTATCCTTAAACAGTATGTATATATTTATGCATACTACCATAAAATGTTGCGATTGAAAATGTAATAGTAATAGTAATTGCTTCAAATGTAATAGTAATAGGAATAATTCAGCATGTAATAGTAATAGGAAGGAAACAAAGTAATAGTAATTATATTACATTGCAATGTAATTGACCCCAAGCCTGCTACCAAGCTGGAATCTGGAGGACATGTGAAGTGGCCCAACAGCAAACTTGTACTCCAGAAGAGTGGTGATGGACATTCGAAACAGAGAGCAAGACCTGGCTTCCTGTGTGGAGCACACGACTGATGGCCTTCAACGCGTGCAATGAACTGGTGATGCACTCCGATCGGGATCGGAGTGCTTGCACTCACTATTGTCTCCGTACGGTACATCATTTGTTTTGTGATAACGAGCGGTTAGTTGTACAAAAGAATGTTCGTAAGTCGTTTTGTTTTTCAACGCTACAGCTCTAATAAATTAAGAAGTCTTAACACGCACAGCGACTGCGCTCGAAAGCTGAAACCTGAACGGACCTGCGCACCGATTGGAATGGTAATCTGGTTCGGGAATCAGTCCCGAGAGACGCTCTACTACGCGCAGGGCGGCGCCACACGGATGATTAGGCGCTCTTCAGAATCGGGAAGCATATGGTTATGGGAATGGTTATTTGGAAGGACTCGTGAAAAGAAATACCAAACGAACTGATTCGGTAATAAACTGCCAAGATAAACTTAAATGCATTCATATTCAATGTATATTTTTGTTATAAAATTATGTCATAGTTACGCTTGCTTCCCGTGGGACGCAACGATTATTTTGCATGAGTCCGGGAACTGTTTCTATGCGTATGGGACGCAGGATCATGCGTCCCGTAAACACCTGTTATATTATAATATTATTTCCTTTCAGGTATAAACACGATTCGAGATGATAAACAAACAAGCAAGACGATATGCAAGATGCTACGTCATCTTAGTGGTAATGATGGCAGTACTACCAGAACAAAGAACGACTACTGAAGCTAACACAACCACAATTATTGAAGCTCCAACAACCACAACTACAAACGCTCCAAAAACCACAACTACTAAAGCTCCAACAACCACAACTACAATCGCTCCAACAGCCACAACTACTAAAGCTCCAACAACAACATCTACTAAAGTTCCAACAACCACAACTACTAAAGCTCCAACAACCACAACTACTGAAGCAACAACAATCACAACAACTACAGCGCCAACAACAACAACAACAACCACTAAAGCACCAATAACAAAATCTACTAAGGCTACAACAACCACGACTATTGAAATAACAACAACCACAACAACTCCAGCTCCAACAACCTCAACTACTAAAGCTCCAACAAACACAACTATTAACGCTCCAATAACCACAACTTCTGAAGCTACAACAACCACAACTACAAACGCTCCAACAACCACAACCACTATAGCACCAACAACCACAACTACAACCGCTCCAACAACCACAACTACTAAAGCTCCAACAACAACATCTACTAAGGCTACAACAACCACAACTACTAAAACTCCAACATCCACAACTACTGAAATGGCAACAACCACAACAACTCCAGCTCCAACAACCACAACCACTAAAGTCCCAAAAACCACAACTACAACCGCTCCAACACCCACAACAACTAAAGCTCCAACAACCACAACTACTGAAGCAACAACTACAACAACAACTCCTGCCCCAACAACCACAACAACTAAAGCTCCAACAACCACAAGTACAACCACAACAACTCCAGCTCCAACAACCACAACTACTATAGCTCCAACAACCACAACTACAATCGCTCCAACAACCACAACTACTAAAGCTCCAATAACCACAACTACTAAAGCTCCAGCAACCACAACTACAAAAGCTCCAACAACCACAACTACTGAAGCAACAACAACCACAAGTACGAAAGCTCCAGCAACCACAACTACAAACGCTCCAACAACCACAACCACTAAAGCTCCATCAACCACAACTATAACCGCTCAAGCAACCACAACTACCAAAGCTCCAACAACCACAACTACTAAAGCTCCAACAACCACAACAACTACTACTCCAATAACCACAAGTACAACCGCTCCAACAACCACAACTACTGAAGCAACAACAACCACAACTACTCCAGCTCCAACAACCACAACTACTAAAGCTACAAAAGCCACAACTACAATCGCTCCAACAACCACAACTATTAAGGCTACAACAACCACTACAACTGAAGCAACATCAAAAACAACAACTCCAGCTCCAACAACCACAACCACTAAAGCTCCATCAACCACAACTACAACCGCTCCAACAACCACAACTATTAAATCTCCAACAACCACAAGTACTAAAACTCCAACATCCACAACTATTGAAATGACAATAACCACAACAACTCCAGCTCCAACAACCACAAATACTAAAGCTCCAACATCAATATCTACTAAAGCTCCAACAACCACAGCTACTAAAGCAACAACAATCACAACAACTCCAGCCCCAACAACCAGAACAGCTCCAGCTACAACAACCACAACTACTAAAGCTCCAACACCCACTACTACTAAAGCTCCAACAACAACATCTACTAAAGCTCTAACAACCACAACTACTAAAGCTCCAACAACCACAACTACTGAAGCAACAACAACCACAACTACTAAACCTCCAGCAACCACAACTACAAACGCTCCAACAACGACAACCACTAAAGCCCCAACAACCACAACTACTGAAGCTCCAACAACCACAACTACTGAAGCAACAACAACAACAACAACAACTACTGCTCCAACAACCACAACTACTGAAGCAACAACAACCATTACAACTGACGCAACATCAACCACAACAACTCCAGCTTCAACAACCACAACTACTAAAGCTCCAACAACCGCAACTACAATCGCTCCAACAACCACAACTACTAAAGCTCCAATAACCACAACTACTAAAGCTCCAGCAACCACAACTACAAACGCTCCAACAACCACAACCACAAAAGCCCCAACAACCACAACTAAATCCGCTCCAACAACCACAACTACTAAAGCTCCAACAACCACCACTACTGAAGCAACAACAACCACAACTACTAAAGCTCCAACACCCACAACTACAATCGCTCCAACAACCACAACTACTAAAGCTCCAATAACCACAACTACTAAAGCTCCAGCAACCACAACTACAAAAGCTCCAACAACCACAACTACTGAAGCAACAACAACCACAAGTACGAAAGCTCCAGCAACCACAACTACAAACGCTCCAACAACCACAACCACTAAAGCTCCATCAACCACAACTATAACCGCTCAAGCAACCACAACTACCAAAGCTCCAACAACCACAACTACTAAAGCTCCAACAACCACAACTACTAAAGCTCCAACAACCACAACAACTACTACTCCAATAACCACAAGTACAACCGCTCCAACAACCACAACTACTGAAGCAACAACAACCACAACTACTCCAGCTCCAACAACCACAACTACTAAAGCTACAAAAGCCACAACTACAATCGCTCCAACAACCACAACTATTAAGGCTACAACAACCACTACAACTGAAGCAACATCAAAAACAACAACTCCAGCTCCAACAACCACAACCACTAAAGCTCCATCAACCACAACTACAACCGCTCCAACAACCACAACTATTAAATCTCCAACAACCACAAGTACTAAAACTCCAACATCCACAACTATTGAAATGACAATAACCACAACAACTCCAGCTCCAACAACCACAACTACTAAAGCTCCAACAACCACAACTACAATCGCTCCAACAACCACAACTACTGAAGCTCCAATAACCACAACTACTAAACCTCCAGCATCCAAAATTACAAACGCTCCAACAACCACAACCACTAAAGCCCCAACAACCACAATTAAATCCGCTCCAACAACCACAAGTACTGAAGCTCCAACAACCACAACTACTGAAGCAACAACTACAACAATAACTCCTGCCCCAACAACCACAACTACTAAAGCTCCAACAACCACAACTACAATCGCTCCAACAACCACAACTACTAAAGCTCCAATAACCACAACTAATAAAGCTCCAGCAACCACAACTACAAAAGCTCCAACAACCACAACTACTGAAGCAACAACAACCACAACTACGAAAGCTCCAGCAACCACAACTACAAACGCTCCAACAACCACAACCACTAAAGCTCCATCAACCACAACTATAACCGCTCAAGCAACCACAACTACCAAAGCTCCAACCACCACAACTACTAAAGCTCCAACAACCACAACAACTACTGCTCCAATAACCACAAGTACAACCGCTCCAACAACCACAACTACTAAAGCTCCAACAACCACAACTACTGAAGCAACAAAAACCACAACTACTCCAGCTCCAACAACCACAACTACTAAAGCTACAAAAGCCACAACTACAATCGCTCCAATAACCACAACTATTAAGGCTACACCAACCACTACAACTGAAGCAACATCAAAAACAACAACTCCAGCTCCAACAACCACAACTACCACAGCTCCAAAAACCACAAATATTAAATCTCCAACAACCACAACTAATAAAACTCCAACATCCACAACTATTGAAATGACAACAACCACAACAACTCCTGTTCCAACAACCACAAATACTAAAGCTCCAACAACCACATGTACAACCGCTCCAAGAACCACAACTACTAAAGCTGCAACAACCACAAATACTCCTGCTCCAACAACAACAACTACTAAAGCTCTAATAACCACATCTAATAAAGCTCCAACAACCACAACTACAAATGCTCCAACAACCACAACCACTAAAGCCCCAACAACCACAACTACAATCGCTCCAACAACCACAACTACGAAAGCTCCAATAACCACAACTACAAACGCTCCAACAACAACAACCACTAAAGCCCCAACAACCACAACTAAAACCGCTCCAACAACCACAACTACTGAAGCTCCAACAACCACAACTACTGAAGCAACAACAACAACAACTCCTGCTCCAACAACCACAACTACTGAAGCAACAACAACCATTACAACAGACGCAACATCAACCACAACAACTCCAGCTCCAACAACCACAACTACTATAGCTCCAACAACCACAACTACAATCGCTCCAACAACCACAACTACGAAAGCTCCAATAACCACAATTACAACCGCTCCAACAACCACAACTACTAAAGCTCCAACAACCACAACTACTGAAGCAATAACAACCACAACTACTCCAGCTCCAACAACCACAACTACTAAAGCTACAAAAGCCACAACTACAATCGCTCCAATAACCACAACTATTAAGGCTACAACAACCACTACAACTGAAGCAACATCAAAAACAACAACTCCAGCTCCAACAACCACAACTACCACAGCTCCAAAAACCACAAATATTAAATCTCCAACAACCACAACTAATAAAACTCCAACTTCCACAACTATTGAAATGACAACAACCACAACAACTCCTGCTCCAACAACCACAAATACTAAAGCTCCAACAACCACAACCACTAAAGCCCCAACAACCACAACTACAATCGCTCCAACAACCACAACTACGAAAGCTCCAATAACCACAACTACAAACGCTCCAACAACCACAACCACTAAAGCCCCAACAACCACAACTAAAACCGCTCCAACAACCACAACTACTGAAGCTCCAACAACCACAACTACTGAAGCAACAACAACAACAACTCCTTCTCCAACACCCACAACTACTGAAGCAACAACAACCATTACAACTGACGCAACATCAACCACAACAACTCCAGCTCCAACAACCACAACTACTAAAGCTCCAACAACCACAACTACAATCGCTCCAACAACCACAACTACTAAAGCTCCAATAACCACAACTACTAAACCTCCAGCAACCACAACTACAAACGCTCCAACAACCACAACCACTAAAGCCCCAACAACCGCAACTAAAACCGCTCCAAAAACCACAACTACTGAAGCTCCAAAAACCACAACTACTGAAGCAACAACAACAACAACTACTGAAGCAACAACAACAACAACTCCTGCTCCAACAACCACAACTACTGAAGCAACAACAACAACAACAACAACAACTCCTGCTCCAACAACCACAACTACTGAAGCAACAACAACCATTACAACTGACGCAACATCTACCACAACAACTCCAGCTCCAACAACCACAACTACTAAAGCTCCAACAACCACAACTACAATCGCTCCAACATCCACAACTACTAAAGCTCCAATAACCACAACTACTAAAGCTCCAGCAACCACAACTACAAACGCTCCAACAACCACAAAAGCCCCAACAACCACAACTAAATCCGCTCCAACAACCACAACTACTGAAGCTCCAACAACCACAACTACTGAAGCAACAACTACAACAACAACTCCTGCTCCAACAACCACAACTACTAAAGCTCCAACAACCACAAGTACAATCGCTCCAACAACTACAACTACTAAAGGTCCAACCACCACATCTACTGAAGCAACAACAACCACAACTACTCCAGCTCCAACAACCACAACTAGTAAAGCTACAAAATCCACAACTACAATCGCTCCAACAACCACACCTATTAAGGGTACAACAACCACTACAACTGAAGCAACATCAAAAACAACAACTCCAGCTCCAACAACCACGACCACTAAAGCTCCATCAACCACAACTACAACCGCTCCAACAACCACAACTATTAAATCTCCAACAACCACAAGTACTAAAACTCCAACATCCACAACTATTGAAATGACAATAACCACAACAACTCCAGCTCCAACAACCACAAATACTAAAGCTCCAACATCAATATCTACTAAAGCTCCAACAACCACAGCTACTAAAGCAACAACAATCACAACAACTCCAGCCCCAACAACCACAACAGCTCCAGCTCCAACAACCACAACTACTAAAGCTCCAACACCCACTACTACTAAAGCTCCAACAACAACATCTACTAACGCTCCAACAACCACAACTATTAAATCTCCAACAACCACAAGAACTAAAACTCCAACATCCACAACTATTGAAATGACAATAACCACAACAACTCCAGCTCCATCAACCACAACTACAACCGCTCCAACAACCACAACTATTAAATCTCCAACAACCACAAGAACTAAAACTCCAACATCCACAACTATTGAAATGACAATAACCACAACAACTCCAGCTCCAACAACCACAAATACTAAAGCTCCAACATCAATATCTACTAAAGCTCCAACAACCACAGCTACTAAAGCAACAACAATCACAACAACTCCAGCCCCAACAACCACAACAGCTACAGCTACAACAACCACAACTACTAAA
Organism: Paraescarpia echinospica; assembly: GCA_020002185.1. Classification (NCBI taxonomy): domain Eukaryota; kingdom Metazoa; phylum Annelida; class Polychaeta; order Sabellida; family Siboglinidae; genus Paraescarpia; species Paraescarpia echinospica. The sequence continues at coordinate 40,122,815 of CM034533.1, forward strand.
GCTCCAACACCCACTACTATTAAAGCTCCAACAACAACATCTACTAAAGCTCCAACAACCACAACTACTAAAGCTCCAACAACCACAACTACTGAAGCAACAACAACCACAACTACTAAACCTCCAGCAACCACAACTAGAAACGCTCCAACAACGACAACCACTAAAGCCCCAACAACCACAACTACTGAAGCTCCAACAACCACAACTACTGAAGCAACAACAACAACAACAACAACTACTGCTCCAACAACCACAACTACTGAAGCAACAACAACCATTACAACTGACGCAACATCAACCACAACAACTCCAGCTTCAACAACCACAACTACTAAAGCTCCAACAACCGCAACTACAATCGCTCCAACAACCACAACTACTAAAGCTCCAATAGCCACAACTACTAAAGCTCCAGCAACCACAACTACAAACGCTCCAACAACCACAAAAGCCCCAACAACCACAACTAAATCCGCTCCAACAACCACAACTACTGAAGCTCCAACAACCACAACTACTGAAGCAACAACTACAACAACAACTCCTGCTCCAACAACCACAACTACTAAAGCTCCAACAACCACAAGTACAACCGCTCCAACAACTACAACTACTAAAGCTCCAACCACCACATCTACTGAAGCAACAACAACCACAACTACTCCAGCTCCAACAACCACAACTACTAAAGCTACAAAAGCCACAACTACAATCGCTCCAACAACCACACCTATTAAGGGTACAACAACCACTACAACTGAAGCAACATCAAAAACAACAACTCCAGCTCCAACAACCACAACCACTAAAGCTCCATCAACCACAACTACAACCGCTCCAACAACCACAACTATTAAATCTCCAACAACCACAAGAACTAAAACTCCAACATCCACAACTATTGAAATGACAATAACCACAACAACTCCAGCTCCAACAACCACAAATACTAAAGCTCCAACATCAATATCTACTAAAGCTCCAACAACCACAGCTACTAAAGCAACAACAATCACAACAACTCCAGCCCCAACAACCACAACAGCTCCAGCTACAACAACCACAACTACTAAAGCTCCAACACCCACTACTACTAAAGCTCCAACAACAACATCTACTAAAGCTCCAACAACCACAACTACTAAAGCTCCAACAACCACAACTACTGAAGCAACAACAACCACAACTACTAAACCTCCAGCAACCACAACTACAAACGCTCCAACAACGACAACCACTAAAGCCCCAACAACCACAACTACTGAAGCAACAACAACCACAACTACTGAAGCAACAACAACAACAACAACAACTACTGCTCCAACAACCACAACTACTGAAGCAACAACAACCATTACAACTGACGCAACATCAACCACAACAACTCCAGCTTCAACAACCACAACTACTAAAGCTCCAACAACCGCAACTACAATCGCTCCAACAACCACAACTACTAAAGCTCCAATAACCACAACTACTAAAGCTCCAGCAACCACAACTACAAACGCTCCAACAACCACAACCACAAAAGCCCCAACAACCACAACTAAATCCGCTCCAACAACCACAACTACTGAAGCTCCAAAAACCACAACTACTGAAGCAACAACTACAACAACAACTCCTGCTCCAACAACCACAACTACTAAAGCTCCAACAACCACAAGTACAATCGCTCCAACAACTACAACTACTAAAGGTCCAACCACCACATCTACTGATGCAACAACAACCACAACTACTCCAGCTCCAACAACCACAACTACTAAAGCTACAAAAGCCACAACTACAATCGCTCCAACAACCACACCTATTAAGGCTACAACAACCACTAGAACTGAAGCAACATCAAAAACAACAACTCCAGCTCCAACAACCACAACCACTAAAGCTCCATCAACCACAACTACAACCGCTCCAACAACCACAACTATGAAATCTCCAACAACCACAAGTACTAAAACTCCAACATCCACAACTATTGAAATGACAATAACCACAACAACTCCAGCTCCAACAACCACAAATACTAAAGCTCCAACATCAATATCTACTAAAGCTCCAACAACCACAGCTACTAAAGCTTCAACAACCACAACTACTAAAGCAACAACAATCACAACAACTCCAGCCCCAACAACCACAACAGCTCCAGCTCCAACAACCACAACTACTAAAGCTCCAACACCCACTACTACTAAAGCTCCAACAACAACATCTACTAAAGCTCTAACAACCACAACTACTAAAGCTCCAACAACCACAACTACTGAAGCAACAACAACCACAACTACTAAACCTCCAGCAACCACAACTACAAACGCTCCAACAACCACAACCACTAAGGCCCCAACAACCACAACTACTGAAGCTCCAACAACCACAACTACTGAAGCAACAACAACAACAACAACTACTGCTCCAACAACCACAACTACTGAAGCAACAACAACCATTACAACTGACGCAACATCAACCACAACAACTCCAGCTTCAACAACCACAACTACTAAAGCTCCAACAACCGCAACTACAATCGCTCCAACAACCACAACTACTAAAGCTCCAATAACCACAACTACTAAAGCTCCAGCAACCACAACTATAAACGCTCCAACAACCACAACCACAAAAGCCCCAACAACCACAACTAAATCCGCTCCAACAACCACAACTACTGAAGCTCCAACAACCACAACTACTGAAGCAACAACTACAACAACAACTCCTGCTCCAACAACCACAACTACTAAAGCTCCAACAACCACAAGTACAATCGCTCCAACAACTACAACTACTAAAGGTCCAACCACCACATCTACTGATGCAACAACAACCACAACTACTCCAGCTCCAACAACCACAACTACTAAAGCTACAAAAGCCACAACTACAATCGCTCCAACAACCATACCTATTAAGGCTACAACAACCACTACAACTGAAGCAACATCAAAAACAACAACTCCAGCTCCAACAACCACAACCACTAAAGCTCCATCAACCACAACTACAACCGCTCCAACAACCACAACCACAAAAGCCCCAACAACCACAACTAAATCCGCTCCAACAACCACAACTACTGAAGCTCCAAAAACCACAACTACTGAAGCAACAACTACAACAACAACTCCTGCTCCAACAACCACAACTACTAAAGCTCCAACAACCACAAGTACAATCGCTCCAACAACTACAACTACTAAAGGTCCAACCACCACATCTACTGATGCAACAACAACCACAACTACTCCAGCTCCAACAACCACAACTACTAAAGCTACAAAAGCCACAACTACAATCGCTCCAACAACCACACCTATTAAGGCTACAACAACCACTACAACTGAAGCAACATCAAAAACAACAACTCCAGCTCCAACAACCACAACCACTAAAGCTCCATCAACCACAACTACAACCGCTCCAACAACCACAACTATGAAATCTCCAACAACCACAAGTACTAAAACTCCAACATCCACAACTATTGAAATGACAATAACCACAACAACTCCAGCTCCAACAACCACAAATACTAAAGCTCCAACATCAATATCTACTAAAGCTCCAACAACCACAGCTACTAAAGCTTCAACAACCACAACTACTAAAGCAACAACAATCACAACAACTCCAGCCCCAACAACCACAACATCTCCAGCTCCAACAACCACAACTACTAAAGCTCCAACACCCACTACTACTAAAGCTCCAACAACAACATCTACTAAAGCTCTAACAACCACAACTACTAAAGCTCCAACAACCACAACTACTGAAGGAACAACAACCACAACTACTAAACCTCCAGCAACCACAACTACAAACGCTCCAACAACCACAACCACTAAGGCCCCAACAACCACAACTACTGAAGCTCCAACAACCACAACTACTGAAGCAACAACAACAACAACAACTACTGCTCCAACAACCACAACTACTGAAGCAACAACAACCATTACAACTGACGCAACATCAACCACAACAACTCCAGCTTCAACAACCACAACTACTAAAGCTCCAACAACCGCAACTACAATCGCTCCAACAACCACAACTACTAAAGCTCCAATAACCACAACTACTAAAGCTCCAGCAACCACAACTACAAACGCTCCAACAACCACAACCACAAAAGCCCCAACAACCACAACTAAATCCGCTCCAACAACCACAACTACTGAAGCTCCAACAACCACAACTACTGAAGCAACAACTACAACAACAACTCCTGCTCCAACAACCACAACTACTAAAGCTCCAACAACCACAAGTACAATCGCTCCAACAACTACAACTACTAAAGGTCCAACCACCACATCTACTGATGCAACAACAACCACAACTACTCCAGCTCCAACAACCACAACTACTAAAGCTACAAAAGCCACAACTACAATCGCTCCAACAACCACACCTATTAAGGCTACAACAACCACTACAACTGAAGCAACATCAAAAACAACAACTCCAGCTCCAACAACCACAACCACTAAAGCTCCATCAACCACAACTACAACCGCTCCAACAACCACAACTATGAAATCTCCAACAACCACAAGTACTAAAACTCCAACATCCACAACTATTGAAATGACAATAACCACAACAACTCCAGCTCCAACAACCACAAATACTAAAGCTCCAACATCAACATCTACTAAAGCTCCAACAACCACAGCTACTAAAGCTTCAACAACCACAACTACTAAAGCAACAACAATCACAACAACTCCAGCCCCAACAACCACAACAACTCCAGCTCCAACAACCACAACTACTAAAGCTCCAACACCCACTACTACTAAAGCTCCAACAACAACATCTACTAAAGCTCTAACAACCACAACTACTAAAGCTCCAACAATCACAACTACTGAAACAACAACAACCACAGCTACTAAAGCTCCAACAACCACAACTACTGAAGCAACAACAACCACAACTACTGAAGCTCCAACAACCACAACTGATGCAACTACAACGACTAAAGATCCATCACCCACGGTATCTGCTTGTGTTCGACGCCCTTGTGTGAATGGAGCCAAGTGTTTAAGCAATGACACATGTCTCTGTGTTCCGGGATTTACTGGTGATGACTGTGGCAGTGGTAAGTATATGTTTGAAGTCTTGGTCTTAATTTACTTGTAATATTGTTGATGTTTTCTTTAGAAAATTCTTCAATTTGTGATATCTCACTGCATCCCTAAATTATAATTCCCTATGTGAACGTTTATACAACTTCAAAGCTATGTTTTTCAATCTGAGATTATGAGCTTTTGTAGGAGCTGATGTATGAAGTCGCCTTCCTCCGTTCTGCTATATATTGCGTTTGTTCATAATACGTTGTGTGGTGTGTTATGGTTATAAAGTGACTAAAATTGGGCAACAGTTTGAAAGATGATAATCGTGAAAACACATATCATAAGCCAGATGTGGATTCCTATACCCCAAACGATATTGCGATCATGGTCCTAGAACGTATATATGCGCATGACAGCCATCTTGATATTCTGTGGTCAGTTGGTAGCCTGTTTACGTACATTGATACATGCATTACCGGATTCAACACAACGAGAATGTTTTGTGTTGTACGGAAGCGGAATTAAACCAAAATCTAAAATGATTTTGGATGTCGATCATCTTGAATTTCATTATGTCCGTCATATGGGGACACAAAACGGAAACAAATATGAATTGACCCTGCAAATGTCGGTACAGACACCAATGTCATATTTCTATGTTGTATAGAAGCTGAGATACTTGGACATATGATTTATATTATCATAGTTTGAAAATAAACCTGACTTTGTTTATTCGTGATATTGTTGTTCACAGTTAAAAATGGATGTGATAACAACCCATGTCAGAATGGCGCCTCGTGCACCAAATAAATGAACGCATACACGTGTTAACTGTGAGACAGATATGTACGTCGATATTATTGAATGTTCAAATAATTATAAAGCCTAAACAAGTAACTACAGATCTGTAATTCGTTGAATGCACTATAAACGTGTGGGTGTGAACAAGTAGTCCCCATCGTTATTTGATATTTACCCACATGATATTAAAAACTGCTAGTTGTAGTTATACATTACTAGCAAAAATGCCAGTTGCTTTTATCCCGAAGTGTTGTAAAGTTTTGACACCCGACACCGTTAGCGTACACATGCGCACGCACGCACACACGTAAGCATGCATACACACACAAGCACACACTCACACTGTTCAAATGGCAATGTTGTTCTACTGACACCATTGGCAGTGCGTTTCTTTAATAATCCGTTATATTAACTCAACAATTACTTGAAACTACTTCCGTTGTATTAACACTAATACATCCTCCGTGACACACGTGCTTTTATCTAAAGATAGGTTATGTAAGCTTGCGATATATAATATGATTGTGATTATAGTTGTAATAATGTACGGTAGCATAATTGGTTATTTTTACTAAGAAGGTATATACATACAAAAACATGGCATAGTAAAACGTTTATCGCTGTATTGGGAGAAGGGAATGGTACCGAAGGACATGCGGGATGATGCGATTGTTTCCCTGTACAAGAACAAAGGGGAGAAGCGTAACTGTTCGAACTATAGAAGCAGCACCCTATTGTCCATCGCAGGCAAAGTACCAGTCCGTCCTCTTGGACAGACTAATATCAACCATTGCTGAGGAAAACCTCCTGGAATGCTAGTTTGGATTCTGAGCTAACCAAGGAACTGCAGATGTGATCTTCATGCTAAGGCAGATCTAAAAGAGGTGCAGGGAGCATAACATGGACCTGCGGTTTTCATTGACCTAACCAAAGCCTTTGATACAGTCGGCCGAGATGGATTATGGAGAATGTTGTCAACGCTTGGATGCCCCTCAAAGTATATCACAATCCTCCAGCTCCTCGCAGCCGCTACACGGGCCATCTGAAGCGGCAACTCATCCTGGCTCGTATTGACAAAGGTAGCATCTAGCAGCAGACAGAAACAACTGGAGAGCGACTACCAGGAGAACTGTCCAGGACTTTGATTATTCCAGAAGAGAAGCAGATGAAGAAAGCATAGACGGAGGAAAGAATCTGCATCTCAGGCACCTTCAGGTCAAATCTACCTTTGTTCAACCTGCAAAAGAGCCGTCCCCACGGAGAGAAATTTTCCCACTGATCTTCGCAAGCGATGAATCTGCCATCATCATCATCATCATCATCATCAGTAAAACATATTTACATATACCATCTACAAACAGGAGCAACTTGTGTATTGTACCTTGTGAAACGACGGAGCCAGGTAAGTATGTTACTTGTAAATACATATTTTAATTCTAAAAATATATATAAAAAAGGAGGTAGGTATATTCCCAGAGTTGGGTTCTGACATTTAACTGGTCATTGTGATTCCGTCCACTGTGTCTAGCTTTTATCACGTGATGTGTACCCATCCAGGACTATTAATTTGTTACCACATTTGATATATTTTATTTCAGACATCGATGAATGTTCTAGCAGTCCTTGCCAGAATTACGGAACATGTACTGACAAAGTGAATGGATATTCTTGCACCTGTACCACGAAGATCTACACTGGTACACACTGTGACGAATGTGAGTAAAGTATTACACACAAATTATTGATTGATTGCATATGTTTTTTATTTAACGACGAAACATACCATAAAACATTCACCCAGGGGTAGTCAGATTAGTTTGAAAAGCCAAACAAAGCAATGTGTTTTGTATTAGTTCAAAACACAACCCTCCTCCACCAAGACGTGATGTTGGATTTTCGACTTTTAGCCATTCAAAATTTAAAACGTGCGTAATTATTTAACGGGGAATTATAAAAGAATCTAGACTGAACAATGTTGCCGAACAGTTTCAACTGACTTGACATAGTTGCCAAGACATCACTTTCTCGTTACCCGGTTCTCTTATTAGCGTCAGTTGGCTTTAATATTGACCCCGCTCAATAGTGTTGATATGATAACGAGGTGACAAACACATTACCGCCGAGCTATACGTAATTAAACGCTTTACGCATTATGGAATTTTGCGAACTTATTAAACCACACCCGCACCTTTCACGCACTAACGCACGCACGCACGAACACGCACGAACACGCACGAACACTCACGAACACGCACGTACACGCACAAACACGCACGCACACACTCGCACACACAGCTGGGTTAACCCGGTTGGGCACCCGTTTACATTCGCACTTCAGTCTGACCTAGCTCGGGACCTACACCAATCCATGGAGCAAGGGCACCATTTATCAGCATTAAAGAGCTAGATCGAGATAGTTTGGTAAGCGCATAATATTATTATAATTATTATTGCCACAGTTGTTCTATAATATAGATGGAGTGGTGCCATCTACCGGGCAACAAATTCTAGGTTTCTGCGTCTAGGTTTTTGTCAGTCTTTGGGGTTTGATGTCATTAGTTATTCCGTACTCGAAGAACACAGGAGAACTTCTGAAACTGTTTTAGCATTGGCGTCGTACCCGTAAATAAATGTACTTTTTTGCCCACTTGAAAGGGTGACTTTGCATGAAATTCACCACCCAACGGCAGCAACTAATTTTTTGATTGATGGGAGATGGTTTTCCCAGTCCATAGAGTCAAACACTTTGGCCCATTTTACATCAATAAAAGCACTGGGCTCCTGGTCTACTATTGTCATGAAAAATTGAAATTTGAAAAAGTTTGTTTAATCAAGTAATTTTCAAGGTATGGTTTTTGGAAGATGTACACACATACCCACAAAACACACACACACCCACACACCCACACACCCACCCACCCACACACACACACACACACACACACACACACACACACACACACACACACACACACACACACACACACACACACACACACACACACACACACACACTCACACAGACGCACACACACACACCTACACACACATTATGGTTTAACAAATTGTCCAAAAACAATTGTTAAGACGTTTTTCTAGTTTAGTTACACACACTGCAGATGTGTTGTGGATCTTGAAATAAATGCATGAAGTCTGAATACGTTCCAAATGATATGTTTAATACGTTAAGATGTTTTGTTAGTTCGCCTCATGAATCCAAGCTTACTAAACACAATTTATGTATAACTGTGTTTTGATTGGTACATCTGCATATAGTGTTAGTAACTAAACAATTGTATCCCGATATTGTTGTCTTTGTGTTCCGGTTACTGAGGATTTAGACATGACAATATTTCTAATAATATATTGCCATTACGTGTCACACGTCGTTATCGTGGTTGTGTTACAGTGATACGGGATCGACTCTACCAATATGGCACAGCACATGAAGACAATAAACTCAAAGATGACGATGACAAATCGTGTGACCACACACAGAGGTTTTGTTCCAGTGGCTTCATTAAGACACCGCTGCTTCAGGTGTTTGATTCCAACTTCAGGACTATCAAGGTACTGAGACTGTATTTTGTTTCTTACTGTTGTTCTGTGTACTACGTCATCACATTATGACAAAAACCAAGACTGCCTTTGTCTTGGTTTTGGTCATATTTTACGAGCGTGTGTGTGCGTGTGTGCATGTGTGCGTGTGTGCGTGTGTGCGTGTGCGCGTGTGCGCGTGTGCGCGTGTGCGCGTGTGTGTGCTATGTTACTTACTTATCCTCGTTCGGTCTTTTGCAATGGACTGTGCCTCGCCCCACGAAAGCTTCATGTCAGCCAGTTCTGCTATCACTGTCCTGCGCCAGGTGGTCTTTGGGCGTCCATGCTTTTTCTTCCCAGGGCGACTTTAGGACTGCGTGGTATATTGCGATATCACAATATGTCATTTTTGTGTATGTGTACTGGTCTTTTGAACAACGAATAGTTGTGTGATTACAAGCCTATTAATTGAACGGTGAAGGGCTCGTGGGCAATCACCTAATAGGTAATGGTCGGTGTGGTAATGTGTGGTCAGGCAAAGTGCTTTATTTCTTCTTCTTTTTCTTCTTTTTTCACTTGCGTTATTTCCCTCCATCTTTCTCTGTTGTCCGCAATGATCTTCCATCCTTGGCTGTTCACAACTGCCCTCCGACGGTCCCTTTTCATGCTTTCATTCCATCTCAGCTTTACTCTTCCTCTTCATGCTTTATTTCACCTTTGGTCAAAGGGAATGACAACAACGTATTAACTAAAATGTGTCTGATATGTATATGCAAAGTTACAGTGTGTGTAAAAGTATATCTTAATGCATTCAGTATGAAAGCGCATGTAAAATTGAATGCTAATGCTGTCAGCAATCATGTGGTTGCAAGCGCAGAGACGCAAAACTGATATTCACAAATTCAATTTGATGCGCTGCTCCTGTCTTGAGATTCGCATGCATCACTTTAACAAGTGGTGGCAATGCCCCTTTTGAGGAATAGCACGTGAATGGCTATGATGTCAAATTGCAAGTTACACCTCTTACCGCAGGATCTTTAACAAATAAAGCCAAAGCCACTTGTAATAAAACTGTCTTTTTCAGATCTACACCAATGGCTTTATCACATTGGGTGTATCGTACGAAAGCAGGACGCCAGCTAAGTTTGAAGATATGTTGAGTGCCTCAAAGACAAAAGCCATAGAAAATTCAGGATTTGCTATGTTCGCCCCAATGTGGACAGACTGTGACGCAACTAAGGGTGAAGTGTTCTATCATGTGTACGACGGAGCTACCAGAGATGTGTCTGACGACAACAAGGCGAGGGCGAGACATGCTATGACGATGGCTGCAGAAGACGTGAAGAAGTTTGGAGGACTCTCGGATGTAGATCCTTCCTGGGTGATGGTGATCACGTGGACAGATCAGTTACCTCGTGCGTCCTACAGCCCAGTAAATGACAAGGTAAAGTATTACTAAAAACTGTGATAATAAAAATATTAAAGACGTCTTAATGCGTGTGTTAATATAAGTCACTGACCCTTTTCACTGTTCCTTGTTTTACTGTATTGTTTAATTACTTATAAGTTTAACCATAGTCGAAGTGAAAAAAACGTGGTCTATGATTAAAGAAAGTATTCAAGAAAAGATAGGGAAAGAAACATTTCCTGATTTCTTTCAAATTGATGGGAAAAAAGTAACTGACAAGACTATTATTGCAAATAAATTTAATTCATTTTTCATCAATATTGGTTCTACACTTGCATCACAAATAACCAATACTGGAGATAACTCTTACAAAGACTATTTAACAGAGAGACGTATACAGACTTTCAACTTTAAGCCAATAGACAATAGTACAACGATTAGCATAATTGATAGCTTACATCAAAAATCTAGCTGTGGTAAAGATGGTCTATCAACCAAACTACTAACGCTAATTAAAAATGAAATAAGTGAAGCAGTCACTCTAATCATTAACCAATCAATAACAACTGGCATATTTCCAGATAAATTAAAAATTGCTAAAGTTATTCCACTTTTTAAAAATGGTGACGAAACAATCTTTGATAATTATCGTCCAATTTCTATCTTACCAGCCATTTCCAAGATATTTGAAAGATTTATGTTTAATCAAATAAACGAACATTTCAATTCCAATAACTTATACTGTGAGAATCAATACGGGTTTAGGGAAACCATTCTATGGAGCAACCCTAATAAACATATACCTAGACCTCTCTAAAGCCTTTGACACAATTGATCATAACATATTATTACAAAAACTAAATTATTATGGAATAAATGGTGCAGCACTAGATCTGTGTAAAAATTACTTACACAATCGTAAGCAATATGTTGAAATTGGCGCTTACAAGTCGGAAGAAGCTGCCATAAACACTGGTGTCCCACAAGGGTCTATTTTAGGACCCCTTCTATTTATCATATATATTAATGACATAATATTTTCAAGTGATCATTTTAAATTCATAATGTATGCAGACGACACCACTCTTTTTAGTACATTGAATAAATTCCAATCTCCGGATGGCCAAGTCCAAAATCAAAATATAAATAAAGAATTATAAAATATATGCAGGTGGCTAAAGGCAAACAAACTTTCTCTTAACATTAAAAAAAAAAATTCACGGTATTTCACATGCCCCAAAAGGAAATCGAACTTCCTAAAATAGAAATAGATGGGACAAATATTGAATGTGTACATGATTTAAATTGTTAGGTATCACCATAAACCAACACCTAAATTGGGACAGCCATATAAACAAAACAGCGAATGAAATCCATAAAATAATTGGAATGTTAAATAAACTTAAACATGTATTACCTAAGAATATATAATATATAATGTATAATTTGCCCATTCTTCCCAAGATTAATTATGGCATATTGGTGTGGGGTTATCAAGCCCATCGCATTTTTAAACTTCAAAAGAAAGCAGTGCGAATAGTTACTTCAAGTAGATACAATTCTCACACAGATCCCATCTTCAAAGAATGTAAATTTCTTAAGCTGGATGACATCTATAGACTCCAACAGCTCAAATTTTATTACAGATTGATCAACAAGGTTATACCAGAATACTTCAGTCGTATTCCATACACATACAACTTTGCAATTCACCATCAGACACAACGTTATACAAACTGTTAACAATACTCCAAACATCATCCTTGATAAAATTTATGCACATAGTTTAAATGGTTTTTCCACTTATAAAAAAAATACTTTATCAAGAATTATGAATCATGTTGTCATATTTCTAACTGTTACATCTGTCATTCTTAAACTAAACATGACTTTGCATTTGTTTAAACTAATTTATGTATATACATATATATATACTATACTAAACATACTATGTTTACACATATATGTATGCATATATAGTTGATCACGTGATAATCATATAATTATGTTACATCAGTGGGGTGGCTACCACGATAGTGGCATATCATTGTCTTAATGGGAGCCTCCCTGACCTTACAATGATTTTTATATTGTAGTTTATGTACTTATGATGGTCAAAATAAATACTGTCTGTCTGTCTGTCTGTATACAATAATTATAGTCATATGAATACTTGTAGACTGTACACTGTGTAATTTAATTTCGTTACATATAAACTTACAATTAAATTAATGGTGATAGTGTTGGCATCAAACCGTGATCATGATCGCAACACTATTGATGACAGTGACAAACTACCAAAGACAAAACAAGACAGTGTGTCTGCAACTTTAAAACATTACTCTATGTGGTACAGTTAATGTAATTAAAGACACTTTGCGAAATAACTAGGATAGTTTCTTGTATACAACTCAGGTCAGCGTTGTAGGGTTTCTTTTGGTCTCGTACTCTCACTCGCCCCATAACGGTTACATAATACCATTTGTCTTCAGCCAAACACCTTCCAACTTGTGATCATCTACGATGCCATACGCTGGTCGACATTTGTAATTTTCTCGTACGAAAAGACCGGCTGGGACACAAAGTTCACGACCCGAGCTAGCATGATTGGGTACTATGTAACCCAATATGGACAACGCAACTCGGAGGCACTTGGTGTGTCAGGAAAACCAGTCTCATTCAGAATGGCTCAACACGACGGGAACACTGGTGAGTTTATTGAATTGAGTATAAACTTATATTGGTCTCATAAAATAAACTCCTTCACTGTATTCAAATACATATTGCCTGCCAGTTCAATTTAAGATGTTGCGTTAAAAACACAGTTATTTGCCATGCTGATTAAGCATAAAAGCCAATTGGTTTGCAATGTAGAGTACTCTGCAGTGGTTCTACTACATGTATTATTGGAAAGCGTCGCCATGTTCTTATAGTTCTTATGTTTCATATATATTGGATACGCTTATGAGATGTTGGTAGTGGGCGATTGTGTTGTATTCGTGGATTGAAGAATGTTAAATATGTGTCACCACTTTGATTAGATGATACATGGAATGTGGTATCTGATAAATCACATTTCCATAATTTCAGCGTTCACAAAACAAAAGTGAAGAATAATTATGACAATCGCATTCAGTTAGATTAAATACAGTTCAACTTGTTTTGCACGGGGCAATACTTCTTTGGCAATATTTTAAAATTGCATTACTTGTTTAACATCAACTTAGAAATACACATAGGAGGCAATAATGACATACATGTTTTGAGGTACTTTTATAAAACAAATACAAAAACAAGGCATATGTTTTGTTAGTGGCTTGTTCCTTCAGCAGTTGTTCACAATTTTTCCTGAAATTACTAAATAACATATCTATATTCACTTCCTTTGTATGTTGGTGCTTAATACTACTTACAAATTAATTAAACACGTAACTACTTATAACGTAATAGTAGAAGTTTAAAAGTGTCCCACTTTGTTGCAGACGGGACAACCAATATTTTGATTACTATATTGTGTTGTTTATCAACTAGAATGGAGCTGCATGGTGGAGGGTACAAATAAAAACCTATTAAACCAGTAGAGTATTGACGAAAATTATATGCATCAATGCCGAAACACTAATGCATTTTAAACCGCTACCCAGCTGTATATTATATATGTATGAGACAAACACCTTACGTAGGCACTAGTTGACAGTGACTGGTTGCTTGCATAATTTCCAGAGATTTAGTTAATTCCAGATAGTTGTTCATATAATTATCAGGGCATATGTGATTAATATAGTTGTATAAAGATAAGGTAAACATAGCATGTAACTACTGTGCATGACATGCACCAGTTGTTTTTGCAATTAGTCTGGTGTGCGCATTTAAGTACACATCTGTGTCTGGACATTTTCAGGTGAGACAGGACGGTATTTGTATCGCGTGGCTTCTGGCAAATCTACTGTCAACTACGAACAGAAATGTGCAGATTGGTTCAACAGCCAGAACCAGTTGTCCCTGATTCTTCAAATGGGAACTACATTATCATGTCCCTGCGATCAAAGACTCGCTATACTTGACAGACGATGGAAATGGGACAGAGAACGTGCACTTTCGGGTTCACCAGTGACATGCTACTATCAAAGAAATTTACGCGTCACACAAGCCACCCAGGTACATTTGTTCCTTAGTGATATTTTATATTTCATTCATATCAATAGTTGATAAATATATATGTAATATATATATAATGTTATCGTCGGCCGGCCGGGGCCAGAGCATAGATGAACCATTTCCATAACATGTAATATATATATATAGTATATTAGTATATGTAATATATATATATATAATATATATATGTATCATATATATATATATATATACATATATATATATATATAGTATATTTATAATATATATATATATAATATAATATATATATATATAATTATTAGTAACAGTATCAGTATTGCCAATTAAAAATAGTGTTACCACCTTTTTGCGTTGTTACAACATTTATAATAATAATTATAAACGGACATATATGTTTAGACGTTTTCCCGTGGCACAATCAGTACAGTTTGTGTGTTCCTAAATGTCAAGTCAACTAAGTGGAGTAACATTTTGCATAATATTGTAATAATATATTATGTGTGTTGTGGTAATAGTAAGCATTGTTGAAGTATGATAATACTTTATGAGTATTACCCTAAGACAGTATAATATCATACACGCAGCTATGTCAGTATTCCAATTTCCACATCACATTGTGTCGTTATTTGTTCTGTTATAGTACTGTTGTTACGAAGGATGGGGTTCTCTCATAATCAGCGAAGACGCAGCTGCAGGCCACATGTTCTCCTATCATCCAAGATTCTTCAAGAGCATGCATGAGAAGTACGACCTGGAGCCAAAGAAGTGGTGTTGCTCCTACTCTGACACCTGCTACTTGTACCTGGCCGCGAGGCCAATTGACTACTGCAGTAGCTACTTTCCTCCTTTCATTGGTGAGTAGTCGATACTTTTACAAAGAATCTACCTCAGAACATAAATGCTGTTGCTAAATTTAGAACAATTAAACTGTCAGTGCAGTAACAGCAGGTTTCTTATTACATACTAATATGTTATACATGCTGTTATTGCTATTGCTCATGTCATTGGAGATGGTTTATACATCACATGTGTGGCCTGGCGGTATTGTGTTTAGGACATTGGGCAGTAATTGACGAAGACCGGGGATCGAGCCTCGAGTGTTGAAGTTTGGATAATTATATGCATTCCAAGTTGATCCTCTTCACTCAGCAGTGCGCATTAGTAACTGGTGGTTGTGGATATACATTGAGCGACAGAATTCACGCAGTAATTGGCTGAATATATCTTTGAGAAATTAAGTTCGAACGAACAGATCTGCCAGAGTGGGAAGTGTAATGCGCATTAAACAGTCATATCGACTGGACACAGCCCTGTATAAGTATATACCTGTAATACATAATTTTTGTGCATTAATATATATTTTGAGAAATCCTCTCGTTATACTATAAAATATTGAACTGAACAGTAAATTATACTTTATTATTATATTTTGGATATGTCCAGTAAAATCTGATTTGTTTATACTTTGTGTTTAAATAGCTGATATTAAAGGAATGTTATCTGCCCCGTATCATAATTATTAGCAGGGTTTCACTGAATCAGGTATACATAATCCCAATTTGGTCAGGATTGTGGAACGAGCCAACTTCAAAGCAATAAGAGCCAATAAGCAATAAGAGCCAATAAGCAATAAGAGCCAATAAGCAATAAGAGCCAATAAGCAATAAGAGCCAATAAGCAATAAGAGCCAATAAGCAATAAGAGCCAATAAGCAATAAGAGCCAATAAGCAATAAGTGTCAATAAGCAATAAGAGCCAATAAGCAATAAGTGTCAATAAGCAATAAGAGCCAATAAGCAATAAGAGCCAATAAGCAATAAGAGCCAATAAGCAATAAGAGCCAATAAGCAATAAGTGTCAATAGCGACTGTTTACAAAATGGATGGTTTGTTTACAATTTGAATATTTTGCAGCCACAACTTGCATTGCCTAGTAAGAAAAAGTTGGGCGGCAGTATACCTTTAACATATTTGTTCTAATATTAGCAAATACTAAGAACAATATGGGCAGTGGCGCCTGCCATCACAGTATCTGTCAAAGCACTCATAAACAACAGCATTGTGAGTGGCAAATTTCCAACGCTGTGGAAGATTGCAAAGGTTACCCCAGTTCACAAGAAGAGACCTATTGACAACAAAGGCAACCACCGTCCGATATCAGTGTTATGTGCTCTTAGTGAGATATTGGAGAGACACGTACATGACAGTATGTTATCTTATCTCATGCCACATAACATGCTTCATGACGGCCAGTCGGGTTTCTGTGCTAAGCACTTATGCGAGACAGCACTGAGCTACATGGTGCATAAGTGGGCGACCACTATTGAACATTCACTCGTGAATGGTGTAGTATTGCTGGATCTGCAAAAGGCTTTCGATCTTGTCAACCACACAGTTCTTCTAGAGAAATTGGTCATATGCGGATGTTCACAACAATCGGAGCGCCAAATGTTTGTCCAGTTCAGGAGCAAACAGTCTCAACAATCTCAGATCACAACAGGAGTGCCCCAGGGCTTTATACTGGGAGCACCGTTCTTTATTGTGTTCATGAATGACATGCCCCCGAGCATGAGAACAATAAACACTGTGTACAAGTGGACAAGCTGACGATTCCACCATCAGTGCCACCGGTAAAACCGTCCAAGAAATCAAACAGAACCTTAATAACGATATTCAGGAAATCTCTAAATGGTGGGACGACAACAGGGTGGTCATTAATGCAAAAAAACAAAGATCACGATGAACATGACTCAATAAAAGTGGCAACATCTTGACAAAACTGATCACGAGATATGCATCAATGGAACCAAACTTCAAGTGGTTGAAAGTGAGAGATACTCGGGCTTCATGTAGATCATTTCCTCACCTGGAACGCTCACGTGCACAAGACACATAACACGATTTCCAGAAACCTCGCATTTCTCTGCAGAATAAAGAAATACCTTCCGTACCAAGCAAGGAAGACGTTCTACAACAGCTACGTTCTGCCACACATGGGCTACTGCAGAACAATCTGGGGCAATGCAAACTCGTCACAACGCATCTACGAACTACAAAGACGTGCTGCCAGAATCATGACAGACTCTGAATCTTCTTCTTCTTCTTCCCCTTGCTACCTTGCGGGGTGGGGTCCACGTCACTTGGTAGCTTCTTCTACTTTTCTTATCAGTTCTTTCCACCTCTCTCTCTCTCATCCGCAATGGCCGTCCATTCATGGCTGTTCACGCCAGCCCTCCCCATGTCTCTTTTTATGCTGTCGTTCCATATCAGCCTTGGTCTTCCTCTCCTTCGTCTGTCACCCTCTTCTACTTTCCAGACTCTGAATACAGAGCTCCAAATACTCCACTATTGAAACAATTAAATTGGCTGCCACTACCAGAGCGCGTGAAATCCTTACAAGCGCAGTTGGTGTGCAAGGCCTTAAAGGGACTGGCTCCAAATTACACATGTGCGTTATTCAAGTCTGTCTTGAACGTTTCGACAAGAACAACACGGTCGAATGTAAGAAGTGACTTGTATGTTCCAAGGGCACGGACCAACATTTTTAAGAACAGTATAGTTGTTGATGGCGCTGAAGTGTGGAACAATGTCAAACCAGAAATAGGAAACTGTAATTCTGTAAGTGCTTTTAAAGCCTCACATATGCGCAACACTAGACAAAACTGACTCGAAACACAATGAACACTTTAAGAGCGGTTTTTTAGTTTTTTTTATTAATGCTATATGATTTACCAATAGACTTTGTGCACTTCTATTTTTAAAATGTCATCTGTTATTTTTTTACAATATATTTTTATTTGTTTTATTTTTATAAAATATCGAGACTGCTTTATACAATATACTCTTTTATATAATTAATTTGTTTAGTAGTTTTATATAATTTTACCTGTACATATATGTTTTAAACTCACGACCGTTCATCATCATCATCATCATTGTGCAGCCGTAGTGTCCCGTGGTTGGGTGAAAGCCTCAACATGTCGTTTCCAAATCTGCCTGTCTTGCGCTATCCTCTGCCAAATGGTGCCCTTCCAGTACTCAAATAGTTCGACTCTTCACCGTCTCGCCGGTCTTCCTCCAGATCGTTTCTCTTCGTAAAGTCTCCAGGTTATGATACGCGATGTATAGGTTATTTCGTAGTCTGTTGATGTGCCCTGCCCAAGTCCACTTCTGTCTTCTGATTTGTTCTAACACGTCTATGACAATTGTCTTCTCTCTTACCTAGATGTTTGTTTTTCTCTCCCGATATGTGATGTTTAACATACTTCTTTCCATCGTTGTTTCTGCGGCTGCAAGCTTGTTCTTTGCCTGGATGGTGAGTGCCCATGTTTCCGTGCCGTATGTTATCGCTGGAAGTACGCATGATTTGTAGACTTCTCTCTTCAAGCAGGTTCCAAAGTTACCCTTGAAGATGTCGCAGTGCTTGGCAAATGCTGTCCAGCCGGCGGTGATTCTTCTTTGAATCTACTTGTCTTGGTTTTTGTCTCTGATACTCTATCGCTCTCCCAGATAGACGTAGCTTTCAACGTTCACTGTCTGCGTGGTGTTGATATATATTGGTGCGTCATTTTCTAGCATCACTTTTGCCTTTGAAATGTTCATCTTCAGACCGTATTTTTCACTTTCATCAGTTAGCTCCTGCAGCATGTTTTGTAGTTCTTGTGGTGTAGTAGCGCATATGAGTATGTCGTCGGCGAAGCAAAGATGACTGAGATGTTCTCCATCTATCCTCAAGTCTCTGGTTTCCCAGGCCTGTCTTCGGAAAATGCTTTCGAGTATCGCCGTAAAAAACTTGGGAGACATGGTATCACCCTGTCGTACTCCTCTCTTGATGTTGATCTTGTTGCTCTTTTTGTGTAGGTGGACTGTCACCGAGCTGTTGGTGTAGATGTCTTTCAGGATTTCGATGTACACTTCTTCTATCCCCTGTTCTTGAAGGGAGGTCAGTATTGCTTGAGTTTGCACCAAGTCGAAAGCCTTCTCCTAGTCGACGAAAGTGATGCAGAGCAGAATATTATATTCTCGGCACTTCTTTTTCAGTTGGTTTATGACGTGTATGTGGTCTGTCGTTGAGTACCTGCTTCTGAATCCTGCTTGCTCTCATGGTTGGTTTTCATCATATGTCTTCTCTAGCCTATTCGTTAGTATCTTTCTAAGTAATTTGTAGATGTTTGATAAAAGACATATCGGTATGTAGTTCTTTAAGTCTTTCTTCCCTTCTTGAAGAGTATCACCATCTTTGCATTCTTCCATGTGGTGGGTATTCGTATTTCTGATAAGCATTTAGTATAAATCTTAGCCAGTGTCTTCGAGGTGGTATCTTCTCCTTCTTTTAATGTTTCAATGTTTACATGGTCGTTGCCTGATGTTTTCCCACTCTTCATATCTCTTAGCGCTGCTTCGATCTCCCATGGTGTTATATATGGTACCTCTTTCGGGTCGGTGTGAATTATGGTACTCTATTCACTGTTACATAGCTCGGTGTAGAATTCCTCTATTAGTTCCATAATCATATCATGGTCTTGTATTTCTCTATCCTGCTTGTCTAGAAGTGTAGTCAGTGTATCTCGACCTAGTGCCTGTGTTCGTCTGGCTTTCTTCAGGCTCTTTGATGCCATAATCGTTTCTCGTATGATCTCTTGTTTGTACTTCCTGATGTCCTCCT
Organism: Paraescarpia echinospica; assembly: GCA_020002185.1. Taxonomy (NCBI): domain Eukaryota; kingdom Metazoa; phylum Annelida; class Polychaeta; order Sabellida; family Siboglinidae; genus Paraescarpia; species Paraescarpia echinospica. The sequence goes on from CM034533.1 coordinate 40,143,464, forward strand.
TCGCTTTCTTTTTGATGGTCTTGCATAATTCTGCGTACTCTATTTGTTTTTTCGGTCGCCGTTATCTCGTCGTTTTTTCATTAGTGCTCGTGTCGGTGACGATATTCTCATCATTACATGTCTGTTGTTGGCTTTGGCTACACTTGTCGTACTTAGTTGGATCATCTCAGTGATGTTTTCGCTCATGGTGTCGATGTCATCTAGTTCTTGTAGTGTCTCAAATCGATTTCGCAGTTCGAGTTGGAATTCGATCTTTTTTTTTCCTATTTGTGTGGTATCTGCACTTGGTGGTCTCTTGTTCATCAACTTCTTCCTTTCTGCCTTGACGTCCAGTTTGATGTTGCTCATTACCATTCTGTGGTCACTTCCGATGTTGACTGGGTTAATGACAGTTATGTTAGTGACCATGTCTGGCCTGTTTGTTAGGATGTAGTCAATTTCGTTCTTCGTTTCCCCATTTGGGCTTTTCCACGTCCAACTCCTCCCTGCTTTCTTCTGGAGCATGGTATTCATGATTGTGTACTTTCTTGATGTTGCCCATTCTACCAAGGTGTCGCCTCTTTCGTTTCTCACACCTAGGTCAAACTTGTTCGCCGTGGAATGGTATAGTAGGTGGCCGCCTTGTAAGGTAGTTTAGCATTCCTCTCTTCTTCTGACGTCTTCGATCCCGATCACATCCCATACCAACTTAGTTTCCCTAAGTTCTTCTTCCAGTTCTTGTATATGTTCATTTCTTAGTAGTGTTCTACTACTTACCTTCTTTCCTTGGCTGTTCTTGACCCAGAGATTATTAGCACCCCCTGCACGTAGCCCTAGTTGAGCCGAACCGCCTCCTTGGTCATAGACTTTTTCGATGCTGCTGGGGACTGGGGGCCTTGGCTTCATTGTACCTTGCATGCTGGTGTTGTTGGCCTACCCTTCCACGCTGGCCGGTGAGGGTTGGAAAGGGGGGTGACGTAGGGTGAACAAAATTGTTCAAGTTTCGACACGGCGGCCGAACCAGTACCGAACCACCGCCAGGCCGGCGCCGGAATTCGAACCCCGGTCCCTCCGGTTGACAGTCCGGCAGTCTAACCACTCGACCATTAGGAAGATAAAATGTATATTTTCTAAGGTTATCTGAATAAAGAATGTTTATTATTATTATTATATAAAAATTGTAATAAATGACGAATGAACATTGTCCTTTTAAAACAACTTAGGAAGGCCGGCAGTCAGACAGGCAAGTAGACAGGCACGCAATTTTGAGTGTTCAATTCACGATAATGTAATAATGTTTCCAATAATTTCATCAACAAGATTTCTCATTTGCAAATACGAAATAGCATGTTATAGTCGATACGAGATAGGTTTACCTGTTAATGAAATGTGTCTAAAACGAGATAGGATAAATTTAATTGACTAAGGAGCGTTAAGTGAAACTGCAAGAAAGTCTGATAAAACCAAAACCATACCACATTCACCATTTATTTTCAGCTTTTGAATTTGTTTAATAGTACCAGCACGTTTAGTGTTTCTACACAGGTTGGTTCTTTGGTGACCCTCACATCCGCACATTGGATGGACTCGAGTATACATTCAATGGACTTGGCGAATACGCGCTCATTGCGACGACTAACAAAAACTTCACTCTCCAAGGCCGCACAGCACGGGTTCTTGATAAAGAGCGCAAGGAGATGCAGGCGACGGTGTTCAGTGCATTTGCAGCACAGGATTCAGACTCGGACAGGTTCCACATACAAATGAACAAGGCTCGAGATGGTAAGAAAATAACTTTACTTTTAATTGTTCTTACGTTGATTACACTGGTTAGAATTAACAATATGCAATGTTCTAAAAGTGCGTATTTTGGTATTTCTTGATTTTCCAACACAAATATAATTATATTACCAACGCAAATTACTGGTATTTTAATTAAAAAAGTACACAGGAGAATGTGTTTACATTAAGTGTATATGGCAAACTCAGTGATCCTGTATATTGGCTGTAGCATTCCATGTGATTATGGTTGTTATATCATGTTGTAGGATTGATAATCTACGTTGAAGAAAAAGACGTTACGTCTTGGTTTACTGCAGCTTCTGATGGCGATGAAGTCTCACATGACAAAGTGTCCGTGTCACGAAAATCCGCTACTTCAGTTGATGTCTCATTTTCCTCTGGTACGTTGGCTATCTTTTTTTTGTGGCATACTCACCACTGCTATATTCAGGTAGCAAAACAACAGCAAAATAATATAAGCAATTAAGTACATTGTCTTACAGCAACCTCGCCAATTCATTACGCAGATTCATCATCTCAAGCCATGTGTTGCAATTAGTAGGAGGTGCGCAGAATCAGTTCTACGTTATCCCAGTTGCGGTTTTGATTGCAAAAACTATGTCGGTTGCGCTTATGTTCCAGGAGGTTGCAGCTGGGGTCACTAGATCCCACGTTACAATTGGAATGTTTGTGTGTGTTTGAGGACGCAATAGTCATCTCTTTTTAATGATCTCCCCGACACAGGAGCTTCTCATGCGAGTGGAATCCCCGTTTTCGAGGATCGTTTTAAAATTTAATGTTAGAAAGACCATGTGTATGACTGATATCCATCCTGAAAACATAAATAAAATTGCCGGGTAACATAACAAATATCTTTTGAATAATTCAATTACGTCGGTCGCTGGGACAGGACAACAACCAAAGACATCAATACCATATTGGCGATGGTACAGAAGGCCTGGGCATGATCGATACTCTAAATATTCGCGAATTGCTTTTCATCTTCGCCATTCATCTGGAACTGATTTGTTCCTCTGCTCACTAGATAGTGTGGCGAGCAGGCAGTCTGTTGTAGTGACTTTGTAGCTGTGTTATTAAGAACATTCGAGTTTAGTTATTTTTCCAACTCGAACATTTTCACTATCATATCACAAACGTGGAGCACTATACCAAAATAAGTCATAAAGTCACAGAGAGTATACAAGAAAGAAGATTGTAATGTTGGGCATTGATGCAATCACGTGCCATCTACGGTCATTCTCTGGTAGCCAGCAAATCAACTAATACACAAAGGCAGACCATCTATATACTCAGACTAGCTATAGGAAAAGGTGGGACTATTGTATGGAGATCTACACACCATAACGACATGCATAGGTGTTTCAAGGCAGCAGAGTTTGGCACCAATGATGACGATTATGAATACCACAACGATGGTGACGACGATGATAATGATGACTTGCGCTATTGTCTTTCAGGTTTCACACTGGCCATCGGTGTAAACGCTGAACAACTTGACATCACAGTTGGAGCTCCGTCTGACTTCAAGAACCAGATCCAAGGTTTGATGGGTGTCTTCAACGGCGACTCTAGTGACGACTTAACACCGGCTGGTGACGGGGCAGCATTGAGCGCAAACGGGTCAAGCGAGCGAGACATTTTCTTAAAGTTCGGACAGACATGTTAGTATATAATTGCATTTTTGGTAACGGTGATGCGAAAGACAACGTAGCACTACTTGAAGCAATATAGTGATTGCACAAACAGTTGAAGGAACATAGCTGTAACAACGAAACCGGGAGTTCAGAACTAGCAATTATATTATTAGATTATCATGTAAATAATCCCATTCGATGAATGTGCAAGGTGGTAGTGATTTGTTTGCACTCTGTCATATTCGTTCCATTTGCCACTGTTTTGCAGGGCGTATTGTGAGGGCCGATTCGATCTTCACATACATCGAAGACACGACATTCGAAACGTTCGACAAAAGTGATTTTGAACCACGTTTCCTGCAAGAGGTCCTCAATAACATGTCTCCCGAACAGCAACAGAAGGCAAAGAACACATGCAAAGACAATAATGAATGCATCTTTGATTACGCTGTCACTGGTAAGGACTTAATTGAGAAATTTGGCGTGATGGTCTGAACAGCATTCCAGTAATGAAACTGCCACAGTTGCAATTTATCGTCATATTTTACCATGGTTGCTCAGTTTCCATTTGCCACATTCTGCAATAATTGTAATCCTGCTTTATGACAATCGGATAATTGGATACGAAATGGGAATATAAATGCTCCTACAAATGTAATTTACTTGGGAGCAGTTCCTTGATTGAAGTTATATTATGATTGTGTTATGTGAGGGAAACGGTCAGGTGGATGAAGCATTGTGGATGTAGCTTTTAACGTAACTTTTTTAATTCTCACCAGCAGCACTATTTATGGCGTACTGGGGCTGGGCGACTCCACAAGTCTAATGTGTGTGGGGGGAGTGCGTGCGTGCGTGCGTGCGTGCAATCATTATGTGACTAAGAAACTGGCTTGTGTTTCAGGAAAGGAGGAAGCAGCTCAGGCTACACTGGAAACAAACACCAAAAACAGAAAAGAAGCTGAGACACTAGGTAACGTAAATCTATAGTACCCGGTAACATAAATCCATAGTGACAATATTGGTACCGCAGTGTCCAAAACTACATTATGCTTCCACCGTACACTTGATTTGCACTGTTGTGTGTGAAACTTGGCAACTTTTACTTTTAATGTAGAAAATATGATATATGTGAGGTGTACAAAGCCTGTATATTCCTTTGCCTGAATATTCCAATTTTCCAGTATGATATATCATACGTCTTATCCATGATGTGTTGATGTAGCCGTTGCCTTTACTCAAATAGTGTACACGTGGTCTGGAATATTTCAGCTAATCGTAGTCCAGTAATCACTGTCAATTCTACGCTGAATGCAACGATTGGCGAGAAAGTTACACTGACAGTGGCAACATCAGATAAGGACGGCGACGTCGTCACACTGAGCCTACAGTCGGAGCTTCCTGCTGGTGCAACTTTCGACGCGGAGACCGGAGTCTTTACCTGGACACCAAACAGCATGGAGGCCGTCAACATATCGTAATGATACTTATATGACGCGCACATTTTGCTACAGTAAAGCACTGCTATTAGCAAACCAATACGTCGACGCACTGACTGCATTTATCACGCTTTTGCATTATTGCTCGTTCGCACATTGACACACCAATGACGAATAGGTGCCATACTAATATAATTGTGTCATTCATTTAATGTTGCTATACAATATTGATTCTAGTTAACTGCAGTCGGGCTAAGTAAGTATGTTTTCGCTATACGAATCCTACTACGCTTCGAATCTCGGGCGCCAAATGTTCAGTGATTCATCTACCACCACACGAAGGCTACGTGACAATTTTATTTGTAGGAATCCACTGTAGGTTAAGATGTCGTAGCAGCTATGAGTTCGTAACTGAAGTAAGACGTTTGTACACAACCATATAGTGTTTTCTGCGATTGTAAAATGTTCTCTGCATCTACGTGTATGTAACGCCATTATGAGGATGGGTATTTTTCTAGTACAATAATGAACAGTCGCTCATAATAAACAGCATAGTTTATGATAATATTGCATTTGAACAGTTTGATGTGGCTGACATGTTGTTTTGTATTGTTACGAAACTCCATGAGTTAAAAGGGTGTTGTTAAACAAACACTAAGGTGTCAACTGACATCGGTCATTATGGAACGACGCTGTTATAAGTTAATAACTGGCCGCAGTTCTGTGACACAGTCAAACGTAGGCTGTGGGAACTTGCTATGCATTAGCTCTACAATCAATGCAGTTGCACTGCAATTTCGAAAATATTGTGTCTCGTGTGCTATTTGTGTGTTATTTGCGTCCAGGGGCGGATCCAGAGAGGGTAGTCTGTGGGTGGGGGGGAACAAAATCTCCACTGGAGGTCGAACCAGTACTGTTTGTGTCGTCATGTAGCTGTTGTTCTATTCTTCGTTCTGGTTGTGATTATTCTACGTAATAATTGCAACATCAGCTAATATTCACAGGTTCAACGCAAACGATTCCAAAGGTGGCGTGGCACCAACTGCCGTCGTCACCGTGAACCTATGTAACTGTTCTGGAAATGGTGATTGTCTGTTCGGTGAACTGGCAGAAGACCAGAAATCGGGCTCCGTTTTTCGAATTGTTGCATGTAAATGCAACGTTGGATATGCAGGTAAGATATAGCGTTCTTGTAATTGATCTGCATCACATTTGAGCTGCATTTGTTTACCGACATAATCACTAATTTACCAATTTACATTAACATAGACGCATTCTAAAAAAATGCATATATATATATCATAGACAATTGTGATAGTGGTAACTCTACACTACCAGTATTACTACATGGAACACTGTATATAGTTTTATACTATAGCGTTCTACGTGGATCTTTACGTTACATATTAGATTTAAATGTTGCCCTCTCGATGCCAAGAGAAATGGGTCAAAACTATCCCATACGCAGTGAATCAATTGACCTTGTCCTTTGACCATCATTTGGACTGCCATGTCAGGAGTAGGCGCCGAGTTTTAGTTGCTTATCATGTTTTGCTTAAAAATAACTACACAATTATGGCATCTGGTTTGATACTATATATTTTATAGTAATTAGAAATGGTAAGCTTACAGGTATTGTTAATGCAAGCCACCTTGGCAGCAACTCCTTCTTCTGACGCAGTCCTAGTACGGACCTACTTATATCCAGGTACATCGTTTGGCCTTGTACGCCGGTCTAACTTAAAAACAACAATGAGTGTTTCCACGTATAAACTGTGCATGCAGGCAATAGATGTGCTGACGACTTTGACGGCTGTGAGGACAATCCTTGCACGGAGCACACGAACTGTACAGACCTAACACCGGTTGAACAAGTGCGCCAGGGCAAAGCCTTCAACTGTAGCGAGTGCCCAGACGGCAGCACTGACGACGGGGAAATCTGTGTTGGTTCGTACGATCATTTGTAATAACTAGAACTGTGTTGTGAATAGCTCGATTTTCTTAACGCCTGTAATGTACACAATATATGTAATTTTATAATTATATTCTGAATGATTGATTATGATTTTCTATTACCAAAAAGAGATGATGTGTTTGCCACCTTGAAAGCCTGGCGACATTTAGCATGGATGCATATTAAGCATATATGTTTAACACATCGGCACTTTCAATTTCACACATTTGTGACAGACAATTACAGCAGTGTCATCATCTGGTATTCTAATTGTGCATAATCAGCACAATTTGAATGATAGGGATAAATTGCCTGTAACTATAAACGGAAAGGTTGTGTTATGTTTTATATTCGTTTACAACGCCTTCTAATTAGCTAATTCTTCTAAATATGTTTGATGTATAACAAAATTAGCTGCACACAACTGGTATTGCCCTACGTGTTTAGTGTCAGTGTGCTGCTTGTAGATGTCAATGAGTGTCAACAGACAAGTCCACCACACACCTGCTCAAGTCAGCAGCTCTGTGTTAACACACCCGGTAGCTTCACCTGCATTTGTAAGCCAGGCTACAGGAAGACAGACAATGTTGACACTTGCGAAGGTATCTGTATTTGCGTAATGGAATACTTAGCATGATATCAGGTTGCTACCAATTCTTGGAATGAAAATTAACGAGTAGACACTACCTGCTAAATGTTGACGTATCACTGGTAATGGACGAGGAGGTGATGACAACCACCATGACAGCCTAGTATCAACGCATTGACAAAGTCGCTAACAAAATAAGCGAGTTAAGAGAGTTGTTTAGCAGGCAGCATTACAAGCATGAAGCTCACGTGTGGTAGAACAAGGATACACTACAGTTTTCATACAACACAACACCAAGGAAACGTTTTCATTAAATCCTTTCAAGTGTGGATGTAGTGACGGCATATTCAGTTTAATTAAGTGTGACAATTCCATGGATTACAAGGTCGTGTGATACAAGACTTGCTGGAGCTCCAGACCAACATTTAATTTCAGGGAAAATGCCAAATCCTTGGACTGAGTAATATTGTTCTCTTTACTTGTATGACAAACGATGCTACCACTTGTTATGCAGATATCGATGAGTGTACTGAGAAGTCATCTGGTTGTGAGCAGAAATGTGAAAATTCTGTTGGAAGTTTCCAGTGCTCCTGCAATGTCGGGTACACAATGAACAGTGACAAGAAGTCCTGCAAGCAAGGTTAGTCACTCCAGTACTGATGGATGCAGAAGCATTAACTCAAAGATATTCTATATATATATATATATATATATACATACATACATACACACACACACACACACACACACACACACACACACACACACACACATACACACACACATACACACACATACCCACACACACATCATCATCATGATGTATGCCGTAGCAGTGGCCCAACAGCCTATTAGAATATAACTTAATAATCTCTCCTCGTCATAATTTATGTCGATAATGTATAGGCCTATTATTTTAGAAGCACAATCGGTACATGTATTGCCAGATGTTTTTAATGTAACACCATATTTATTAAAAAGAGAATACGATCAAAACACGGTTGTATGTCGTTTGTGTTTAATAAAATATCAATGATTCTTCACAAGTAAATATTGTCATATAATCAAGTGAATTTCCAGATGACGATCTTGAGACGCAATGTAAGAAGGCTAACCTTGGTTGTCAGCAAGGCTGCCGTTCCAAAACTGACACAACTGGCGTCGAGTGTTTCTGCAATGCCGGCTTTACACTTCACAGCACTGACAGAAAGTACTGCGTTGGTAAGATATTAGTAGTGTCATATTACGACAATGCGATCAGCATCGGCACATATTGAAAACAAGTCTGTTCACTGAATGTGTTTCCATTTTCGTTTTTTTTCTATAAAACATTTCCCTCTCTTTTATCTGGGGCTTGTTGTTTTGGATGGCAATTTCGTTAGTCGTTGTTGAACCAAATTAGTGACGTAGTTTTTGTACAAGATCAGTGTAAGGCTGCATGCTTTTGTCAAATAGTTACATAACGCTAAAGTACGTTGTGTCTGTATTAAAACGATGCAGTCTCTACCAACAGATGTTTATCTTCTGTAGATGACGATGAGTGTGCGAAAAAGACAGACAACAAATGTGAAACAACGTGCATTAACACGGACGGCAGCTACAACTGTTCGTGTGCAAATGGGTACCTGCTGAATGACGACTTGCGAACTTGCAGATGTGAGTTGAACCACAACACTTACATTTTACGTTTGCGTATTTCTCAGATGTAAAAAAAATATTTGAAAATACAAATAATAACTGTGTAATAACAATATGTATCTTGTGCAAAATGAACACATAATATACGAAAATATTCAAGATAATTGAACATGCAACACCAACATATCATTGACTCAATGGAAGTGTAAAAGCGTATATAAAGAAGGGCACATGCACGTACGTCATTTGAATATTGTGGCTGTACACTTTGGATAGTTTTTGTTACATGTAATAAATGAGATGACTAAATTTTTGAATGATAGAGCAACATGAACTATATTTTCTGCATTTGTAGAGCTAGTTAGACAGTAGTAAAGCCACCGTATGATAAGATATGTAGTATCACAAAAGACCTACTTTTAAATTTGGCATTTGTGGCCACTGTTCAAAAGCCACAAACAGCATGGACATACAAAATGGTAAGTGTGAAATAACGACTGTCATTAATTATTAACAAAGAACGTACTACGTTTCTGTTTCTACATGTAATACTAGATTGAACTTTAAACTAAAACAAACCGTATTATCCACGCACCCATGGTTAAAAAAACTTTAAGCAAACCGCCTTTCATCTGATTAAAAACTAACGCTGCAAAAATGTAGTTTAAGTGGTCTGCATATGCTGCCGTTACGAATGTGTGTGTGTGTGTGTGTGTGTGTGCGTGCGTGTGCGTGCGTGTGTGTGTATGTGTGTGTGTGTGAGGGTGTGCGTGCGTGCGTGCGTGCGTGTAAACATGAATATAGTATTGTGTTTTGAAGATTCCTAATACTTTCGTTACAACTTGCAGCATGTCCTAAAGGCCAGTGGGGCGTAAGCTGTTTGAAGCTGTGTAATTGTGCGACACCTGACACAACATGCAACCCGTCCACTGGATGTGCAAAGTGTCCCTCTGGATTCACTGGTGGAGATTGCTCCGAGGACAAAGACGAGTGTAAGGATGCCAACCCATGTGACTACAACAGCAAATGTGTCAATACTCCGGGTCTGTTCAGATGTGACTGTAACTCCGGATACACACAAAACAACATCACTACATGCAAGGGTAAGTTCGTTTTCATTTCCCTGGTGGTAATGGTATCATTTGCACGGAGAGTCCACGTGTAGCAAAATTAATCAATCACTGCCTGCTTGCGCTGATGTGCCAACTGCGAGAATATCTGTATAGTAATAAGCTAACTAAAATGCATTGTAAGAGTATCTCCTCCAAGGAGCTGAGGTCCTCTAACAATTTTCTATGTTCATTCGCTTACTTTGTCAGTTGGCCGCTGATCAACAATTCGGCGATTCATTATAGAAAACATGAGGGTAGTTATTTAGAGTTACTTGCTTTTCCAATGGAGACATTGAATGGTCAGGCACTGGCCAGGTGTTACCATAAGTTCAAAATACTGTAACCGTGACTATTGCTTTTGTTTCTCCGAAGGTGGGTTTAAGCTAATGCGTTTGATTACACACATTGTAGAAGTTGATGAATGCGAGAGCGACCCGTGTCAGAATGGAGGAACGTGTAAAGATAGAACTAAGATGTACACATGTTCCTGTCCAGATGGATACAGTGGCGTCAACTGCGAGACAGGTGTGTGACAAATCAATTGTCTTAATTAGGTTCAGTTTGTTGATATGTATCTTACTGCAAAATATGAAGTGCTCAAATTCATCTGAGTTAATTTTGCCCTGCGAACTAACCTATGCTCGGTGACACAACGACACTAAGCGAAGCACATCTTGCTCGACATTGAGAAAGCGACCGAAGAAGAAGAATATTGAGTATTTTCACACTGACATATTGCGTTTCAGATATCAATGAATGTGGAAGTGCGCCGTGTCAAAACGGTGGTAATTGCACCGACCTGGATAGCAGATATCGCTGCAAATGCGAACGTGGTTTCACAGGTGTAAACTGCGAGATAGGTAAGAAATAATAAATTATTCGAAGTATCATGTTATATGATTGCATACCTCAAGGGTAACGAAAGATGAGAGAATGCAAAAGAAGGCTGTCTGTCTGTCTGTCTGTCTGTCTGTCTGTCTGTCTGTCTGTCTGTCTGTCTGCCTGTCTCTCTCTCTCTCTCTCACACACATACACACACACACACACACACACACACACGCACACGCACACACACACAAACAAACATGCGCGCGCTAATACACACACACACACACACACACACACACATTTTTGAGACAATTAAGAATTATGTGATAGTTTGTGGATATATAATTGGTGGCTAAATAAGAGTTCTATCTGTGTTTGGTTTCACCGGTGACATGTCTGTAAAGTAATCAATTGTCGTTATAACTATTTACATTATTTATTGTTTAAGGTTGTCATCTAAAACAAAATAAGTGGACAAGGAATTCACTGGTTTATTGATTTTCAAACGATTATTAACACGCGTAACTCGCATTTTGGAAACACCATTCCTCCACTAACTTTATCTCGCGTAGTCTAGTTAAGTTCTCTTCGTTGAGTGAGAAACAACTACAACACTCAATATACTAACAACTATTCAGTATTTTTACAGATGAGCCCCTTTATTTGTTCTTGTGTATCTGTCCTTCTTCCTATAAGCATTCGAAGTTTGTACACAGTGTTTTTAAGCAGGCCTAGTTATTGCTTTTAAATTGACGTGTAATTATTTATTTGTCCTTGTAAGTTATATTCTTCCTAATCGGGCCACGACTTTGATTACCCGTTGAAAAACCATTCCCATACCGCTCTGAAACATTCATGTAAATTTCTGTTTACTTCTCAGTCCTTGTTTTTATGTTTATACCTAGACCAGACCTGCAAAAGATAATAGGCACTTTCACAAAGAACATATGTGATTATGGGGCTAACTTTGAACATCAAGAAGTCTAAAATACTCTTCCAAACACAGCACAATAAAGAAGTCTAATGCCATCAATACAAATACACGATGCTGTTCTGGAAAACATATCTCATTTTTGATAAGTGGGAAGTCACCTCTCTCAGAACAACGCCGACAACAATGTGCAAGCTCAGCTTATGGACTTTTATGAACCCATGTCATTCATAACCGAAACATCTGACCTGATACAGAATTAAGGGTGTACTATGCCGTTGCACTTTCTGCACTTCTTTATGAGCGGAAACGTGGACACCATACAAACGACATCCACAGTACATTAGTTGTAATCAGTACACTAGTTGATAGTGTCCATTATAATGACAACGTGTATATGTAGTTTGTATACGGGCATAATTAAGATACATTTGAAATTGTTAATATATGTAACAGATTACGACGACTGCAGCAGCAACCCGTGTACGAATGGAACAATCTGCCATGACGGTAGCGACAGTTACACGTGTCTGTGCCCGCCCGGCTACTCTGGCCCGAATTGTGAAATAGGTAAACTCAGAATGAAACATTAGAATATTTCATTAATTTCCCTAAAAAAAACAATTATTGCTGTAATTGTATTATTCTATGCATAAACGTGTACTGTGTTTAAGAGCCATCCACAATGGAAGTTCACCAAGGTGTTTTAGAAGTTATGCTGATAGAATGGATCATCAAGCAATCACTTCACCAACTGCTTGCAAAAATACAGAAATCAACAAAGTCTAACTAGCTGAAACATCCAACAAACCCGTGTTGCAGCGCAAAACGGACTTCCATTGTTTGTGTTTTCAACAGCGCGTAGTTGCTTTATTTTATCACATTATTTTAGCACTGGTTTAGCACTTTTTGTGTGATTGTTGTTGATAATTGCTCTTTCGATTTTTAGTGAATCTAAACATACCGTTGTTTAATCCGTACTCCTTTTATAGACATTGACGAATGTACCAGTGCCCCCTGCATGAATGGTGCCGTGTGTTCCGACGAGGTGAATGGCTACTCGTGCAACTGTTCTGCTGGATTTGAAGGACACAACTGTGAACGTGGTCAGCATTCTGTTAATAAATATATGTCAAAAATATTAAATTCCCATAGTTAATTCTTGATATGAACAGTAATGAGTTGTTCTACATGTTTAAATGTAGCTTACAACTGAATGAATATGTGCACACTGAAACATTGAAATACTAAATGCCATTATTACTCTCATGTTAAAATTCATTCATATTATTGTTTGATTGAAGAGTCTTGTTAGATTTATCTAATGATATTTCGTTAAGTTGTTGTTATGAACTTTGGTGTAAACTGTAAAGGAAATTATGTAATTTTAACCATCGATTTGAATCTTTTCAACTGGACATCGACATATGCATCAGCAAGTAAGCTGTTGCCGAATTCCGAGTTGCTACAGCAGCTTAGCTGCATTTCAAAGTAGTAGTCACAAATGTCTGCTCGAATGAACTTTAGAAACCCTCTCAGTAATACGTAACTGTGACAGCAGTTCAACTGATGGTGATGGAGGGGCTGAGAGATATTGAAAGCTCAAGCATTTCTGAACGTGTACTTTAGCTAGACTTCCTTTAAAAACAGCGAAATAATGTCACATCATTGTGTTGAGTTATTTACTTTGTGATCAATAGGACATAATATGCTTATCGTTCGTTCGTTCATTCGTTCGTTCGTTCGTTCGTTCGTTCGTTCAATCGATCATCCGAACATTCGTTATACTATCATTAACTCTGTTACTGAGACAACTGAGAAGAATGTGTGCATTTGGGTTTACGCAAATAGTATCTTGTAAGTTTGTATTCCAGGTTATGTAAATGTCTGAAAGTACGTTTTTGAAGCTATTGAGATTTGACATATTAACAATAGTTGATGTTAACTTTATGGTAAAAGTATTTGTTGTAACAGTAATAACAACACCAACACCGATGGTGACAACGACTACACCTGTCATCCCCCTTGTTGACCAAGCTCGAGTTAAGGTTACTATCAGGGTTACAAGTCAGAACTACACAAGAGATCTCGAAGACAAAACTTCAGAAGCATACAAGAGCCTGATGACGGAACTTGTGAACACGGTAATAAATCGTTATTAAAACTATTTAATCGCAAATATATACGAATGTGTGTGTGTGTTTGTGTGTGTGTGTGTGTGCGTGCGTGCGTGCGTGCGTGTGTGTGTGTATGCTGGTATATTGCAAGAAATAGTATACACATCCTCCGAAAACAATGCTCATCAAATCACCAAAATATTTTTTGTTGGGTGCAAATAATTATACATAGTATTGTATTTTTATTTATACTACATATACACATATACTAACAGTTGACATTTAAAAAAATAACGCATTATCAACGCAACCAGGAGTCAAAACTAGAGGACCGGGTGTGGTCTGCTTAAAATCAGCTGTCTGTCTAACGTGGCGCTACGCTATGTGAATATTTCTTCTGTGCATGCTACTGTTAGCAATATATATATATATATATATATATATATATATACATATATATAAATGGTATATTGGGTATCGTTTATCATAACATGGCACTAAAATGTAACATTATATTTTACAGCTGAAGGATGTTCTAACAAACACGTTGGAAAGAGGCACCTTCGACATAATCGATGTCACATTCAGGTAATATCATAATAGATATATATATATATATACACGTGTATATATACATATATGCCTTTGTGAATTAGAAATATAGTGATGATGTAACATGGATTTCGTACGAATGGCTCCAGCTGCCTGCATACGATATCCATATATCCGTGGTGTGTAATTTTATGTAATAACTGAGCAAATAGCTTGATATGTATATAAACATTTTTAGTCTGTCAGGTATAGAGTAACTTTGGAAGGTTTAGTAGATGTGTTTGAAATGAAGCTAAATAAACCCAAAAATGCACGCCCTCCACTCACGACAATACCACATACTACAGCTGTATGTATTTTAGTGCAAGGTTGCAACACATGGGCCCCTTATGTGTAACCATATTGTTGACCCAGAAACAATATCTTGGCTTTAAAAGTAGTTTTTACATAAGTTGTTCAGAGCACAAACAACATACATGAACCAGCTGATGCTTTCTCCATAGGTTGTTTACAACCATCCTATTAAAAGCGCCAATTTTACCCTTCGTTCCTATTAAAAATTATTACACATTTTACGAAGTAGTTAGTGATGAATTGCTGATGTGTGTATGTATATTATTATGATAGTATTTACCAAAGAATATATAAAGTTAACTTCTCAGTATCCAGTCCTCAGGACTGCCCAAAGCGCTACACTTTACTGACTGGTAGACCTGTTCAATCGAACACCATCTTGACTTCTCTGGGAAGCATCCAGTCGCGCTGCAATTAATGCGCGAATACTACTCGTACACAAATATCCACCACTGCTTATAGCCAGGTACTCATTCATACAGCTGAGGGAACTGGAGCAATGTAGAGTAAACGAACTTGCCCAAAGTTTGTCACCACAGCACAAGTGCTCCGAAGCTCCAGCCACTGCACCACTACATTCCAAGCTGTAAGCCACATGTCAGTTTAGCCACCACACATTAATACAGCTTCATGCTTGTTTTCATTTAGTAACGGCAGTGTAATCGCTACGTACGAAGTGGCTGTGAAGAAGACAGCTGCGACAGAAACCCTGAATGACATCGTGGAATCAATTAAAGAGGCTACAAAAGATGGTTCTTTCGGGAAATTCACCATTGATCCTAGTTACACCAAGGCAACACGTGAGTCGTATAAGAATGTTGAAAAATTATCACAGTTAAATGTTAGTTTCAATCAATAATTTATCTTATTAATCCAAATTTTACTAAATCCTAGACCAGTGCATTCTGCAAATTTTATTTAATAAGCATTAACATGGAGTATAATTTAATTATGCAAATCAAATATTTACATTTACAGAGAAACATTAAAAAAATTAAACTGTAAGATAGACTGAAAGGGAAAATTTAGATATGTATTCACGTGATTTTTATATTTCAAACAAAGCAGTTTATGTTGAAATACATCATGTATATTCATTACGTAAGTGAACGCCAATTTAAATCCAGATTGAAACCCACAACTGTTTGTAAATCATTTGATATTCTATTGTGTCAACAATTCGACACAAGAATAGTTTGCAATAAAACACATTTTATTTAGAGTTTTCCTGAATTTCACTATTATGTTTATATGACATCTCAGAAATATGTTTCTTATTTAATTATAAGAACTAATCATTTATGTATCTTGTTACAGTATATATTTTATTTATTCACCATACGTATGGAAACAATGCTCATATACTTTTTAATATAAACGGATTGATACTGTACACATTAAGCAACTGTTTGTTTTCTATTATATATGTATTTCACATAACATCAATATTTGGACATCGTAGTAGTTGGGTAGTCACCTCAGCTTATGTGATGTCAGTCTATAATGTTTTATGTTATGTGTTTATACCACGACTAATTCATAGTATGTTTTCCTCCACAGTCGTTCCGTGGAAAAAATCAGGTAATGCAATATCTTGTTATGATAATGGGGAACATTTAAGTAGTGTTTCTCTTACAGTTGACAACTTTTGAATGCACATTACAGTGCAATTTCTTAAACAATACCGTGCATTTCAAAACGTTTTATTGTAATTTAGTTTATTAAAAAATTATTTTGGAGACGTAGAGTTTTAGGGTTGGCCAGGGTAAAATACCTTTGTTATGTATTTTGTTGCTTTGATTTATTAGATTTTATATACACATTTTTTATCTAAAACTTAATATTACATTTAGGCATCCAATTTACAAATCTTAAATAATACGTTCACAGTATAAACATGATAATTGTAAAGGTGTGTCATTTCCACTACAACAGGCAAGGGGCACAGTTCAGGCAGAAAGAATTATATATGAACCCTTCCCCGTCAACAATGTTGTTCTGGACCAAACTCTTTGGAATATGTTTTTCTATTCTACCCAATGAAGCTACGCAAAACGCTAACATTGCAAACTCTTGAGTGGGTGAGAGAACCAGGCTTAAGACCAACATTTACTACTCAACCTCACACTTGAAAGAAAGACAAAAAACAACTGCACTTCATGTGTGCGAGGCCCTCTGTGCCTGTGATGCTGCCTTCCGTTCCCGTAGAAGAGCTACAGTTAATCCTAAATGGCATAACAATTTCCAGCTTTTTTTCTCAAAATCAGTATCAATGAGACCGTTATAATGAGCCACGGGATTTTAGAAGCCAAAATAATCCCAAATGATGAACCCCTCGATATAGAGAATTTATCATTCTTAGGTTCCACCATGTCTAAAAACTTCATGCTTGACAAGGAATTGAACACACGACTAGAAAAAGCAGCAACGTCTTTTGGACGACTTACAAATCGAGTCTGGTCCAACAAGAGCCTAACATTGCACACCAAGCTGAAAGTGGACCATGCTTGTGTTGTTAGCGTATTATTGTATGGTGCAAAGATATGGACAACTTACCACAAACAGGCAAGACAACTTTGCAGTTTTCATTTTCGTTGTCTGGTTGCGATCCACGGCGTAAAATGGCAGGATCAAATTACCGACCTTAAGATCTTGCAACGTTGCACGTCACCACCATTAAGCAATCTCAAACACAGATGCCAAACATGGATTGAACACGTGCATCGTATGCCCAAACACCATCCTTTAAGGGGAATTGACTGAGAGTAAACGCACTGTATGTAGACCAAAACTTAGATATAAAGATGTGATAAAGAGATATTTGAAAGACTACGGCATCGACCCTCTGCATTGGTAGTCTGTTGCCGAGTACAGGCAGCTCAGCTATTGACACGGAGTCTTACCGGACGAACAGGGAGACCAATCATGCGATGCGCCACGCCAGAAATCAACCCACATGAAATGTAGCTATGACAAGACACTCGAGACAGAAACTGGTCACTACTACTACTATGTAAATGATTTCTATATTCGGATATACGGTGTTGGATAAAAAAATCTAAGTTATCTTTTGATTCATGTTCGTTAAATTACACATTCTGCGTAAATAATAATGTCACTCGTGCGTGTAGGCGGAACTCGACTGGTGGCGATCGTCATAGGATCTGTGATTGGTGCCGTCCTCCTCATTCTGACCATCATTCTCGGCATCCACATCGTGAGGACGGTAATGAAACATCGCGTCACAGCCGAATCTCCCGACGGCAGTGAAGCGGGTTTGCCCTACGATGGGATGCGTTATCCGGTGAAAGGCAGGTTCTGGCAGGATCGCGGCAACTCCATGCAGGAGCCCCGTGAAACTCCACTCGATGCATACAGTCTTCAAAGATTGAACGTCATCAGCAAGGCGATGGGGCGCTTCTCCAACATTGTGAGTAGTTGCATGCCCGTCCAGCATAATAAGTAGAAGTGAAGCCAAATGGTTCAACGTCTGTAAGTCCAACAAATAACAGTGCCTTGACAGTATCGATTATGACTCACTTCTCCAATGACATAACACAATTTAACCTATTGTGTCAGTAATACGTGTTACAGCAGGCAACAAGAGTTAACACGTGCTTTACTGCGGGAGCTATTATCAGTGTTACAAATAGTCGCATGTGTGACATTTACAGTATTAAACGTAACTATGTGAAGGGACATTTGTGATAAGTTGTAATGACATTGCGGTTGCGGCTATCTTACTGCATTGTAACAGGTGGCTACCAGTTCTGGGTCATATATTTTATAAAAATGTATAATTTGTTTTAACAAATATGTAAAGACAAAGTCAGTATTATAGTTTAACCTTTAAGGCTAGTTTAACCCCATTCTGTGCAACATTGAGTGCGTTGTTGTTGCTCGAACCAGATTTGTTTTCACACTGTAAACGTGTTTGTGTGCACCTTGAAATAAAGTAATTGATTTTAAGTATTCGCATTAATTTTGTAGGATTGGGGCATTGTCCGTAATTTCGCCGGTCAGAATGGACCACAACCTCAGGCGAAGCTTCATCGACGACAAGCCCCAAATGAATGGGTGAGTGGTGACTGAAATTAGTTATAATATATAATAAGCCATTGTGAACACCTTAAACAGCATGTTTGTTAGCTTTGATTAGACACAGCGTTACCACGTGTTCCTCATAGAAATGTGTGCAACTATGCATTGGATCGAGGTATTACGCGCCCACCGCAGACTGACAACGTGTGAAATAGCAGCAGCCATCCAATATCGTAGTCATAGGTCTATGCGTAGCTATACATCCCAGAACAGTTAACATTAAATCGGATTATTTATTTACACGTGTCGCAGGCTGATTAAAACATTCATTGTTTATTAGTAGCCGTTTTTACAAAGGAAAACAATTGTAAAATAAAGTGTGTATTCGGTGTGTTAATTATGCTACCTGGCTACAAAATTTAATAAAATTTTCTAAAGGAAAGCATCAACAAAGTTATTAGCTATGCTGCAAGGTATTGCTCGCTTACCTAGAAAGGTGTTGACGGAAATCAACAACATATACGTCAGTCATCATAAATAATTGGCATGATGCAGATGTTTTTATTATGCTTAAATGCATTTGCTAGCATAACAACCGTTTTATACTTACAATATTATTCAATGCTGCAAGAAAAACTTTCAAATTCATATTACACCGACTGTATTCAATGGCCCTTTGTAGATCAAAACAAGATGTGTCATGTTTTAGATAGTGATATATCATATCAAATAAAAACGTGGGATTGGGGCGTAGCCCTCCAATATTTAGAGTGTGAGGCTTAGCACCCCAGTATTTAGTGAATTTTGAATGATATTTTAGTAGCATCAATGGTAGTGCAGTTGAACATCCAACCGAAAATAATCTCCAACCCCCCCCAGAAACCACAAAAAATCTCCAGAACTACCCCTCCTTGAACATCGAAACATCTCCAAAACAACCCCACCCCCGAACCGCTTATAATCTAGAACACTGTCCTCACCCACCTACCCGCCCTTTTCTTCCAATCTTCCAACGTCCGACAGCAGCACGGTATAGAGCCTCCGGCTACGACTCAGCCTCTCAATATTCACCACATTCCGTCGCCTATGTGTTGTATACATTTATATTTAAATCAAGAGTGTTCATGTGTTAGCAGTTGAAATCCAAAGACAAAACACAGTCATTCGCTTGTATTAAATAAGATACGTACTGTTTTATTATTCTTTTAAAGAGCGTGTCTTGCGTATTGTGTAACTATTGCTATTTCGAGATGGACAGTTGGTTAAATATACACAAATTCATATATTTACCTTGTTTTATTCCTATGTAGACATGGACTGCAAATGAATAAGAAGACTTCAGCTGACAAGACCTCCCCATTTCCCGAAAAACGATACCAACAGACCTGACCACCGTTTCTGAACCAACGACGTAGTGACTAACTAAGCGGCTACACTTAACAAGGCAATGTCAGCTTTAACATAGAACGCTTTATGACAATTACAGTAGCAACGTGCACTTATTCAAGGCACGTATATTTTTGTGGGGCGCGGTAGCATAGATTTGGAGCTTTGTCCTAAGGATTGGATATCCAGCTGTATAAGAACTTTACCTTTACAGGGACTATATACAAAATAGCAAGAGTAGCGGGATTCACACAGCAATGAAATCATGTTTTCAAGTATTTCATGTAATAAAATAGTGTGATATTTGATACTAAATTGACTTATTGCGTTACGTAAATATATAGTGTAGTTGTTCTTTATTGTCTGGTTGGTCCGAGAGTTGTAGGAAACAATTTATGGTTGAGTGGAACAGATGTGGGCATAAATATATAACCTGGATAATTACAGTAGTTGTCGCCGTTATGCTTATGCAACGTTCAGCTCTTGAATTATTTGTCGATCTTTTTACTGAATCATCATGTGTGAATCTATTATGTACTATGTTTAAATGTAACTGTTATCAATTACGTATGGTTTATGTTATTATGGACAGAAAAAGCACTAACCACTGTAATACTGTTGACATGTAATAGCATGGTAGGCCAATTCCAAAAAGTTTAAAACGATATTGTCAAATCAACTATACGAATGTAAATATAAATATTTGGATCATATTAAGGTGACAAAATATATTTAGTGTCAATATTTCATTAAAACAAACAGGAAGCAAGAAATAATATTAAGTAGACACCTGCTTACTACTTTGGCTGGAATGTGCAAAACAGTGCATTTCTTTAAAACTTGTTCACTTCCTAATAATTTTATGCGTAAGATGTTCAGTTCTCATTGGAAAAATACCACATCATTTATTTTATACAATTTTATTTGCTAACATATTTAGTTCGTTGGTTGTTGCAGTAGATAAATATAACGATATAATGCAAGTTTAGCATGCACATTAAAAATATCGATGTTGAAGCGTCTAAGATTAATTTTCTATCAGCTGTATTTGTTTAGTTTATTCTGATCATTTGTAGATAAGAATAGCATGATTGGATATTTTATCAAAACGGATATATTAATACAATATAAATATTTTGTAATTTGTCATACCTAACTGATGCGTTTGAGAACTTGTTTCTGCAGTTATTTGTAATATTTGTAATAAAGATGATTTTATGCATACGTTGAACATGATGTACACGTTTGGGTTTGCCAATAAAAGTGCTACAACGTCGAATGATGTGGTTGGTTTTATACTTTTAATGATGCTGCCAAGCTTAGGAAAACAACTGTTGCGTGAAACAATCCTACTGTGAATATGCCAGGGGACCGTTTCATTAAGCAACACTTACATGGTTCGGTTCGTGCATGTCGGATCGTACCCAGCGTGTCCGGATTGTGACAGACGCATCCGAAGAACACCCCTTGATGTACGATGTTCCACAAGGCTCGGTGTTAGGACCTTTGTTGTTCACTGTGTACACAGCACCAATGCAATGCATGCTAACGAGACACTCTATGGAATACCATTAGTTTGCGGATGATCTACAGATATTCACTTCCTATTATCCTCACGTACCTGGTGACTTGGAATGCGCTGTTCAGATACTTTCTGCATTAGTGAGGTCAAATATTGGATAGTTCAGCATAAACACACGCTAAATGATTGTAAGACTGAATTTATGGTAGCACGCAGTCCCTTTCGTCTAAAGAAATTTGGACTACCAGAGAACATCGTTGTTGGTTGCCATCAAGCCTGTTGTCGCTGTCAGGAATTTGACACTCACATGAGCACGAAGCATTATGTTGATGCTGTCGGCAAGACGTGTAACTTCCATTTAAGACCTATCATCACGAAATCTGTTTGCCAATCACTAGTCATTGCTCAGGTTGTTTCGAGATTTTGCGACTCCCTGCTGCTGGACCTTCCCGAATATCAGCTAGCACGCCTCCAGAAGATACACAATAGGGCAGCCCGATTGGTTGTCCTCGCACCGATATCTTCTCACATTTCGCCAGTAGTGGCGGACCTGCATTGGTTGCCAGTCAGGCAACACATCGTGTTAAAATTGATTGTGTTCATTTACAATGCGCTCCATAGCTTGGTACCGAAGTACCTTTCGCATCTGCTACATCCGCAGATGCGCAGCCCTCGTCTCCGGCAGTTATACTACCATTAATCAGGTACCTTAGCAACTTGATGGGGACCAACCGGATAAAAGCACCAAATTGTTTGGTGCTTCCTTGAACAATAAGATTTTACGGATTTGATCGGAGTCAGCAATTTTTTTGGATGGGTCCATAAGTGTTCATCCCTGTTTGAACAGATAAATGCCGTGTTACTATATTTTCTAGTGTATGTGGTACAGACCGAATAAAAGTGTCCAATATTTTGTGTTGCTTCATTAAACAATAATATTTCACTTTTTGATTGGAGTTGGCAAATAGTTTGGGTGGGTCCATCATTTCCCCCCGTATTGGATCGAAATATGCCGTTTTACTACAATTTTCATGGTATTATATGGGGCATACCAAATAAAAGCGTCAACTTGTTGTTGCTGCTTCCTTGAACAACACGAGTTCAATGTTTGATCAGAATTAGCAACTGTCTATGGAGGCCCGCTTACCGGAGGACAAGTTAGACAAAGGCAGATGGTTAGTACGTTCATTTTTGAGCAGGCACAAAGTAGCGCTTAGGGAAGTTCATAGTTTAGTCGGGGTATTCCAGTTCATGTGCTGTGTCCTACGATTCATTCGCAAGGGCTTTTCTCCGCAGAATGATCGATATAACACTCGGAGTTAGTCAACCGAACCACCATATTAGGCTGACAAAGCAGGTCAAGTTAGATCTAGTAATATGGCAAGAATTTCTGGAGGAGTTTAATGGCAAATCCTTCTTTATAGATGATGATTTTATGACGGGGGATTATCTACAATTGTTCACGGATGCCTCAGGGGGCATAGGATATGGGGCAGTATGGGGGCCGAAATGTTTTTTTGGGAATGGTCCCTGTCTTGGCATAGACTTAACATAACAGTCTTAGAGTTGTACCCCATTATGGCCGCTGTGGAGATGTGGGGACGGCCTGGGTTAATAGTAGCGTATGTTTGTTCACGGATAACGAGTCCTTGGTTTCCGTAATTAATAAGCAATCGTCTAAGGAACCGTCAGTTATGGTGTTGCTTCGTAAGTCGATTCTGACATGCTTGCGCTATAATGTTAATTTTACAGCTAGACATGTACCTGGTCGAGAGAATAGCTTAGCTGACAAATTGTCACTTTGTCGGATAGACGAGTTCCTGGCGCCAGCTCCATGGGCCAACCGCAAACCTGCAGAACTGCCACCATACATCTCACCAGCGGCCTTAGGGACACTGTAGAGATGCTTCTGCATGCGTCACTGGCACCGTCATCCAGAGCACAGTATGAGAGGGCTTGGGCGAAGCTGGTAGGATTTTGTCAATCACTAAGCATAGTGCCAGTATTGCCAGTGTCAATCTCTGTAAGTATGGGTTTTATTGCTTATTTGCATAATGAAGGTTTTGCTCCAGCTTCCATAATTACCACAGAGTCAGCAGTTTCATACTTCCATAAGATCAATGGCTTTCAGGACCCGGCAAAGAATTTCATAATTTCCAAACTTTTGGCAGGAGCTCAGAATTGAAGGATAGTATCGGAAGTACGGTTGCCGGTGACGCTGTCAATCCTCACACAGTTAATTAGGGCAGTGTGGTGCTGCGAGCCATGATGGTATTGGCATTTAGGGAGTATTTACGGGTCGGGGAAATGGTCCCACGAACTAGTAGGTCGGGGCAGGATTGTCTGCAGTTACAGGATGTAACGGTAAATGGGGAACTGATAACTGTCTCTTTTAGACATTTTAAGCACAGTGGTAGACGGGGCCCGCAGTCATTGCAGATTAACGGGGGTTGTCTCACAGGCACATCCATTCACCCAGCTAAGTGGCTTAGTGAATTTCAGCAGGCTAGGGGGCGCCGATGTTACGCAGGGAATTTGATTCGTCGCTGAAGTGTTTGCTAGAATGTTGCGGTCTTAGCAGTAAAGTTTTTAAAGGGCATAGCTTCAGGATAGGTGCTGCAACGTCGGCAGCATTAAGGGGTGAGTCTGATGCACAGGTTAGAGCTGCCGCGTAAATTATAGTATATTAGGATAGCGTGATTAGTTAGGAGGCAAACTATGGATGGGGCAGTGTGTCTAGAGGGTAGGTATGCAGGTCTCAGACAGGGGCGGAGACTGTAACAGTATCTTAGCTGGATGGTAGCTTGGAAGATATACCCAAGTCTCTGACGGTGGCGGAGACAGCAGGGGTATATCTTACTAGTATAAGGGGTCTAGAAGTTAGCAGTAGGGATATGTCTCTGACATGGACGGAGGCAGCAGCGGTTTCTTAACTATATGGTAGCGTTAAGATATAACTACATCTCTGACAGGGGCGGAGACAGCAAGGGTATCATGCGTATATGGCATGTATTTATTAAATCGGTTAATAGCTACATTCTGATTGATTGATTGATTGACAAACAGTGGTGGTGTTGTTTTAATGACATCAATGTCGGTAAGAATACATGGTGTTTAGTTGGTGGGGGTCTGTCACATTTGATTTTAGGTGACCTAGTGGCGGGGTGAACCCCACCGATACCGATACGGTGTCAATGGTAAATATAGTGTCGTGAGATGGTTAGTACTGGTGGTTGGTAATACGTCTAGGACTTGTAGGTATTGGTTAGCAATACCATTGGGGCCGACATGTTTGCTGTGAACATGCATTGAGGTATTTATGTGGTTGTTGATGAGTTATGTAAACGAATAAAGCTAAATGTCTTGCATTGTTGCTTTGCATATGAGGATGTATGTGTCAGGGGCGCATACAGGACATTCTCGCCTATAATTTCAATGTCACCGGGTGGTTTATGTAGAGATCCCCTCACCTATGATGATGAAGCACCAAGGTCACAGCGAGGTGTAAACACACGGGATTCCTTAACACACATTCCATGTCGTATTGTTGACCTCTGACGCAGTCTCAAGGCTGTCAGTTAGTTGAAACGATGGATGCTCAAACACCTCGGCACATTCCATGTCGAATTGTGTTACAAGACCATTTTTGTCAGGGGATTCCCTTGTATTTGACACGGCCATTGACTTGCTTAGACGGACGATTCCATGGCATTGACATAGTAAGCCACCGATTAGCTTCGACGGGGAATTCCCTGATATCTTTCAACTAATAAAAACCCATAATTTCATTTTGGTGGAAGGAAATCAAAAAATTAGAAGCCACCAAATAATCAGGAACGCGGCGCTAGGTTCGCTGTTTTTTTGCTATTTATACAAGGCCGTTGATTAGTTGAAGAGAAGCGCCAAAGTGCGGAAACTTCCTGTATCCAAGTCACGTATTTTACGCACCTACTACTAACATTACATTAGAAAACGAGGAACAGACAACCTCGGTTAAATGACCGTCGTCTGCTGATTGAGGAGTTCTACGCAAAGTATCCTGGGTTAAATTGCGTTCATCTGCATAGGGCGAAATTCATTTTAATCAAGACCAACTGTGACGACTGCGGTCAAAGTGAGTTTGATACAGCACAGGCAACAAATAAGTACTTTACTTAAATCGGCAGTCCAATCACAATGCAAACAAATAAATCTGCCATACATTCTTCTGTTTACACTGACATTTTGAACGCAAGCTTTCCCACAATTCCATGTTCGCATATGTACGCAGCAAAGTAAATTGGCGATCTGCAAACAGGCAGTGGTGGACCGATTTCAAAAACAGATTGTACGCCGTAGGTTTGGCAGCGTCATTAAAGTCAACTACGAGACAACGGACGATACTTGGCACGAGACATCGCATGAGACTACGGACGGATAACAGACGAGATAATGTACGAGACAACAGACGGGAAGCATTCAACCACGTTACATACTTTAGCCCTATTTCCAGTTACAGTACAGGTCTACAACCTTCCTATCATAGTATAACGCTTTACTATCACAACAGCTAGTGTGGTAGCCCATCATTCATGTCATAGTTTGACCTATTGACTTACCAAGAAACGCCACCTAGTGACTTTGCTTATCAGTTTAGGGTGACCAGTTCGTATAAGTAATATGTTTGTCAATTGAACGTATCGATTTGCTTCTTTCAATGGTGTTAGAACAGAAAACGTAGACAAGACCAAACAGAACAAGTAGCAAAGGTAAAATTTAGTAAACAGAACCGTGAATATTATAAATTCTATGAAAATGTTACAATTCTACTGCGGCGAAATGCTAAAATTGAGGAGGGGGGATATAATGGTGTGGTACCACCTTTATTAGTAATCTTAGACGTGTCCCGTTCGCCGGCGGAATCGCTGTTGCCGGCCGAGCGTATTCGAACGCGGTCTTCGTTGTGAAAACAGCGAAATAACAACATCGATAACGCCGCCGAACCTGCGTCGACGAGACGCTATTAAGGTTCAGTTTTTATAATTATTTTACTTTTAGATTTTAGTTTTCTCGGGGTACCGGCGGGTCTCCGGAGAGATTCCGGGGTCGTCACCGTCATCCAAACAGTGTCGACTGCACTGTGACGACAGATTGGTAAATGCTGCTTTAATTTAACACGACTGTGAATATGCCCTCGCTTAGAGTTTACTTCAGTTTCCCGGAAAGCTGGACTTCAACGAGACGACCTATGAACGATGAGCGAATAGCAAGTGAAACACCGATCCGCGGTCTCCGATCATCCCTCGTCGTTTAAGGGGTCAGGACACTGTTAGACTTCCTGCTTGGTTACAGACGAAAAAAAGTGCAGTATATTTTTGAGAAATGATTTTTTACAATATTCACTTGCTCTGACATAAGTGCATTTGAGTAGTCAGATTTCTAGATGTGATTGTAGAAGCTGTTGACAGTAAAATGGTTTTTAGCTGATTTTACTAAGCGGAAGGGTATTTGGCAGCAATTTGGCTAGTTGACACTTTAGCCGGATTACTGCATGCATCCATTTATAAATATTGACGGGTGTCATACATACAGGCATTTTGTAAGAGCTAGAAATATTAGATTTTGACTAAACTCGATCAGCATGTCAATGAGATGATGGCAACGGCAGGTGAGAAGTTTAATACAGTTTCTAGGTCACGTTTTCTTACAATCAAACAAAACGTTAACATGGTCGCCAATGGGAAAACTATCAGTGGGCTGACCCCTTAAAGGCGGCGATACACGGTACGATTGTCTCGGATGAAACCGTCCGATTACCACGTAAACGATGAAATCGTATCGTGTAGCAGTCCGGCCGAGTCGGTTCTATTTTTCGTACGATTCCATCGGACGTTCGGTGATACTGCCCAATCAGAAAACAGCAACAAGGTTGAACTTCGACCTCCTTCAATAAAATGGTCGCCGATGACTTCGGTAAAACCTCACCTTAAATATTTGTTTAGCTATATCATGAAAGATTCGCAGTGGAACGCAATTTACAATAACAGAAGCAACGGTTACGGATCGTCTGGGAGTTCTCGAGGATGACGGCTAGTGACGCAAGTTTAAAAAAATGGAAGATTATAACGCAGAACGTCTGTCGCTGTCAGAATTGTCAACGCCAACGGCAACGGACGGCGAACAGACCGAGTTAGAAATTACAGAACGTCAGAAGTAGCGACGACGACGTCGTGATATTTGGATTATCAAATAACTGTATTTAAGTTAAAACGCTATATAGTTATATTGATAAGTGTCAACGTGAAGTGAAATGTGCATTTTTATTCTGCAAAGCAGTGCTCGTCTAAAATACAGTCATATATATGATAACGTCATTGATGATTGACATGTCATTGTCCTGGGGCTTGGCTGTGCATTTCCTTTCTTTGTATTGTTTATTATCGCTGCAACTTGCCAACACTGTATCAAACTTGTATCAACCATGACAATATACTATAATTTACTCCTTTTAAAATGTTGAGCGGCGGCAATGGCATTTTTAAAAACGTCATTTTCGTGTTTGACATTCGACTTCGTACTAAATTATAGACCTGTTGACTATCGTTGCGTGTCCCACTTTTGTGCTTGTGGGCCTTGGACTTGGTATTGAGTCATTTTTTCTCTTCCGTTAGCCAGCTTCAGTGAAAGTTTATGTTGAGTTGACAGCTACGATTTCTAATAATAAACCTGGTTGGCAGTCACCATCCAGTCAAACGTTGATTTGAGAAAAACGACACTATATCAAGATGCCACGGAATTTCGCGACGTACGAATTTTTTGGAACTAGTAAACTTCTCTTTCACGCGTAGAATGGAAACACTTATACTATTTACTGGCTGTGTGGGTGTTTCTGTTGCTAATGTGAACATTTTTATAAACAAATATTGACATCTAGGCATTGGCTGGTACTAGAAAGGGGTTGGGTAGATGACACATTGTTGAAAATTATGCCTGTGCCTGTGGTGCCCTTGTCAAAATGCTATCTGGATCTTTACTCTTGTTCACATGTTCATATAGATGACAATCTTTTAATATTTTGTTAAAACAATATTCAACCATTTGTTTGCACTCAACCGGTGAAGTAATTGCTAATTTAGGGTTAGGATTATTGCTAAGTAAGTTTTTTGAAGGCACTACACTGTGATTTGTGATTAGATCCACATAAATGTGTATATCTTTTTAATAAAAAAATGTGTAATACAATGATTTTGTGCGCCTTCTTGTTTTCAGAAAAGGTGAACATGACCAAGATCAACATCATGCAGTATATCTTGCATGAAGACTGTGTCATCGATTCAAGCCACAATGATTGATTTTACTGTGAACAGTTATTTATGTATTGTGGCAAATTTGAAATATATTATTATGCAACGCTATGTTAAAAATAAAATAATGTAACATTATTTTTGAAGCTGTGGATTATGTATGTTTCTGTAGACGTTTCTAGCATTAACATGACTTTGTAATATTAAACTGTTATTGTCATGATAAGGATCACACTGGAACTTATATATATATATATGTTCCTTGTGTCAATGATTGTACATTATAGTTCATATTTGAAAACCATAATTGAAAGGAGGCTGTGTTACCGAGGTGACCATAAATAGAGGTTTGCATTCTATTACCCCATATTAGAATACAATAACAAATATAATTTGGTCATCAAACTGTAACCCTCCTGAGACACTTATTCTTGAGACAAATATGTATGATGTGCCTCCTTGTTGTGGTTTCACTTTTAATATAGTGTCCTACACCCAATATTTTAAGGTATGGCATCTATTGAACATTTCTTTAAAACAATTTACTGTAAGTGCATTTATTGTGTAATAAAATATGTGATGCATCATAGTGTTGTCTTATTAGTTTGTACTATAGTTGAAAAAATAAAAATTCAATGCATTAATAATGAACCAACATCAAATATATATATATATTCATGTAAATATATATACATATTGTTCAAATAAATAATAAAAATGTCATCTACATGTGGACCAGAAATTGCGAATATAATCATATACATACATACATATATATATATATGGTCGATTCTCACAGAAGTGCAGCACTTTATAAAATCGCTTGCTTTCATTGTTTCCAGCCTTTGCTACCATAAATAGACATGTTGGGGAACCCTACCAAGAAATTGGCCACCTTAAATCCTACTTCTGTGGTAATAGCACTGGGTCAAAGTCGGAAGTGATAATTCCAAAATAACCATACGAATGCACATAGTTTGCATTGTATACGTTCCACGGTCCAATAATCTATTTTATACTTGACAGTTCTGCTTGTTTGCAAGTAAGTGTTAGATCAGTTGAATATATTACAGTTGAATTATATCATTATTTTTGTCACCATGCACTACACAATAAATATAAAAACATGGATGTTTTCAACCTTGATCGAGCTGAAACCATCCAAAGATTAATGTAAATAACCCCTCACGTCAATGTGCAGGTACATATGTTATAATAATTATAAAAGATATTAAATAATCATTATTAAACAATAAGCATGACTTAAAAATAACGATGCCGGCTGAATTCGTCACGTAAGTGCATCAGTCTCGTTCTTTAAAAAATCTACTATGTAAAATTGTCTGTATGACATCAAAATAATGAATTAAAATAATAATTATGCCCGTAAGTGATGTCACAGCATCCCCCCAAGAAGTTACACAAAATATCAAACAACCACTACCCGTACCACCGCATTAGCCCAATTGCCGACGGAATACGGCCAATCGTAACGTGTGTCTTTCCGTACGATTCTATCGCAACGAGTGACTCGGCCGAGGCACTCGTACGAGTCAATCGGTCCGATTGTCTCGTATCGTATCGTGTATCGCCGCCTTAAGCGATTTCATGGAGCGATGCCCGTCGCGCGAAATGTCCCTCGTCGTTGACGTCACTCATAGCATTGTTTCCGCCCTTAAGTTAAGACATTGATCGTTCCAACTTCAATTATTAAAACACATTATTACTTTGCCTTTATTAGTAGCTACAAATAGGTGCTATATCCCAAGTCGCTCTCAGTAATGTGAGTTTAATAATGCCAAAATATCTTAATTAAGTTCGACAAAATAATCCACAAATTACGTGACATCTTACATCAAACGTTAATGGTCATGGTAATAACGAAACCCAAGTTATGTATCTTTAGATATACGTTGCTACTTATTCAGAATAAGCACTTATGGATTCAGTAAATGATAGTTGAAACTGGAATCGTTTAATCGTGTAGCAATACTAGCAATGCTAATTAGACTTACGGTCTAATGCCCCAATAATGTGTCTTTTTATAGCATCCTTTGCCTTTTTAATAATGTAACGTCGACTGTTAGGGCTTACGCTTTTGTGACCAAAGCCTGAGTGAATGGGGACTGTCGAGGCCTGTGGGCTGCTATGAACCTGGCATCATATCATAATAGTTCTTACTCCTCCGAACCTATTACAGTACAGATATCATTGTAAAATACGACATGTTTTTTTTATTTAGAACACAAATCTGCATCTTCTAACATTTTATTTCAAATTACCTATTGTTTAGTGATCCAATAGTTTGTCAATTGCCACGGTACCATATAGTGGCACAACATGGTTTAATCATTTAGAAGTAGCGTTGACCCCAAAGACTATAACCCAACAACGTTTTGTGGAGGCCCCCATAAAAAATATTTAGTGGAGGCGACTGGACAATTATTTCCCTGTCTGCGCTGCTCTAAGTCCAGCGTCGGACAAAACTGGACTTGATTAGTCATGAAATTATAATTATTAATTAAACTGATGGTGAATCAGTTTATTCAGGTGAAGACTGTGTTAGGAGAAAATAGTCTATCACGTCAATTCAAGTGACGCACTAAATTAAGAGCCTGCATTCCCTTTTGCTTTTTCCAGTGATATATTTTTTAATTCAATACAAATTTGGAACATTGTCCCAGCTACTGTTACTTTTATGAAGATAGTATTTTATTTAAACATCAAAATGCTCTTTGGGGACACACTTCCAGCATATTGTGTTTTTACAACTTAAATGAAATCATAATTTTATCGCAACCTTCGTCCTTTTTAACCGTGAAAGTGCCTTTTGAGAGGGACTTTACCCTCTGCAGTCTGTCCTTAATATGACACACAATTTGTGCTTTTGACAACAGAAGTCCATGGTACACCGCACCCATTTCCACACGGACCTTGATCCTAACTAGCTGTCTATTTATGAGAACAAAATCAGAACCTTCCCCTCAATAAATTGTCATTTTTAAGAACGATTGCATTTTTGTACCACTGAAAGTGCCCTTTCATGACCCTGTCCTTTATGGACACTGCTGCCCAATATTAGATTTTAAAATACTCTCACAGAAATTCCAAATATATTTGAAGAGTTCAATGGGCTGACAGCTTGTGATAAACAGGATGGGGACAGGACTGAGGACGGACTGGGTGGCATGTGACGCTGCGAGTTTCTTACATGTACTATTGATCAAACCGGTGAACAGTTCCCAGCATATAGGCCCATGTCCATGCACTGCACGCGTGCACTGATACAAAATGCTCACCAACGTCGATCAAGAACGGTTAGCTCCGACCGGACTGCACAAAACTAAACTTTCGTCCGATACGCGCGAGGCTCCGACCATTTGCCGTCTAGCGAGAAGTCTGTCGCTATAGTGCCATTGCCAGACTTCGAGTAGAGCCAATCAAGACACGCTTGCTCCGATCGGCCAACGATTGACACAAGCTTTCGCCGTCGACGAGAACATTTGAAATTTCTAACGATCTGGGCCCGAGGTTATAAAGCGTACTCGGTGCTCATACTCAACTCCATGCTCAGACTCGAGATCTCATGCTCACCGGAGAATCCATGCTCACGGTGGTTATAAAACTTCTTGAGTACGTGCTCAACTGAGTACGCCGTCTTGAGTACGAGAGCAAAACAAAGAGCTCTTTCGGAGCTCTCTTGTTCAAGAAGATAACAAACCTACACCGATTTATAAACAATATCAACTTCCGACTATAAAACGGTGACGGACGAAGACCTACGCAGTTGGGAATGCGCAGAGGAATATCGACTGAATAACGCTGCGAGGAAAGTACTTCGCCGTGTACAATGGAACAGACATGGCACAAGACAATTCAAAAGGTAAAATAGCATAAAACAGTAGTAACATGACCTGCCACTGGTCAGTCACGCTGTATTATTTATGATATTTTGTATCATTGTAACAGTAAGTAGGTACGATGAATTCGGGCTCGACGGCGTCGATGTTACCGTGTTTATAATAAATAAATATCTTACACACATCAAATTGAGTTGGCATTCGTACTTGTGAAATGAACAAATGAACTGACAAAGTAGTTGTATGGGAGCGGCCATTATTTATCAACTGTGCCGGAGGATTCGGGAACATACATAATCTGATCTGAAATTCAGCTTACCCCACCTCCAATCATATCGTTGCGTGTCCCAAATTCGTGTAATTCTGTGGCAATAATTTCATAACTGTTTCATTAAACAAAAATATTATTTGCACAGCCTAAGTTCAAAATAGTTATTTATCAATAATTTCATAACTTTCATTAAACAAAAATATTATTTGCACAGCCTAAGTTCAAAATAGTTATTTATATACAATTGACCCAAATCCATGTTATACATAACTTGTTTTTATACAGATATGTGCATATAGTATTGTGATATTTTGATGTACAATTACACGCTTAAAAGGGTAATATATACACATAACATACTTGTATAATAACCACATTCTAAGTTGTTTTACATAGTTTGCTTGTTGCAGTTTTGAAATACTACTTTGTTAAACTGCACTAAATTAGTCACTGTCTTCACCACCATGCTGGGTTTGAACTAATAAGGCAAACACACAGTTATGTTATGGTCTTCCGTCAGCTGTGCAGCATTCCCCATAGCAACTGTATGGCTACATTTTTAGTACATCTTATATTCGATTCTCAAAAACTGTGGCTTCATTGCTTCAGTATAATTGGTATAGTTTGTATAATTTTTGATTGGAAAACATTGTTTTATTACAGGGTAAAACCATTTTATTAGAAAGATATAAACGATGTATTGTTTGTTAGTTCATCCAACTAGTTACATTTTGGTAACCTTGTAAATATGATCATATTCATTTTCTAAATGTACACTTTGGCAAAAGTAGTAACCGAGTGACCACACCAATGACAGTTTAATCACATATACATTTAAGTTATCAACTTGTCGAGGATGTCTGCATATGTTGCGTATCATCTACTTCTGTGTTGAAGTCTTATTCCTGCCCTTGGATTGCAAAATCATAGGCATTACAAATTTGTAATATCATGTCATCCACAAAGCCTTGGACATGGCTACCAATTATATCAACGTTGCACAGGCTTCATTATTAATATGCTTTTAATATTTAAAAAACGATGAAACAATATAAATAATATATGTGTTATACTACCTAATACTCCATTATTCCCAATTAAAAAAACAGCACTACAAAATAATGATATCTTAATAACAGTTTCAGGCAATAACACAAGAGTCAAAACGTGGTAAACCTCGTAATTTTATTAGTTATTTTTTTATTGTTAAGGTATACACATGTATGTTGTATTAATATGGCTTAATGTCTGGCGTGGTATTTCATTAATCGTCCAGGTAAACAACACTGTTTTGGAGAAGTGTTTCGTATGAACTGCTCGGCAGTTAATCGTGAAATTGTATCGCCAAGCAGTAGCAGTAAACGAATGGTCCCCGTCGTCGAAAAGGTGCCACCAAAACATAAACGTTGTAACATTGTGTCGTAGTGTCTCACGCTAGATTTGACAAATGTTCAGCAAATAGTGCAGTTTGAGGCACAACACGGAATCTTTCGCTGATTTCGTGTTGCTCCACTTCTTGAAATGGATTGATTACATCTCGGAAGCGACTCGGACGCTGGTATCGAGCTGCGTTTCTTCTCGAAAACATCAAACTTGGACAACGAATTCGACTAATTTCTACGTGAGCTGCCATCTTCGTTTGTTTGAGTACGGCGTTGAGCAAGGTCCGTAGAATACTCAGAATGTAGACGTTTCATGCTCAAGTCTGAGTACGATTACGTGCTCAGAAAGTGTTATAACCTCCGTGAGTATGAGCATGGTGTGAAAGCGAGGCTTGAGCATGAAATTCTGAGCACCGAGCACGGCTTTATAACCTCGGGCTCTGGAAACCCGTTGAAACGGTGTCGTTTATAACGTTCGATTGCAAAACAAACGCAAACAAAAGACGTGTTGTCATGGTAACAATAAAGTCCGTTGACGTACGTGAGCAATATAGTCACGTGGACTCCGATCGCTTTGTCTCCGTTTACGCAGCTAGTAAAGTTTCTGCTGCATTTATTGAGCAGCTCGAGAAATAACGCGAACTCGGTCCGTTATTTGTCGAGCAGCTCGAGAAATAACGCGAGGCAAGAAGATCTGGGCCCGAGGTTATAATAAAGCCGTACTCGGTGCTCAGAATTTCATGCTAAAGCCTCGCTTTCACACCATGCTCATACTCACGGGGTCGGAGGTTATAACACTTTCTGAGCACGTAATCGTACTCACACTTGAGCATGAAACATCTAAATTCTGAGTATGCTATGGACCTTGCTCAACACCATACTCAAACAAACAAAGATGGCAGCTCACGTAGAAATTAGTCGAATTCGTTGTCCAAGTTCGATGTTTTCGAGAAGAAACGCAGCTCGATACCAGCGTCGCTTCCGAGATGTAATCAATCCATTTCAAGAAGTGGAGCAACACAAAATTAGCGAAAGATTCCGTGTTATGCCTCAAACTGCACTATTTACTGAACATTTGTCAAATCTAGCGGGAGACACTACGACACAATGTTACAACGTTTATGTTTCGGTGGCACCTTTTCGACAACGGGGACCATTCGTTTAACGCTACTGCATGGCGATACAATTTCACGATCAACTGCCGAGCAGTTCATACGAAACGCTTCTCCAAAACAGTGTTGTTTTCCTGAACGATTAATAAAATACCACGCCAGACATTAAGCCATATCAGTAAATAATAATATAAATGTGTATACTTTAAACAAATATAAAATAACTAATACAATTACGAGGTCACAAAGTTTACCCGTCAACACAACCACGTTTTGTTATTGCCTGAAACTGTTATTAATATATTATCATTATTTTATAGTGCCGTTTTTTCAATTTGGAATAATGGAGGAGTACAAAGTAGTATAAAACATATATTATTTATATTGTTTCATCGTTTTTAATATGAATAGCATACTAATAATGAAGCCCATGCATCGTTGATATAATTGGTAGCCATGTCCAAGGCTTTGTGGATGTCATGATATTACACATTTGTAATGCCAATGATTTTGTAATCCAAGGGCAGGAATAAGACTTCAACACAGAGGTAGACGAAAGAAGCCACACGTGTTGAGAATCGAATATAAGATGTACCAAAAATATAGCCATACAGTGGCTATGGGGAATGCAGCACAGCTGACTGAGATGGTTATTGCATCAGGACGGAAGACCATAACATAACTGTGTGTTTGTTTCATGAGCTCAAACCCAGCATAATGGTGAAGACAGTGACTAATGTAGTGCAGCTTAACAAAGTAATATTTCAAAGATGCAACTAGCAAATGTGAAGCAAACTATGTAAAACAATTTAGAATGTGGTTATTATACAAGTATGTTATGTGTATATATTATCCTTTTAAACGTGTAATTGTAAATCAAAATATCATAATATTATATGCACATATCTGTATAAAAACAACATTTATGTAAAACATGGATTTGGGTCAATTATATATAAATAACTATTTTGAACTTAGGCTTTTCAAATAATCATTTTTGTTTAATGAAACAGTTATGAAATTATTGCCACAGAATTACACGAATTTGGGACACACAACGATATGATTGGAGGTTTGGTAAGCTGAATTTCAGATCATAGTATGTATGTCCCTGAATCCTCCGGCACAGTTAATAAATAATGGCCGCTCCCAGCCAACTACTTTTTCAGTTCATTTGTTGCAGATAATGTAAGTTGTATCACAAGTATGAATGCCAACTCAATTTGATGTGTGCAAGGTATTTATTTATTATAAACACGGTAACATGGAATATGCTGGAATATCTTAAATAGTGAAATTAAGTGCATAGTCGATAAATTTGTACCTTTCAAAAAACAAGGGAAACGGTCTAAAAAGAAACACTTATCGAAAGAAGCCATTAGAAAAATTAAGTATAAACAAATGATGTGGAAGTCATATAGATGTACTGGAAATGATGAAGACTACAACATTTATAAAGAAGCACTTAATCAAGCTACAGCTGAAATTAGAAATTCAAAGAGAAGCTATGAAAAAAAATTAGCTAGTAATATAAAACATGACAGTAAGAGTTTTTATGCGTATATTCGAAGCAAACAGAAAGTTCAGGATAAGGTCGGTCCTCTAGAAGATAGTGCTGGAAATACAATATCAGAGGGATTCTTAATGGCAGAAGACCTGAATGAGTATTTTAGTTCAGTGTTTACCAGGGAAGATATTAGTTCACTGCCAGTACCAGAGACTAAGTTCAAGGGGGCAGATTCAGACTATTTAGTACAGTTAGTTGTAACCTCGGAAATGGTAGCTAAGAAAATAAGGGCTATGAAGGATAATAAATCACCTGGAGTGGACGGGATTCCGCCCAAACTACTATTGGAAATTGTAGAACAAATTAGCGTACCGCTTGCAACAGTTTTCAATTTGTCATTAGAAGAGGGAGTGGTTCCTTTAGAATGGAAAGAGGCAAACATTATACCGTTATTTAAAAAAGGTTCGAGAAACAAGTCAGAGAACTATAGACCAGTGAGTTTAACATCAGTGATTTGCAAATTATTAGAAAGACTAATTAAAGATCACATGGTGGATTTTCTTGTTAAACATAACTTGATAAACCCATCTCAACATGGGTTTTTAAAAGCGAGGTCATGCTTAACAAATATGTTATGTTTTTTGGAAGACATCATTAGGTGGGTAGATGAGGGATCACCAGTAGATATCATCTATTTAGATTTTCAAAAAGCTTTCGACAAAGTACCACATCAAAGATTACTCCTTAAGCTAAAGGCCCATGGCATAGGAAATGGTATAATAAACTGGATAGAAAAATGGCTGAATGACAGAAGACAACGTGTAGTAGTTGATGGGGAGGCTTCAAACTGGAAATCGGTATTGAGTGGGGTACCACAGGGATCAGTACTAGGACCTATATTATTCTTAATATATATCAACGATTTGGACGATGATATAACAAGCAAGGTGTTAAAATTTGCGGATGATACAAAAGTGTTTAGAAGGATTAAAAGTGATGGAGACAGACAGCATTTACAAGATGATCTTGATAGGTTGATCAAATGGTCTGAAAAGTGGCAAATGCTGTTCAATTTTGGGAAATGTAAATGCCTCCACACAGGTCATGGGAATGAAGAGGTAAAATATAAAATGGGGGGTACTGTTCTAAGTACTACTGTAAAAGAAAAGGACTTGGGGTTAACCATTAGTGCTGATATGAAGGTTTCAGAGCAGTGCGGAATTGCAGCGTCAAAGGGAAATCAAATCCTTGGATTAATTAGGCGAAATATAGCGTATAAGAAAAAGAATTAATAGTACCGCTGTACAAAACAATAGTGAGGCCTCATTTAGAATATTGTATACAAGCATGGAGGCCATATCGCAAGAAGGACATAGATATGCTAGAAAGAGTACAGAGGAGAGCGACTAAAATGATATCAAATCTGAGGGATCTTAGTTACGAAATACGCCTAAAAGAATGTGGTTTAACAACATTAGAGACCAGGAGATTGAGAGGAGATCACATAGAAGTGTTTAAAATATTGAATGGTTATGAAAATATTGATAGAAACATTTTTTTCTCAGTTAAGAAAAATAGAAGGACCAGAGGACATGAAGCTACATTAGTAAAGGAGCAGTGTAGATTAGATATAAGAAAGTTCTCATTCTCACAAAGGACTGTAAATGAATGGAACAGATTATCTCCTGATTGTGTTGGTGCTAGTAGCGTGAATATGTTAAAAAATAAAATCGACACACACCTTAAAAAGGCGGGATACATGTAGATAAAAAGTATTGGACTCTCGATAAGCCAAAAGGCTTCCTTGTCCACCTGCCATCCAGAGTAATTTTCTGGATGGCAATCTTGTTAAATCTTGTTAAACATCGACGCCGTCGAGCCCGAATTCATCGTACCTACTTACTATTACAATGACACAAAATATCATAACTAATACACTTATACAGCGTGACTGACCAGTGGCAGTGCATGTTACTACTGTTTTACACTATTTTATCTTTTGAATTGCCTTGTGCCATGTCTGTTCCATCGTGCACGGCGAAGTACTTTCCTCGCAGCGTTATTCTGTCGATATTCCTCTGCGCATTTCACCATAAAATAAACACATTCACAACGGCGTAGGTCTTCGTCCAT
Organism: Paraescarpia echinospica; assembly: GCA_020002185.1. Taxonomy (NCBI): domain Eukaryota; kingdom Metazoa; phylum Annelida; class Polychaeta; order Sabellida; family Siboglinidae; genus Paraescarpia; species Paraescarpia echinospica. The sequence goes on from CM034533.1 coordinate 40,182,888, forward strand.
CACCGTTTTATAGTCGGAAGTTGATATTGTTTATAAAAGGTGTACTTTTGTTATCTTCTTGAACAGGAGAGCTCCGAAAGAGCTCTTTGTTTTGCTCTCGTACTCAAGACGGCGTACTCAGTTGAGCACCTACTCAAGAAGTTTTATAACCACCGTGAGCATGGATTCTCCGGTGAGCATGAGATCTCGAGTCTGAATATGGAGTTGTGTATGAGCACCGAGTACGCTTTATAACCTCGGGCCCTGGCTGTTATTTGTCGAGCAGCTCGACAAATAACGTCGATTTTAATCGTTATTTATCGAGCAGATCTGGACGTGCATGCATGTGCACTTAAATATATTTTTAAGGCATCTCCGTTGACAGAGTAATTTTCTGAAGTAAATCAGAGGCTGTCGAATAGTTTACATGTAGTGCCTGTATTTGTTCGTTCTGGCGGGAAATGAAGACTTCTTATTCGTCGAGCTGCTCGAGAAATAACGCCGACTTCGTTCGTTATTTATTGAGCAGATCTGGACGTGCATGCATGTGCACTTAGAAATAATTTCAAGGCATCTACGTGGACATACTAATTGTTTGAAGTAAATCCGATGCAGTCTGATCGTTTCGTGCCTGTATTTGTCCGCTCTGATGGGAAATGAAGACTTTTCTTATGCGTCGAGCTGCTCGAGAAATAACGCCGACTTCGTTCGTTATTTATTGAGCAGATCTGGACGTGCATGTATGTGCACTTAATATTTTCAAGGCATCTACGCGGACATACTAATTGTTTGAAGTAAATCCGACACTGTTGAATCGTTTCATGCCTGTATTTATCCGTTGTGATGGGAAAATAAAGACTTCTTATACGTCGCGCTGCTCGAGAAATAACATAGTTCATACTTTGAGTGCCATGTTATCAGTTGTCACCATTTCTGATACAAAAATGAAATATATTACAAAATGAATTACATCATAGCCAAAATATAAGCAACATACCGAATTACGCACGCATATTCACATAGATTAAAAATGTACAAATCACAAACATTATAAAACAGACAACTAGGCTGAAACATATGTCAGTTTACAAAGAGAAAGTCAACTGAGAAAGTACTTGTAAATATTTTGGCATGTCTCCACATTTTTACATCCAATGTTATGTTTGTGTGCATAATTATAAAAAAATTAGTCTCATGAGAAAGTTCAACCTGCAACTGCATCATTTGCCGTGTTCCTTTGATCACAGAATTACCGTCATATGGATGTATAAATTACTTCCACTCACGTTTTATTGTCGTTTGTAATCCCGGATGAAGTAAACTGTAATTTACGCAGAGGACGCCATGGCATGCTGTTTGACTGTGTGCACGTGTTAACATATATGTCATGCAGATCGATTGAATATAGAAAAAACACTGCTAACTTATCTCCAATCATATATAGTTGTACATATGTCGAAATGACAAATAATTTAATTAATAATATTATCATATAGGTGTAACCTTGCTTTTAAGTGTACTGTACACTTAACAGAATGAATCGTACGTTGTCACATACCATAACAAACAACAAGGCAATACCTTTTTTTTAACAAATTTATAAACATCCACAATCAGTGATAAAATAAAATGCATTTGTTTATACGCTATCATTTTTGTAATTATTCCCACTGTCATCAGTACAAAAAGCAATAACATACCATTACAGTACATATCACACTGGACAAAAAATAATATATCTGTTCATGTCAAAATTGCATGTGATATTGGGCTTGAATTCCTTGCAGAGTGCTGAAGCCTTAACAGAAAGCATATCTACTGCCATTATGGGTCAAGCCCTAGCCACAAAATAGAGAAACTATATATATATATATGTATTTATACGTTTGGAACCGATTCGTGGTTGAAAGTGGAAATTATGGTGACTTGTGCAAGTCCGACCTGTCATCCAACGAAAAGTGTACAGAATCGGACTAACTGCGAGAACTGTAGGGCCTGGTGGCACTGCAGCTGTGCAAGCGTTACAAAAAAGCCACGTAATTTTTACTGCAATGAATACACAAGGCGCCTGCGAAATAAATAATGTGTACATCTTGTTACAACATCTGTTCAGGCCTCACTGTATAAACGCTAGCATATTCAGGCAGAACAGAGACGATAGTTCTAATAAACCAACTTTATTAAACGTGGCTGTTGCGACAAGGGAGCGGCCTGTTATTCTACTTTCTGCGGAGACGTCATTAAGTAATATTGTTACATCCCCTCCGTTTTACAAGCAACATGTACTCAACCAAAACGTACTAACGTATTAAAGTAATCAACTCATTACGTCTATGGATCAGCATCAATGTTTCGTAGTGGTATAAATAAAATAAAGTTGCCAAAACCTGAATGCAACATAACTGAATCACGAAACGTTCCAGCTAACACTAAACACTACATAACACACTATTTCACAACAGCAGCAACATTCCTGATGTCATGGTAAAGCCAAAATGGCATGGTCAACATGCAAACGCTCAATTATGAGAATAGCACCAGACAACATGTCATGCTCATACGAACATGGCAAACATGAACATATGGAATAGGATGGAACATCCACAAGACAACACACTTGCGTGTCTGCATCAATCATGTCTGTACTCATCAATGTTCATGTATCATCAGCTGTTCATTTAGACACAACATAGTCCTTGTAGGAACACATGGATGGAGCATCCACAATTTAACATACATGCGAGTCCGCATCAATCAAGTCTGCACTCATCAATGTTCATGTAAGTATCATCAACTGTTCATTTAGATACAACATAGTTCTTGTATTTGCTGGGTAGCTTGGATTTGTTGAATCTCTCGGACTTCCTGGGTGTCGTTGGACGTACCGGAGAGTGTGGTTCTGTCTGGTCACTCTGGTGTTGTTGTTCAACCGGTGTGTTCGGCTGAATTTCAACTGGTGTGTTGGCCCGAACTGGGTCAACTTGAGTGATTAGAGGGTCATCTTGGGATGGGATATCCATGGACTCCTCAACCAACACATGAAGTGGTGTTTCGTGTGTTCTTCTTAGGTGTACACGGTTGCGCCTGTACACTGTTCCCTCACTATCTTCAACTTCATAGGACCTTTCATCCAGTCGTCTCACCACCTTCGCTTTCTTCCATGACTTGACTCCAAGCTTGAATGGCTTCATTCGGACGGTATCACCTTGATGCAGATGTGGGAGATCTGTAGCAGATTTGTCATAGTACTTGGCTTGACGGCGTTGTCCTTTTTAGCATATCTGTTTCATGTTGCTGCACAGACGACCGCGACTCCAGAAGACTTTGAGCTGTTGGAAGAATTGTTTTCGTCCGCCTACCTAGTAGCCTCTGTGCAGGACTACTCCCCATTCCTTGAGTTGGGGTGTTGCGGATATTCAGCAGTGCTAAATATTGGTCATCACCAGCGCATTGTGCTTTCTTGATCATCTTCTTTGCAGCTTTCACCGATGATTCCACCTTGCCGTTTGAGCGACTGTGGTGTGGAGATGTCTTCACATGTTCGAATCCCCATTTCTTACTGAAATGAGCAAACTCGTCTGACACCAGTTGTGGACCATTGTCAGTAACTACAGTGTCCGGAATTCCCATTCTAGCAAAGTGAGCTTTGTGATTACTGCCTTGGAGCCAGTGGTTGGTAGATAGTCTATTTCCCAGAAGTTTGATCTGTAGTCAGTGGTGACTAGGTAGTCCTTTCCTTGGTAAGAGAACAGGTCGACACCGACCTTCTGCCATGGACGGTCCGGCACATCATGGCTCATCAGAGTTTCCTTAGTCTCAGAACGTTCGAACTCACGACAGGCTTCACACGTTTGGATGTACTCTTTGATTTCTGCATTCATGCCAGGCCAGAACACCAACTCCCTTGCTCTTCTTAGGCATCCTTCAATGCCAACGTAGCCTAGGTGAACATCCTTCTTAATTTGTGATCTCATGGATTGTGGAATCACAAGTCTTTCGCCGCGGAACACCAATCCATCAGTGACGGCCAACTCATCTCTGAAGTGGTAGTAAGGCACAGCAGGTGGCGGCACATCTGGTTTCTCGGGCCAGCCATGTTGCAAGACAGCTGTCAGCACTTGTAGAGTGGCATCTTGCTCGGTGGCATTACAAATGTCCTGGACAACATATTCTCTCATGGATAGATAGTTCACAGCGTGGATAGCTTCGAACTCAGTGGTCGGTTGTTCCTGTCCAGCTGGCAGGAAGGCACGTGACAGCGTGTCAGCGAGAGACATCTTCTTGCCTTCCAAGTACTTGACATCAATGTCATACGCAAGTGCACGTAGGAGCATGCCCTGTAGACGCTTGGGTGCTCTGTCCAGAGGTTTCTTTGTTATTGCCTCTAGTGGCTTGTGGTCACTGTAGACAAGGATGGGGCGACCATAGGTGAACTGATGCCACTTCTCAAGAACAAAGACGACGGCCAGCATCTCTTTCTCTATAATGGCATATCTGGTATCTGTGTCAGTCAAAGCACGACTGGCGTAAGCAATTGGTCTTCCTTCCTGAAGTAGTGCACATCCCAGGCCATAGTTGCTAGCATCACACTGAATGACCAGTTGCTTACTCGCGTCAAAGTAAGCCAGAGTGGGTGCCTCAGCCAGGAGTTGTTTCAGTGTTGTGAAAGCTTTCTTCTGAGCATCTCCCCACATCCAGGCAACATCTCGTTGTACAAGAGCAGCAATGGGACGGAATACATCAGTCAACTTGGGTACGTATCTCGCCAGGTAAGTTACTGTACCTCTTAGCCTCTCCACAGCTTTCCTGTCACACGGACTCATCATCTTCAGAACAGCTTCGACCTTGGATGGGTCAGGTTTCAGACCATCAGCTGTGACAACATGGCCTAAGATCTGGATTTCATTCTCATTGAAGCGACATTTCTCACGATTCAGTTTGATCCCACGTTTCTTGCATCTTTGGAGCAGCTTCTGGATCTTGACAAAGAGATCAGAGTCATCGTATCCATGGATGATAATATCATCAGCAACACAGTGAACATTCTCCAACCCTTCCAGTGCTTGTTGCAGACGCCTTTGGAAAATTTCACTGCTGACTTTTAAGCCGAAAGGTAGTCGTCGCCAACGATACCGCCCAAACGATGTTGCGAAAGTAGTCAGTAGGCTAGATTCTTCATCCAGTTCGCAGTGTAGATATCCTTGTTGCAAGTCACACACAGCAAATTTCCTGGAATTCACAAGCTTCGGTAGAATGTCGTCCAGCACAGGAAGCTTGTAGTGTTCACGCTTTGGGGCCAGGTTGAGAGGTCTAGGATCAATGCAGATCCTGAGAGCTCCAGAATGTTTCTTGGCTACAGACATTTGGTTCACCCAATCAGTGGGTTGGTCCACTTTGACTATGACACCAGTGTGTTCTAGTCGGTCTAGCTCATCTTTCACGGTATTGTTCAGTGATTCTGGTAGGGTACGAGGTGGTCTCACAACCGGTTCAGCATTTTGTTCCAGAGTGAGACGAATTTTCCCACCAGGAAGCGAGCCAAGTTTACCGTCGAACACTTTAGGATAGTCTTCAGTGCATGGAGTTTGAGCAAATCTACAGCTGGAGACTGAAGATACAGTTTCAAAGTTCTCGTAGTTCACCGTGATGAGCTTCATGCATTCAGCAGCTTTACGGCTGAGTAGTGGTGTCAGTTTGTCATCATCCACTATGACATAGTCCACTTTGAACTTGTCTCCTGTAGCAGGATTTACGGTTTTAGCTCGGCACTTGCCGAGAGCTTCAGTCTTCACATTGTTCCACATCTTCAGAGTGATTGGTTCTGGGCGGATATCTTTCTCCTTCACATACTTCTTGGGCAGTATGTTGACAGTTGAACCACAGTCAACCTGCATCTTCACCGACTGCTTTTCGACCAGCATGTTGCACAAAATGGGACCATCTTGTGAGGAGAGTGCGTACACATCGGCAGTGACGCAGCTGATATCGCCAAAGCTAGCACCGGAGCTATCCGAGTCTAACCCATCTTGTACAGTGAACAGTCTTAGGGCATTGCACATTCGACCCCTACATGCATCACACGTCTTGCCCCATGCAGGGCATAGTTCTTTCTTCATGGGGTGCGTTTTGCAGCAGAATTTGCATTTTCGTTGACTAGCAGATTTTCTTCCACCGAATGTCGACTTGGCAGTGTAGCGTCTCTATCTGGTGTCGACCCGATTCACTGCTTCTGTTTTATTCATAATTTTGCATTGTTCTTCAGCCTCTTGCATGCACCGGCAGATGTCTACTGCTCTGGGTAGATCAAGTTGCGATTGTGAAATGAGTTTGCTGCGAATTTTGTCACTCCTTACACCGAGGATTATCTTGTCAACAATCAGCTTGTCTCGCATACAATTGCAAAACCCACAGGTCTTTGCTAGATTTTTCAACACTGAGTAGAATTGTTCAAACGACTCGTTTTCCTGATTTCGGGTGTTAAACTTATACCTTTCAAAGAATTCTTTTACTTCGCCCAAGATATGTTCGTCAAATTTTCTGATGTTTCCAGCAGGCTTGACCCGTTCTTCTTCCGTCAAATCCATACCATTGAAAACGCGTAGTGCGTCTTTCCCAATACAGTGTAGAAGAAGTGCCGTCACATATCTGTCTGGCTTAGTGTCGAGTCCAGACACGATTAGATAGTTTTTCCACATTTGTTTCCACAACTTCCAGTTATCGACCTGATTGGTTTCCATTTCCAATGCAGGTGGAGGCGAGCCACTGGGCAAGTTCACATAGATATGATTCTGAGACCGATGGTCTTCGATATTTGGAGCAGCCACAGCAGGTGCCCCGGCGACAGCGGCCACGACGGCCGTTACAGTTGAATTATCGTCAGCCATAGTTCACTCTTTAACACAAATGTCACTTTTGACAGGACTGCCTTGCCATATTCAGTTACCTTCGATATCCCACCGACGCCACCATGTTACAACATCTGTTCAGGCCTCACTGTATAAACGCTAGCATATTCAGGCAGAACAGAGAGGATAGTTCTAATAAACCAACTTTATTAAACGTGGCTGCTGCGACAAGGGAGCGGTCTGTTATTCTACTTTCTGGGGAGACGTCATTAAGTGATATTGTTACACATCTGTAGGCTTGAGGTGATGCCAAGCGATGAAAGGTGTACAGGTGTAGGCTTGAGGTGATGCCAAGCGATGAAAGGTGTACAGGTGTAGGTTTGACGTGATGCCAAGCGATGAAAGGTGTACAGGTGTAGGCTTGAAGTGATGCCAAGCGATGAAAGATGTACAGGTGTAGGTTTGACGTGATTGCAAGCGATGAAATGTGTACAGGTGTAGGCTTGAAGTGATGCCAAGCGATGAAAGATGTACAGGTGTAGGTTTGACGTGATGCCAAGCGATAACAGGTGTACAGGTGTAGGTTTGACAAGATGCCAAGCGATGAAAGGTGTACAGGTGTAGGCTTGATGTGATAACAAGCGATGAAAAGTATAGGAATTGGAATTTACTGCAATTAAAGATATCATCTGTCGTTCAGAATAGTCTTGAATTTCTTTTTCAAATAACCTTGAACAGTCTTGACATCCACATCGCTAGTAGTTTACGCGGACACTGGAAAAAGAAACATCTTCATTTCCCACCAGAACGGATAATTACACGCACAAAACGATTCAACAGTGTCGGATTTACTTCAGACAACTAGTACGTCCACGTAGATGCCTTGAAAATATGTCTAAGTGCACATGCATGCACGTCCAGATCTGCTCGATAAATAACGAACGAAGTCGGCGTTATTTCTCGAGCAGCTCGACGAATAAGAAAAGTCTTAATTTACCATCAGAACGGACAAATACAGGCACGAAACGATCAGACTGCATCGGATTTACTTCAAACAATTAGTATGCCCACGTAGATGCCTTGAAAATATTTCTAAGTGCACATGCATGCATGTGCAGATCTACTCCATAAATAACGAACGAAGTCGGCGTTATTTCTAGAGCAGCTCGACGAATAAGCAATCTGATTGGTCATTACAAGATGCTCGAGAAATAGCCAGGGCGTTAATATAATCGCTGATGTCTTAATACTGAGTTGTCCGGTGAAATACGAGAATTCGCATTGTTCAGATCTTGTCGCGCATGAGGATGTATTGACTGTTTTTTTTATTTAGGTATCGTGTATGACGTTGGACGGACTGGACGAGGTTCCCGACAGGATCCCCCCCTCTACCTCTCTCTCTCTCTCTCTCTCTCTCTCTCTCTCTCTCTCTCTCTCACACACACACACACACACACACACACACACACACACACACACACACACACACACACACACACACACACACACACACACACACACACTGGTGCCATCAATGTACTGACTGGTGTCTTCATAGTAGGCCTGGGGTAATAGTAATATGTAATAGTAACGATTACAAATATTGAAGAAATGGTAAGGTTGAGCAAAAACTCAGTGTAATAGTAACAGTAATATGAAGCAATGTAATAGTAATTGACCTATTACTTTTATATTACTATTGAACATTTAAACCAAATTTCAACTACATAACAATTCCATGTGATTAGGTTATAGATTCCACTAGTTTCTCCAGGTTTTATGGTTGCTCCCCCTTGTCAACTTCAGCATGGCCCTGGTGAAGTTTTACTCTAGAGTGTTAAGCGTTTACATAGCAAGAGACATTGGTACAGTGTGACTGCTGCATTGACTGAAGGGATTAAACTGGGCTTTCACTGCTTTGAAGCCAGTTCTGCCAAATGCCAAGTTACCAAATACCCTTTTCAAGTAATCCTATGGGTTTAGTGACTGCCTCCATGGTGCACACAAGTCAGCTTAAATAACAGTGGGTGTCAAAAATATTCTGATGTATTTGTACTTGAGCCAATAATTAACTGTCCACCATGCACCAAGCAACAGTAGAGCAATGTGGTTTAATTATACTATAATTATTAGACTGTTATGTGGCATTGACTATTGCTTTTGTCTTCCATTCCAGTATGGTGTTTAAATATAAAATGGAATATATATGTTCTATCCTTAGTCAATGTAGTTAGTAGATTGTACTAAATATCATCATCATCATCACCACTGTGCAGCCATAGTGTCCCGTGGTTGGGCAAAGGCCTCAGCATGTCTTCTCCAAATCAACCTGTCTTGCGCTTTTCTCTAGTAATCGTCTAATTCGTCTCTCCACCGTCTCGCCAGTCTTCCTCTAGATCGTTTCCCTTCGTAAGGTTTCCAGGTTGTGATACGCGATGTCCTTCGGTTATCTCGTAGTCTGCTGATGTTCCCTGTCCAGGTCCTCTTCTGTCTTCTGATTTGTTATATCACGTCTATGACCTTTGTCTTCTTTGAATCTCCTTGTATCGCTGTCCCAGATAGACGTAGCTTTCAACGTTCTCTATCTGCGTCGTGTTGATATATATTGGTGTGTTTACTAAATATGGTATATACTACATATATGTATTTTGTCGTAAATATTTATTATTTTTATACTTTATAATACTTCTCTAATGATGTTGATGATGAAAGTACTTAACATTCTCAGATATTATTTCAAATACTTTGGGCATGGGTATCAATAAATGGCAAATTATATGTTTTTATGCACCTGTCTTCTTTAACTTCTTGAGACTGTGAGTCAAACAATTGTATTTATGCATGCATTGCATTATACCATAAAATGATCCGATAAAAACTATAATAGTAATAGTAATTGCTTCAAATGTAATAGTAATAGGAAGAATTCAGCATGTAATAGTAATAGGAAGGAAACAAAGTATTAGTAGTAGTGATCGATTTCATTGCAATGTAATTGACCCCAGGCCTGCTTCATAGTACAGACCCTCCCCCTCCCTCCCTCCCTCCCTCATTCCCTCCCTCCCTCCCTCACTCCCTCCCTCCCCCCTCCCTCCCTCACTCCCTCCCTCCCTACCTCCCTCCCTCTCTCTGTCTCTCTCTCTCTCTCTCTCTCTCTCTCTCTCTCACTCTCTTCCCATATCCCTCTTCTATCTCTCACCCTTTCCTATATCCCCTCCATCAATTCAACCCATCCTCCCTTCACTCGTATTTGGTTGCTGCTTTGACAACGTGGCGAAAAATAACTAACAACAAGGACTGGTTAATTGCAACACAAAGTGTGTTTACGCTCGACACTTCGATGTGACAGTCTTTACGAATTACGTCACAACCATTAGCGTAAAACGTCAATGACGAATGTTATCACTCATACCCCGACTCGATGGGTTAATGTCGGGTAAGGTGGTCGGTTTTCAAGTTTACGTGATTACGACGTCACACCGGCTCAGTCGGTGTCGGTCGGTGTAGCAACTGTAGTGGATACACTGCAGTAGAGGGAATCTGGTTTGGTCTGGCCTGGTTTGGTCTGGTTGGGTCGGGCGAAAAGTGCCGGTGTATCCCGGCTATTAAGTTTTTCTGTGTGAACACGGCATTATAGGAAAGAGTGATATAAATGTAACAAAGTGAAAGCTACAGCTACATCGCCGGAAGATGCCACGGTTAGCTTTTCATTAGGTATACAACTGTACGGTTGTGCTGATTGCATTTCTTGGCAATATTGTTTGGGTCGGTTCGCGTAAGCCTATACCGTCGTTTCTTTTTTCTTCTCAAATTTTAAAAAGGAAAGATAAAGACGGTATATAGCCGGACCCATCAAAATGGCATCGGGACGACACGGGACATCCAACAGTTCACCGTTCTGTTTCATCACCGGCGACTATCTCGCCAGACACAAACTTGAGTCTCCACAATGGCTTCAAATTCGTAACTCGACTACCTTCAAAAAGCTGACGGCTTGGCGTAAGGTTTAAACATTTACGTACGCGTTAGTTGAGAATTCAATGATGGCCACACCTACGATAAATGTGTTCAGCCTCAAAGAGTAAACAAAAGACGGTTGCAGCCAATACATTTTCCAGAGCGTGTGACCGCCAACACTCAGCGCCTATTTACCGGTTTATCCAGGCCTAGTTTGTAGTGATTCCAGTCTGAACAGACCAATTCAGGAGCTCACGCTTTGTTAGGACAGTCTTTGAATTAAACCAACTCACTGAGCCTCAAGTCTCGGCTAAAACACCAGACAAGTTCTACTGCTCTTCAAAACTATAGACGGTCACCTCCGTAATACGGTTAACTCCCGGTTATGACAACATCGGTAATACGGTCAAGTTGCGATTAAGGTTACCCAGCAGAGTGTAACGTTATATTCATAGTGTGCTGTGGGACATTTATCCGCGAATACGGCCACGTGCCATTGAGGAACTCGCAAAGTAAGTACAAAAGCTCAGGCACTGTCGATTAGTGTCGCCGTTACCGTCACACATGGCTGAATAGCCGCGATCAGCCGTCAATGATGACACTGCCTGACACTTAACGACCGGCCGGGTACAGGTCATAGAACGTAGGACCTAGTCATTAGTAGACTTTGGAACACAAGCTGACCGCTCGCTCATCCGTTTAATGAGCCGATCAGCACCTTTTTGAGCAAAATATAATTCTTTCTGTATCAATGTGTGTCTTTATATATAATATTTAACTGTCTTTCCGTTTTTCCTTCCTTCGTCTCGTATTCTCGCCCCTTCCTTCCTTCTCTGAGGGCTAGGTGAAACACGGAGGGTTATATGGGAGACTGGGGCTAGCTGAAACACGGGGTGTTATCTGGGGCTAGGTGGAGCACGGGGTGTTATATAGGAGACTGGGGCTAGGTGAAACACAGGGTGTATATGGGGCTAGGTGAAACACGGGGTGTTAAATGGGAGACTGGCGCTAGGTGAAACACGGGGTGCTATATGGGAGACTGGGGCTAGGTGAAACACGGGGTGTTTGTTATATGGGAGAGTGGGGCTAGGTGAAACACGGGAAACACGGGGTGTTATACGGGAGACTGGGGATAGGTGAAACACGGGAGTGTTGTATGGGAGACTGGGGCTAGGTGAAACACGGGGTGTTTGTTATATGGGAGAGTGGGGCTAGGTGAAACACGGGGTGTTATACGGGAGACTGGGGATAGGTGAAACACGGGAGTGTTGTATGGAAGACTGGGGCTAGGTGAAACACGGAGTGTTATCTGGGGCTAGGTGGAACACGGCGTGTTACATAGGAGACTGAGGCTTGGTGAAACACGGTATGGATGACTGGGGCCAGGTGAAACAAGGGATGTTATCTGGGGCTAGGTGGAACACGGGGTGTTACACAGGAGACTGGGGCTAGGTGAAACATGGAATGTTATATGGGAGACTGGGGCTAGATGAAACACGCTGTGTTATGTGAAAGACTGGGGCTAGGTGAAACACGGGGTGTTATCTGGGAGACTGGAGCTAAGTGAAACACGGGGTGTTATATGGGAGACTGGGGCTAGGTGAAACGCATGTTATTATATGGAAGACTGGGGCTAGGTGAAACACGGGGTGTTACCTGGGGCTAGGTGGAACACGGCGTGTTACATAGGAGACTGAGGCTTGGTGAAACACGGGGTGTTGTATGGATGACTGGGGCTAGGTGAAACACGGGATGTTATCTGAGGCTAGGTGGAACACGGGGGGTTACACAGGAGACTGGGGCTAGGTAAAACACAGAATGTTATATGGGAGACTGGGGCTAGGTGAAACACGCTGTGTTATGTGAAAGACTGGGGCTAGGTGAAACACGGGGTGTTATTTGGGAGACTGGAGCTAAGTGAAACACGGGGTGTTATATGGGAGACTGGGGCTAGGTGAAACGTGTGGTATTATATGGAAGACTGGGGCTAGGTGAAACAAGGGGTGTTATATGGGGCTAGGTGGAACACGGGGTGTTACATAGGAGACTGGGACTTGGTGAAACACGGGGTGTTATATGGATGACTGGGGATAGGTGAAACAAGGGATGTTTTGTGGGGCTAGGTGGAACACGGGGTGTTATATGGATGACTGGGGCTAGGTGAAACAAGGAATGTTATCTGGGGCTAGGTGGAACACGGGGTGTTATATGGGAGACTGGGGCTAGGTTAAACACGGGGTGTTGTATGGGAGACTGGGGCTAGGTGAAACACGGGTTGTTATCTGGGAGACTGGGCCAAGGTGAAACACGGGGTGTTGTATGGGAGATTGGGGCAAGGTGAAACACGGGGTGTTGTATGGGGTACTGGGGTAAGGTGAAACACGGGGTGTTATATGGGAGACTGGGGCTAGGTGAAACACGGGTTGTTATCTGGGAGACTGGGCCAAGGTGAAACACGGGGTGTTATCTGGGACACCGGGACAAGGTGAATAAGGGAGTGTTATATGGGAGACTGGGGCAAGGTGAAACACGGGGTGTTGTATGGGAGACTGGGGCTAGGTGAAACACGGGTTGTTATCTGGGAGACTGGGCCAAGGTGAAACACGGGGTGTTATCTGGGACACCGGGACAAGGTGAATAAGGGAGTGTTATATGGGAGACTGGGGCAAGGTGAAACACGGGGTGTTGTATGGGAGACTGGGGCTAGGTGAAACACGGGTTGTTATCTGGGAGACTGGGCCAAGGTGAAACACGGGGTGTTATCTGGGAGACTGGGCCAAGGTGAAACACGGGGTGTTGTATGGGAGATTGGGGCAAGGTGAAACACGGGGTGTTGTATGGGGTACTGGGGTAAGGTGAAACACGGGGTGTTATATGGGAGACTGGGGCTAGGTGAAACACGGGTTGTTATCTGGGAGACTGGGCCAAGGTGAAACACGGGGTGTTATCTGGGACACCGGGACAAGGTGAATAAGGGAGTGTTATATGGGAGACTGGGGCAAGGTGAAACACGGGGTGTTATATGGGAGACTGGGGCTAGGTGAAACACGGGTTGTTATCTGGGAGACTGGGCCAAGGTGAAACACGGGGTGTTATCTGGGACACCGGGACAAGGTGAATAAGGGAGTGTTATATGGGAGACTGGGGCAAGGTGAAACACGGGGTGTTATAAAACAAAGGCTAGGGTTGACAGCGACCAGGGCACTTATGATTGCCGTCGTTTACATCAACGTGTCACTGTCTCGGGCGGCCCTGTTGTGACCCCGGCCGGAATGGTATGTTATTTTACAGAATGTAATTTATAGATGAAAACGATGTAGTGTAGACTACAATGCCATGTCTCTTAGAGCCGACATTACACAACATCACTAATTTATAACCCTGTTGAAGTACTGAGCAAAATAAATGTCCTGTACTTGGTCTACATTTTTGTGACACTATTTAAAATATAATTAATTCATCGCGGCATATGGTTTGAGTCGCGAAAGCGCACGCTCGCATACCCACGCACGCATGCACTCACACGCACGCACGCATGCATGCATACATACACATTTAAGACACTAAAAGAGAGGAAGGACGTCGTTGTTTGTCTACCGGGGACTAGGATAGAACATGTGACTGACAGGGTAGAGAAGATATTGGGACATGGCAAGGGAGGGTCTATACTAGTTCATGTAGGAACAAATAATGCAGACAGGGAGGGAACAACTGGGATAGTACAGAAGTATAGACAGTTAGTGAGGAAGCTAAAGAAGACAAGAGTTGAACAGATTATTCTGTCAGGAATTTTGCCAGTAATGGGAGGAAGGAGGGAACGTATAGAAACTGCAAGACGATGGCGATCAACGCACTAGTTGAGCAGATGTGTGAAGAAGAGGGGGTGGGATTAACAGATTTATGGGGATACTTCGTTGGGAGGGAAGATATGTACTTGAGAGATGGTCTCCATCTTAGTGGAAGGGGGCAGCAGTTTTCTCAGAGAACCTGCTGCTATCTGTTGACAGTGGGACAGGTTGCATCTATTTAAACTAGATTCACAGGGGGGACTCACAGAAAAGCCTGAAACTGGAGGCATAGATAAAGGCAGCACAAATAAATCAGCAAAGAACAGTCTGGACAACTCTTCTGAAGCTGGATATAAATGTGCTTGTTTAAATGCAAGGAGTATAGTAAACAAAAGAAATGAACTAAACATTATGGTAGAAGATATTGACCCTCATATAATAGGTATAACCGAATCCTGGACCACCACCAATATATCAGATGCCGAATTGGGACTGACAGGATATGTAACGTTTAGAAAAGATAGAATAGGTAGAAAGGAAGGTGGAGTTATTTTATATATTACAGAATCTATCCAGGCTTATGAAATAAAATTAGAAAGAGAAGCAGATTGCGAAGAAGCTGTTTGGTGTAACATAGTTACAGGAAACTCAACGTTAACAGTTGGGTTAGTTTATCGAAGTCCAAACATAAGCATAGAAGAGAATAAAAAATACAAAACGCTATAAGGGAAGTAAGCCAACGGGACTGTATTATTATGGGGGATTTTAACCACGGGCATATACACTGGAAATCTCTACAGAGTATGGGGAGTGAGGACCACAAGTTTTTAGTTTTAGTTCAAGATACTTTCTTTTCTCAACATGTGCTAGAACCAACCAGGGGTGCGAATGTGTTAGACATAGTTTTGTCCTCACAGAATGAATTAGTTGACAATGTCAAGATATGTGAGTCACTGGGGAGTAGTGATCACAACCAGATACATTTTACTATCAAAGTAAAATCAGAAAGGAATAATAAAAAGCAGTATAGGAGAAATTTCCACAAAGGAAGGTATAAGGACATGAGGAATATTTAGCAAAGACAGATTGGAATAACACACTGAAAAATAAAACAGCAACAGAATGTTGGAATATATTAAAGAGTGAAATTAAGTGCATAGTCGATAAATGTGTACCCTTCAAAAAACAAGGGAAACGGTCCAAAAAGAAACACTTATCGAAAGAAGCTATTAGAAAAATTAAGTATAAACAAATTATGTGGAAGTCATATAGATGTACTGGAAATGATGAAGACTACAACATTTATAAAGAAGCACTTAACCAAGCCACAGCTGAAATTAGAAATTCAAAGAGAAGCTATGAACAACAAGTAGCTAGTAATGTAAAACATGACAGCAAGATTTTGTATGCGTATGTTCGAAGCAAACAGAAAGATCAAGATAAGGTCGGTCCTCTAGAAGATAGTGCTGGAAATATAATATCAGAGGGATTCTTAATGGCAGAAGACCTGAATGAGTATTTTTGTTCAGTGTTTACCAGGGAAGATATTAGTTCACTGCCAGTACCAGAGGCTAAGTTCAAGGGGGCAGATTCAGACTATTTAGGACAATTAATTGTAACCCCGGAAATGGTAGCTAAGAAAATAAGGGCTATGAAGGATAATAAATCACCTGGAGTGGATGGGATTCCGCCCAAACTACTATTGGAAATTGTAGAACAAATTAGCGTACCGCTTGCAACAGTTTTCAATTTGTCATTAGAAGAGGGAGTGGTTCCTTTAGAATGGAAAGAGGCAAACATTATACCGTTATTTAAAAAAGGTTCGAGAAACAAATCAGAGAACTATAGACCAGTGAGTTTAACATCAGTGATTTGCAAATTATTAGAAAGCCTGATTAAAGATCACATGGTGGATTTTCTTGTTAAATACAACTTAATAATCCCATCTCAACATGTTTTTTTTTAAAACGAGGTCATGCTTAACAAATGTGTTATGTTTTTTAGAAGACATCACTAAGTGGGTAGATGAGGGATCACCAGTAGATATCGTCTACTTAGATTTTCAAAAAGCTTTCGACAAAGTACCACATCAAAGATTACTGCTTAAACTAAAGTACAATGGCATAGGAAATGGTATAATAAACTGGATAGAACAATGGCTGATTGACAGAAGACAACGCGTAGTAGTTGATGGGGAGGCTTCAAACTGGAAATCGGTATTGAGTGGGGTACCACAGGGATCAGTATTAGGACCTATATTATTCTTAATATATATCAACGATTTGGATGATGAAATAACAAGCAAGGTGTTGAAATTTGCGGATGATACAAAAGTGTTTAGAAGGATTAAAAGTGATGGAGATAGACAGCATTTACAAGATGACCTTGACAGGTTGATCAAATGGTCTGAAAAGTGGCAAATGCTGTTCAATTTTGGGAAATGTAAATGCCTCCACACAGGACATGGGAACGAAGAGGTAGAATATACAATGGGGGGTACTGTACTAAGTACTACTGTAAAAGAAAAGGACTTAGGTTTAACCATTAGTGCTGATATGAAGGTTTCAGAGCAGTGCGGAATTGCAGCTTCAAAGGGAAATCAAATCCTTGGATTAATTAGGCGAAACATAACGTATAAGGAAAAAGAGCTAATAATACCGCTGTACAAAACAATAGTTAGGCCTCATTTAGAATATTGTATTCAAGCGTGGAGGCCATATCGCAGGAAGGACATAGATATGCTAGAAAGAATACAGAGGAGAGCGACTAAAATGATACAAAAACTGAGGGATCTTAGTTATGAAATTCGCCTAAAAGAATGTGGTTTAACAACACTAGAGATCAGGAGATTGAGAGGAGATCAGATAGAAATGTTTAAAATAATAAATGGTTATGAAAATATTGATAGAAATATTTTTTCTCAGTTAAGAAAGATAGAAGGACTAGAGGACATGAAGTTACATTAGCAAAGGAGCAGTGTAGATTAGATAAAAGAAAGTTCTCAGTTTCACAAAGGACTGTAAATGAATGGAACAGATTATCTGCTGATTGTGTGGGTGCTAGCAGCGTGAATATGTTTAAAAATAAAATCGACACATACCTCAGACGGGCGGGATACATATAGTTAAAAGGGTTGGACTCTCGATAAGCCAAAAGGCTACCTTGTCCACCTGCCACCTAGAGTTAATTCTCTGGGTAGCAATCTTGTTAAATGTCCTGTACTTGGTCTACATTTATGTGACACTACTTAATACTATAATTAATTCATCGCTGCATATGGCATGATTAGCGAACACTCGCGCACGCACGCACGCACGCACGCACGCACGCACACGCAAATACAAGCGCGAAAATGAAGTCAACAAAACGTCAAAAGCCGGCTAGATCTAGACAAAACCAACAACGCGCCAGTAGGTGCACCGAACCGTGACAACCACGACCTCTTGTTGAGCTACCACCCGTTTGATCAACAACGTGAGAAGGCGGCGTCGGGCGGGCATTGACCGAGCGCACACCTGTTGATGAATGTTTCTGGGACGACCTTTTATTAATGAGCACTGTGGATAATGTGTACTGACTGTTGTGCTGATTGTATATAAATTATTTCCGTTTATAGTCTATAGAAGTCATATAATTTCCGTGCATGGTATATGGACAGGGCTTGAAAGAACGATATACTCGACAACAATTGTTGTCGCCTGCAGCGTAATGGTTATGTTTGTACATTTACTTGATTTAGGTTACTCCGAATTATATTCTACGTCCTTTTTCGTGATAAAAATGCGTAATCGGTGTTTCTTTTTAACAAAATTAGGCCTACCTATTCGCTGACAAGCAATAAAGATGGAATGTTTCACAGTGCATGTTTTACTGTTTTGGAAACATGTTTTGGGTAATACACCTAATTTAGTTAGGTCCTAACTACTGGTTTTTGAAACAATGAATTTAATTCTTCTTTTTATAAATATACTATAGATATTCATTGGCAGGTTTTTTTTGGACACTGACGCCAAAAAGAGAATTAAATCCCAACTCAGTGAGTACACGGCAGGTTTCCCCATTCCCTGCGTGCCATCTTTAACTTCCTTTTGCATAGACAACATATAGATCTATGGGACCAACGAACGGCTTATATATGGGGCCTCTTCCAAAAAACAATTTGAATTGAATTTTATACGTTTGTTCAGATAGTAACCAGCTGGAACTGTTTCGTTCTTTTTGGCCTTGCCCGCATAATTAGATGATGATAATATTTTTAATGCATTATAAAATGCATAACTAGATTAGATGGAGCCCATACTGTGGCCATACTTGTTACCACTGTCACCACGCTGACCAATTCCAGGGCCCAATGCGTCCGCAGAGTAGCGTGGCCGAAGTCAAAACTTGCTAGAAACTGTCTGCAGTACACGCTAATTAATTATTCTATACGACATATGGGTCCTAACAGATAGCGTGTCAACCTTGCCCTAGCACCGACGCTGACGCTGGTGCCACGTTCGTCGGCAAAGGTAGGTCAGCCAGCAACGTCGCAGGTTGTTTGCGAAGTTGGGTCATCTTACTATCTGGGTCAATCCAAGCGTGACGTATTAGTGCCGTTATAAGCGGTTCGCCTGAAACCGTATGCAGTCACTGCTCCTCGCGCCGCGCTTTAATAGCAACGAGCACTGAGCCTGAGGCTTAGCCTAAGCCCTAGGTTTCACTTTAAGCGCTTTTATTGCAGCGTTTAGTTTCACTGGCCTAGGCGCGTCAACAATAACGACAACTTACACTAAAGTCTACACGCTTTGTAGCAACCGAATCGACAACATGGCACCGTCCGACATGTCGGGTGTGTTGCAGCCCTCTGAAATAAACTTTGATGGCTACTGGGGCAAGCCGACGTCAACGATCGACTGGTGCGAGTCGAATTACGAAGTATCGTACTACATCGCAGAGTTCTGTAAGTACCAAGTCAAGGCAGTGTTAGTTTACCGAAAAATGCTTTATTTCGTTCAATATGCTTCTCGGCCTTAGTCTTAGACCGTGATCGAGTTCTAGTTCTAGTTGTTTCCAGCACTCGGCAACGTTCTATTAACTGACTAGTCTGTATATTGTGTGGTTACAATGTTATGTTCTTATGAGGTCTCATTCAACTAGTCAGCCTTTTCCAGAACATTATCGCCAAGCCGACCTTTCTATGCTGGCACTGAGGGCGGTCACTGCCAGGGTGCTTGTCGTCCTCAGTGGTTCTTTTACGTCCCAAATTGAGACGGGACCGACATTAACGTGATCTCCGAGTCACGAGGGATACACAACACAGTCCCCAATGTTGAGAGCCAGGTTTTTACACCAAATATACCATACCTGCCCGGTCCGGGTATTGAACTCGGGTCGCCGGCATGTCAGGCGGATGTGCTAACCACTACACTATTGACGCATTTTCTGACACGATTTCACGTACCGTACTTCAATACTTAGGACAGTTGAGTAGTGGCCTACAATACATTAACTATATATTACAATAGAACACTGAACATAGTTTCTGTTTCTGTTTGCTTATGTTTCTGTTTGCAATACTGCATATTACTGGCACAACATGCCGAAGCATGTTTTCGGCCAGTGGTGTTGCTTCTATTTGGGCATGTCCCTTACCTGATTTTAAGTACTTAAAGGGAATAAAAACACCTATTGCTTGAATTCATATTATATTACATCCTGCTATATATTTGTCCACCATGCAAAAATTCAATGAATTAGAAATTCCAGATTTTATGCTGTGCATCCAGACTTTTTTTAATATGCATATTTTGTGCATGCTTTTCGGGATGCCGAGATATGACGTCACAGACAACATACACTCACATCAGGCCGACCCCTTGCATGCATTCAGAGTATGTTTACAAGCAGTGACGTGGGAACTAAATTCATATTGGGGGGGCTAACGGAGCTTCAGCACCACTGAAAAATGTTCGTTGCCGCATATCTTCACATCTTCCTTGTGGCTGTCCTGTCTCGGTTTGCTCGACTGTGGCATCGGAAGACGGGGGGTGCTGTTGAATAAACGTTCGCCGCTGTAACTTCAGCTTCTATCTGCGTTGGCTCGAGTGTGATATCGGAAGACGGGGGAGGGGGTGCTGTTGAAAATGTTTCGCCACAGACAAATTTTATTTTTTATGTGGCGCCACTGCTGTCAATTTAGCTTCTCTCCGCTGAAATGATGACATCTGAAGACGGAGGGAAGTGCTTTTTCCCCAGTGCTTTACTGGGGGGAGGCAGAAAACAATATGTCTACCCTCCAATTGCACACAAACCTTTCACAGTCGACAAAAATACACATTAATCGTCTCATAAAATTTACATTTCCACTCGCCATTGACGCTAGCCACAAAAACAAACATTCACACTCACATTTAATGGGGGGTGCAGAACCATATGTCTGCACCCCAGAGAAATTCCAGGGGGCAGCTGCCCCCCCCATATTCCCGGGTCTATGTTTACAAGGATAGCTTTTGGGTCGAAACGAACGTCAGAATGAATTATTTTGCGATATTCCGATGTAATACAAACACTAGTTATCACAAAGGAACAAGCAGTTATCTTACGATTCCTTATGAATCCAATTTTATTCAAAACAACGAATGCGAATGGGCCTAAAAGCCGGCGAGGTTTCGTGGAGCTTCGGCTCGTTTTCCGAATAATTATATAAATTGCAACCCACCGGAGAGAATCTACACAAATGAACTTACATAGCAAACAGATATTGTATCCAGCTACAGAAAGTAACATTGTTTAATCTCATAATCTCAAAGAAGGGGTTTCAGGCTCTTTTACAGATTGTGAGTCTGTGGAGTACCTAGGACATTTACATTTTAATTCAACAAGGGACAGGGAGTTTTGTTCCACTGTCTACATGTGCGTGGCCAGAAAGAGTCAGTGTAATTTCGTTCGGGGGTATGGTTGTGTGTATTTGTTGTTGTTTTCTCTGGTGTTGTGTGTGTGCTGCTTTGTTGGTAGATTGGCGGCAATGTTCAGCTCAATTTTCCTGTTTATTCCATTATTATTTGGTTAGTAGTTTGAGTCTGGTTTGTTTACATCTTGTCTGAAGTTGTGGCCATCCTAGGTCTTCCACTATCTGTGTTACACTTGTTCCAGATATAGCATTTGGTAACATACTTGGCAGACCATCTCTACTCAACATGAGGTCTGACAAGGCTTGTGTAGGCCAACTCTTTGGTGGTATGGCTGGTGATGCACAGGTTTCTCCGGATGAATCCAAGGACACTATTTGCTTTGTTTGTGATCTGTGACATGACATGTTCCATCTCAGGTCATGAGATATACTATAGTCAGGCCTATGTTTTTGATCTCATCTGCCTGTTGTAATGTGTGTCCACGTAGATGGTAATCATTATTGTATATATCATGCATATACCCTATATGCATGACCCAGTTAACGCCCCAGTAAGTCCTACTAGAGGAGTGGTGCCTACAAGTAGTATGACAGTTGTACACAGCCTCGGCTCTACCTGGCGATTTGGCAGGGCTGAGAAGGATTTGTGTCAAAGCTACTGTGGGATATTCCACTGTACAAAGATCACCACATTAATGTGAACAAGTAGCTAATAACTTAAGATTAAAAATTACCATACAGCGGGGCACAGTGGTTGAGTGTGGTCAGAATGCTGGACTGTCAATCGGAGGAACTGTGGTTCAAATCCTGGTGCCGACCTATCTGTGGTTCGGACCCAGGTCTGACCGGTGGTCTACCTAGACCATCAAGATGTTCTAATCAGCCGGACCAGCAACTTCCAAAAGTTGAATGCTCCAATAATATACTGAACGTTAAACACCAATGATCTAACCCTTGTGCACATGACGCATTTTCTGCGACATCAAACAAACTATGGCTGGCCCATATCATATATGCATCCTTGACGAACATATTACGCGATGTGTTGCATGAATTTGAAATGCTTTGTAACATTACCTGTTATTTCACATTCATGATATTATATCACACTCGACTTACTTATCCTCTTTGGGCCGTGTGGCACAGAAGGCCTGCACAAGATCTCGCCAGATAATAAATGTCTTTCTGAGCAAAAAATCATTAGCAATTTACAGTGCAGCACAGCCACAGAACATAAAAAGAGGAAGGCGAACATGTGTGAATGCATATAACACTAACATATAACACATGGAACTAAAATCATGTTGTTTTGTTCACTTGGGTGTGCATACATCCATCTTCGTGACCCCACCTCGTCCTTTGTGCGGGGGTCATCACGACAGGTCAGGCGGTGTCATGATAAGGTGCTTATCACCCCTCCACAATCACTGCAAGCATGTCTCCAGCAGGTCAGTGACAGAGTCATGCAGAGTTGTGTTTAGTTGTCGACAGAGTCATGTAGAGTTATGTTTAGTTATTGACAGAGTGGTGTAGAGCTGTGTTTAGTTGTGGATAGATTTATGTAGAATTTTTTAGTTGTAGACAAAGGGGTTTAGAAAAATTGTGTTTAGTTGTCAATAGAGTCATGTAAAGTAGTGTTTAGTTGTTGACAGGGTCATATATATATATAGAGTTGTGTTTAGTTGTTGACAGAGTCACATATATAGAGTACTCTTTAGTTGTCGGCAGAATCATGTAGCACTGTATTTATTCATTGACAGAGTCATGTTTAGTTGTCGACAGAATCACACATCACGCAAGTGAAGGCTGCGAACTCTAAGATCTACTCTCGTTTGCTTGTTGTCACATGTTCTAATATCCAACTTGAGATTTGTTTGTGTTCTGTTGCCTAGCAACCAGTTCATTTGTTACCTACAGGTGCTCTATTTCCAGAGTACACAAAGGCCTCATTCAATGAAGCCTTCTGCTCAATAATGCAACACTTTCAGTGACTGAGCGGCTAGGAATTGTTAATTCTGCTTTCAACAACACTCTGGGTCAGCACTTTCCAGTTGAATGGATAAGCAGCTTACTGATGTGTGAACTGCTACATTCAAGTAACTAGCTTGTCCACAATCAAAGCAATCCTTGTTACAGGAAAGCCGTCTGTAACATTGTCATGGTCTGGGGTTGGTAGGGGTCATGTACCTGTACTTAAGTACATTTTGTTCAGTTTTTGAAAAAATAAATACTTGTACTCAGTCAGTTGTACTAGTCAAAATATAAAGTGCTTTTCAAGTACATCACTTGAGTATTTAGAATACAAAATAAATCTTGTACTTGTCATGATATAAAGTACTTTTCAAGTACATGACTTGAGTATTTAGAATACAAAATAATACTTGTACTTGTGAAAATATAAAGTACCTTTCAAGTACATGACTTGAGTACTTAGAATACAAAATAATACTTGTCTATTGTTTTACCTGTATGAT
The DNA here is from genome assembly GCA_020002185.1 of Paraescarpia echinospica. Taxonomy (NCBI): domain Eukaryota; kingdom Metazoa; phylum Annelida; class Polychaeta; order Sabellida; family Siboglinidae; genus Paraescarpia; species Paraescarpia echinospica. The sequence goes on from CM034533.1 coordinate 40,206,823, forward strand.
GCACAACATTGATTGCCAATCCTGGTTTTTTCTTCGATTAATATTGTTACAGAAATCAGTTATTTCTACACATGCATCTTAATTGGCATCGACGTGATTATGTGAATTACATACCCGTGCTCTGATGGTTTTGCTCTCATGCCTGGGTTTGCTACACCCATAATAACAACGTATGACTGGTAAAATAAAGGTCCATGTTTTTGAGGTTCACTCTTTGGATCTGTTATTGGCCAGACATGTATTAAACTGTTCTCTGTTAATTATTATAAAGCATTTATAGAGCACCGTGTGTCCGGATAACAAATCTCAAAGGCGCTGACAGTCGTAGAGTATAAGTAAAAATACATTAAATGACCTAAAACATATTAAATAGAAATATTAAATAGAAAGGTAAAAGAAAATGATTTAAAAGCAGCATCTAAAAATTACATAAAATGTCAGTTAGATAAACCTGAATAAAAATAAATATATGTATATTTACAAGTGTATAATATATATATTTATGTACAAATGTAAGTTAAATGAATTAGCCATTTAAATACCTAAAATAAATAATGTGCTTAAATTAAATTTAATGAATACATATAATATGCTAATTAAAAAATAATAATAAATAACTGCAACCTTAGTACATAATCGAATGTCAACATTGCATAATATAGCAGCAGTAACAACTTGAATTCGATCTGCTGGCATATAGGCAACCAGTGTAGACGGTACAGAACAGGTGTTATGTGTTCTCGTCTCCTTGTCCCAGTAATGTGACGTGCTGCGGAATTCTGTACCATCTGCAACTTTCGCAAGTGCGTCTCCGGCAGACCATATAACACTGCGTTGCCGTAATCAATACATGACATTGTAAGTGGCTGGTCACGGGGAAAGTCCACGTACAATTGCGTATCATCAGCGTACATATGATAGCGCAGTTGATGATGTTCAAAAACATGGTTGAGTCCAAGGCAGTAGATCGTGAACAGAAGAGGTCCGAGCACGCTACCCTGAGGCACACCACATGTTAGATCGACCCTTCTTGAAATGATGTTGTCAACTTTAACTACTCTGACAGATACAACTTCAACCAGCACAGTGCGTTGCCACGCGCGCCAATTCTGTGCAGTTGATTGAACAGTAAATGGTGGTCGACAGTATCAAAAGCAGCAGCGAGATCTAGTAGCACCAGTATCACGCTCTTCTTGTTATCCAGAGAAAGCAATATGTCGTCCTGTATTCGTACTAGGGCTGTTTCACAGCTGTGCATTGGGCGGTACGCACTTTGGAAAATATCGAAGATGCAGTTTGCATCCTGTGCTGTCATATTTGGTTTGCAGTGCATCTCTCAGTGAGCTTCCTCTTTAACAGCGGTGTTACTACGGCATGTTTCATGGCGACAGGTATTGATGCCGACACGATGGACATGTTAACAATGCTGGTTAAAGCTATGATTCCATATGTACGGAAACGCAAGCGGAATGGGGAATACTTCTGTAGTGACGTCACTACTGGGAATTTCCTATCCGATTCGTGTGCGGATACGATTTGAATCGCCACACGGAGCTACTACTTATGTTATTTCCAACGAGCACTATATTCATTGTTTTGCCGCATGCCGCATGCCATATCCGTACACACGTGGAATCCTATCTTAAGTGGAATCCTATCTTAACACTGGTCTAAGAATGTCAATGTTAGATTTAAGCATGCTTCCAGAAATGACGTCAATGCTGGAAGAAGGTTTGGCTGGATGTCTGGCCCATCAACGGCCCATCAAATTGTTAGTGATGCTAATACATTGCTTTGGTATTGTGAGATGTAGCCTTGACTTCAGCACTGTGAAGAATGGCTGTGCATTGGCCCTGCTGTTGCCGTCACGCCTGGTCGATCAGCAACAATGTTGTGGCACAGGTGCAGTTCACTGTGCAGTTCACTGTACAGGTATAAATTACTAAAATACTAGAGTCACTAAACACTTCCCAAAACAGCGCAGTCCATCGTCGATCTGACACCTTCATAAAACAAATGTAAAAAGTGCAGTGTCGTGTCGAAATAAAAAGCTGGTAAAAATGCCAAATATACGAGAGCTTGCTATGGTCAAATAGAGGCCCAACACGTTGTCACATTAACATGTGGCATCTTTTGTCATTATTTTTCTTAGGAATCCCAACGAACCCTTACCGCTTGTGTCCAGTTACAGTATTATATATATTCAAAAAGATAACAATTAGCACCTGAATAGTATTACTTTTGAACAGTATGACTGAAATGTATTATTTTGGACTTAACCAAATGTATTTGTACATTTTTGTACATGACCAAATGTACTGTACATGACCAAATGTACTGTACATGACAAACTGTACCGTACATGACCAAATGTACTGTACATGACCAAATGTACAATGCATGACCAAATGTACTGTACTTTACCAAATGTTGTGTACATGACCAAATGTACTTTACTCTAACCCTAATCAAATCCTATCTTGTTGTTCCAGGGAACACCGTCAGTAACATTGTCATGATCATTCCCCCTCTTATCGGAGCACTCCTCGCCAAGAAAGACGGCCTAGAACTGAGATACATTGCTGGCCACCTCGGCATCCTGGGTAAACATCTTTGTCATCAAGTGCAAGTGTACATAGCACAGTGTCAGGCTAATCTACGATCATGTCAAGACATATTGCAGAGTTGTTTCATTTGCACAAAGCCTCGCATTATATACAGCTTGTGTGATGATTGATCAGGAAAGTGGAACGTTTGTTGAAGGATATATATATGGTGCTCCAAAGCGAACTGAGTATTACGTCGCACACATTTAATCTGTATACCAGCAAAAAATAGCCATTCAGGTCATGTTTCAAAAATGATTTTGGCACAAATGCTAGTTACCTTGTAATGTTATATTTTAATGTTCAAGTTATTTTCATCGACAAGCAATCCAAAACTAATAAAACATGCATTTACAAACCCATAGACTAAAAACTATACACAATGTGACGCAAAAGGACCTTGTTTCTCAAAATGTTGCTTTTTAAAGTTTACTTTTAACAATAGATAAAAAACTCCTGAAGATTTTTCAACAAATGAGGAACCATTTTAAAGTTCACAATCTGTGGAATCCAGAAATGCACTAAACTCCATTCCATTTTACAAGTTTGTGACGTAATATCCATTTTGCTGTGGCCAGTCACAAACTGGCCACGTGAAATCAAGAAAATTAAGTACTGATAAATGCAAACGAATAATCCCAAGTAAATAATTGTTATCATTTGACACACATCAAACGGTCAGTTTGCCTTTGCGATGAGCTCATAAATTGAGACAGTTATCTGCCGTTTGTGTGTACTTCACATATATACAGACCACTATCTGCTGTGTGTATGTACTTGACAAGTGTATTCACACCAGCGGTTAGTTTTACCCCAGTTAGTGCAGATTTTGCCCCAATTTCGTTTTCATGTTTTGTTTCTTTTTCAGTGGTTGGAATTGGGTCCTGGTGTTTCCATGGTACATTACTGTATGCAATGCAAGTAAGTTGGAACCACACCCAATGAAAAACGTACTCAACTACCTGTTCTATGATGCTGCCACCTAGTGGGTAGATGTGTCATACCAGAGGCAGACGTGGGGTCAAATACATTGAAATGTTTTTAAATACAAATACTCTTGAGGGAGTCAAATACAAATACTTTGAAATGCAAAAGTATTTAAATACAAATACATTGGAAAGTATTTCACACTTTTCAAATACTTTTTACTTTCAGACTACATTACAATATACAATATTGCTAGCCATGGTTTGTAGGTTCATAGGCAACTAACTTACGGTTACAACGAACCTGGCTTTTATGATGATGGTACCACCTGTCTTGAGAAGTCACCACCTTCTCTTAACCCACAGACAGCAAGCAAATATTAGACACAATAGCTGGCCTTAGCAGCCACTGCCACATTGGTTAGGTACCAGGTAGGTAGTTTGGTTAGCTGGGGCTTGGAAACTATCCCCGTTCGCACCTCCAGCCCCTGTCAGGGCATCCCCATCAGCTTGGTGTCACCTTTTCATCTTGTAAATTGCAATTAAGATTTACAAATATGATGTATAAAAGGTTCACCTCAATTGTTTTCAATGTAGTCCAACATTAAGTCTAAACTGAGGTGAAATAATAAACAAGCATCATCAAATTATGCTGCACTACGCCAAACGGCAAATATTACCAGTGCCTGGAAAAGATGAACTGGTTACCAGTGTATGAAACAATGGAACGCATTATCAAGTTACGTACAATTTGTGCATTAATGAATCTTTTGAAATTGGATGAAAAATGAAGTGAGACAATTAACGATTGTACCTGTTACCATTTTTAATATTTAATTAACGTTCACGCTGCATGTAGCAACTGATTTAAATATTCGCTTGATCATTTCCAGGTTATTATTTTAGCCGGTAGGGGGCAGCCAAAATCGTCAACTTGTGAATTACTTACGAAGTATTTTAGCTAAAGAATATCTAAATCGTTCGAGAATACCAATTTTAAAATGTTATTATAACGGAGATGTTTTGTTCGAAATTTGTTGTTGAATGCTGCCATATGTGCAGCAAATTCTACTGCAACGCCGGGCCGATACCGTTGCATAGGCTAGTGGCAGTGAGTGAATGACCAGTGCACGGTTGAGGAAAATCTCAGATCGACAGAGGGAGTCGGGCGGACGATGCCTGGCGGGCGATATAACTTCATGACCAATTAATAATAAACATATATATGTATATAGTGCTTAATTCCTATCAGTCAATACGTTGACATATTGCCACACCTTTACCATGTGTCAGTTGTACTGATCTGAACTACGCTATGGCACTAAGATGCCTGTCCCTCCGATGAGCGGACACCCACCATGTTGGGACACCTATGCTTGGATACAGATGTGTCCGCTGAAGAGAGGGAATACTGTAGTAACATTTCTCAACTCTTAAGAATTCAAACAAGAATAATTTTAAGTTGTCATTTATTGATAATCACGTTGTATGTATTTGAAAAAGTATTTGAACATTTCAAATATTTTAGGAAAGTATTTAAATACAAATGCAAATACTTTCATGTCAAATACAAATACTTTTTAAAAAGTATTTAACTACTTTCAAATACAAATGTATTTGACCCCATGTCTGACCAGGGGTGGGCACCCTTTTTGGGCCAAATTGGTTATTTGGTATTAGGTCAGCGAGAAATACACACGCGCGCACACACACACAATTACACACACGCATAAACACACTAGCAATGTCAATCCACATATGGTCGCAGTACCATTTGCAGGTACTAACTGTGACATTACTAGCCACAGACAACACTATGATGTTAAGAAATTAAATTTGACCGATAACAACCAAATAATACACACAGCACATCGGATATGCAGGAAACACAGCACACGTAGCATACAGATGCGTGCATACATGTGCACATGCCGTGTATGCATGCATGTTTATGTATGTATAGGTTCCATAAAGAACTATTCCCTTCTAAAATTGGTTGTTAGGTTCTGAGGGTGTATTGTGCATGGTGCTCGGGTTCACCCAGTAATGATAATCATGGAAAATGTTGTTAAATCACCGGGCTCTGTTTGATGCCAAGTAACGATGTCTTTCTCTTCCAGCTGTTGGATGAGTTGCCAATGATCTGGTGCTCCAGTTTCCTCATCTATATGCTGTGAGTAGACCACAAGTGTTAATGAGACTTAAACTCAGAGTCATAATCCCAATTTTGCTCTTTAACCTTTGTAACCGTAAGAATATTTTTAGGCATGCTGTATGCTTACCAGAATGAATACAGTATTCAATGTGCGGCTTTTAGTGGAAGGTTTCGAGTTGGCGCCATTTCAAAACATATCTTGCTGAATTTATACAAGCGCTGTTGGGAATCAAAACACATTTTGTGTTGCAGTATGAATGAATGAATGAATGAACGAACGTTTATTCGAAACAGTGGGAACAAAAATGTATACAAGACAAATAAATTTAACTATAATACAAATGAGAATGTACACTGTACAATTTTTAATTGTCAAGTCATTGACTTGAAAGTAAGTTTACCTCTGACATGCTTATTTAGACATTAGAGTTACGTTGATTGAACTTGCTATTCCCTACTCTAGCAGTCATAATTGATATCGTGTAAGGGAAGATATTCATTTTTCATGTTTAAAGTAGATGATAAGTACACGTGTTAACACATGGTATTTACCGCAATGGCTCAATTAGATATGTGTTGATGATTTTATTTAGATTTCCATAACCAGTCATCTCTTAAATAAAAGGTTCTTGCATTTACGCTTAAATGCAGTTTTAGTATTAGTAGTTTTTAGTTGATCACTTAGAGAATTCCCTAATCGAGTGAGTTGCAGTGTTGCTACATACATGTGCTGTGTTGCAGGGTGGAAGTGGATGGCCGGCCTCGCAGTCAGAACATTCCCCTCCAGGTCTTCCTCTTCACCTACTGCCTCGTTGTCACACTGGTGAGTCACTCACTCACTCACTCACTCACTCACTCATCCACTCATCCACTCACCCACCCAGTCACTCATCCACTCACTCACTCATCCACCCACCCACCCACTCATCCACCCACTCACTCATCCACTCACTCACTCAACCACTCACTCACTCAACCACCCACCCATTCACTCACTCATTCACACCACTCATCCACTCACTCACTCACTCACTCACACCACTCATCCACTCACTCACTGCTGGGTATTGTGATACTACATGGTATTGGGATACTTCTTGTTATTTGGATACTGCATAATATTTTTATACTTCTTGGTATTGCGATACTACTTGGCATTGGGATACTATGTGGTACTGGGATACTACTTGGTAGTGTGATACTACTTGGTATTGTGACTCTATTTGGTACTGGCCTTTGGGATACTACTTGTTTGGGGATATTACTTGGTATTGCCATCATATTTGGCATTGCCGTACTGCTTGGCATTACCAAGATGGCATTTAATGTACCATTTGCTATTGGTATGGTTCTGACATACTGCTTGGTACTGGGGTACAGATTTATTTTTTAAACACCATGGACTAAATTTAGTTCGGTGTTCTGCTATCATACTTCGGAAATTAAACAGGGGTCCACACTCTCCTCAGCCCAGTTGTAATGGTTCCCGCATGATAGTCAAGGCCAACTGACCTAGCACAACTTGCCATGCACTTAAATCTGCCAAGTCTGACGTCTGGACAGCTGTGAAACAAACAGTCGAATTTTATGGAACACATGAAATGTTTTCTTCATTTTTTGTTTCTTTCAGTTGTACGTCGTCATCAACAAGCCGGTTTTTCACGAGGTGAGTCGTTATGTGTGGTAATTTCTCATGAAACGTCGACAAACTGTTTGTTGCTATAAATCCTAATAAATTTAGTTTAGGAGACTGGAATTATGTTTATCATATCCGTCTCAATGAGAGCTTTCGTGGGATGTATACTTTTACTTATGTATCTTGAAAACCTTTAGTACTATCAATATCATCAATAAAGGTGTCATTTCCAGGCACTACCCAACATTCTTGACGTGAAAAAAATTCTTTACTATGTACCGTGAGAAAAACTACATGTGTCATACAGCAGTGTGATATATTTCTCAAATGGCCTACATTTCAGCATCCATTGACCACTTTTTAACAATCCTTTGAAAAACACAACATTTTTTCTGATTTATTTAGTGTTGCCCTAATTAATTTGGTGAAACTGTAGGTATGCAGCATGCATATGCAGGCAAACACAGGCCAAAACATGCATAAATAATGTGATTGTTCAACCATTCTCAAAGCTTATGCCGTGTACCTTTAGGGTAAAATAACTTGAAATATATGCAACAACGGTATAAATTATGCAGGACACACTAATCACCAAGAGCTATGTTGATGTATCAAACGAGACGGCACACTCTACCATCCACGTTCGCATTCATGAAGTCCTTGAGCCATAAAAAAAGGCAACTAACCGCATAAAAAGCTATCTATTTTTGCCCCCTCAAAACCCTATATTTCATGAGAAATTACTACCAGGTATATATATATAAATATATATATATACAAAATGTCAACCCAGCTACTGGCTTTCACAATGTAACGACTGAACGCGATTCATTTGATGATTTAAAAAGTATGCTTTTTTAAACTGCCAGCAGGCAGCACATATTTGGACATCAAAGACCTGAATTCACATGGGATAACCCAGTTGAGCAAACAGCTTTTGAAACATATTCTGAACCATTTTAATTTGATGAAATACAAAATAGTTGCATTCACAGTAATTTTTTGTGAAATTTCGTAAGAACAGAGTGTTTGCGAGATATCTTAGACTCAAGTTAACACGAAAGTTTTCCTAGAAAGTATTAAATGAGGCCCTATATATATGCACATGTATGGCATGCTGAGGCCTTCACCCATCCACGGCACACTATGGCTGCACAATGATGATGGTGATATATATATATACGGATTGTATTACTCTAAAGGTAATTTTAAGGTAATGTATTTGTTAATTTGAATACTAAATATTTTTGTTAACTTTTCTTATGATCCCATGTATGTTTTACAGAAATTACAGCATGTACAGACCACTTAATGGGCTTGTCCCAGATAAAGGCACTGTATAAAAAAGTTAATAATAAAAGTGTATTGTTTAGGTCGCGTATGGACTGATGGTGATAGTGCTGGTGGCTCTTTCCTTCCGAATTGTCAGGTGAGTGAGATTCCCACCAGGTAGAAACAGGTCATCCCTGACCAGCCACAGCAAAGTGGTTATTAAATCGCAAAATTGAGTCTTGTACTTTTTTGGATTCCACTGAAATTGAGCTTTAAAACGATACCTTATTTGTTGAGATATCTTCAGTAGTTTATTTATTGCTAAAATTGAAGCAAACTTTAAAACAGCGACATTTTGAGAAACGACATCATTTTGCCTCATATTCTCTGTTGTTTTCTAGTATATTAATTCATAGATGCATCTATTATTAGTTTTTGAATTGCTTGTTAAGGAACAATAAGCTGGAAATTGAAAGTTGACATTGTAAGGTGTGCATTTCTGTCAAAATCACAAAACTGATGGTTGATAATTGATCGGTTACCTAGATAGCTATTTTTGTCTTGTGTGCAGAATAGGCTTGTGCAACTTAAAACCTGGTTCTCTGTGGCGGGCCACGTTCGTCTGTGTGCTAGTATTGACAGTGTATTTACAGAGTACAGTATACACAGTTTGATTATGTTGTCTGTGTTATCAGCTAGATGTCACTCTCAAGTGTCACAGGTCCAAGTGTTTGTTTTATGATAACACTTGAGTGACACCAACAAATAGTGTAAATATTATTCCTGCTAGATATTGACAAATTTACTACTTTTGTAAACATGCGGTTCTGTTCTTGTACCACAACGTAACACATTCGCAGTTTGCTATAACAGTCGGCACCAGCCATGCTGATATGAAGTACTTTTTTGCAGGAATTTCTTAAAATCTCAAACAAAACTACCCATTCACCTGTAAAGGGATAACTTAATAATTGCAGACAAAGATTTGTGACACTAAATTCAATGAAGATCACATATATGGTAGAAACAATTAGGATCTCCATACTTGATAAATATACCAGTGAAAGCTGATGTCACTATCACAGAACGACACCCAAATTACGAAAAGTATCATAATTATCACAGTCATTATATGATACTGTGATATGTTGTTCTGTCACATACTTTTTGTCATTCCATGTGTATGTATGATGTATATCATAACATACCTCGTGTGTTTATATCACAGACATTGTCATATCTTGTGTGTTTATATCACATTATGTCATACCATGTGTTATCACTTATATTATATCCCACCATCAGAGATATTGGGAATAGAGAGATGAGACACTCAGTACATGTGGCGCTCTCCAACAGCTTACGAGTACACAAGTGCAGTCAAACGGCGATGCAGCATGGAAGCCAGTGGTGGGCTGCCTGGGGATGTAATCATTCCCGGACAAAATGCTCCAATATTGTATTTTCCACGATTCCCGAAGGATGACGAACAGTATATAAATGTTTCCGATTGGTGGTAAACTTGGTTGGCATGTTAGTATTCTGTGTAAACACTTTAGGCTTCAGAAAACCAACACAATACCGCATTGTCACAGAATTTTGCAATGCATGAACTTGGGACACTCTAGTATAAATTTTTAATTTAAAACAAATGAAACGATTTGTTTTGTGTGTTTGATCACTGCTCACTGTTTGATCACTGCTCACTGTTTGATCACTGCTCACTGTTTGATCACTGGTCACTGTTTGATCACTGGTCACTGTTTGATCACTGGTCACTGTTTGATCACTGCTCACTGTTTGATCACTGCTCACTGTTTGATCACTGCTCACTGTTTGATCACTGCTCACTGTTTGATCACTGCTCACTGTTTGATCACTGCTCACTGTTTGATCACTGCTCACTGTTTGATCACTGCTCACTGTTTGATCACTGCTCACTGTTTGATCACTGGTCACTGTTTGATCACTGGTCACTGTTTGATCACTGCTCACTGTTTGATCACTGCTCACTGTTTGATCACTGCTCACTGTTTGATCACTGGTCACTGTTTGATCATCACTGTTTGATCACTGCTCACTGTTTGATCACTGCTCACTGTTTGATCACTGCTCACTGTTTGATCACTGCTCACTGTTTGATCACTGCTCACTGTTTGATCACTGCTCACTGTTTGATCACTGGTCACTGTTTGATCACTGCTCACTGTTTGATCACTGCTCACTGTTTGATCACTGCTCACTGTTTGATCACTGCTCACTGTTTGATCACTGCTCACTGTTTGATCACTGCTCACTGTTTGATCACTGCTCACTGTTCGATCACAATGTGTGGTTTATGTACATTCCAATTATCCATAGGCATATACTAGTATGCCTAAATTATTGCCTGTACTAGTATGCCTAAATTTCTACCTACATATATGTTAATTTTAAGCTGTAACTTGGGTGCTATATTTAAATTGCAATTTATCTGTTATAATGTTAAAGGAAATAAAAATAAGGCATTAGCTAAAATCCTTTTTCCATGTATACACAAAGTTTAACATTGTATGTAACATTTGACAACATTAAACAAATACAAAAAAATACATTTGTAGCATAAATTCGATTTTAAGCCAGTCTGTGAAGCGATTCCCGCGGAAAATAAAATGTTAATGAGCTAGGCGATCACGTGGTATCGTGACGTCACTTATGACACACACTCGCATCAGGCCGACCCTTTCCATGCATTCAGAGCATGTTTACAAGGATAGCTTTTGGGTCGAAACGAGCGTCAGAACGAGTTATTGTGCAATATTCCGACGTAATACAAACACTAGTCATCATAGAGGAACAAACATTTATCTTACGGTTCCACATGAATCAAATTTTATTCAAAACAGCGAATGGGCCTACAAGTCGACTAGGTTTCGCTGAGCTTGGGCTCGTTTTCAGAATAATTATATCGAATGCAACCAACGGGAGATAATCTACACCAATAAACATACATAGCAAACATATATTGTATCCAGCTACATAAAGTAAAATGTATAATCTCATAATATCACTAGAATATCGATATATGAAGGAGTTGTACAACTTATCATAACAACTTAAATCAGTCAGAGAATTTCCGTTGGTCCCGCTGGCTCAGTGGGTAGGCGCGTTGGTTACTAGTCATTTATTTTACAATCGGGCGACGCCGGTTCAATCCTGACAGCATGCAAACTTTTGATTTTCTTTACACTTTTTTTGTTTATGTTTTCAAGTAATATAAACAAAATCATTTTATACTGTAATGCACTGTTTGTAAATAATTTTTATTTTTGTAGTAACTATTTATTCGCCACAAAAATAAAAATATGGTCATTATATAACGATGTTTCTAAATTTTATTTATCCAAACAAATATAATGTAATGGATATATAATTTATTAATTGTAAATATATTGTACGGTAATATATTGTAATTATATATGTGAAAAATTATATATGTGAAAACAGATTGAGATCTGTCTGAATAAATACAATTTAGAAACATCGTTATATATAATGACCATATTTTCATGGCGAATAAATAATTACTACAAAAATAAAAAAAATATTTACAAACAGTGCATTATAGTATAAAATGATTTTGTTTATATTACTTCGTGAAAACATAAAAAAAAAAGTGTAAAGAAAATCAAAGGTTTGCATGCTGTCAGGATTGAACCAGCGCCGCCCGATTGTAAAATAAACGATAAGTAACCAACGCGCCTACCCTCAGTGGGTAGGCGCGTTGGTTACTTATCGTTTATAGCGGGACCAACGGAAACTCTCTGACTGATTTAAGTTGTTATGATAAATTGTACAACTCCTTCATATATCGATATTCTACTGATATTATGAGATTATACACGTTACTTTATGTAGCTGGATACAATATGTGTTTGCTATGTATGTTTATTGGTGTAGATTATCTCCCGTTGGTTGCATTCGATATAATTATTCTGAAAACGAGCCCAAGCTCGGCAAAACCTAGTCGACTTGTAGGCCCATTCGCATTCGTTGTTTTGAATAAAATTTGATTCATGTGGAACCGTAAGATAAATGTTTGTTCCTCTATGATGACTAGTGTTTGTATTACATCAGATTATTGCACAATAACTCGTTCTCACGCTCATTTCGACCCAAAAACTATACTTGTAAACGTGCTCTGAATGCATGGAAAGGGCCGGCCTGATGCAAGTTTGAGTCATAAGTGACGTCACATCTCGGCATCCCGAAAAGCGCGCCAAAAATATGCATATTCGAAAATGTCCGGATGCACACCATAAAATGTGGAATTTCTAATTCATTGAATTTTTTATTTTTTTGGCTTGGTGGTTGTGGAAATAGATAGCAGGATGTAATATAACATGAATTCGAGCAATAGATGTTTTTATTCCCTTTAAGGTAAAAATTGAAATTAGGCGAGATTCCAGGGACATTGTTTTAGTGTAGGAACATTAATGTACCGTATTTCACCACATTATCGCCCATGGACGATTAGGTCGAGATATTTTAAAAGTGGGGGTGGGCGGTTATGCAGACATGGACGCTAACGTAGATCCGCATTATCGCCCCCCCACCATGCAAAAACAATCCAAACAACGTAAACTTAAAGCGGGTGTACGAGATAACAACTGGACATCGACCAGCGCCAGGTTTCACAAAGGCCAAAACGTTTGTACCATATATGAAGCGATAAATCATTGCATGGTGACAGCTTGTAACATTTAGGTACCCCTAAAGTGTTTTCTAGAGCCATTTTGAGATTTTGTTCCTAGATTAGCAATATTATTCAATCCCAAGTAGAAATACATCATGTTACATTCATAGTGCTGCATCTGGTGAATGAGATGTGAAGCTAAATCCAATGTACTGGTGACACCTACTCTAGTGAATATAGCCTACCACCAGAGGGAGAGAATTAAGGGCGAAAGACCGATATTATGCACCACCCGCAGTGTTTATGGTACTCGTATGCCACTAGAGGGCTGCGCATTGGAGTGTATCATATCCCTGTTCCTAGTATCTCTGACACCATGTGTGTTTACATCAGATACGTTATGTCTGACAATGTGTGTTTATATCACATATACATTGTGACTTACCATGTGTATTTATATCACTTATATTATGTCATACCATGTGTGTTTATATAACAGACATTATCTCCTCCCATTTGTGTTGATATGATATACATTATGCCATACCATGTGTATTTATATCACTTATACTATGGCATTCCATGTATGTTGATATCGCATATATTATGTCATGATACTGGTGTTTATATGACAGGCGTGTCGTGTCATGTTTCAGACGATACGAGCACTCTCTACCTCTAATGCTGGCCAGCTCTCTCACCTATGGCATTGGTTTTGTCATCTGGAACATTGACAACGTCTACTGCTCTCATGTCAAGTATGTCTTTCATGTCAGGCGTGTCAGTGACCACAGCTTAATCTATTGTATCAAAACATCACAACTCCTTGAAGTTGTGGTGTAAACCTGTTAGTTAGATTACAGGGAATTTAAATTAATTAAATTAAGCTTGTTATGGTGCAGTCACATACAGGTGCATCCCACAATTTATGGTGTAAATATGGAAATTATGTTACAGGGAACACCAACATAGTGCTGTTTGTGATGTAAATATGGAAGTAATATTATAGGGAAGTGGTGCACAGTGTAGGTTATGATATAAACGTGGAAATTATGTTACAGGGAACTGATGACAGTGTTGGTTGTGGTGTAAATATGGAAGTGGTGTTACAGGGAACTCCGACGCAGTGTTGGCTACCCGGTGAAGCCAGTCCTGCAAGGTCACGCGTGGTGGCATCTGTTCGCTGGCATTGGAACATATCTCTTTGTGCTGTTTGCGTAAGTCACCTTATCCATCCTTTAGATGTGTTCCTCTTTCATTTAGGTGTCATAGTGTGTTCCTGTATATGTCAAAATTATATTCATTTATATGTCACAACGTGTCTCATTAAATATCACAGTGTGTTACTTTTAGATGTCACAGTATTTCCTTTAGATGTTACAGTGTGTCTCATTAGATGTTCCAGTGTTTTCCTTTATATATATTACAATGTTTCATTAGATGTCACTGTGCTTTCCTTTAGATGTCAGTGTTTCATTAGATGTCACAATATGTTTCACTGTATATCACAATGTGTTCTTTTAGATGTACTTTCGCTGTCTTTGTGCATCAGATTAACAGTTGCACAGTGCAGGAAATGTCACTTCTCTTTACATTGTTTCTTGTTATTGTGTTGCTTTAACCCAACTGTTTCTTTTCCGTGTTTATAACTACAATGTTTTTGTATTCTACGATACATCTAACTATAATTCAGCTACAACATGTACATTTGTGTGTTAATAAATTCATCCTAAACGCTTTTTATCTCGGGCACCAAAACTTTCATGGGTCCATCTATAACTGCTGGGAAGAAAATAATTAATTTCTTTTTGGAAATTCATCATGAGATAAGGGTTCAAGCTGTATGTTAGAAGATTGTCAGGGACATTTTACATAACTTGCAGTCATCATAACAAGCATGCATAACATTATGAAAAAATTTCTGTCATCTTCATTAAACACCAGGCATGAACCTTTGGGAAACCGTCCCCTGCGTCTTTGTGTTTATAGTACCCTGTAGATCATGCGATCAACCAGGTGTGGTTGTGTAATTATTGTTCTAATTTCTTAACACAGTTCCCGTGTATATTAATTAACATACTGTATTAGATATTAAGCTCAACTCTTGTTAACAATTAACTGCATCGGATGTTTAAGTTCAACCCTTCATAATAATTGACTGCATCAGATATTACGTTCAACTCTTCTTAACAATTAACTGCATCCGATGTTTGGTTCAACTCTTTTTAATAGTTTACCACATGAGATGTTAAGTTCAACTCTTTGTAACAGTTTACCACGAGATGTTCAGTTCAACTCTTTGTAACATTTTACCACATGAGATGTTAAGTTCAACTCTTTGTAACAGTTTACCACATGAGATGTTCAGTTCAACTGTTTGTAACAGTTTACCACATGAGATGTTAAATTCAACTGTTTGTAACAGTTTACCACATGAGATGTTCAGTTCAACTCTTTGTAACAGTTTACCACATGAGATGTTAAGTTCAACTCTTTGTAACAGTTTACCACATGAGATGTTCAGTTCAATGCATTATAACTATTTACTGCATCAGATGTTACGTTCCACTCTTGTTAACAATTTACTGCATCATATGTTAAGTTAAACTCTTTGCAACTATTTACTACATCAGATTTTTAGTTCCACTTGCGGTAATAGACCATTGTTCTATATTTCAGAACGCATGCTCGAGCTAGATATCTCTGTCGTCATGTTGAGCTGAAGGTAACACGCACATTTGGCTTGGTATTCTTGATGACATGTTGAAGTGATGTTGGTGTAGGCATTATACTGTTTTAGTGTCCAACTTGTGCTTTTAAAGGTAGCATAATTAAAGCACTTTTTTAGTTTAGCCTTTTGTTTCAGCTTCCAGTTATAAAATATAGGACACTGTCTGTTTAGTATATTATGTAATCGCCAGTCACAAGTATTTGTAATATGAGTCAAGAAGACTCCTATGAAGACCAATCTTCATGTTTATTTACAATACAACATAACACTGCCATGGTTACATTACAATGTGATGTTGTCATGTGTTCAACATGACATTGCCATGTTTACTCACTAGAACTTGACACCGTCATGTTTACACAGTACAACATGATGTTGCAATGTTTACTCACATGACAACTTGGCACTGCCATGTTTACCCACATTACAACTAGACACTGTCATGTTTACTCACAGTATTATAGTCTTGTTCGAAAGCGAGTAAGCACGTCACGTGCCTGTTTCGTTTGATTACTGACATCTTCTCATGATGTAATCATTCTCTTTCAGTCTTCCCTCGGCGGTGTCTTCCCTTACATCCGGGTACCGTCGAAGACAGTGTCTTGAGCAACGACAATGACATGTCATATGACGCATCTATCCAGCAATGACAGTGACATCTCGTATGACACATCTCTTGAGCAGCAATTTTGACAAGTCGTATGATGTGTGGATATTATAGGAGCTTCCAAATTGCTCAAGTCATGAATGGTGTATGACTCTTTCATGACCTATTTCAGTGACATGACTCTGTGAGTCACAATCATCCATGGTTGCTTAGCTGACTGTTGGACCGGGTCTCACAACAGTATATGTTAATGTGCGTTTTGCACGACGGGTTTATTTTTTGATATTTCCAGCCTATGCATCTGCTATTGTTTTCTATTGTGGTCTGGCCAATTCTCACAAGGTTTACTGTGAACATTTCAAAACATTTTGGTTAGTCTGTGACCTGGTTATGTGTTGGTTACTTGCTGTTTATTTTGCATCAGCCATGACTACTTTGTCTTGTGTATATCTTGACATACACAGGAAAAAAGCATAGCGAAACCATGCAAGTATTTATAAATATAACTCCTAAGGGCCAGTGACTATATTAATGACTAGAACGAGAGAATATGATAAATCAAATGTTTGGTTGATACAGTGTGATACCATCTTGTGACATGAGTGACAGGTGTAGACTGTTGGAATGTGATGACAGTCTTGTGACATGACTGACAGATGTAGACTGTTGAAATGTGATATCAATGACAGATGTAGACTGTTAGAATGTGATGACAGTCTTGTGACACCAATGACAGATGTAGACGGTTAGAATGTGATGACAGTCTTGTGACACCAATGACAGATGTTGACTTAGAATGTGGTGACACCAATAACAGATGTAGACTGTTAGAATGTGATGCCAGTTTTGTGACATCAATGACAGATGTAGACTGTTAGAATGTGACAACAATCTTATGACAGCTATAACATATGTTGACTGTTAAAATGTGATGCCAGTTTTGTAACACCAATAAAAGATGTAGACTGTTAGAATGTGATGACAGTCTTATGACACCAATAACATATGTAGACTGTTAGAATGTGATGACAGTCTTATGACACCAATGACATATGTTGACTGTTAGAATGTGATGACAGTCTTATGACACCAATAACAGATGTGAACTGTTAGAATGTGATGACAGTCTTGTGACACCAGTGACAGATGTAGACTGTTAGAATGTGATGACAGTCTTATGACATCAATGACAGATGTGAACTGTTAGAATGTGATGACAGTCTTGTGACACCAATGACAGATGTTGACTGTTAGAATGTGGTGACACCAATAACAGATGTAGACTGTTAGAATGTGATGCCAGTTTTGTGACATCAATGGCAGATGTAGACTGTTGGAATGTGATGAGTCTTATGACACCAATAACAGATGTGGACTGTTAGAATGTGATGCCAGTTTTGTGACACCAATGACAGATGTAGACTGTTGGAATGTGATGACAGTCTTATGACACCAATAACAGATGTGGACTGTTAGAATGTGGTGACAGTTTTGTGACACCAGTGACATATATAGACTATTAGAATGTGATGACAGTCTTGTGACACCAATGACAGATCTAAACTATCAGAATGTGACGACAGATTTGTGACACCAATGGCAGATATAAACTGAAACAATGTGATAACTTGTAATACCAGTATATAATGCTGAAATGTGTCTTCCATAGTTGTTATGTATAATATTTTTTTATGTTTAGTTTTATTGAAAAAATTATTACAAATATATATTACGTTAAGTTCACTATCTTGTTGTATTTGGCTGTGCTACAAATGTAATGCTTCCTTCTTTACTGTTGTGGCAACGTAATATGTCAAATGACTGTGTTAATTAATACTGTTGTGAAACCATTATCAACAGTACTGATATCATGACCCATGTCATATTATGGTCCTATTTAAATGGTCACATTAAATTGGCTACTTTGAATATAATTGTATACATTTTGAATATTGACCATGCTGAATCATCACATTAAATTGATCTTTGAACGGTTACATTGAATTTATTATGTGTAACTGTTAGTTGAACTGATCATATTGAACTGGCCAAAGTGAGATAACCAGACTGAATTTATCATGTTGAACCAATCGTGATGAACTGATCAATTTGAACTGATTATATTGAACTGATCACATTGAGCTAATCATGTTGAACTGATCATGTTGAACACATTAAAATGATTACATTGAACTAATCAGTTTGAACTAACGTGGAGGTGGTTTGTTGGGAAGTAAAGGTGTAAAGAATTGATGCTTCACTTAGATACAATGGTGCTGACTTGTTTTATTGTAATCATAATAATAGCCTATGTCCATTCACATACCTCAGAATAACTTGTATCAGATATATTACTGCTATTTGATTAGCTACTTTGAACTTCAGCCTTTGAACACACGTGTTTTCTTTATTGTGGTTTGTGTGGTTACATCTGGGAGATGTTTATTTATGTTTGTCTTGTTAATGTGGGTAAAGTTTATTCATGTTTGTGTTACTATCAGTACTATGTATGTCACCGTAGTACCTGTCTTATGACCGTAGTACCTGTCTTATGTTTATTAATATTTGTGTTACTACCAGTACTGTGTATGTCACCGTAGTACCTGTCTTATGTTTATTAATGTTTGTGTTACTACCAGTACTGTGTATGTCACCGTAGTACCTGTCTTATGTTTATTAATGTTTGTGTTACTACCAGTACTGTGTATGTCACCGTAGTACCTGTCTTATGTTTATTAATGTTTGTGTTACTACCAGTACTGTGTATGTCACCGTAGTACCTGTCTTATGTTTATTACTGTTTGTGTTACTACCAGTACTGTGTATGTCACCGTAGTACCTGTCTTATGTTTATACTGTTTGTGTTACTACCAGTACTGTGTATGTCACCGTAGTACCTGTCTTATGTTCATTAATGTTTGTGTTACTGCCAGTACTGTGTATGTCACCGTAATACCTGTCTTATGTTTATTAATGTCTGTGTTACTACCAGTACTGTGTATGTCACCGTAGTACCTGTCTTATGTTTATACTGTTTGTGTTACTACCAGTACTGTGTATGTCACCGTAGTACCTGTCTTATGTTTATTAATGTTTGTGTTACTACCAGTACTGTGTATGTCACCGTAGTACCTGTCTTATGTTTATTAATGTTTGTGTTACTGCCAGTACTGTGTATGTCACCGTAGTACCTATCTTATGTTTATTACTGTTTGTGTTACTACCAGTACTGTGTATGTCACCGTAGTACCTGTCTTATGTTTATTAATGTTTGTGTTACTACCAGTACTGTGTATGTCACCGTAGTACCTGTCTTATGTTTATTACTGTTTGTGTTACTACCAGTACTGTGTATGTCACCGTAGTACCTGTCTTATGTTTATACTGTTTGTGTTACTACCAGTACTGTGTATGTCACCGTAGTACCTGTCTTATGTTCATTAATGTTTGCGTTACTGCCAGTACTGTGTATGTCACCGTAGTACCTGTCTTATGTTTATTAATGTCTGTGTTACTACCAGTACTGTGTATGTCACCATAGTACCTGTCTTATGTTTATACTGTTTGTGTTACTACCAGTACTGTGTATGTCACCGTAGTACCTGTCTTATGTTTATTAATGTTTGTGTTACTACCAGTACTGTGTATGTCACCGTAGTACCTATCTTATGTTTATTACTGTTTGTGTTACTACCAGTACTGTGTATGTCACCGTAGTACCTGTCATGTTTATTAATGTTTGTGTTACTACCAGTACTGTGTATGTCACCGTAGTACCTGTCTTATGTTTATTAATGTTTGTGTTACTACCAATACCGTGTATGTCACCATAGTACCTGTCTTATGCTTATTAATGTTTGTGTAGTTACTAAGTAAGAAATATGTAGCCTCAGGATGTATAACTTCCAATTAATTTCTGTAATAAGTCACCATCTTGTGATAATGTTTGCTTGTATCTAGATGGATTTAGCATTACTTAGCTTGCATGAAACCGTTTGAATAGTTCTCGAAGGCTATAATTTTGTTATAGATATTCAATGTCAAGTTAAGTACTTGTGGTTTCTTAAATTTTTGCATGACGCTTTTATTGTACAAACTTGTACGTGACATATTTATTGATGTGTGTTCTTTAATCATTCCAACTGCTGTGCCATTTTCACACCTATGGCATGTTTACTTGCCACATTAAACAATTGTGTCTTATCAGATTTACGTGTATTGTTTTCAAACACTTACACCTGTGTCAACACTACATGTACTGGTCAGCTTGACAAATCTATTTTACCTACCTAAGTCTATACTCGTACATTACTAAAGGCCCGTTTGTATGAACGATACTAATCACCTGATTATCAGGCAACACATTGTTGTCAGAACAATCGGATGCATCGTTTCTTGGCTCGTTCAAGAAACAATGATTGGTCGGGTGACACTGTCACCTGACGATTAGATCGCTCATGTAAACCAGCCTTGCGAGACAAATTAGCAAATAATACACTTCTTTGAAATAGAATGTACAGATATAAAATTACAGTTTGCCAAAGGCAAAGCTGATATCAAAGAGTTCAGTTAGTTGACTGGGCCATGCAGGTCCCCAATAACAGGAACATTGAAATCGTACGTACTACTCATTGCAATCACACATACACTAACAACTATATGTAGCATGCAGTGATAATCCACTTGAGTCCCAACACTATATACTCCTGTACTATACATAAAACAAGCAAAAGCGGGCGAAGCCTCAGAATTCCTTACCTAGCTGTGTGTAATAATTATTTAAGTATATATTTTTACAGTAAGTATAGACTGTTTATTTTTATCATTCCTTTAATTTTCTAAAAATACAATAATTAAGTTACCAAAATCATGATAATAAATAGACTACACAACTGTTAAAATAATAATGAGATACCCCAATGTTTGCAGGTGCACTCGCAAAAGACAGCGACAAGCATGTAAAGGCGGAACAGATAACGTACGCATCCCTGTGAATGTGGTCCGGTTCTCTTGGTCCGCCCGGTCCTCATGGTCCGCATTTTAGTGTGCGCCTCGAGCAAGTCTTTATGTAAAACTAGCTGAATGATATCTGGCTTTGGCCTTAGCACAGGAAAAAGACACTTAATTGCTTCATAAAGCTGCATTCATGCCAATGGATATCAAATTAACTATATGGCTATGCACTATAGTATGTGAGCCATGC
This sequence comes from Paraescarpia echinospica, assembly GCA_020002185.1. Classification (NCBI taxonomy): domain Eukaryota; kingdom Metazoa; phylum Annelida; class Polychaeta; order Sabellida; family Siboglinidae; genus Paraescarpia; species Paraescarpia echinospica. Next base: position 40,228,634 of record CM034533.1, read on the forward strand.
ACTCGCCAAAAATGTGCACCGAAAATGGACTGGCGACTGTAACGAAATATTGTTTTAATGATAAACAGCTCGGATTTCACACCGTTTGTCTAGTATGCTATTTGGTCGATATCAGCAAAGTGTACCAAAAAATGAGATATGCGAATCATGTCAATGCCAATGGCACCATGCCATTTAATTGGTTGGTTGTTTGTGTGTTAGTGCGTGAATGAGAGACACACACAGAGAAACAGAGAGAGAACGCATTATAATAAATAATTTGCATTTAGAAGTAAGAACAACTAAACAAAACCACAGAAGAACAAACAGGCATCTCACTCATCCTTGCGCGCCAGGGGTCGCTGCTGCTGATTACGTCAGTGCCAGCCAGCAGTACCCCCTGGCTGATCGCTTTGCGAAAGTATGAAATCGCTCACTAGATCAGTGGATCTCGGCAGGTCAGGTGGTCATAATAAAACTGGCTCGTGTTACATGCAATGTTTAGGAAAATAATAAACTCTACTAACAGGCTTTTCGTCAAGACGCTTTATCCCATTATCGCCCTGGGGCTCACCCAGGGCGAACGCCTACATTTTCAATTGCACCGCACAATCGTCTTGAAACTCATCCACCCATACTAATACTATCATTACTAATATTAATCTAATACAATACAACTTGGTCTCCCAGCTAAAACAAAAATTCCGACTCCACATCACCATTAAAGCTCAGCTGCGTACCCGACCAGTGAACGGTAAACATGCCCTCGTTTATTTCCTGGCATACCGGCTTTCTCTTCCTACTTCTGCTTGCCTACGACATTGAAGACAACCCAGGCCCTCGTGCAGTTAAGTTCCCGTGTGGTGAATGTGGCAAAGCAGTGAAAGTGAGATATCATGACATAGCATGTGACAACTGTGAATCTTAGTTCCACACTAAATGTATCAACATGAGCGATACAGTGAACTTTGCTCACACATCAAGCACGCCATGGATATGTTGTGCCAGCGGCTTGCCCAACCTTTCCAGTGCACTGTTTGTGGCAACCCCTGAAACCACCATTAGTGGTAGTGAAAACACACAGGACACTCGGCATCATTATACAGATCACCCCTCCCTTGAAAACATATCAAGGGCACCATCTCTCTCCCACTCTGCGCCATATTGGATAAGTATCACATTTCCGCTTCCTGTATTATTGCGTTGGTTAATTCCATACCTTGTTCCTGTTGTACGCTCTCTTGCCTCGTCTTCCGTTTTGAGATAAGTCTGTTCAATAAATGTTCTCGTCGTTATCGAGTCTTTCCCTTCTATACTGGCGTGGTGGCAGCGTTTTCACTACTGAAGTGGATAGATACTAGTATAGCCAAACAAACGGCACGACGAATGCTTACTTTCTGTACGCAGTAATTAACATTGAACATTGCCGGCATTTGCATACACGATTGAGCTACACGTCAAACGCGACAATGGCTCAGTCACAGAGAGCTCCAAAACAGTGGTCTCTTTCAAAACACGAAACACTGACGTCATATGAGAGCTGGCGCCAAAACCTCCAATATACTCTATCATTGGACGCGAATTTCGCACCATTCCTACTCGACCAGGTAACATGGGGAAAGAAAACTAACACTTCTCCACTCAGAGGCTTACTTGGCGATACCGAAGACACACCAGGCTTGGTTAGGCGAACGGCACAACAAAAAGTCGCGCACTTAGAATTAATGCTTGCGCCAATGGCTATTAGTTACTATTCCATGATTGTTGTTCAATGGTAATATTGTCGTGACCCCTAGTTTCCGGGTCACGGCCTCGCATGTTTGGATACTTCCTGTTGTGAGTTGCAGTTTTGTGTTCTCTTACTAAAACACTGTTCTAGTTACGCATACGTACTAGTGTTTGTTTGTGTGACTCGAAGTGTGCATTTGATCACCTAATGGCGTGGTGGCAGCGCTCACAACGAACCCGCTCACCAAAACGGGCGCAATAAAAGCAGATACACATTGACAGTCCGCCGACCTCACGGCGCAAACAGCTAGCCGAAACGGCTCTGTATCACTAGCAGGTGTGGTAACAACATGGCTAACAACATGCAACGCGCACCGAGACAGTGGTGCCTCACAAAAACGGAAACGGTCAACACATTTGATAACTGGCGCCAGAACCTCTTCTACATCCTCTCACTCGACCCAAACTTCGCCCAGTTTATCGCCACTGACGCTAAATGGGAGAAGCGATGTGCAGCACATCCAAACCGCGGCTTCACCGACGAGAATGATCATACAGCCATTCAGCAAGCCTACATGCTCGATCTAATGTTAGGCCAAATAGCGAACTATTGCCCAGTCATATCGCGCAACACGATCGCCAAAAACTCAACCAGTTTATCCGGTATCTGGCAAACTATCCGACTGCACTATGGGTTCCAGTCTACAGGGGCCCATTTCCTGGACTTTGCTAATATCCACCTACAAGCTGACGAACGCCCCGAAGACTTGTATCAGCGCCTAGTGGCCTTCGTTGAAGACAACATGCTACAAGAGGGAAGTGTCATTCTGCACCACGGTGACGTCATACACGTTGACGAAGAAATGTCTCCTTCCCTAGAGAACATGGTAGTACTGACCTGGTTACGACTTATCAACCCCGCACTGCCTAAGCTCATAAAGCAACGATATGGCACAGAGCTGAGGTCAAGAACACTAGCATCGATCAAGCCAGAAATATCACAGGCACTCGAATCACTACTAGACGAAATTGCGTCTGCTGACACCGCAAAGGTTATGCGCACCGAGACTAGGCCTAACCTACGCGGACAAAGACCAGCGTTCTCAAGACGACAACCGGCACCATCTAACAACCCTAGGCGTCCCACGAGCGTGAAGACTTGCCCTCTTTGCAAACAAGTAGGCCGCAGTGATGTACACCACTTCCTCAGCGAGTGCTCGTACCTTCCGGAACAAGATCGCCGCTACATGGCTAAGGTACGACAAGTCAGTGATATCATCGACGGAGTCGATGAAGGCGACGACGAAACCTACGAAGTTTATGACGAACGCCCCGTAAACACCACTACCGTGCAACGTATCGATGTACGACAATCGCCTTACCTCGACGCGTTCCACGACCATCACGCCGTTCGAGTGACGATCGATAGCGGTGCAACGGGCAATATGATCCGTCATGACACGGCAGTGAGATTGGGGTGTACTATCAAGAACTCTTCCCAATCGGCTCACCAAGCTGACGGATCATCGCCTCTAACCATAGTTGGCGAAATTACCATATCACTCGCCCGCAAAAATAAATCATTCCAGTTCTGTGGACTAGTGGTACAGAATCTGGATGTCGAGATGCTGGCCGGGACACCATTTATGGAAGTCAACGACATTACCATCCGTCCCGCCAAACGAACCATCACCCTCGCAGATGGCACCACGTACACATATGGTACAACACAGAGGGCCCTCAACAGGCATGCAGTCCGCCGTGCCCACATACTGCGAGCACCACCAACCAACATCACTGTGTGGCCAGGCGACTTCGTGGAAGTCGACCTGCCTTCAGACGCGTATATCGCAGACGCCACATTCGCTCTGGAACCACGTCACGATACCACCGGCAACAAAGGAGTACATGAGAACGATGTGTGGCCACAACCTTCACTAATCACCAGCGTAGAAGGTGTATTGCGCATACCAAATCTCACGAACTCCACTCGCACACTGAAAAGAAACGAACACTTTTGCCAAATTAGAGAAGTGTTCGTACCCGACAAGGCAACATCCATACCAGACAGTCAATGCACCAGCGTAGCCGTAAGCATACGCACACGCAGCTCGAATGCTACTGCCATCAAACACTCAACAGCGGTCACCATCGATCCTGATCACGCGCTCTCCCCCGACGAACGAGCGGCATTCCGATCGATCGTGGAAGAGTATGACGACGTATTCGACCCAAGCTACAGTGGATACAATGGTCACGTGGGACCATTCAAAGCTGTTGTCAACATGGGCCCAGTACAACCGCCCCAACGTAAAGGACGCCTACCCCAATACGCACGAAACCAGCTCGTAGAACTCCAAAACAAGTTCGATGAACTCGAGACGATGGGCGTGTTCGTCCGGCCTGAGGATGTACCGGTCAACGTCGAGTACCTCAACCCGTCATTCCTGATAAAGAAGCAAAGCGGAGGACACCGACTCGTCACTGCCTTCACTGACGTAGGCCGCTATAGCAAGCCGCAGCCTTCATTGATGCCTGATGTCGACAACACCCTACGAAAAATCGCACAATGGAGGTACATAGCGACTACCGATATGTCCAATGCGTTCTACCAAATCCCTCTATCGCGTGAATCAATGAAGTACTGCGGAGTAGTCACTCCGTTCCGCGGTGTACGCGTATACGCTCGCTCAGCGATGGGCATGCCCGGGTCCGAAACCGCACTCGAAGAGCTGTTGTGCCGCGTACTGGGAGATCTACTCGAAGAAGGTGTCGTCGCCAAACTGGCAGACGATATATATTGTGGAGGAAACACCATCGCCGAACTCCAACAGAACGTAAGACGATTGCTCCAAAGCTTCGCCAACAGCGGGTTGCGCCTGTCCGCTGCCAAAACAACGATGTGCCCTACTACGACCACGATACTTGGCTGGGTGTGGAACCTCGGCTCCATCCATGCAAGCCAACATCGCATCGCCACCCTAGCCAGCTGCGACGCTCCACTCACAGTCAAAGCGATGCGAGCATTCGTCGGAGCCTACAAAATGCTAGCACGCGTCATACCAGGATGCTCCGCCTTGCTTGCCCCGTTCGACGAAGTAACGGGTGGCAAACAGTCAAGTGATCGCGTCACATGGACCGATGCATTAAGAGAAGCCTTCAAACACGCACAAACCAGTCTTCAGACTAACAAGGCTATCACATTACCTCGGCCAAGTGACGAACTATGGCTAGTGACGGACGGCGCTGTCAAACAGTGCGGTCTAGGAGCCACCTTGTACGTGATGCGCAATGGCAAATTGATGCTGGCCGGATTCTTCAGCGCAAAACTCCGCGGACGACAGATCTCCTGGTTGCCACGCGAAGTAGAAGCACTATCCATCGCAGCCGCTATCAGACATTTCAGCCCGTATATCGTACAGTCAGCGCACAACACAGCGATACTCACAGACAGCAAGCCTTGCGTACAAGCCCACGAGAAGCTTTGTCGCGGTGAATTCTCCGTCAGCCCGCGCGTATCGACATTCCTATCAGTCGTCAGTCGGTACCAGGCAACTATTCGCCATCTCGCCGGTTCAGCTAATGTTCCATCAGACTTCGCGAGTCGCAACGCACCCACATGCCGGGAACAACAGTGCCAAGTGTGCTCCTATATACGACAGACTGAAGAGTCAGTCGTGATGCAACGCGTTACAACAGACGACATAACATCTGGGAAAGCTCGACTTCCGTTCACCAATCGTTCAGCATGGCTCGGCATTCAAGCAGACTCATTCACACCTTACACAAGGAACACGACCATCCAAAAAGGTGACAAACGCGAAAGACGTCAAAAGATACCTTAACGTCGCATCAATCGCTCGTGACGGTCTACTGGTCGTACGACGTAACGACCCACTGAGTCCTACACGAGAGTGCATCATCGTACCGCGAAAAGTCCTAGACGGACTAGTAATGGCCCTGCACATCCAACTGGATCACCCGTCTTCGTACCAGCTAAAGCAAGTCATGCATCGCTATGTATTCGCTCTCGACCTCGACAAGTCTGTCGAGTCCACCTCGCGCAGCTGTCATCACTGTACGTCGTTACGGAACACCCCAAACCTAACTATCGCGCAATCTACCAACGATCCCCCAGAAGTAGTGGGTATCTCATATGCAGCCGACATCATCAAACGAGAAAGACAACTGATCTTGGTGCTACGCGAGTGTGTAACATCATACACGGTAACATGCTTCGTCAACGACGAACGACGCGACACGTTACGGGACTCCATCATTCAACTCTGCATCGGCCTCCGACCGCTTGATGGACCTCCTGCCGTAATACGCACAGACCCAGCTCCTGGATTCGCAGCTCTCGTCAACGACGCACTGTTGAACAAGTATCGACTCACCATCGAACTAGGACGGGTCAAAAACATCAACAAAAACCCTGTGGCCGAAAAAGCCATTCGGGAACTCGAGGGTGAAATTTTACACCAACAACCAACAGGCGGCGCCATCACGCAGGTGCTACTGTCTGTCGCTACTGCCAACCTCAACGCCCGAGTACGAAACAGAGGAATGTCAGCTCGTGAGCTGTGGACCCAGCGTGACCAATTCACCAACGAACAATTACCGCTGAACGACTATAGCATCATTCAACAACAGCATGCCTCGCGCAACGCTAACCACGAACACAGTCAAATATCGAAGTCTCCTCGCGGTTCAGTACCCAGACCCCAACATATCGACATTGGCGACATCGTGTACTTGTACTCAGACAAGAGTAAACTACGCTCCAGGTGTCGGTATCTCGTAGTGAGCACAGAAGGAGAATGGATCAACATCAGCAAGTTCGCCGGTAACCAGTTGCGTGCCACGTCATACAGAGTGAAGCGAACAGAGTGCTACAAGGTGGCAGCTGAAGCTACCCACGATCTTCCAGTGTCGTACCAGTATGACGAACTAACACCCGCAGATGACCCAGCTCCTCCAGAGAAACCTCCAGACGTACCAGTTCAACTCTCGTACCCTCCAGTCACAGCAGCTCAGCCCGTAGAACCATCAACAGCCGAGTCTCATCGACAAGAAACGGCGACAGTCAACAACGAATCGACAATGTCATACGAGCCAGATCAACATAGCTGTCCGCCCGAGGAACCTCCGAGACGCTCTACAAGAACTCGGAAGCCTCCTGAGTATCTGAAAGACTTCATCTCATGAACCTTTATCTCTATAATCATTATTGTATGTCTATATGATAGCTATCTCATAGTAGCATACATAATTATGAGAAGAAAGAAGTCACGCCAATGGCTATTAGTTACTATTCCATGATTGTTGTTCAATGGTAATATTGTCGTGACCCCTAGTTTCCGGGTCACGGCCTCGCATGTTTGGATACTTCCTGTTGTGAGTTGCAGTTTTGTGTTCTCTTACTAAAACACTGTTCTAGTTACGCATACGTACTAGTGTTTGTTTGTGTGACTCGAAGTGTGCATTTGATCACCTAATGGCGTTGGGCAGATTGCCAACTTCTGTCCGATCATATCGCGAAATACCATCGTCAAAAACTCGACAACCGTCAACTCCATATGGCAGGCAATCGGACTTCACTTCGGGTTTCAGACAAGCGGCGCTCACTTCATAGATTTCGCCGACATAAAACTTGAATCAGACGAAAACCACGAGGACCTATTCCAACGCCTCCTGGCGTTCGTTGATGATAGTCTACTGACAGTGGGTGGCGGTATATCACACAACGACGAGTTCCCGACCGTAGATGAGGACTTATCACCGTCGCTAGAGAACATGGTTGTATTGAGCTGGCTTAGACTTATCCATCAGGAGCTACCTAGACTCGTAAAACAGCGCTACGGAACCGAATTGCGGAGCCGCACGCTAGCCAGTCTTAAACCAGAGATCTCTCAGGCTCTGGGGTCCCTACTGGACGAGATCCATTCTATGTCAGAGACAAAAATCCTGAGACAGTCAACCTACTACCAACCACGCACACGCTCTGGGCCCGCTCGCCCACAAAGCTACCAACGAACCCAACGAGCAAAACAATGCCCACTCTGTAAGCAGGCTGGTAGACCGATAGTAGACCACTATCTAAGCGCTTGCAAGTACTTGCCCGAGCAAGACAGACTGTTCATGACTAAGGCACGCAACGTGACAGGACTAAACTGCGAAGACAGCGGAGACGAGGAACCACCGGTGAATGACGGCTACGTCAATGACGTACAAAAAGTGTCGGCGACTTGTCGCGTAAATACGAAACAGTCTCCATTCTTCAAGGCGTTCCATCGTCACCACCCAATACGTCTTACCCTCGACACTGGGGCCGAAACCAACATGATTAGAGAGACGGTGGCCAGGTCAATTGGTGCAAAAATCACCAAAAGCTCCCAGCTCGCAAGACAAGCTGATGGTGTAACCCCACTCAATGTAGTCGGAGAAACAAGGCTCGTGTTATCGCGGGATAATCTTGACCTACACCTCGATGCCCTTGTCGTTAAAGACTTGGATGTCGATGTACTTGCGGGAACACCATTCATGACAACCAATGACATCCGTTCGTCCCGCCAAAAATCAGATCAGCATTGACGAAACTGTGATACACTACGGGATGGAGAACGTCAACCGTTCCCAATATCACACGATTCGCAGAGCGCAGGCCTACGTGTTGCGTGCGCCACCCGCGTCCACTACTGTTTGGCCAGGCGACTACATAGAACTGTCTATTTCATCAGCACTCGACGATCTTGTAGTGGCGATCGAACCTCGTAACGATCATAAGTCAACATTGCACTACCAAGATTGGCCCCAACCTGCCATTGTCGAGGCAGTCGGGGACAAAATCCGTTTACTAAACACGTGTTCACATCCCTTGAAAATAGGGCGCAACGAGCACTTTTGCCAAGTGCGTGGTACCACAGCATGTGACACCAACTACGTGGAAGACATCGTAATCAAAAACACAAGCACACACGCAGCAGACGTGCAATTTCCAGACACTATCGAACTAGACAGTGGCAACCTCTTGTCTGACGACTTGCGCAACCAGTTCCGCAATCTGCATCAACAATTTGACACCGTGTTCAACTCGAAAATCGTAGGATACAACGGGCATGCGGGCCCATTCACAGCAACTGTAAACATGGGACCAGTCCAACCCCCGCAGCGAAAGGGGAGATGTCCGCAATACGCTCGCGACAAACTCGTCGAACTTCAGGAAAAGTTTGATGATTTGGAGGCGGCCGGTGTATTCCGTCGTCCAGAAGATATCGGGGTGGTGGTCGAATACCTTAACCCATCATTTCTCGTACGCAAAGCTAATGGAGGATCACGACTCGTCACTGCCTTCACGGAAGTAGGATGTTACAGCAAGCCGCAGCCTTCTCTCATGCCAGACATGGATTCGACACTAAGATCCATAGCTTGCTAGAAGTACATCGTTGTATCAGACTTGACGAATGCATTCTATCAGATCCCTCTATCGAAGGACTCACTCAAATACTGCGGAGTTGCGACACCCTTTCGTGGAGTTCTCGTGTACACACGATGTGCCATGGGCATGCCCGGCTCTGAGACGGCATTGGAAGAACTCATGTGCCGAGTCTTTGGTGATCTGTTACAAGAGGGCGTCGTCGCCAAGTTGGCTGACGATTTGTACTGCGGGGGCAACTCGCCACAAGAACTACTAGACAACTGGAGTCGTGTCTTTGATGCCCTTGGTCGATGCGACTTACGACTTTCAGCAAAGAAGACCAGGGTTTGCCCCAAATCAACGACCATCCTAGGCTGGGTGTGGTCAGAAGGTACACTACATGCCAGTCCTCACCGCATCGCTACTCTGGCATCGTGCAAACCGCCACAAACCGTTCTGGGACTTCGTTCCTTCGTTGGAGCATATAAAATGTTGGGACGCGTCATCTCTCAGTGTTCCAAAGTACTTGCACCCCTCGAGTCGTGCATTGCGGGCATGGAATCACAGGAGACACTGACATGGACTGATGACATCCGCGAGGCGTTCCGTGTAGCCCAAAACACACTCTCCACCAACAGATCGATCACATTACCGCGGCCCAGTGACCAACTATGGATCGTTACCGACGGTTCGGTTACCAAACGTGGCATCGGATCCACACTATACGTTTCGCTAAATGGACAGACCCGTCTTGCCGGGTTTTTCAGTGCCAAACTAAAGAAACACCAAGTTACATGGCTACCCTGCGAAATCGAAGCGTTAGGCATTGCTGCAGCAGTCAAACACTTCAGCCCGTACATCATACAATCAAAGTCGAAGCCGTGTCTACTCACCGACAGCAAACCGTGTGTGCAGGCCATTGACAAACTATGCCATGGCGAATTTTCATCTAGCCCTCGCGTGACATTGTCAGTTGTCGCCCGATACCAAGTCACAGTGCGCCAACTGGCGGGTTCATCAAACATACCATCCGACTTCGCAAGCAGAAATGCACCGGAATGCCATGAACCACATTGCCAGATATGTTCTTTCATATCGCAAATCGAACAATCTGTCGTTATGAGTGTTGCTGTGGAAGATATCATATCCGGCTCCACTCGCCTTCCGTTCACGAGCAGGTCCGCATGGCTCTCTACACAATCAGAGTGCTCTGACCTACGGCGCGTCAGAGCTCACCTAAAACAAGGCACGCGTCCATCCAAAAAAGTAACCAACGCCAAGGACGTAAAACGTTACTTATCTACTACAACGTTGGCTGGCGACGGCGTCATCGTTGTCAAGTGCGACATACCATTCGCGCCAACCAAAGAACTTATCGTAGTTCCACGACAAATGTTAGATGGCTTACTAACAGCGATCTACCTAAAGCTGAGCCACCCATCAAAACACCAACTCAAACTCGTAGTTCGTCGCAACTTCTTCGCATTGGACATCGACAACGCGATTGAGCGAGTGACCGACGCATGCCATACATGCATGTCACTAAAAAATATCCCGACTACACTCATCGAACAAACAACGACCGACGCTCCCGAAGCGATTGGTGTTTCGTTCGCAGCAGATGTTATCAAGCGTAACCGACAACTCATATTTGTCGTCCGCGAAACCGTTAGCTCATACACTTCTACGTGCATCATCGAGAGCGAACGCCATGACGCGTTACGTGACTGCCTCGCTCGACTCTGCACAGAGTTTCGACCCCTCGACGGGCCCCCTGCGATCATCCGCGTGGATCCAGCCCCAGGGTTCATCGCTCTCGTGAACGACCCAACTCTGCTACGTTTGGGTATTCGTTTGGAGATAGGGAGAATCAAAAACTCTAACAAAAACCCCATAGCCGAGAAAGCTGTGTCAGAGGTTGAAGATGAGCTGCTACGACAGGAGCCTGGCGGGGGAACGGTGTCACCTCTTATACTGGCAATTGCTACCTCTCAACTCAACTCCAGAATCCGCGGTCGCGGCCTCTCGGCACGCGAAATATGGTTCCAACGAGACCAGTTTTCCAACGCGCAATTGCCTATTTTAGATCGTGCCATCATCGCTGAACAACATCAGTCTCGTCTACAAAATCACGCACACAGCCAGACGTCGAAGGCTCCTCGCGGCAAAGAGGCGCCTGTATCTATAATTCATGTCGGTGACTTGGTTTACGTACTATCCGACCGCAATAAGTCGCAAGCTCGAGACCGCTATCTAGTCACCTCTGTCGAAGATAGCTGGTGCTACATTCGCAAATTTAGCGGATCTCAACTACGCACTTCATCATACAAGGTGCGACTATCCGAGTGCTATTTAGTACCCGGTCATGTGTCGACCACAATACCCACGCGCCATCGTGAGGATGGAGATGACACGGAAGACGTCCCGCCATACGAAGACGACACCCCGCCTGATGTCCAAGCGAATGCAACTCCACCCGAAATCCCATTAGTGATCGCAGCACCGCCCGAGGCTCCACTGACGATCACAGCGCCACCTGAGGCCCCTACAACCGCGCTACCGAAACCACCAACCACACCCAGTGATAACGTGAGGCCCACTCGGCCCATCCGCAGACGTAATAAACCTGCATATCTACAAGACTATGAGTTATAATACATGTGCCATGGACCTATTGACTCTACTGCATATTTTGTGTGACATATGCCCATATTGACTCTACTGCATATTTGTATGTCATATGGACTATCATGTTATAACCTTACAAGCTTATGTGCTATTATTAGATTAGTGAAGGAGAAAAGAAAGTGGTCACGCCATATTGGATAAGTATCACATTTCCGCTTCCTGTATTATTGCGTTGGTTAATTCCATACCTTGTTCCTGTTGTACGCTCTCTTGCCTCGACTTCCGTTTTGAGATAAGTCTGTTCAATAAATGTTCTCGTCGTTATCGAGTCTTTCCCTTCTATACTGGCGCTGATCCCAACAGCCCAAATACTTCCCAATGTAGCTCCCACATGCAACAGAGTCAATGGCATCCCGCCCCTAACCTTTACACCTGGACACAAGGCAGATCCCCCAGACTTCAGTTCCTTGGACTCAACTTCAACCAGCAGTGAACCATCCAGCACACCATCACCTGTGAAAGAGGCCCCCTCTCTCCGCAGCCTGGTGATTAACTTCCAAAGCATCAGGCCTAAGAAGGCTGCACCTCCTTATAGAAGCAAACCCAGATACTGTCTTTGGTTCAGAGACGTGGCTAAATGAACAGATAAACAGTGCTGAGATATTTCCGCTCACATACAACGTCTACCGCAATTATATATAGGATGGATATGGAGGTGTTCTCGTCGCTGTCAGGTCAAACCTGATCTCACACCAGCTGCAGCATGGAACATCAGCAGATGCAGTATTGGTAAAAATACAGACCTCAATATGAAATGAACCCATCATTGCTGGATCAATCTATGGAACTCCTTCAACCACGACAGACTACCAGATGGAGGACATCTTCAAGACCCTCGATACCATCACAACATATGGAGTTGTTTGGATAGGCGGTGATTTTAATATGCCGGTCATCAACTGGAAAAACCAGACAGTAACAGGGCACGCCTACCTCCAGATGATCAACCAAGCTTTTCTGGACAAAATGAATGACCTGGGACTCCAACAAATGAATAACAAACAAACCAGAGGCGATGCGCTCATTGATCCCTTCCTGACCAATATACCAACTATTCGGTACACATACAGACTCGACGTACGTTTACACTGCCTATGATCAGTCGTCTGTTTATACCAATTTTATTTTATTTTTAATCGGCACGTTTTGTAATATATGTTTGTACACCACTTCTGGATTTCGCCGGGAAGATGAATCGTACGTGTGATGAACCTGTGTGAGTGACTTTAATGATTTTGCTTTTCAACTGAACATACAAGCCCATTATCGCCCAACCAGTGACCAACAGGTGTCTCACCACCGGTTGAAAACTACAACAACAACCTACATTTGTGGCTACCTGTAGCATACCCGTGTTGCGTGTGGCCCTTTCACCGTGACACCCACAAGGTACACTATTGCGTCATGGCGAGTGTTACAACCAACAAGCCAATGACCAGAGCGAGCGGGGCGACTAACAACACAACGAACAATGAACCAAGCTTCGCATCTATCGCTGCTGACATCAAGTCATTTAGGGACATCATTGAAAATAGATTCTCAACTTTCGAGAAAACACTATCTAAACAAATTGCGGATATGATCGAAGATCAGATGAAAACATTCCGTGACGACATTAACACACGAACAGCAGCTCTAGAAGAAAGGATACTAAATCTCGAACAAATATATGCCTGTGTAGATACGGACGAGAACCTGGAGGGCCGTCTTACAGCTTTGGAGAACAGGGTGCCCTCGTACGCAGACGTAGTGGGTGCACACGACGGTCGCGCTGTAAACAGTGTCGTTCTTAACCTACCCGAATCGGAGAACGAAAACGTAGTGGAAAAAATCAACCAAATACTGAGAGACGGGCTCAAGCTCACAGATGTAAAATGTGAAAAAGCTGTACGCAAAACATCCAGCAGAAACGGCTACCCTGGCGTCGTAATAACGACGTTTAAAACCGCTAATGACAAAGCGAAAGTAATGAAAACAAAAAAAGACTTACGACAAAGTGCGAAATATCGTGACATCATAATAGTCCACGACAAGCCAAAAGAGCAACGTATAATCGAATCGAACTTCAGAATCTTCGTGAAAGCTCTTGACAACAACAACCTGGAACTACGCGGCTCCAGAATCACGAGATGAGACGCCGGATCACGTAACGCCAACAACCGCGCTCACAATTCCCCATCAACCACCAGGAACAATGAACAAGGAAACAGTCGTGGTCGAAACCCAAGAAATCGAGGGACACGTCGGGAGCGCGACAATAGATCTGATGTGCGCGGTCGTTGCTAGGTGTCCGTGGGATGTTGGAATGTTAACGGGTGGAAGCTAAACAAAAACACCGACAACTACCAAGTGAGGGCAGAATGTGTTAAACACCTCAACACGGATGTAATCGCCGTGGTGGAAACACATCTTACAGATGTAAACACGCTGGAAATGAATGGATATAAGTGGTGGGGGCATAATCGCACAAACCTGAACTGTCGGGCCAAGTCAGGGTCAGGCGGAGTTGGCATTTTTGTAAAAGATGCTCTGCTGCATGATTTTAATGTGAAAATTCTAGACACATCTGTGGAAGGAATAATGTGGATAACTTTCACAAGCAAGAGCTCGGATACTAGTTTTAGGATGTGTGTGTGTTACCTTCCTCCTGACGGATCATCACGTTACATTGACCCCGAAACCTATTACAACGAACTATTATCACATATATACCGATACTAGAAACTTCATATGTGGCGATTTCAATGGCCGTTGTGGCAGTGAGCCTGATTACATTGAAGGTGTGGATGACATTCCTGAGAGAAAAGTTATTGATTTTAACGTGAATTCACATGGACAATACCTCATCGACCTTTTTATATCATCAAACTGTTACATGCTGAACGGTCGCGGTTCGTCGATAAACGACTTCACATCTGTTTCAACCAAAGGTTTGGCTGTCGTTGATTATTGCCTTGTACCGCATGAACGTTTGGCGTCGTTTACCGACTTTAAAATAACTTCAGCACGAAATATATTTAATGACTCTGGGTGTGTATCGATTATTGACCCACACAAGACCATCCCAGACCACTCAATATTGACATGGGTTTTACTCCTGGATTACATGGAATGCTACGATAATACAGATCCGAACCCAAAAATTCCATGTACAACGAGATATAAATTAGAAGGCATTGACCAGTCATTTCTCGATGACGACACAACACAAGAACATTGTGCTACGCTCATGCAGTTCATTCAAAGGTCTAATTTAACACAACAAAATCTGAACAATGTATATGATAGTTTCTGCGAACATGTTAAAACGGTGATGGAAGATAAACTTCAAAAAGTGGTCCATGTAAACCACTCAGTGCTCAGTAATAAGCGTAGACGGATCAAGAAACAATGGTGGACAAATGAACTTACTCACCTATGGAATAACCTCACAACAAGTGAACAATTGTGGATTAAGGGCGACGAACAAAATAAACCGCACCTGAAAGCGGAAATGAAGGTAGCCCAGAAACTGTTTGATAGGCATGTGCAAGCTGCCAAACGCAAATTCTGGCGTCAACAACAAGACAAACTACATGATCTACCGTCATATGATCCAAATGCTTTCTGGAAGCATATTAAAAAATTAGGGATAAAACAAGAACGCATCCATGATATACCAATGGAAGTGATGCTAGAGGACGGCTCCACATCCACTGATCAAAGCGTGATATTACATAAATGGAAAAACTGACTTTCACACTTTGCTGAACCCGGTCAATTACGAATAAACAATTGACTATCAACCGCCGGTGGAGACCCACTCACTGGGTCACAATGAACACCTTGATGGGCATTCGCCTGGCCTTAAACAAGGCCAAGAAACACAAAGCGTTGGGTGATGATAACATCCCAGTCGAAACGCTGGTCAACGAAAATGCCATAGACTTCCTTTACGAACTATTTAATCACTGTTTTAACAACAGCATGGTTCCTGAAGCATGGCGTCGGGGCATTGTAACCCAGATACCCAAGTGTTGTACGTCTGATCCACGAGTGCCATTGAACTATAGGGGAATTACGCTTAGTTCCCATGTGTATAAAATATACTGCTCTATTTTAAATCATCGTCTTATATCGTGGGTAGAGGGCAACAACCTTTTGTGTGATGAACAAAATGGGTTTAGACCAGGTCGCAGTTGTCTCGACCACCTATCTACCATTACAAACATAATCAATACTAGAAAGAAATGCCGCCAGCAAACGTTTGCATGTTTCGTAGATTTTAGTAAAGCTTATGACCGTATCAATAGACATTTCCTCTGGAACAAAATTAGGAACTTCAACATACAAGGGAAAATGCTTGAGGCTTTGAAATCATTATATGTTGAGTACAAATGTTGTGTTAGGGTCAACAACGTAAAGTCTGACTGGTTCAATGTTGAATGCGGGCTTAAGCAGGGATGTGTTATATCACCTATCATGGTTAATATGTTTATAAACGATTTATTAACTGAATTGAAAGGCACGGGTAAAGGTGTTAAGATCGGAGACGAAATTGTTACAATGTTAGCATACGCAGATGACATTGTGGTGCTGGCCGAATCAGCAGAAGAACTGCAGACATTGCTAAATGTTATCTGGAAATGGTGCAATGACTGGGGCATGTCTACTAACAAAGACAAAACTCAAATTGTACATTTTCGTAATCCATCGATATCTGAGACTACTTGCGATTTTCTACTAGGTGACCAAAGCATATGCATCGTAAATAAGTATAAATATTTAGGTTTGATTTTAACTGAATATCTTGATTATAAGGTGATGGTAAAAACAGTAGCTACTACGGCGAACAGAGCTCTGGGTTTGTTAATGGCTAAGACAAAATGTAATGGAGGAATGCCTTTTAACTGTTTTACAAAACTATACGATGGTATGGTGCTCTCCATTATTAACTATGGTTCTGCTGTGTGGGGTACAAAGGAATATTCGGTCATAAATAGCATACATAATAGAGCCTGTCGATTTTTCATAGGTGTGGGTAAATATACCCCATCAGCAGCAGCACAGGGTGAAATGGGGTGGAAAACCCCGACTAACCAACAATGGCTATCTGTTACTAGGCTCTGGTGTCGTTTGATCAATATGGATGTATCTAGAGTGACAAAACGTATGTTTCTATGGATGATGGAAATGGCCATAAGTGGGAAACGAAATTGGGGCTACGAAGTATACCATCGTTATAATGACTTAAATATGCATAATCTTACTAATATAAGAGACCATGTTAATGTAAAGGCTATAATAGAGCACACATATGTTTGCCTGTCTGTATTACAGGAACAGCAATGGCTTCATATTATAAATAGAGAAGAGGGCAGAAATGGTAGTAGAAATAAACTAAGAACTTATAAACAGTTCAAAACAAAATTTGTAACTAAGCATTATGTTAAGAAAATCATGACTAGAAGTAATCGATCAGCACTTGCAAAATTTCGATGTGGCGTGGCACCAATCAGAATTGAAACTGGACGTTTTGAACGAAATTACCCCTCACCAGAAGCTAGGACGTGTTATAATTGCACGAATGAAATAGAAAATGAGTTTCACGTTTTAATGAAATGCCCTTTATATGTTAACGAACGAAAAGAACTAATAGGCTATGCAACAATTAATGATCCTGCTTTTTCCAGTATGAATGATCAAGATAGATTTGTATATTTATTGAGTAATGACAATATAATAAGTAAAACTGCCAGCATCATCCAAAAAATACTGCACACAAGATTACACAATACAACAAAATAATAGCACATGTTTATTAAATTATTACTGTTTTTATTTGTACATTTTTTTTTTACAAGTCTCTCATAACTCTTTTTGAGTGGTCTTTGTATACAGTGCTAACTTTGAATGTAATATATTTATTTGTCTTGTATTTTAATGCATGTATACGTGGAGTGAGACTCTAATAAAATACTACTACTACTACTACTACTACTACCAAACCTGGTAAACAGAACCACCACCATTCCAGGCCTAAGTGACCACGATACCGTATTAGCCCATAGCCGCATCAAAGCATCGAGAGCTAAGCCAGTAGCCAGGAAAGTCAGCATGTGGAAGAAAGCAGATTTTGCCTCAATCAGGGAGAAGACCGCTGCATTTAGCAGTGACATCCAGACAGACCAGGAATCATCAGCCGAAAAGCTCTGGCAGCTCATACACAATCACCTAACCACCATGATGGAACAGCATGTTCCTACCAAGACCACGTCGGTAAAAAACTACCAGCCCTGGATCAACGGCAAGATGAAAAAGATCTCGCGCAGCAAGCACAGGGCGTGGAAGAAGGCAAAATCCACGGAGAGTGTGACGGACTGGGAGCGATACAGGGCCATCAAGAAAGAAACTCGACGTATCAACAGGCAGTGCTACCAACGGTGTGTTGGTCACCTTATTGAGGAAGACTCTTCCAAAAACCTCTGGCGGTTGATCAAGAACAGAAGAAACGACATGTCGGGAGTGTTCCCACTCAAAAGGAATGGGCTCACATTCAGTGACGGCAAGATGAAAGCAGACATCTTGAACTACCAATTGTGCTCTGTTTTCACCATAGAGGACATGGGCAACATGCCATCACTGGAAAACAGCCCCCACCCGACCATGCCGGAAATCTCCATTGGTGAAAACGGTGTCTTCAAACTACTGTCCAATCTGAACCCCAGGAAAGCTGCAGGACCGGACAACATTCCATGCCGTCTCCTTAACGAAGTTGCCAGGGAACTTGCCCCAGCCTTGACCCTCCTCTTCAGTAGATCAATAACCACAGGCCAGATCCCTGCCATCTGGAAATATGCCTTAGTCCAGCCCATTTTCAAGAAAGGAGACAGAAGCCAAGCTAACAACTATAGACCTATCTCCTTGACCCGTGTCTGCTGCAAGCTTCTGGAGCATATCGTGAGATCTGAAATAACAGGCTACCTAGAATACAACCAAATCATACTGATGCCCAGCATGGCTTTCGCAAGAAACGCTTCTGCAAAACTCAACTTATTCTCACGGTTGAAGACTTTGCAGCGGAACTGGACAGACGGACGCGATATTCCTTGACTTCTCTAAGGCCTTCGATAAAGTGCCCCACAAGAGACTGCTCATGAAGTTGGACTACTGCGGCATTAGAGGGGCAACAAATGCATGGATCGAGAACTTTCTCTCCGGCCGCACGCAGCAGGTAGTAGTAGAGGGAGAAAGCTCGCACATTAGCTCTGTTATCTCAGGAGTACCGCAAGGATCGGTTCTGGGATCATCTCTGTTCCTGATCTACATCAACGATCTTGGAGATGGAGTCAGGGCCAGACTACGACTATTCGCCGACGACACCATCCTCTATTCCCGGATCTAGACCCCGTCTGATGCTGACGATCTCCAGGAAGACCTGAGAAAACTGGAAGTCTGGGAACAGAAATGGCAGATGTCATTCAATGTCGGAAAATGCCATCTACTGACTGTCACCAAGAAGAAGACCAAAATCCCGACGAGCTACACTCTCCTAAACCACACCCTGGAGAAACTCACAAGTGTCAAGTACCTGGGCGTCGAACTCACAGAGACTCTTCACTGGGGCAAACAAGTAAACGCTGCAGCTGCAAAGGCCAACAGACTCAGCGCGTTTGCCTACAGAAATCTGAAAGGATGCTCCACCACCGTCCAGACCAGACCTGGGACCGAGTACATTTCTATGAGTACAAGTACTTTGACGATGGATGAGTACGAGTACATTGCTAAAAGCTGAGTACGAGTACAAGTACGAGTACATTCTCACGAGTACGAGTAAAAGTACGAGTACATAAAAAAATATAAATATTAAATAATAACGTATTTTAAAATTATTAATTAATATAATTTATATAACTCAGCACAAGTGAATATGTAATGGCAGTTGATCAATTTTTTTATGAGGAAAACTAAAAAACCTACATTTCATCAACAATGAAATTCACTTCATTGGCATTCATTTCAGTGGCTTCGTGTGATCTTATCATGAGTGAAGAAGAGGGGGTGGGATTCACAGATTTATGGGGATACTTTGTTGGGAGGGAAGATATGAACATGAGAGATGGCCTCCATCTTAGTGGAAAGGGGGCAGCAGTTTTCTCAGAGAACCTGCTGCTATCTGTTGACAGTGGGACAGGTTGCATCTATTTAAACTAGATTCGCAGGGGGCACTCACAGAAAAGCCTGAAACTGGAGGCATAGATAAAGACATCACAAATAAATCGGCAAAGAACAGTCTGGAAAACTCTTCTGAAGCTGGATATAAATGTATTTGTTTAAACGCAAGGAGTATAGTAAACAAAAGAAATAAACTAAACATTATGGTAGAAGATATTGACCCTCACATAATAGGTATAACCGAATCCTGGACCACCACCGATATATCAGATGCCGAATTGGGACTGACAGGATATGTAATGTTTAGGAAAGATAGAATAGGAAGAAAGGGAGGTGGAGTTATTTTATATATTAAAGAATCTATGAAATAAAATTAGAAAGAGAAGCAGATTGCGAAGAAGCTGTTTGGTGTAACATAGTTACAGGAAACTCAACGTTAACAGTTGGGTTAGTTTATCGAAGTCCAAACATCAGCATAGAAGATAATGGAAAAATACAAAACGCTATAAGGGAACTAAGCAAACGGGACTGTATTATTATGGGGGGGATTTTAACCACGGGCATATATAATGGAAATCTCTACAGAGTATGGGGAGTGAGGACCACAAGTTTTTAGTTTTAGTTCAAGATACTTTCCTTTCTCAACATGTGCTAGAACCAACCAGGGGTGAGAATGTGTTAGACATAGTTTTTTCCTCACAGAATGAATTAGTTGACAATGTCAAGATATGTGAGCCACTGGGGAGTAGTGATCACAACCAGATACATTTTACTATCAAAGTAAAAATCAGAAAGGAATAGTAAAAAGCAGTATAGGAGAAATTTCCACAAAGGAAGGTATAAGGACATGAGGAATATTTAGCAAAGACAGATTGGAATAACACACTGAAAAATAAGACAGCAACAGAATGCTGGAATATATTAAAGAGTGGAATTAAGTGCACAGTTAATAAATTTGTACCCTTCAAAAGCAAGGGAAACAGTCCAAAAGAAACACTTATCGAAAGAAGCCATTAGAAAAATTAAGTATAAACAAATGATGTGGAAGTCATATAGATGTACTGGAAACGATGAAGACTACAACAGTTATAAAGAAACACTTAACCAAGCTACAGCTGAAATTAGAAATTTAAAGAGAAGCTACGAACAACAATTAGCTAGTAATATAAAACATGACAGCAAGAGTTTTTATGCGTATGTTCGAAGCAAACAGAAAGTTCAAGATAAGGTCGGTCCTCTAGAAGATAGTGCTGGAAATATAATATCAGAGGGATTCTTAATGGCAGAAGACCTGAATGAGTACTTTAGTTCAGTGTTTACCAGGGAAGATATTAGTTCACTGCCAGTACCAGAGGCTAAGTTCAAGGGGGCAGATTCAGACTATTTAGGACAATTAATTGTAACCTCGGAAATGGTAGCTAAGAAAATAAGGGCTATGAAGGATAATAAATCACCTGGAGTGGATGGGATTCCGCCCAAACTACTATTGGAAATTATAGAACAAATTAGCGTACCGCTTGCAACAGTTTTCAATTTGTCATTAGAAGAGGGAGTGGTTCCTTAGAATGGAAAGACGCAAACATTAGTCCGTTATTTAAAAAAGGTTCGAGAAACAAGTCAGAGAACTATAGACCAGTGAGTTTAGCATCAGTGATTTGCAAATTATTAGAAATGGTGGATTTTCTTGTTAAACATAACTTGATAAACCCATCTCAACATGGGTTTTTAAAGCGAGGTCATGCTTAACAAATATGTTATGTTTTTTGGAAGACTACTAAGTGGGTAGATGAGGGATCACCAGTAGATATCGTCTACTTAGATTTTCAAAAACCTTTCGACAAAGTACCACATCAAAGATTACTGCATAAACTAAAGGCCCATGGCATAGGAAATGGTATAATAAACTGGATAGAAAAATGGCTGATTGACAGAAGATCATAATAATAATGTCAACTTGTAGAGCGCCATAATTCTAGACAAAAGTCCATCAAGAGGCGCTAACATAGATTAATACATGAATATTAAAACAAGCTTGTTAAATAAATGAGAAAAAAAAAAATTGCTAAAACCGTGATGCATAATGCATAGGCAATAAGATTAGGTGGTAAAGGATATAGCATTAATTAAAACGTGACATAATATGTGCATCATAAGGCATAAATAAGTTAGTTAAATGAAATAAGTTATTTAAAAACACGTACGAGATCACAGACTAAACTAAACATTGAATGCTACACGGAACAGGTGGGTTTTTAAAAGTCGTTTGAATGTGGCTAGCGCTGTGACTGTCTTTAATTCTAACGGAAGAGTGTTCCACATCCGTGGGGCCGAAACTGAGAAGAAGCGATCGCCGTATCTGCTGTTGGATGGCGGCACACGCAGGTCGTTGTTGTCGGCAGAACGTAGCGCACGCGCTGGTCGGTACGCGTCGAGCAAGTCGGTGATGTACGACGGGGCAATGTCATGTTGCGCTTGGAATGAAAGCAGCAGTATTTTATACACGATTCGCTGCTTCACCGGAAGCCAATGGAGCTTCTTTAGCACCGGGGTGATGTGCTCTCGCCTGTTGCAGCGGACAACCAATCGAGCTGCTGAGTTCTGCACTCTGCAGTTTCGAGATAAGGACGTCTGGGATGCCGAACAGCAAAGCGTTCCCGTAGTTGAGTGTCGAAATGACCAGTGAATGTATTATTCGAGCCGCTGATTTCTCCGATAGACACGATCGTATGGAAGCAATGTTACGCAGGTGAAAGTATGCAGCACGACATACGTGTTGCACATGACGTACCATCGACATTTCAACGTCGAACACAACGTCAATATTGTAGGCACTCGGACAAGGGAATGATGTCACAGTCGCCGATCTTTATCATTGTGATGTTGTGTTTCTTCTGGTTGGTGCGTGATGCCAAGACAAGCGCGACTGTTTTGTCCTCGTTGACTTTCAGCAAATTGGTGTTCAACCACGCGCTGACGTTGTTGACTCAGTTTTCGATTGTATGCAGCGATGACAGTCTGTCGATTTCATCAGTGATGTCGAATTTGATGTACAGTTGCGTGTCGTCTGCGTACATGTGATAGTTCAAGTTGTGTTGTTTGATGATATCGCCGATTGGGGACGTGTAGATGGTGAAAAACAATGGCCCCAATGCTGAGCAACGTGTAGTAGTTGATGGGGAGGCTTCAAACTGGAAATCGGTATTGAGTGGGGTACCACAGGGATCAGTACTAGGACGTATATTATTCTTAATATATATCAGCGATTTGGATGATGAAATAACAAGCAAGGTGTTGAAATTTGCGGATGATACAAAAGTGTTTAGAAGGATTAAAAGTGATGGAGATAGACACCATTTGCAAGATGATCCTGACAAGTTGATCAAATGGTCTGAAAAGTGGCAAGTGCTGTTCAATTTTGGGAACTAAATGCCTCCACGCAGGACATGGGAACGAAGAGGTAGAATATACAATGGGGGGGGTACTGTACTAAGTACTACTGTAAAAGAAAAGGACTTAGGGTTAACCATTAATGCTGATGTGAAGGTTTCAGAGCAGTGCGGAATTGCAGCTTCAAAGGGAAATCAAATCCTTGGATTAATGAGGCGAAACATAACATATAAGGAAAAAGAGCTAATAATACCGCTGTACAAAACAATAGTTAGGCCTCATTTAGAATATTGTATTCAAGCATGGAGGCCATATCGCAGGAAGGACATAGATATGCTAGAAAGAGTGCAGAGGAGAGCAACTAAAATTATATCAAAACTGAGGGATCTTAGTTACGAAATACGCCTAAAAATGCGGTTTAACAACACTATAGAGACCAGGAGATTGAGAGGAGATCAGATAGAAGTGTTTAAAATATTGAATGGTTATGAAAATATTGATAGAAATTTTTTTTTCTCAGTTAAGAAAGATAGGACTAGAGGACATGAAGTTACATTAGCAAAGGAGCAGTGTAGATTAGATATAAGTTCTCAGTTTCTCAAAGGACTGTAAATGAATGGAACAGATTATCTGCTGATTGTGTGGGTGCTAGTAGCGTGAATATGTTTAAAAATAAAATCGACACATACCTCAGAAGGGCGGGATACACATAGATAAAAGGGTCGGACTCTCGATAAGCCAAAGGGCTTCCTTGTCAACCTGCCACCTAAAGTTAATTATCTAATTTGTTCACAGGTTGAGTCTGTCATGCTGCACTGTTCAGGGCAGAATACTTTCTAGGCTATGCTAAATACCCTTTCAACAAGGGCTGATGAGGCTGGAATACTGAGATGGTGAGGGACCAACTGAGCCAGTGTTGGAAAACTCAGAACTGCAGTGGGTCACTGTGCCAATCTGACTGAGGTATTGGTTCACCTCTACAATCAGCAATCTGCTGATGTTATAAGTTTGCAATTTGAGTATCGAGTACTTCGGCCCCAGGTCTGGTCCAGACGCACTGCTTCAAAGGCCTAGCCCGACCAGTCCTGGATGACGCGTTAGCGGTATGGGATCCCCATCAGCACCAGCCGAAGACCATTCTGAAGATGGTTCAGTGACTTTGACAATAATTATTATTGAAATATGAATTCTTATCTATACCCACGTCCAAAGGCAACCATAACGTGGCGCCACCTACCGGAGTTTTCGGTGGAACTACTGAAAACCTGCAAAAATGAGAGAATGTCTTGTGTATGTGTAGAATAGGTGTTGTATATATATGATGTGAAGTTTGGTGACTGTAGGTGAGCGTTTTCATGTTTTTTTTAGGTGCGGGCCTAAACTGCAAAAGTACCGAAAAGTCTTCAGTTTCCCATCAAGACGGACAAACACACGCAAAAACAATTCAACAGCGTCGGATTTACTTCAGACAATTAATATGTCCACGTATATATGCCTTGAAAATATATTTAAGTGCACGTCCAGATCTGCTCGATAAATAACGATCTAAATCGGCGTTATTTGTCGAGCTGCTCGACAAATAACAGCCAAACTTCGCGTTATTTCTCGAGCTGCTCGACAAATAACGGACCGAGTTCGCGGTATTTCTCGAGCTGCTCGACAAATAACGATCAGATTCGGGCTTATTCGAGAATTTACGACGAGAAATTAAACGGTACTTGACTCAAGTCGTTAAGACAACTTCGACACTTCTTCCGTCATTTGTAATTTATCATTCAACCGAAGCTTCAGCACCACCACTCTGCTGTCACCGGTGTCCACTGTTGGCTCGACTGAGTGATGACATCGGTCCAAAAGACAGGGTCAGAGGCTGAAGGGTGCTGTTGAACCTGTTGAACATTTTCGCCGCCGCGCAGCCAAGGCATAACTTAAGGGGACACTGTTACACTTCCTGCTTGGTTACAGTAACTAGAGTAAGGTGACTTTTTGTTTGTTTACCTTTGGAAATAGGGCACAAGGTAAACAATCAATATAAATTTGAATGTAACGTAACAACTGGGGCCCACTCTAGTAAAAGGCGGATTACTGCCTGCATCCATTTGTAAATATTGACGGGTGTCACACATAGAAGCATTTTATGAGAGCTAGAAATGTTAGATTTTGACTCAACTAGACCAGCACGTCAATGAGATGATAATAACAGCAGGTGAGAAGTTTAAGAAAGTTTTTAGGTCAGGTTTTCTTATAATCACACAAAACGTTAACATGGTCGCCAATGGGAAAACTAACAGTGTGCTGAGGCCATAACTTCAGCTTGTCCACTGCCTTGGCTCAACTGATGCCATCGGAAAACGGGTGTGCGGGGGTGCTGTTGAATTTTGTTTTGCCGCGACGTTCACAATTTCATTTCAGGCTATCGGAAAACCTCCGTTTGCACACCCCCTTGAGTCAAGCCGGGCTTGAAGCTCAACCAAAACCACATTCAGGCTCTCAAAGAAACCTCAAATTGCACCAACAAATTTGGGAACTAATCTGATCTTCAGACCCCCCCAACACAAATTACACCAGAAAATTCCCTATATATTGGGGAGCTAATTCTATCTCCTGTCCCCCCTTCTCAAATATTGAGGGGCTTAGCCACCCGAAGCCCCCCGGTTCCGACACCTTTGTTAATTAATTCATTTCAGACTATAATGAAGAATGAAGTCCTCAGCTCAGGCACAGTCATAGACATAGATATGACAGCCTTGGCAACACCTAGAGTTGGAGTGAAACAGTCTTTTTCTTCCTTCATTCATAGAACTTATAGTTGCGATCTTTTACTTTCAGGTCTAAAAAATTGACACGTACCTCAGAGAGGCGGGATACACATAAATAAAAAGGGTTGGACTCTCGATAAGCCAAAAGGCTGCCTTGTCCACCTGATATCTAGGGTTAATTCTCTGGGTGGCAATCTTGTTAAATCTTGTTAAAACCATGAAAATGACCATCTTGAGCCACCAACCTTCTCACATTTTATATACATATATCTAGACAGTGTACATACACTAAGTTATCAACAATTACACTTACATTCCTGTAAAGATCACGAACAAACAACTAAAACTTGACATCTCTGGTGGCAGCTATGCATAGGTCAATAGTTACTGTAAAATCGATATTGTGATGAGGCGTCACTATATAAATGAGGTTCATAGAAACTCTGAATTGCTGTACAATATGTTGTTACTAAAACTGAAGATGTGTATTATTCTACATATTCAGTTCAATTCAGTAACTTTATTCTGGAATATTACATCCATATAAAACTTAGACTAGAGCTATATGGCACATTTTGCAAGTGACGACACGGGTGATGCGTATAATGTATCACTATTCATAATACTCTGTAGGGCGTTTCCATACGTGTTGTACGGGACACCCAGAGGTTATTTTTTAAATTTAAGAACACAACGAAGTTGTTTTATTAAAATATAAGTTTTTTTATCGTGTTGACAACATGTATCTGAAAAGAAAAAGTGTCTTATGGACAGCTTAAAAGTGT
The DNA here is from genome assembly GCA_020002185.1 of Paraescarpia echinospica. NCBI lineage: Eukaryota > Metazoa > Annelida > Polychaeta > Sabellida > Siboglinidae > Paraescarpia > Paraescarpia echinospica. Next base: position 40,255,531 of record CM034533.1, read on the forward strand.
CATACATCTCTGAATAACATCACAGTTAACACTTGAAATTCCTTCTAATCACTCTTTTTATTAAAAATAAGCTGAAAGTATGTCACAGTTATGTAGCATTTGTACATAATTCACCATTTGTACATAATGATAAAAACTTAACATAATTTATGATAATTAATAATGTGTCGTACAGAACAAATTGTGTCGTATGGGACAACCTAAGCTGTTATTAAATATAAGGATAAGTTCCAGGTCTACAAAAGCATCAGTGTAAATGTCCAATAAAATCATATATATATATAGCTATGTAGTTTTCCATTTAGGCTTAATTTCAACAACCAGACAGCATACAGTTGCTGGTTCAAAATCAGAAGACTTAAAAGATAACATTGAAGAGTCAAAATACAAATAATTTCAGTTCACCATGAAGTCTTGGTTTAGCTTTAGTATTAGGTAAATAGAGATGGGTTATGGGGTGAAAAACCTACTTTCTTAATGTCATGTCATTTGATTCAACGAAAGGGTGCAAGTTCTGAAAGAAAACACAGTTCCATTTTTTCACTGTAACTGGAGGACCGATCTTCTGCAGAATGGTACTTGCAGCGTAGAACAGTGTGTCCATTGGAGTTAGCCATTTGAATGAAATACTTGCCTCATCTGTGCATGACAGATACTTTAGTTCTCCACCTGTGATGTAGATCACTGTACCAGGAAACTGTTCACCATGGTAAATACATCACACCACTTACTAACTATATAAGGCCTGCAGGTTCTTCTGCAAAGTGCTTTCAAATTAATTCCTGCTGGTATTTCACTGGTAGAACTAGAAGAAGCTACATCAAGGACTTATAAAATATGAAGCCACCTATTATTTTAGTCATAAATCAAACAGTTAGGGCCTAATTGAGATGAACTATGCCTAAAGAAAAGATGCCAAAACTGTAATGTGTCGTACAGGACAATTTTTAAATATCAATTAAATATTAATTATAATATATTAAATATAGTCTAATTAAAACAATATTTTGTGACTAATTTATATTATTACTTATAGGTTGAAGTTTGAGAATTTGAAGTAAAAAAAAGTGCACAGAAAATAACAATATTATGAAAACTTTCAGCCTTGTGTGTGTCGTATGGGACATGGCACTAAATTAATTAACTATTAACACATTTCACATCCACATTATTCAAGTTAAATTTTTTAAATGTTGTATGTACATTGGATATAATCCTAATGAATCGACAAATTAAAATCTTTACTTTTCTTCGAAATTGTCCAAAAAACACCATGTTAATTTTTTTTTATAGAAAAATATTGTCCCAGTTACTTCACTTGATATATCTAAGCACATGAATCACTTATCAACAGATTGTTCAGAGCAATTTTGAAATTTAGCATGCAAGGACACCTTTCCATGAAATCGCCCTGTAATATTGCATTGCCTAATTTAGCTATATATACATGTCATAAAACTATACACCATTTTTTCTGATCAACATTTTGCAATTTATGTGTGTAGGCAGGTATATGTTTATAATCATAGGATAGGTATGTGTGCGTGCGTGTGTGTGTGTATGCAAGGCTAACACCTTGATTTCTTTGGCAAATTAAAAACGTGTGCTTTCTTTGTTAAGCAAACGGCACACATTACTTAACTGTTAACACAGTACATCTCAACACAAAAGAACCAAATTCACTGTGGGCAAACAAGCTGAGGAAGAAGCTTTAGCTAATTGTATGCAGCTTGTCTGAAAAAATACATACTTTTTTAATCATCTAAACAACTGATTTAGGTAGTTACAGCAGAGTTTTAAACTATTACACAGCAAATTATTTATTAAACTTCATGGTTTAACCTGTCTGATTCTGCCAGGTTGGTGGGATGTCGTCTGCAGCAAGGCTAGGTGGTGGAGATGATACTGGACAGGTGGAGTCACTTGTGATGTCGCTCGATGTTGGCACAACAACTATTCGAGCTCTGGTTTATGACTCTAAGGCGCACATCTGTGGAAGCAGTCGAAGACAGGTCTGTTATAAGTTCATATGCTTCATTCACTTCGGTTGTTTATGTACAGTCGCGCCTCTTTATAACGCGGTAGTCGGGGTCCACGAAATGAATCCACGTTATAAACGTAGCGCGATAACGCGTTCCCGTCAGGGACACTACGACGACAACCCACATCGCTGCAGCACAAAGTCGAAAAACGCCATCGGACTTCGAAGCCAGAGTGTGCACATAGCGCAGTCTATACACATTTATGAAGCTTATTAACCTGCCAGCCAACGCCAATGTGTATTCTGTTTAAATGTCATACACTGTTGGACACTGTTGAATGTTGAACTGAATAAAATTCATGAATGGTGTACTGTTTTTAAATAAACAACAGACCAACAGGCCACGGTCATCTGAATGATAATGAGGTACCGCTGACATAAGATCTAAAATAATAACCTGGCACTCAGCAGCCGAATACGCAAATGAGTTCACAAACGTGTTAGAGTTGATTAAGAAGCTATAAGTACGCTCACAATTGGTTTAACTTTGTCTTTCAATCAATATCAAAATACCAATTTCGAAAGCACATTTACCGTGCCGAGCAATATTACGATTCACCAATTCATATGCGGTTGACGAATTAATATTTTGGCGCACCAGTACAGGCAGTAGCTTTGCGTTCATAGTAGCGAAAAGCTAATATTTGTTACGCAATGTTAGTACATGTATACTGATCTTGCCTACTAAGCTGCATTAAAATGTATTTAACCCATTCTTATTCTTAAGCAAGGCGTATTTGTGAATTTCAATTGTACTTTATAAGCCGCCTGGCTTCGGAACCCGTGATCCGCGGAAGACATGAGCATGACTAGTAGAATGGAAACGATTCGTTTGATGTCGGTGCAAAAGAAACAATACCTCGCTCCACATTTACTGTTCCTAAAGTTAAAATTGACCATAATTATAGTCAAAGAAACTTATACCTTTGATAGCATTGGCAGTGCAGAATAAACAACGGCAACGTAGTGAAGCGCCTCACACTTGATTCGTTGCAGTTGTATGTCAAGTTAAATTTATTGTCCGCCAACTAGTCTTTCAAAATACACATGTAGTGGACAAAGATGGGGATAACTTCACACAAAATAATTGACAGTTATTACCGTTTTAATATAGTTTGCCATAGCGCCCATTTTCCCCCTGGCGGCAGAAATTCGAGGTCCACAACCGACCGCGTTATAACCGAATCCACGTTATAACGGGGCGCATTATATCGAGGCGTGACTGTAATTGGGTGTAACCATCGTATATTACCGGTTATTTTGTTTATGTAACGCTGTGTAACCTCCCACCATAGTACTTTTGTTTGTCTAAATTGGGTGTGACTCCCCACCATAGTACTTTTGTTTGTCTAAAGTGGGTGTGACCCCTCACCATAGTACTTTTGTTTGTCTAAACTGGGTGTGACCCCTCACCATAGTACTTTTGTTTGTCTAAACTGGGTGTGACCCCACCATAGTACTTTTCTTTGTCTAAACTGGGTGTGACCCTTCACCATAGTACTTTTCTTTGTCTAAACTGGGTGTGACCCCCAGCATAGTACTTTTGTTTGTCTAAACTGGGTATGATCATTGTATATATTACTTTTGTTTGTCTAAACTGGGTGTGACCCCCAGCATAGTACTTTTGTTTGTCTAAACTGGGTATGACCACTGTATATATTACTTTTGTTTGAATAACTTGGTGTGCCCCCCAACCATAGTACTTTTGTGTTTTTTTTGTAACTGAATGCGACACTTTTTGTGTGACAGATGTTATATCACCTGTCCTCTTCAGGCCTTGTGGTCCATAAGGCTGCTGTGCTGCAGTTGTTGTCTGAATGTCTTTCTTTGAGATTACCACTGGCCATCTAATTCTAGTATCCTTCTTAAACAGTTGAAGTGAAATGTTTCTGGTTTTAAGTTGTCACTTTTATTTAAGATGCCCTTGGTTGTTGTGTTCTGTTGATAATATCATCACCCTCACCTCCTTGCCTGATGACGTTCACACACAGGTCCGTACACATCTCCACATCATTCACTTGCTGGTCATCGATCTGTATTCTGTCACATGTATTGCTTTTAAATTTGTTTGTATACCTGGGTGTGACACCCCCCATACATTCCAGATTCAAGTGACCTCCCCCCATGTAGGCTGGGTGGAGCTGGAGCCTGACATGTTGTGGAGCCAGGTGCAGGACGTTATCCGTGGAGCAATTCTTGGTAGGTGGACAGACGTGTGTAAACACCTGATGTCAATCTTGTCAAAAGTACCTTCAACTTAACCCTAACCCTAAACCTAACCCTACTCCTAACTTTAAACCTAGCCCTAAACCTAAGCTAATAAAAAGGGCATTTTTATATGGAGGGGTAGCATGAAGCGCCCTCCCCCTTGTGTTTAGCCACAAGACACAAGTGACAAAAGACAGACGAAACAAATGACATACGTGGCACCCAGAAGTGTATTTGACACATGTTACACACAATATGAGTGACAGTCACATCAGATATGACACATGCACGCACACATGCACACATGCACACACGCACACAGTAACACATATTTAACATACATCAGACAATGGGCGATTCCAAAATCATTAGCCAAGTATTAATGGCAGCGACACTAATAATGCCAACACCAATAGCACCAAAACTAATAGCACCAGCACCAATAGCACCAACACTAGTAGTACGAACACCAATAGCACCAACACCAATAGCACCAACACCAGTAGCACCAACACCAATAGCACCAACACCAATGGCACAAACACTAGTAGCACCAACACCAATAGCACCAACACCAATAGCACCAACACCAATGGCACCAACACCATTGGCACCAACACCAATGGCACCAACACCAATGGCACCAACACCAGTGGCACCAACACCAGTGGCACCAACACCAGTGGCGCCAACACCAGTGGCACCAACACCAGTAGCACCAACACCAATGCAAGAGACTGATACTTGAAAATTGTGTTCTACACATTTCGTGCGCAGCGCGTATGAATACCGGTAACTTTCTACCAGTTCACGAACTTCCTTCCGGATTCCCGTTTCCTGTCTGTTGGTTATTTCCTTCATGTTGGCAGCTGCATTCGTTAAAATTAACGTATTTTGAAATGGGCCCGTTTTGTGTTATTTGCAAGTGTTCGCAATGCTCTCGATAATAGTGTTACTTGAACCAGATAGAGTGCATATTAAACTGCAAATTGTTGAGGCTTCGTATTGTTTATACAAAATCGGAATAAAATTAATGGTACCTTGGCTGTACCTTACACATTATAACTATAGTTATTACATACCCGTATAGTCATATATAGTACAAGTACATAAACATAATGCAAGTAAAGGTGCCTAATTCCTGTTAGAGTAGCCTAAAACCCCAAAATTAAATAGGCTTTCCATTTTTAAACATGCATTTATTTCTGATACCCCTGAAAAATACTTAATATTGGAAATTAAATTTTGCTAATATCTGATGCCAAGGTAAACTATCTTATCGATGTAACACAGTGTAATAATGATTATAGTTCCATAAGGTACATAATTCTACCCATTTTTTGTATTGCTAATTGGCCTTTTCTTTACGGTGACGCCCAATGCCAAACTTCTTCACCAATGTGCCACTATTACAAATTGTTTATTTTAAAAAGTTAACGTTGTTAGTAAACCGATATATATTCGATATTTTGATGTAGATATTATTTTATAACGGTTACTGTTATATTCTCTGTAAATTTGATCTTTGTGCAAATAAAAAAACAGCCAAACTGGTTACGCTCTATATGAAGCTAAAATGTGGATTGAGACAAAAATATAACAAACAAAATTATTTCAAAATGTATGGATACACATATAATAATAATTCATATTACATATCAGAATTGTTTCCATAAAAACCTGTTCAGAAAAAATGCCATGTCACATACGATCGCGCCCTGGTAAACAAAAACTTGGTACCGGCCGGGCGTAACCGATTTTGTGAAATGCAGCATATTTTTTCTAAACAGGTAACACACGGCCAATTAGCAATTTAAAAAAACAAGCTGTCAGACTTTTTTGGAGAGTGGCCCATGAGGCGAATTGTTTGCAGCTTTTAGTGTGTATTCAAACTATTGAATATTTCTGTAAAAGTAAACTGATCCTACATGCATTTGACTTAGGTAGCCAATTTTTCTGGGAAATATTTCCAGGCCGAACTGCAAAACCTCAAGATATTGGGATAAATTAAAAAAAAACAGGTTTACCAGAGGTGAAATATAGAGTATATAACATTCAAAATTTATAAAAGAACTGATCTTACTGCAGACATAGGGTGTTTTCTTAGGCACAGGATAGACAACAGACAGATGTGTTTATGTGGTGGAATAAAGCCAACATTATTTTATTTTTCAAATACACATCATCAATGACATATGGAAAAACTACTACAACAAATGACACTTGTATAGGTAATATAATTATTCTATCCAATGAACATAATATATATGTATTTACGTAAAAATAATTTAAATGAACAAAATATTTCTGGGTATCATTCAGTTTCTAGGACATAGTATGTGATTTATTTTTTAATGACTGACATAATATAGTTGTTCACACTAGTCGTAGTTGTATGTATTCGGCAACAAATTAGAAGTGACTACTCAAGATTAATTTAACACTCTGTGGTAGCTATTTGCCCATAACTGCTCCGAGATCCCTCCTTTAATTAGCCTGGTGCCCTACAGTGACCACTATATCCACTGGTTACTTTGTGGAGGTTAAAACGAGAGTCTTGTTTTATGAGAGGCTATATACAGTCATTTGTAAAAGTTTAAGACCAGGCACGATTTTTAAGCATTTTACGGTATGGCATCAGATTGTATCAGATAATGTCTGGATTGCATCATCCTATTTGGGCCTTGAAGCAATACGCCTAGTCAGTACTTCCAGGTCATTTGTTTGCTGCTGTCAGTATCGATTAGGTGTTTTTAAGTTTTGTCTTCATCCCTGAAATGGGCAAAAAATCGTCTTTGACAGAGATTCTAAGGGCACAAATAGTGACTCTACATGGAGAAGGATATACGGAAAGAGACATTAATGTTAAATTACGTTATTCGAAGACAGCCGTGCACAACGCCATCGTCAAATTCAATACTGATGGCACTTTTCGTGACAGTAAAAGGAGTGGTCGAGTGGTCGTCCATGGAAAACTACGCTCAGGGATGACCACGCAATGAGACGTGTCGTGATGCGCTCGCCAATGACCTCATGCAAGAAAATTCGGGCTGCTTTATGCTTAAAAGGTATGGAAATAAGTCTCAGTACTGTTTCGAGACGTCTCAGCAAGGAATTTGGGCTCAAGTCCCGCAAGCCGGCCCGGAAGACACGCCTGACACCTGTGATGAAAAAAAAGAGACTGGACTTTGCCAGACGACATCGCCACTGGAATCTCGCGCAGTGGAAGAAAGTGTTGTTCTCAGATGAATCGACCATGCAACAGTTTATACCTCGCAAGAGGCACATTAGGCGGCCAGTAGGTAAGCGATTTGATGAGAAATATACAGCAGCCACAATGAAACACCCGCCAAGTCAAAGGATTTGGGTGCCATGTCATGTTTTTGCCCTTCTGGTCTGTATTTTATTCCACCTAACACCACTATGAATGGACCTGGGTACGTGGAGTTGCTGAAGGAGAAGCTGAAACTGAATATGAACATCCACAAATGTACGATTTCCATGCAAGATGGCGCTCCTTGTCACTGATCCAAGGTATAGCCACTGATTTCCTCAAGAAGAACAAAATCTCTGTGCTGGAATGGCCTGGGAACAGCCCAGATCTAAATCCCATTGAGAACCTGTGGACTATAATGAAGGATAAGGTGGCAGACAAACAACCATCAAGCGCTCAAAACTTGAAACAAGCTATCAAGGACGTTTGGGTCACCGAAATCACCCAGGAGTACTGTGAATCTCTGGTTTCTAGCATGCCACGTCGCACCCAGGCGGTCATTGACAGCAAAGGGGGCCACAGTAAATACTGAAAAGTAGAGACACTGACACTTTTGGACGACATAAAGTTTCATATTATGTTGTACTAAGTTTATTTGGCAAAATAAACTGATATAATGTTATGTGAAGGCCAAAAAATCATAGTTGTCAAATTTCTTCAAAAAATCGTCTTAACCTATTGCAAATGACTGTACTGGCAGACATGAATGAAATATGCTTGCCATTTCGTATAAATCACCAGTAGTGAAAGCAGAATGTAGATTCGACAAGCATATCTGTCCATAACCTACCACCTGACGCATCAATAAAACCTGTGCCAGCATGTTAAACACCATAAATCAGTAAAAATGTTAAGGCTCTGAAAAGAGCCGTTTGTTTTCGTGATGTGGAAGTAGGCGGCATCGGCCTCTCTCCGTCGTCTCTGCTCTGTAACATCTGGAAAACTACAAATACATTAGGCATGATCACACACATTATCTTGACAACTTAGACAAGGTAATTACAAGTAGAGATGTTCCAATCGACTACAAGAAAATATTTTCCTATTGCATGTGTCAACACATGCTATAGGAAAATACTGCGACAACCCATTTATTAACTAAATGCCAAATTGTTTAGGAAGTTTGTGTTCATGTCAAAGCTGGGCCACCAGAATGCTTGGAACTACTTGTTGGTGGTACATCTGAAACAGAATACAAAGCAGCAGCAGACTTTTGTGTTAAAAGAACATGCGATGTCATTTACTCAAACGACTCTTCTGTTGACTAACTGAGCCAATTCTGGGTGTAACATAATCGATTACTGGCCTCACTATATTCTCACAACCACCATCGCCACATGATGTATTCATGTAATTAATTTGTTGTGTGCCCGAGCTATTGCCAATTTGTTAAGTTTGAAGGCCGATATTTTAGCATTTTCTGAAGCTAACTCGCTTATTATCAATCCATATATTTTTCGTATAGATCTTTTTCTCTTACCCCATGTTTCTGTAGCATTGTGTGGAATTTTTACCTAAGGCTGGTAGGGGTCACACATATTAAATACAGGAAATTAAAACTTATAATCACTTTTTCTTAGAACTGTGGGTTCCATCTGAAACCTGACTTATGAGGAAGACTGTTTGATGAATGACCAGGAAGGAGAGTTTATGCTGCAGGTTTATTAGGATCATGAAGCAGTTTAAGTAAGCCTGCTGTTGTTCTGATGAAGTTGCCTTGTGAGACCTTTGCAGTAAGGACTGTACACTCTTGAAAATGGTAGCAGTATTACTCGGAGTAAGATTGCTAATGTTAGTAGCTTGCGTAGGCATAGACTTTTGTTTATTGCTATTCTTATTGGAACCAGTACTCACACTGTGATGGTTACTGCTTGGAAGAGTATTTTTTTCTGTAATAGCATATTAACATTGACTGTGCCTGTAATAATCCACTGCATGATCACCTGTCTGACGTAATTTGAATAAAATTATATGTTTCGTAGATAAGCAATATCATCTGATGGAAGTTGTGAATTAAGACTAGCAAAACCATAGAAACCTTTCCGGTATAAACATGCTATTGTGGCATCTACAATTACTGAAACACCACAGACAAATAAACATGTCTGTAATGGATAATTAGCTAACTACTGCTGGAAATGTGGACTGATATGATGCCTTCCTAGTTACTGTACAGTGTGACACAAGACACAGACAAATTAACAAACTTGTACATTCAGTGTTGGTAAAATTACTGATTACAACCGTAGGTATCATATTAATTTGTACACTTGATACAAGTCATCAATGAAATAATATACAATAATTGTTATCATTTACACATTCAGTACCAGCACTAAACATGAATCACCACTAAACATATGAACATCTGTTAAGATCTATGTTCGATGCTGAATTGCACAGATATACAGCTTTCTGATTATCATAAGTATGATCAACTGTTACAAAATAATGGTTCAATTGACTTTTAAATTACCTAATTAACAAGTGAAATGACTACCCCGGTATATGGCACTGGTCTCTGTCGTGGCGCCTCAAGTGAGTCCTCGTCTGATGCACAGGGATCGCAGAGTGATGCTGGAATGAACAATGTTATTGACAATAATTATCTCAGGCAACCATGGAGTGCATTTATTACTACGATGGGCACTCTAGGGCACGTCTCCAGGGCTTTTTGAATCAGTCGGTGATGTTGATCTAACGTACGATGGAGATGACGGATGTCGTTCCATATAGCCACCAGATTATTCATTGCCACATACAAAAGTACTGCATCGCACAACTGTTGGCTCCACCTCAGCTAACACAAAGTTGTTGTGTTAAAAATTAAATCCCATTTAAAACAGCAATGGCAGTGCTCTTGCAAGCACCTGTTCCATGAAACTGCAATTAAAACCATACAAAGTAAAATTAAATCAAAATATGTGTTGCTATAATGTCATAAACTATGCCAATAGAATAGATTACTGAACAATCTTCAGGATAGTTCTTATTCAATTCAAACTATTCATTTTACATATCCAAACATTTGGATATATGCAAAATTAAATATTTTGAAGCCAATAGAATAGGTTCTTAATCTTCACAGAAGTTGGGAATTTGTAATTGCATTATTATAGAGTATGTAGCAATTTTGTACGTATCTCTTCCTCCTTACCTACAAGTGCTATCTTGTGCAAATACCGTGTTTTTACATCCCCCGACAATGACTCGATGTACTTTTGTTTAACTTTTCTTGATTTGGGATGACAAGCCATACCCACAACCAGTGTTTACATTTACAACTGTTGCACTCGCCCATAAAAATTAATGTCAGCCGGAGGCTTAGGGACCCGGATGTTGGGTTTTGCTCGAACTACAAATAGGGAGGATATTAACTTCGTATTAACTTTCTGGCTGGAAAAAATACTACCATCTGAAGGGAAACCTTTGTATCGGTCATGTGCAGAAAAGTTGTTTCAGTCAATAACATAACATACCAATCGCATAATTATCATCTGGTTAACTTACAGTGATAGCTAAACAAATTGACACTTATTTAAAGAGCAATTTTAATGACATCAATAATATGACACCACTATTAAAGTTTAAACCACCATCAATCCACGTACCAACTGTATTAATATTGAGAATATCCCCTAATAATATCATCCTGAGTTCTCAAATAGAGTAAACCCTAGTTTAACCCAGTCCTAGGTTAAACTAGCAAAACTGGGTTAAACCCCTAACTAAGCTCAGTCTCAGACAATACTCTTACAAAAGAAAATGTATGAAAAATTGAGTTTCTGACATTTTAATGTCAGAAAGGTATTTCTGACAAGACAGTAGACACCACGGTTTAATTAAACCGCGGTAGAAACCGTCCTGACAAAAACCTGCCAACCCTGATCGAAATTGTTCCATAACTTTGTAATTGTAACCCTGATTAAAACGGTCTCCGCCTTCACGTGCAGGCTTCGGTCAGTACCTACCGGCAATAACTGCGTTGGCGCACAACAATTATTGTACGATTTCCGCGAATTATATGGCCCCGAGGGCCTTGAAGTTGACGGGAACCCAAGTGACGTGTACTTCACAAATGCGCAAATCAACAATTCCATTTAATGCAATGTTAATTCACTCGAACGTTCAACGACAACAAGAATTAAAATGGAGGCGGCACCAAGAAGTTACACCAGAAAGAAGTTCGGCTGCATCATTACCTGTTTTTGTCTGCGCGGCTAGTGTACTTCCGCCAGAGTATACACAATTTTCAAGTATAAGAGTTTTGCATCACCAATAGCACAGTACTAATAGCAGCGACACTAATAACACAGACACTACAGCACCGACAATAGTAGCAGCAACACTAATAGCACCAACACTGATAGCACAAACACTAATAGCACCAACACTAACAGCACAAACACTAATAGCACCAACACTAATAAAGCTATAATTTAATAATTAGCTACTTTATTATGCTGTTGTTGTTGAAATAAAGTTTCATTCGTGTTTTCAGATGCTTCTGTAATGGCAAAACAAATCACCTGTTTAGGCATTACAGTTCAGCGCAATACATTCATCACATGGCACAGGTAAATTAACAAAACATTCATGGTCTAGCACATACCATCATCACCTGACACAGGTAAATTAACAGAACATTCATGGTTCAGCGCAATACATTCATCACCTGACGCAGGTAAATTAACTGAACATTCATGGTCTAGGACAATACCTTCATCACCTGGCACAAGTAAACTAACAGAACATTCAAGGTCTAGCGTAATACCTTCATCTCCTGGTACAGGTAAATTAACAGAACATTGTCTAGCACAATACCTTCATCACTTGGCACAGGTAAATTAACAGCACATTCATGGTTCAGTGCAATACCTTAATCACCTGGCACAGGTAAATTAACAAGACATTCATGATCTAGCATAAAACCTTCATCACTTGGCACAGGTAAATTTATACCTTCATCACATGGCACAGGTAAATTAGCAGTACATTCACGGTTCTACACAATACCTTCACCACTTGTCATAGGTAAATTAACGGCACATTCTTGGTCCAGCACAATAACTTCATCACTTGGCACAGGTACGTTAACAGTACATTCACAGTCTAGCACAATACCTTCATCACTTGGAACAGGTAAATTACCAGTACATTCACTGTTCTACACAATACCTTCACCACTTGTCATAGGTAAATTAACGGCACATTCTTGGTCCAGCACAATAACTTCATCACTTGGCACAGGTACATTACCAGTACATTCACTGTTCTACACAATACCTTCACCACTTGTCATAGGTAAATTAATGGCACATTCGTGGTCCATTGCAATACCTTCATTACTTGGCACAGGTACATTACCAGTACATTCAATTACATCTTGTTCAAACTTAATGCCATGACGTTCTGTAATATGAAGTCTAACCACTTTTATGATATGATTCAAGACCACTACCAGGAGGGTCTAGATGAGCAACTGGTACGCAAAGTGTCATTAACAAAAGATGTGTCAGACTGCATAGATAATGCGGGTAGAACTTCTTTTTTATCTATACATGAGTTGTGCTCATTACTTTCTGGTTTATGTGCACAGTAGTTTATATATATTGTTTTAATAGAATTGTACAGTTTTTAGTACAAATAAATATATTATTAGGCCATCTGGAAACCCTTATATAAATTCATCATGAACTATGTTTAGGGCGTCTAGCATAACTTCATCAGATAACATATTTATGTCACCTGGAAGTCCTTCCACAGCTTCATCCCACACAGTGTTTAGGGCCCACAGCTATATATGTGTTTTAGGGCCCTGCGATAACTTTGTCACATGACATGTTTCAGGGCCTCTGGGAAGCCATTCCACAACTTCATCACATGGCAAGATTTAAGAGCAAGTGACTATGTGAAGTCTTGGAATGAATCTTATAAAATGAAGGTAGGAATGTATCAAATGAGACATCTAATTTGTGTCTTGGGTCAAATAATCAAGTATATGACATGAGATGATGTCTCCATTATGTCGTGAGTCATGTGATTAGATGTATGACAGGAGGATGTCTAATTTGTTTCTTTCACATCTGTCGTGTGTTTTCAGGTGTTCAACAAGTCCAGCTGGCTGCTGTATTTGGCGACCCGGAGCAATCGCTTTCTCGCGGCTTCAGTGCTGCGATTCATGAATTCACAGGTGAAATACTACATTATTCTTGCAGGTAAAAGCTGGTTCATAAATGAGAAAAGCAGGTGATACTTTATTCATTTGCGTGCTATTATGACACTGTGCATAGCTCTGCTAGTATCGTAATAACCAAAAATAATTTTAAAAAGCATAGGTTGTCCTCTGACCCCCCCGCCCCCCAGTGTACGGAATGTATGCTCCAAATAATGTCAACAATTTTGGACAACCCCTTATTACAATAAATTTTAGAACTACTTGTGGACAAAAACCGGTGTAGGTATGAACAGATCTACTAAAAAAATTGAAGGTTTAATAACCATCCAATTTAGGTAAGACAAAATTTATTAAAAAAATTGAGGGTTAAATAAGGTTCCAAAATAACCCATCAAGAAATATTTGCAGGGAAGATATAAACATCATTATGAGATTTGTACCTATGGGTCAACATTTCATGTGATATTTGGGCCCAGGTTGTCAGAACAAAATTAATTAAAATGACTGATGTGATTATGATCTTTAATCGTATGAGTGATTTATATTTCAGGTGACAATGAGGCTTTTATGGCAGCTGGATCATATACCTGAGGTAAGTTGTGAATCTGGTGGATCATATACCTGAGGTAAGATGTGAATCTGGTGGATGATATACCTGAGGTAAGATGTGAATCTGATGGATCATATACCTGAGGTAAGATGTGAATCTGATGGATCATATACCAGAGGTAAGATATGGATCTGTTGGATCATATACCTGAGGTAAGATGTGAATCAGATGGATCATATACCTGATGTAAGATGTGAATCTGATGGATCATATACCTGAGGTAAGTTGTGAATCTGGTGGATCATATACTTGAGGTAAGATGTGAATCTGATGGATCATATACCTGAGGTAAGATGTGAATCTGATGGATCATATACCTGAGGTAAGATGTGAATCTGATGGATCATATACCTGAGGTAAGATGTGAATCTGATGGATCATATACCTGATGTAAGATATGGATCTGGTGGATCATATACCTGAGGTAAGATGTGAATCTGATGGATCATATATCTGAGGTAAGATGTGAATCTGATGGATCATATACCTGAGGTAAGATGTGGATCTGATGGATCATATACCTGAGGTAAGATGTGAATCTGGTGGATCATATACCTGAGGTAATATATGGATCTGATGGATCATATACCTCAGGTAAGATATGAATCTGATGGATCATATACCTGAGGTAAGATGTGAATCTGATGGATCATATGCCTGAGATAAGATATGAATCTGGTGGATCATATGCCTGAGGTATAATGTGAATCAGATGAAACATGCCTGAGGTAAGATATGGATCAGGTAGATATATTTTTGCCTGAGGTGATATATGGATCAGATTGATCATATGCCTGAGGTAAGGTGTGAATCAGATTGATCATTGCCTGAGGTAAGGTGTGAATCAGATGGATTATATACCTGAGGTAAGATGTGAATCTCGTGAATAATATGACTGAGGTATAATGTGAATCAGATGAAACATGCCCGAGGTAAGATATGGATCAGGTGGATCATATATTTTTGACTGAGGTGATATATGGATCAGATTGATCATATGCCTGAGGTATGGTGTGAATCAGATGGATCATATACCTGAGGTAAGGTGTGAATCTGATGGATCATATACCTGAGGTAAGATCTGGATTGTATTGATGATATACTTGAAGTAATATTATATTTACATCAGATGGATCATATGTCCAAAGTAAGATTTTCTATAATATATAATTCAAATCGCACGATTAGATATTGCATGTTGAAAAATGCAGCCTAGGTTGGACTGGTATATCGCAGCTGTGTTGTTCTTATTACATATTGCATGTTAAAAAAGAGCAGCCTAGGTTGGACTGGTATATCACAGCTGTGTTGTTCTTATTACATATTGCATGTTAAAAAAGAGCAGCCTAGGTTGGACTGGTATATCACAGCTGTGTTGTTCTTATTACATATTGCATGTTAAAAAGAGCAGCCTCGGTTGGACTGGTATATCGCAGCTGTGTTGTTCTTATTACATATTGCATGTGAAAAAAGAGCAGCCTAGGTTGGACTGGTATATCACAGCTGTGTTGTTCCTATTACATATTGCATGTTTAAAAAGAGCAGCCTAGGTTGGACCGGTATATCATCACAGCTGTGTTGTTCTTATTACATATTGCATGTTAAAAAAGAGCAGCCTAGGTTGGACTGGTATATCGCAGCTGTGTTGTTCCTATTACATATTGCATGTTAAAAAAGAGCAGCCTAGGTTGGACTGGTATATCGCAGCTGTGTTGTTCCTATTACATATTGCATGTTAAAAAAGAGCAGCCTAGGTTGGACTGGTATATCACAGCTGTGTTGTTCTTATTACATATTGCATGTTAAAAAAGAGCAGCCTAGGTTGGACTGGTATATCACAGCTGTGTTGTTCTTATTACATATTGCATGTTAAAAAAGAGCAGCCTAGGTTGGACTGGTATATCACAGCTGTGTTGTTCCTATTACATATTGCATGTTAAAAAAGAGCAGCCTAGGTTGGACTGGTATATCACAGCTGTGTTGTTCTTATTACATATTGCATGTTAAAAAGAGCAGCCTCGGTTGGACTGGTATATCGCAGCTGTGTTGTTCTTATTACATATTGCATGTGAAAAAAGAGCAGCCTAGGTTGGACTGGTATATCACAGCTGTGTTGTTCCTATTACATATTGCATGTTAAAAAAGAGCAGCCTAGGTTGGACCGGTATATCACAGCTGTGTTGTTCCTATTACATATTGCATGTTTAAAAAGAGCAGCCTAGGTTGGACCGGTATATCATCACAGCTGTGTTGTTCTTATTACATATTGCATGTTAAAAAAGAGCAGCCTAGGTTGGACTGGTATATCGCAGCTGTGTTGTTGTTATTACATATTGCATGTTAAAAAAGAGCAGCCTAGGTTGGACCGGTATATCACAGCTGTGTTGTTCTTATTACATGTTGCATGTTATAAAAGAGCAGCCTAGGTTGGACTGGTATATCATCACAGCTGTGTTGTTCTTATTACATGTTGCATGTTAAAAAAGAGCAGCCTAGGTTGGACTGGTATATCACAGCTGTGTTGTTCTTATTACATGTTGCATGTTATAAAAGAGCAGCCTAGGTTGGACTGGTATATCGCAGCTGTGTTGTTCTTATTACATATTGCATGTTAAAAAAGAGCAGCCTAGGTTGGACCGGTATATCACAGCTGTGTTGTTCTTATTACATGTTGCATGTTATAAAAGAGCAGCCTAGGTTGGACTGGTATATCATCACAGCTGTGTTGTTCTTATTACATATTGCATGTTAAAAAAGAGCAGCCTAGGTTGGACCGGTATATCACAGCTGTGTTGTTCTTATTACGTATTGCATGTTAAAAAAGAGCAGCCTAGGTTGGACCGGTATATCATCACTGCTGTGTTGTTCTTATTACATGTTGCATGTTAAAAAAGAGCAGCCTAGTTTGGACCGGTATATCATCACAGCTGTGTTGTTCTTATTACATATTGCATGTTAAAAAAGAGCAGCCTAGGTTGGACTGGTATATCATAGCTGTGTTGTTCTTATTACATATTGCATGTTAAAAAAGAGCAGCCTAGGTTGGACCGGTATATCATCACAGCTGTGTTGTTCTTATTACATATTGCATGTTAAAAAAGAGCAGCCTAGGTTGGACTGGTATATCATAGCTGTGTTGTTCTTATTACATATTGCATGTTAAAAAAGAGCAGCCTAGGTTGGACCGGTATATCATCACAGCTGTGTTGTTCTTATTACATATTGCATGTTAAAAAAGAGCAGCCTAGGTTGGACCGGCATATCACAGCTGTGTTGTTCTTATTACATATTGCATGGTAAAAAAGAGCAGCCTAGGTTGGACCGGTATACCACAGCTGTGTTGTTCTTATAACATATTGCATGTTAAAAAAAAGAGCAGCCTAGGTTGGACCGGTATACCACAGCTGTGTTGTTCTTATAACATATTGCATGTTAAAAAAGAGCAGCCTAGGTTGGACCGGTATATCATCACAGCTGTGTTGTTCTTATTACATATTGCATGTTAAAAAAGAGCAGCCTAGGTTGGACTGGTATATCATAGCTGTGTTGTTCTTATTACATATTGCATGTTAAAAAAGAGCTGCCTAGGTTGGACCGGTATATCATCACAGCTGTGTTGTTCTTATTACATATTGCATGTTAAAAAAGAGCAGCCTAGGTTGGACTGGTATATCATAGCTGTGTTGTTCTTATAACATATTGCATGTTAAAAAAAAGAGCAGCCTAGGTTGGACTGGTATATCATAGCTGTGTTGTTCTTATAACATATTGCATGTTAAAAAAAAGAGCAGCCTAGGTTGGACCGGTATATCACAGCTGTGTTGTTCTTATTACATATTGCATGTTAAAAAAGAGCAGCCTAGGTTGGACTGGTATATCACAGCTGTGTTGTTCTTATTACATATTGCATGTTAAAAAAGAGCAGCCTAGGTTGGACTGGTATATCATAGCTGTGTTGTTCTTATAACATATTGCATGTTAAAAAAAAGAGCAGCCTAGGTTGGACTGGTATATCATAGCTGTGTTGTTCTTATAACATATTGCATGTTAAAAAAAAGAGCAGCCTAGGTTGGACCGGTATATCACAGCTGTGTTGTTCTTATTACATATTGCATGTTAAAAAAGAGCAGCCTAGGTTGGACCGGTATATCATCACAGCTGTGTTGTTCTTATTACATATTGCATGTTAAAAAAGAGCAGCCTAGGTTGGACTGGTATATCATAGCTGTGTTGTTCTTATAACATTGCATGTTAAAAAAGAGCAGCCTAGGTTGGACCGGTATATCACAGCTGTGTTGTTCTTATTACATGTTGCATGTTAAAAAAGAGCAGCCTAGGTTGGACCGGTATATCACAGCTGTGTTGTTCTTATTACATGTTGCATGTTAAAAAAGAGCAGCCTAGGTTGGACCGGTATATCACAGCTGTGTTGTTCTTATTACATGTTGCATGTTAAAAAAGAGCAGCCTAGGTTGGACTGGTATATCATAGCTGTGTTGTTCTTATAACATATTGCATGTTAAAAAAGAGCAGCCTAGGTTGGACTGGTATATCATAGCTGTGTTGTTCTTATAACATTGCATGTTAAAAAAGAGCAGCCTAGGTTGGACCGGTATGCCACAGCTGTGTTGTTCTTATAACATATTGCATGTTAAAAAAAAGAGCAGCCTAGGTTGGACCGGTATATCACAGCTGTGTTGTTCTTATTACATGTTGCATGTTAAAAAAGAGCAGCCTAGGTTGGACCGGTATATCACAGCTGTGTTGTTCTTATTTAACTTAATTTGTACTCCTGGTTTCCTGTGCTATGGAACTACACTTATTTTGTTGTTTGTATTTCGCAATGACACAGGTCCTGTGATTCCCTCTGTCTGCTCTGGCCTATCTATTGACTGGTGAGGTCAATATTTGTAAACAGACAGCGATCAAATTATATTATAAATTACATGGTTCATGAAAAAACACCTGGGCAGTCAATGTGTTACAATGGGTTTATTTTATGCTCTAAAACATGGTTGATCTTTAGCCGATATAAACCTGTTTTGACCAGAAAGTGGCTAAGACCTAGTTAAAGCCAGTCAAAACTGGTTAAAACCGATCAATACTGGTCAACACCTATAAACCAGCTGCCCACAATCTTCTATTAATGTACTGTGTATGCAATTACAGTGCACCTTTTACTGACATATATTGTTATATATTAGTGAAGAAAACTCAATATATACTTGCATAAAACACGGGAGTAGCCACATGGTATGGAAATAATTATGCTGAATTGTTGTGTTACTTTTGCATGGTATATCAAACAATTATAACCATTCAACCCCGATGCAAAATTAGTTGATATTAAAATGATTGGACTTTGAATACATTGTGCTCAATGTGCCTGCTATGTTCATGCCTCGTAATGTGCGTTGAGTTTACCACTGCCCTCGTGGTCTTGTCAGTTGCAAGCACACGCCAAGGCTGGAGACGTCATGTTTGGCACCCTCGATACTTGGCTGTTGTGGAAACTGACAGGGGAGAAAGTGTTTGCGACAGACTACTCTTGTGCAAGTTCAACCGCAATGTACGATCTCTTCCAGGTTTGTATAATATCTTCTAGGTTTGAAAGGTTTATACGGTCAGTTCCAGGTTTGTATGATCAGTTCCAGTTTGTACGATCAGTTCCAGGTTTATATGATCAGTTCCAGGTTTGTACAATCAATTCCAGGTTTGTACAATCAGTTTCAGGTTTGTACAGTCAGTTCCAGGTTTGCACAATCAGTTCCAAGTTTGTACAGTCAGTTCCAAGTTTGCACAATCAGTTCCACATTTGTACAATCAATTCCAGGTTTGTACAATCAGGTCTGTACAATGTATTCCAGGTTTGTACAATCATTCCAGGTTTAGACAATCAGTTTTAGGTTTGTACAATTAATTCCAGGTTTGTACAATCAGTTTTAGGTTTGTACAATCAGTTTCAATACTACTAAGTCTGATACTTTGTGTTTTGGCTGTGTCGGGTGGACTGGAGTGACATACTACTAAGTCTGATACTTTGTTTTGTCTGTGTCAGATGAACTGGAGTGATCTACTACTGAGTATGGTGGGAATTCCACAGAGCATTCTCCCCCCGGTGAATGATACTAGGTGGGTTGTCCTAGCCCTAACCACAGTTATAACAAACAAGATTAGGTACTTAATTTGCTGCTTCGTGTTGTAGAGAGATTTTTAAAACAATTCTTTGGGAATTTTAATATCTTTATAATGTACAAAATTATTCATTAATCCTGCTAATGTGAACAATTCATGTAGTTGTATGCATTTATTTTATTAGAGTTATGTTTAATTAATCATCCACATGGCAGAAAGCTCAAAATGATTCATGAAAACACAATTATCTATCGTGTTTTTTATGTATATACAGTAGTCCCTCTCTTCAGCGGACCCTCTGACGAGGGGACATCCGGTATGTCGAGACAGTTTGTCAATGTACGGACCGTTTTGCCATGTTAATGTCCCTCTGATGTGGGGACACCTCATGAACACGGACAGGATATTTTGGTTATATGTCCCTCCTAAGACGGACAGTATTTATTAATTCGAAGATTTTTTTCCGAATGATGTGGGGACACCTCATGTACACGGACAGGATATTTTGGTTATATGTCCCTCCTAAGACGGACAGTATTTATTAATTCGAAGATTTTTTTCCGAATTTGTTTAGAAAATGGCGGGCATACAGCTCGGTGTGTGTCAATGGTAACACCAAGTACACGTGTACCCGTAACAACGAGCTTGTCTTCCTTATTGTAATCGTTGTGTTTGTCCAAACTACTTAGAGTTCCTTTGATTACGGTCTGTAAACTTTAGGCAGAGTGAATGTGGAGGAAGGTATTGTTAATTCTGTGCTGTTATCAATCACATTTGCTGCTGGCGATGCCATGATGGCTTCCCCGTTTGCACCTTCCAGCCCCAGTCAGGGCTTCAGATTGGCATCACCTTTTCATCATGTAAATTGCAATTAAGATTCACAAATATGGTGTATAATAGGTTCACCTCAATTGTTTTCAATGTAGCCCAACATTAAGCCTAAACTGAGGTGAAATAATAAACAAGCATCATCAAATTATGCTGCGCTATGCCAAACTGCAAATATTACCAGTGCCTGGAAAAGATGAACTGGTTGCCAGCGTATGAAACGATGGAACACATTATCAAGTGACACACAATTTGTGCATTAATGACTCTTTCGAAATTGGATGAAAAATGAAGTGAGACAACAATTGAACCCGTTACCATTTTTAATATTTAATTAACGTTCACGATGCATGTAGCAACTGATTTAAATATTCGGTTGATCATTTCCAGGTTATTCTTTTAGCCGGTAGGGGGCAGCCCAAATCGTCAACTCACAAATTTCTTACAAAGTATTTTAGCTAAAGAATATCTAAATCATTCGAGAATACCAATTTATAAAATGTTATAATGGAGATGTTTTGTTCGACATTTTTGGTTGAATGCTGCCATACGCACAGCAAATTCTACTGCAACGCCAGGCCGATACCGTTGCGTAGGCTAGTGGCAGTGAGTGAGTGACCAGTGCACGGTTGAGGAAAATCTCAGATTGACAGAGGGAGTCGGGCGGACGATGCCTGGCGGGCGATATGACTTCATGACCAACTGTTTATTTTGTAATACATCACAGTAATAATAGATTTAACAAGATTTAACAAGATTGCCATCCAGAGAATTAACTCTAGATGGCAGGTGGACAAGGAAGCCCTTTGGCTTATCGAGAGTCCAACCCTTTTATCTACATATATCCAGCCCTTCTGAGGTATGTGTCGATTTTATTTTTAAACATATTCACACTACTAGCACCCACACAATCATCAGATAATCTGTTCCATTCATTTACAGTCCTTTGTGAAAATGAGAACTTTCTCACGTCTAATCTACACTGCTCCTTTACTAATGTAACTTTATGTCCTCTAGTCTTTCTATCTTTCTTAACTGAAAAAAACATATTTCTATTAATATTTTCATAACCATTCAATATTTTAAACACTTCTATCTGATCTCCTCTCAGTCTCCTGGTCTCTAGTGTTGTTAAACCACATTCTTTTAGGCGTTTTTCATAACTAAGATCCCTCAGTTTTGGTATCATTTTAGTCATTCTCCTCTGTACTCTTTCTAGCATATCTATGTCCTTCTTGCGGTATGGCCTCCATGCTTGTATACAATATTCTAAATGAGGCCTAACTATTGTTTTGTACAGCGGTATTATTAGTTCTTTTTCTTTATATATTATATTTCGCCTAATCAATCCAAGGATTTGATTTCCTTTTGAAGCTGCAATTCCACACTGCTCTGAAACCTTCATGTCAGCACTAATTGTCAGCCCTAAGTCTTTTTCTTTTATAGTAGTACTTAGTACAGTTCCCCCCATTGTATATCCTACATATTCGTTCCCATGTCCTGTGTGGAGGCATTTACATTTCCCAAAATTGAACAACATTTGCCATTTTTCAGACCATTTGATCAACCTGTCAAGATCATCTTGTAAATGCTGTCTATCACCATCACTTTCAATCCTTCTAAACACTTTTGTATCATCTGCAAATTTCAACACCTTGCTAGCTATATCATCGTCCAAATCGTTTATATATATTAAGAATAATATAGGTCCCAGTACTGATCCCTGTGGAACCCCACTCAAGACTGATTTCCAGTTTGAAGCCTCCCCATCAACAACTACCCGTTGTCTTCTGTCAATCAGCCATTTTTCTATCCAGTTAATTATACCATTTCCTATGCCATGGGCTTTTAGTTTAAGCAGTAATCTATAGACATATATATAGTGCTTAATTCCTATCAGTCAATGCGTTGACATATTGCCACATCTGTACCATGTGTCGGTTGTACTGGTCTGAACTCCGGCACTAAGATGCCTGTCCCTCCGATGAGCGGACACCCACCATGTCGGGACATTTATGCTTGGATACAGATGTGTCAGCTGAAGAGAGGGACTACTGTAATACCCAAATTATGCATACAATGCAAGAAATAAGTGGCAGAGAAAGTAATTATGGGAAATTATCACATCTTGATACAGTATATCTTGAATGTATGTTACCTCGCAAAGAATTGCTTTAATCATGAAATTTTTTTTTGATTTCAGTGGATTGTTTGGACATTGTGACGAACGACTGTTTGGAGCCAGAATCCCCATCACTGCCATAGTGAGTACAGGGATCTCAACGTAGATGAAATGGCTCTCTAGGTAGCTGACAGGGCTCCCTCTAGGTAGCTGACGGGGCTCCCTCTAGCCTCAAGGTTGCTGACAGGGCTCACTCTAGGTAGCTGTCTAGGAGCTGACAGTGCTCACTCTTGATAGCTGACAGGGTTTCTTTTAAGTTGGGTAGCTCTCAGACTCCATGTTGTAGGTAGCTAACCAACAGGGCTCCATGTTGTAGGTAGCTGACCAACAGGGCTCCATGTTGTAGGTAGCTGACCAACAGGGCTCCATGTTGTAGGTAGCCGACCAACAGGGCTCCATGTTTGGACAGTGTTGCTACGGCGTTGGGGATGTGAAGTGCACCCTGGGAGGAGGGGCGTTCATCACTTGTAACACGGGAAGAAAGCCCCGTGCGTCTGTGGCAGGTAAGCATGAGACGGTTTCACCAAGATAATGTTTTCCTCTTGTTTCCCTGTATGCAGGCATGAGATTCTTTCCACGGTTCATGAATTCGATTTGGCCATTTCTGTGATTCGTCCAAATCCGAAAAATAGTTTTTTAATATAGGGGGGGTTGTGATTTGGCAAACATTTACAATAAAAATTAAAGATTTCGTGATCGTCATCTTTTTTAAAAGCAAGCCGCATTCTGAATGGCCAGAAACTGCGAATCACGGCCCAGCTTACAATCCGTGCATGAGTTTTGGCGGCAAGTCAGTTGCGGTCATGAGTTGATTTCGAAGTTCACAGTCGCATTCAGTTGAACGAAGCATGAGCTACGATCTACAGTAAGTTGTCCGCTCTTATTTCAAACATTCTTGTATGAGTCAATTACTGAATTGTCGTAATTAACATAGCAGTTGAGTGGTTTTAAGATCGTAACTTCAATAAATATTATATCGTTTAGCCTGCCACGCAAGGCGTTGTAATGGCCTTTGCCTTGGGACTTACGTTACGGCGCCAGCGTACGCTCACGTCGCTGGCGTTACGGGTCATGGCATAATACAGCACCGTTAACGATATGTAAACGCGAATAGTAAGCGGAGTATAAATTTGGGCGATAACCATAACGTATCCTAGATGGGTTTATAGATTATTTTGGATAAAAATAAGTATATGCCAAAACTTAAGTAAGTTTTCTTGGATGGGCGATAATGTGTCAACAGAAAGTACGCCTGTTCACTTTAACGTATGGTTTAGGTTATTATTAATTAAAACCAATTTGAATTAAATTTACCTGACGTTGTTAATATGAACACTTTTAGGGGATATGGCGTGCACCAAGAAGGATGTTGTACAGAGAGGGGACGAGTTGAATTTGAAGAAGCAAGAGAAAAGCAGCTGAACAAGTTTCCTAAGAGCGGCAAAGTGCCAAGAAGACTGCATGAAATCTGTCCACCTCCACTCCCCAGTCCTTCCTCAGGCAGAGAAGAGAAAGCTGTGAGTGCCAGGATCAAGCACAGGCAAGAAAAGAAGTGAAGTCACATGTCGACAATGAACACTTGTAAAGTTTACAAGTTTATGGTTTCAATGAACACTAGTAGATGTGGACATTTGTATGTGAATTTCAGTGTACTGTACATTAGAATTTTAATAAACCTTGGTTATTTAAAGCATTTTTGTGTATTTTTCACATTGACCACTTGTGTAATGTTGTAGTTTTGACAATGTAGTATACACTGCTTCTGTTTTTTTGTGTGATATGAAAATGATGTGCTTATACAGTTATGTGCAGGGAACTGTATGCTTACACTTTTGATTAATACAATCCCAAATGTAGTGTTTCTATCCACTATGTTTGTATGTGATTTTATATAAAATGGAAGTTACAGGATTAGACAAAAACAGTGTGAAAGTACACTAGATTGCATCACAAACAATGATGTCTTAAACAAAATTCTGAGTTCCAATCCAGTTTGCCGCGCCACGTGCAAATGTTCCTCGGAAGTGACTTGCCTCCTCTCACATGCCTGGTATGTCAGGGGTGAGGCTGTTCTCGATGCTGATCCACGATTTATGTTTTCTTTTTGTCTTTGTTTCCCCCATTGATCTTGCACTCCACCAACCTCTCCATTCCATTGATCTTGCACTCCACCAACCTCTCCATTCCATTGATCTTGCACTCCACCAACCTCTCCATTCCATTGATCTTGCACTCCACCAACCTCTCCATTCCATTGATCTTGCACTCCACCAACCTCTCCATTCCATTGATCTTGCACTCCACCAACCTCTCCATTCCATTGATCTTGCACTCTACCAACCTCTCCATTCCATTGATCTTGCACTCTACCAACCTCTCCATTCCATTGATCTTGCACTCCACCAACCTCTCCATTCCGTTGATCTTGCACTCCACCAACCTCTCCATTCCGTTGATCTTGCACTCCACCAACCTCTCCATTCCATTGATCTTGCACTCCACCAACCTCTCCATTCCATTGATCTTGCACTCCACCAACCTCTCCATTCCATTGATCTTGCACTCCACCAACCTCTCCATTCCATTGATCTTGCACTCCACCAACCTCTCCATTCCGTTGATCTTGCACTCCACCAACCTCTCCATTCCGTTGATCTTGCACTCCACCAACCTCTCCATTCCGTTGATCTTGCACTCCACCAACCTCTCCATTCCATTGATCTTGCACTCCACCAACCTCTCCATTCCATTGATCTTGCACTCCACCAACCTCTCCATTCCATTGATCTTGCACTCCACCAACCTCTCCATTCCATTAAGCTCGTAAGAAAAATCCATTATTTAACAGTCCATTGTTAAATGTAGACATTTTTCAAAATGAAAAAAAATTTGCACTTTGGTATACAATTGTAACACTTTGCATACATATACTACTTGAGGGCCTGGTGATTAGGGTATTATTCCCTAAATAACAACACCAATGGTCCATGTAAAGATCACTTGAAATTTTCAGAGACAACATGTTTTTTTCCTTAGCCCTTTCTTTGTGTCTGTGTGTTGCAGGCCTCTACCCTTTGATTGGCTGGAAGATTGGGCGAGAAGTTGTTTATGTTGCCGAGTGCAATGGGGGAGACTGTGGACAGATGATAGAGTGGGCCAAGTCTTTAGGTGAGTCACCTCGACATTGACA
Source organism: Paraescarpia echinospica (assembly GCA_020002185.1). Classification (NCBI taxonomy): domain Eukaryota; kingdom Metazoa; phylum Annelida; class Polychaeta; order Sabellida; family Siboglinidae; genus Paraescarpia; species Paraescarpia echinospica. The sequence continues at coordinate 40,282,177 of CM034533.1, forward strand.
GTCACCCTAGACATTGACAGAGTCACCCTTGACACTGACAGAGTCACCCTCAACACTGACAGTCACTCTTGACAATGACAATGAGAGTCAACCTCACCACTGACAGAGTCACTCTCGACACTAACAGAGTCACCCTCAACACTAATAGAGTCATTCTCAAGACTAACAGAGTCACCCTCGACACAGACAGTAAGTCGTGATTGTTTCCAATTGTGTTCATTTTTTCCAGAATTATTTACGTTCATTGTTTCATACTCAACTTGTGTTTGCCATTCCCTGATCTGTTTGTGTTCATTGTTTCATACTCAACTTGTGTTTGTCATTCCCTGATCTGTTTGTGTTCATTGTTTATACTCAACTTGTGTTCGCCATTCCCTGATCTGTTTGTGTTCATTGTTTCATACTCAACTTGTGTTTGCCATTCCCTGATCTGTTTGTGTTCATTGTTTCATACTCAACTTGTGTTCGCCATTCCCTGATCTGTTTCTGTTCATTGTTTCATACTCAACTTGTGTTCACCATTCCCTGATCTGTTTGTGTCCATTGTTTCATACTCAACTTGTGTTCGCCATTCCCTGATCTGTTTGTGTTCATTGTTTCATACTCAACTTGTGTTCGCCATTCCCTGATCTGTTTGTGTTCATTGTTTCATACTCAACTTGTGTTTGCCATTCCCTGATCTGTTTGTGTTCATTGTTTCATACTCAACTTGTGTTTGCCATTCCCTGATCTGTTTGTGTTCATTGTTTATACTCAACTTGTGTTTGCCATTCCCTGATCTGTTTGTGTTCATTGTTTCATACTCAACTTGTGTTTGCCATTCCCTGATCTGTTTGTGTTCATTGTTTCATACTCAACTTGTGTTTGCCATTCCCTGATCTGTTTGTGTTCATTGTTTCATACTCAACTTGTGTTAGCCATTCCCTGATCTGTTTGTGTTCATTGTTTATACTCAACTTGTGTTTGCCATTCCCTGATCTGTTTGTGTTCATTGTTTCATACTCAACTTGTGTTTGCCATTCCCTGATCTGTTTGTGTTCATTGTTTCATACTCAACTTGTGTTTGCCATTCTCTGATCTGTTTGTGTTCATTGTTTCATACTCAACTTGTGTTTGCCATTCTCTGATCTGTTTGTGTTCATTGTTTCATACTCAACTTGTGTTTGCCATTCCCTGATCTGTTTGTGTTCTTTGTTTCCAGATTTGTTTGTGTTTATTGTTTCCATGTTTATTTGTGTTCATTGTTTCCAGGTTTGTTTGATGATGTCAAGGAGCTGACATCTATCGCTCGTTCCACTCCAGGTACTTGTTGGTTTTGACCGTCCTCTAATTTTGGTGTTTGTAGTATGTTAGTCTTTTTCAAGCTGTTAAGGTCACTTTTGGGACTGGGCAAAAGTCACCTGAATAGCAAGGTGACCTTATTAGCTTAGGTGTATCTGTAGCTCTAGTGTTCGAGCAGTCAGTAGTTTATTTCCAGCAAGCCATGTGGATTACGATTACTACAAAATGTACCACCATTTACAATGTGTAAAATGTAAATAAACAATGGCGTGTTGGAAAGCAGATAAACAGAAGTGCGATACTATATGCAGCTCATCCCCAAATCAGTATCGTTATTTTACACTACAAAATATTTCACAAAACTACTAATTACAAATCAGTAGCTCATATACAGTGTATATTTTGCATACAACCTGTTATTTTTGGTTATTGTTACATCTAATACACAACTGGGATATATAATTTGTATATTATCTAAGTTCTTGTAAACCACTGTGTGTAGTTACAGTAGTGATGTTTACATGCATTGAGTTTCCATAATTTAACTCCGTATATATGGAAATGCACGTGAATTTTATTTAGTTACAAGCATAATGAAGGTATCATCTTCTTGAGTGCAATTTATTAACACCGACAATTTAAAGGGAAACAAAAACCATCTTTTTGGGCCTAAGCATCTAAGAGTTAATAAAAACTAACCATTAGCAGCAACAACATTCAAGAATATTTTGCCAGTAGTTTACTAGAATAACCTTGTTGACGATAAATCGTTTTCATTGCTCAGGCAGCGTCATTGTGATAGAGAACCTGGTGTCACCAGTGCCAAATCTTTCTCTCATCGCTATAACTGAGATTATTAGTTGTTTTTTATAACAGTTGTTACAAGTGTAACTCTGAATTGAAGGGAATCTGAGAAACCATCATATGAGTTGGCATGAGTTGTTGAGGAAACGGGGACATTCGACGCGTCACTGCAGTGTCGAAGAAGCTCTTGGCACTTATTGGTGACGCATGTGTCTCAATATGTCATCTGTCGGGGACTGTCAGATTTCACTAGAATCTAACACTTAGAAAATAAATTAAATAAATTCTGTGTAAACCACAGTGATATTGTTAATTGTAGTTGCAAATGGTTAGATTGTAATAACTATTTTAGGTGTACAGGCCCACACGGTTGTCTTTTGTTTCCCTTTAAACAGGTGTGGCTATTTCTCTCTGTGTCACTGGTCTGGTTTACTTTCAGACTCTGATGGTGTTTCTTTTGTTTCTGCATTCAGTGGACTACAGGTAACATACACATCATTGCACTGTTGTTACAACCCGGCCTTTTTGTCAAGATTACATCAGTATGTTTTCCTGATTACACCTATCTTTGTACCCTCGTTACAACCCAGCCTTTTTTGTCCAGATTACGCCCAATTTTTGTAACCTGGTTACATCCACCTTTGAACCTTTGTTACAACCCACCATTTTTGTCCAGATTACACTGACTTTTTACCCTGATTAAACCCATCTTTGTAACCTGGTTACACCCCAGTCATAGTACCCTGATTACGTCTCACTCTTAGTAGCCTGCTTACAACTGAACTTCTTTTTCCAGTTTACACCCATTTTGTTAGCCTGCTTACAGTTGCCTTTTTACCTTTATCACACCCTATAAATTCTACCCTGATTACACCTGTCTTTCTACCCTGATTACGTGACAGCCTTTGTACCCTAATTACACTCCAGTTTTTGTACCCTGTTTACATCATATAGTTTATACCATATTAAAACCCAGTGTTTGTATTTGTACACCCAAATCTTTGTACTCAGTTCAGATGACAAGGCACGGTAGGTGAAGGATCCCTGAATATGAACTGCACCACTAGTTCAGTTAAACCTACCGTGTGGGTGTGTAGAGTCACACACGCACACACACACATACACAAACGTACATGCATGCATGCATGCACACGCACACACTATCAGTATCAGTCAGATCTACTATGTGGGTGTGTAGTCTTACACCAAACACACACACGTGTCTCCACATGCATGCATACACACAGTCACACACACGCACGCACTCACTCACACGCATGCACACAGACACAATCACACACACACGCACACTATTAGTCAAGTCTACTGTGTGGTTGTGCAGTTGAGTGTGTGTGTACTGTGTCGGTGTGTAGTTGAGTGTGTGAGTGTGTAGGTCTACTGTGGGTGTGTAGTTGAGTGTGTCTCCAGGCACCGGTGACAGATGACAAGGCAGCCACTCTAATGATTGGACTCACGCGTTCCACATCTAAGTCACATGTTGTTAGAGCCATACTTGAGTCGCTTGCATTCCGACTCAAATTTCTCTTCGACACAATGTGCAAAGAAAGCACTGTGCCACTCTCAAAAGTAATCAGGTAATGTTTTACAAGTTCCTTGTTTCTCCCTCTCACTCCTCCACTCTCAGATCCTGTCACTCCTCCACTCTCAGATCCTCTCACTCCTCCACTCCCAGATCCTCTCACTCCTCCACTCTCAGATCCTCTCACTCCTCCATTCTCAGACCCTCTCACTCCTCCACTCTCAGATCCTCTCACTCCACTCTCAGATCCTCTCACTCCACTCTCAGATCCTCTCACTCCTCCACTCTCAGATCCTCTCACTCCTCCACTCTCAGATCGTCTCACTCCACTCTCAGATCCTCTCACTCCTCCACTCTCAGATCCTCTCACTCCTCCACTCTCAGATCCTCTCACTCCTCCACTCTCAGATCTTCTCACTCCTCCACTCTCAGATCCTCTCACACCTCCACTCCCAGATCCTCTCACTCCCTTGCTACTTTCCCTTGCTCTCTCTCACACTCAACCTCTATTGCTCTCTCGTCCCGCTTTCCACCTCTCCCTCTTTCTCTCTCTCCTTTTCTCTCTCTCTCTCTCTCTCTCCTCTCCCTCTCTCTCTCTCTCTCTCTCTCTCTCTCTCTCTCTCTCTCTCTCTCTCTCTCTCTCTCTCTCTCTCTCTCTCTCTCTCTCTCTCTCTCTCTCTCTCTCTCCCTCTCCTTCCCATTAATTATTAAACCATTTTTTGTAGATTTCAACAGTACTCCAATGAAAAACCAGCAATGTAAAATTGTTTTTATTACTTTTACAGACTTACTGTATTTTACGTATAAACAGCGAATCGATACAACATGTAACAAATGTAATAATTATAATAGATATATGCATCATGGGGGGTATACATGCCAGTGTTACAAGGTGTGACAAATGGGTGGGGGGTCTCAAAAATATCCACAAATAGCATGACATACTTTATAGATTGCCCTTTAGAACAAGTAAACATTTTGTGTACAACCTGTGATCAATATAATAATTATAATACAGTAGAAACTCACTATATGGGCCCCTTAATAATGCAGCCACCTTACAATTAAGGTCACTAGGACAGTGCCAAATTATTTTTGTAACAGTCAAGTATAGGATATTAGTCCCGCTAATAAGGTCACCTCGCTATTCAGGTCACTTTTGCTCAGTCCCGGGGGTGACCTTAATAGGGAGGTTCCACTGTAGGTGTAGACATCATGCTGTGTTGCTGTTGCTGTCCAGGTGTGACGGTGGTGTCAGTCACAATGACTTTGTCATGCAACTCTTCTCTGACCTCGGTGACCGTCGTCTCGACCGATCAACAGACGTTGACACAACGAGTCTCGGTGTTGCATTCCTCGCTGGACTCGCAGCAGGTATGTGGCGCCACCTGGCGGATATCATAGTCAGCCCTTTGGATTTGTTTATAGGTATATCATGTCTAGGTTGTCTACAGGTAGATCATGTCTAGGTAGTCTACAGGTAGATAATGTCTAGGTTGTCTACAGGTAGATCATGTCTAGGTAGTCTACAGGTATATCAGGTCTAGGTTGTCTACAGGTAGATCATGTCTAGGTTGTCTACAGGTAGATCATGTCTAGGTTGTCTACAGGTAGATCATGTCTAGGTTGTCTACAGGTATATCATGTCTATGGTGTTAACAGGTATATCATGTGTGTGGGTGTTGACAAGTATATCAAGTCTAGGGTGTATACAGGTAAGTCATGTTTAGGTTGCCTACAGGTATATCATGTCTAGATTGTCTGCACATACCCATGGGTATATCAAGTCTATGGGTGTTAACAGGTATATCATGTCTATGGGTATTAAGGCCAGACACGGCAGGTAGACATGATTATTTTTTAGTTTGTGCAAACAGTTCAATTTTTTCTGCCCAATGAAATGGGTCTTACTGAGTAAAATATATATTGAACGTTTTTCAGCCAGACCCCCCTCCCCCGTTTCCATGGTAGCAAACAAAATGGCCACCATTTTGAGTAAATATTGGCAAACTTGGAAACACTGCCATTTTTTATTGAACTCGTATGTAGTTATAATTCTTGCAAATCCATGTTCTCTATAGATTCTATTGTGCAATGATCAGAGCATTTTTTTTAATGTGTTTTTATTTGTAAAATACAAAAAAAAAGTTTCCAAATGCAGAAATTTGAAGAAAAGTGTTTTTGAGAAAATGGCTGTCAAAGATTGCTTAATGGATTTGCTTACATGATTTCGACATGCTTGATTCATGACTAAAACTCACTTAGAGGTACGTAATTGTCATAAAACCTGTCCATAACGGTCATCGTCGGGACTGCGCAAAATTACTGATATAGGCAGGTTGCCGTTATGGAGAGTTTCATAACTTGGATACTCACTAGGTGGAGCTACAGTATTATGGATGGTTATATTGACGTTCGCTAGTTGGTACTTTCGTGAACAATACAAACCTAGCGTTAACAATAATATTAAATAATACACTACATAACTTGCTATATTTAATTAATGTTCCTTTTTTCTTTTGGGTCATGTTGAAATCAATCACGCCCTCCAAGTAAAGGCGAACAGAAAAAGATTTGATGTCCAAAAGGAGACACGAGGGTGTGAACGAGTGCACAGCAAGCGTTGACCTAGATTTGCTCAGGGGGGATTATCAATACAATTTAAGCTACTCCAAATGGTAGGTAATAAAGTTCTGAGCAGGGCGGGTTTTGGCCCGCAGCAGCGGGCTGGATTTTTGTTGTTGTTGCGGTGCAGTGCGGGTTAAGTTTCAATTTTTGCGGGGCAGGGCGGTCTGCGGGTCAGGTCACTGCGGGTCGGGGCGGTCTGCTAGTAATTTCTTCATGCGGGCTACTGCGGGCTGATTTTTGTAACTCATTAATGGTCACCAGTTACTCAAAGGTGGGACATTCTTTGAGCTAATTAATTGGGGATTACCAGATTGCCCTTTCCTTTGTGTTTAAACAGTGTTATGATAACGTGCTGGCCTGCCTTGCCAGCTTCAGTCAGGTGTGATTAGTGGCTTCTTCCAGGTGGAAGTATCAATTCAGGCTATCAATCTGTTTGTGTAATTAAGCCACCAGGATGTCCATAAAGAGCAGTTACCCCACCAGTTAGACAGGAAATGCCTTTGATGTGTGGAGATTGGAGACCATGCCACTTGGCACTGGCTGACAATGCCTAACTGCTAAGAACAAGAACTGTCAGTCTTCCTATGTAGAAGTAAGATGACTCAAGCCAAACTGCCTTCTACACTAGTATAATCCAGTGCCAGTAGCCTGGTCCAGAGGGGATTTTGAGCCTGTTATATGGACATGTGAAAACCCTCTCAACAATCAGTAGTCTACGATCAGAAAATATAAATTGCCAACTAATTCTAATATCAGCAAATTGCAACATTGCCTTTGTGCACCAGACTCAACCTTTGAACAACTCGTGTTCATGCAGTACAATGGCAAATAGATTATAAGATCATAGGATGCCACTGAAATTAATGCCAGCGGTGTGAATTTCATTGTTCCTCATAAAAAAATGATCAACTGCCATTGCATATTCACTTGTGCTGAGTTATATCAATTAGATAAATTAATAATTTTAAAATACGTTAAAATTTGTACTTGTACCTTTACTTTGCCCCAGGTCTGCTTATCACCTTCAGGCATTTACATTATAATGACAAGGGTTCTATTTGTCTTAAAGATGGAATTCCAAGTACGACATGGTTGTCACCCAGCGCCGTGCATTTGTTAATATTGTAAACAACAACGATTAATCAAGAGGATATATTTTTAATGATTCCATGTCATCTGTTGTGGGCTGCGGGGCGGGTGCGGGCTGACTTTTGACTAATTACGGCGGGGCGGGTTGCGGGCCAAGTTACTGCGGGGTGGGGTGGGCTGCGGGCCAGGATGTGGCAAAATATGCGGGGCGGGCTGCGGGCTGAGTTGTAATATGCGGGTCGGGCTGCGGGTCAAATGACATAGTTGCGGGGCGGGTGCGGGCTCAGATTTCCAGCCCGCGTAGGGCTTTAGTAGGTAACCAGCCATTTTAATATTTACTGAAGCAGTCTCTCCAGCTATGCCAAGCCGCCTATGTAAATATTACAACAGCCCGCTTCAATGGCTTCTCTTATCAATACCATTTGAGCTACAGGCCATTGTAATATTTACTTAGGCAGTCAGTCTATCCAGGTCCAGCTACACCAACCCACCTAGGTCCTAGGTAAATAATACAAAGACCTGCTTCCATCTGTGGCTACATGCTCATGGCTTCTCTGAGCTCACTTTGGACATCAAAGCTGACTCTACTCCTGTTTGCTGGAGTAAAGGAGCCACATAGCAGCTGCAACAAACTGAAGACGCCAGGCGTGACTTGATTGCAATTTGATAGTCCCGTGTACACGTGATAACACCAACGCGATGATGTTTTATTCAAGAAAATTATGGATTCACTTTGTCCTGCCCGCAAGTGGCAGGTTGTCTATGAATGGTTCGGTCCAAATTAACTGACCGTTATATGCAATAGACAGGTTACCGTTATGGACAGGTCGTGGGCAGTGCAAACTAATAGGAAGTCATTCGGGACTTTCAGAAGTGACCGTTATATCCAGGTTGTCGTTATGGACAGGTGGCCACTAAGAGAGGTTTTACTGTAGTATGCATACAAAGGTATAATAATCTGGCAGAAAACCATTTTCAGTATTTTATGTCAAAAAACACCATTTCACCTGGGGTGTCTGGCCTTAACAGGTATATAATGTCTATGGATGTTAACAGGTATGCCATGTCTATGGATATTAACAGGTATATTATGTCTACGGGTGTTAACAGGTATGTCATGTCTAGGGGTGTTAACAGGTATGTCCTGTCTATGGATGTTAAAAGGTATATAATGTATATGGATGTTAACATGTATGTCATGTATATGGGTGTTAACAGGTATATAATATCTATGGGTATTAACAGGTATATCATGTCTATGGGTGTTAACAGGTATGCCATGTCTATGGATGTTAACAGGTATGTCAGGTCTATGGATGTTAACAGGTATGTAATGTTTATGGGTTTTAAACAGGTATGTCATGTCTATGGGTGTTAACAGGTATGTCATGTATATGGATGTTAACAGGTATATCATGTCTACGGGTGTTAACAGGTATGTCATGTCTATGGGTGCTAACAGGTATATCATGTCTATGGGTGCTAACAGGTATGTCATGTCTATGGGTGCTAACAGGTATATAATGTCTATGGGTGTTAACAGGTATGTCACGTCTATGGGTGTTAACAGGTGTGTCATGTCTATGGATGTTAACAGGTATATAATGTCTATGGGTGTTAACAGGTATATCATGTCTATGTGTGTTAACAGGTATATCATGTCTATGGGTGTTAACAGGTATATAATGTCTGGATGTTAACAGGTATATAATGTCTATGGGTGTTAACAGGTATGTCATGTCTATGGGTGTTTACAGGTATATAATGTCTATGGGTGTTAACAGTTATGTCATGTCTATGTGTGTTAACAGGTATGTCATGGCTATGGATGTTAACAGGTATGTAATGTCTATGGGTATTAACAGGTATATCATGTCTATGGATGTTAACAGGTATATAATGTTTATGGGTATTAACAGGTATATCATGTCTATGGATGGTAACAGGTATATCATGTCTATGGGTGTTAACAGGTATGTCAGGTCTATGAATGTTAACAGGTATGTAATGTTTATGGGTTTTAAACAGGTATGTCATGTCTATGGGTGTTAACAGGTATGTCATATCTATTGATGTTAACAGGTATATCATGTATACAGGTGTTAACAGGTATGTCATGTCTATGGATATTAATAGGTATATTATTTCTATGGGTGTTAACAGGTATATAATGTCAATGGATGTTAACATGTATGTCGTTTCTGTGGGTGTTAACAGGTATATAATATCTATGGGTATTAACAGGTATATAATATCTATGGGTATTAACAGGTATATCATGTCTATGGGTGTTAACAGGTATGTCATGTCTATGGATGTTAACAGGTATGTCAGGTCTATGGATGTTAACAGGTATGTAATGTTTATGGGTTTTAAACAGGTATGTCATGTCTATGGGTGTTAACAGGTATGTCATGTCTACGGGTGTTAACAGGTATGTCATGTCTATGGGTATTAACAGGTATATCATGTATATGGGTGTTAACATGTATATCATGTCTATGGGTATTAACAGGTGTATCATGTCTGTGGGTGTTAACAGGTATATAATGTCTATGGATTTTAACAGGTATATAATGTCTATGAGTATTAACATGTATATCGTGTCTATGGGTGTTAACGTGTATATCATGTCTATGGATGTTAACAGGTATATAATGTATATGGGTGTTAACAGGTATGTCATGTCTATGGGTGTTAACAGGTATATAATGTATATCGGTGTTAACAGTTATGTCATGTCTATGGGTGTTAACAGGTATGTCATGGCTATGGGTGTTAACAGGTATGTTATGTCTATGGGTATTAACAGGTATATCATGTCTATGGATGTTAACAGGTATGTCATGTCTATGGGTGTTAACAGGTATATCATGTCTATGGATGGTAACAGGTATATCATGTCTATGGGTGTTAACAGGTATGTCATGTATATGGATGTTAACAGGTATATCATGTATACGGGTGTTAACAGGTATGTCATGTCTATGGATATTAATAGGTATATTATTTCTATGGGTGTTAACAGGTATGTCATGTATATGGGTGTTAACAGGTATATAATGTCAATGGATGTTAACATGTATGTCATGTCTATGGGTGTTAACAGGTATATAATATCTATGGGTATTAACAGGTATATAATATCTATGGGTATTAACAGGTATATCATGTCTATGGGTGTTAACAGGTATGTCATGTCTATGGATGTTAACATGTATGTCAGGTCTATGGATGTTAACAGGTATGTAATGTTTATGGGTGTTAAACAGGTATGTCATGTCTATGGGTGTTACCAGGTATGTCATGTCTATGGGTATTAACAGGTATATCATGTATATGGGTGCTAACAGGCATATCATGTCTATGGGTGCTAACAGGTATGTCATGTCTATGGGTGCTAACAGGTATATAATGTCTATGGGTGTTAACAGGTATGTCATGTCTATGGGTGTTAACAGGCATGTCATGTCTACGGATGTTAACAGGTATATAATGTCTACGGGTGTTAACAGGTATGTCATGTCTATGGGTGTTAACAGGTATGTCATGTCTATGGGTGTTAACAGGTATATCATGTCTATGGGTGTTAACATATATATCATGTCTATGGGTATTAACAGGTATATCATGTCTATGGGCGTTAACAGGTATATCATGTCTATGGGCGTTAACAGGTATATCATGTCTATGGGTGTTAACAGGTATATCATGTCTATGGGTAATAACATGTATATCATGTCTATGGGTGTTAACATGTATATCATGTCTATGGATGTTAACAGGTATATCATGTCTATGGGTGTTAACAGGTATATAATGTCTATGGGTGTTAACAGATATGTCATGTCTATGGGTGTTAACAGGTATGTCATGTCTATGGGTGTTAACAGGTATATCATGTCTATGGATGTTAACAGGTATATAATGTCTATGAGTATTAACATGTATATCGTGTCTATGGGTGTTAACGTGTATATCATGTCTATGGATGTTAACAGGTATATAATTTATATGGGTGTTAACAGGTATGTCATGTCGATGGGTGTTAACAGGTATATAATGTATATCGGTGTTAACAGTTATGTCATGTCTATGGGTGTTAACAGGTATATCATGGCTATGGGTGTTAACAGGTATGTTATGTCTATGGGTATTAACAGGTATATCATGTCTATGGATGTTAACAGGTATGTCATGTCTATGGGTGTTAACAGGTATATCATGTCTATGGATGGTAACAGGTATATCATGTCTATGGGTGTTAACAGGTATGTCATGTATATGGATGTTAACAGGTATATCATGTATACGGGTGTTAACAGGTATGTCATGTCTATGGATATTAATAGGTATATTATTTCTATGGGTGTTAACAGGTATGTCATGTATATGGGTGTTAACAGGTATATAATGTCAATGGATGTTAACATGTATGTCGTGTCTATGGGTGTTAACAGGTATATAATATCTATGGGTATTAACAGGTATATAATATCTATGGGTATTAACAGGTATATAATATCTATGGGTTTTAAACAGGTATATCATGTCTATGGGTGTTAACAGGTATGTCATGTCTATTGATGTTAACAGGTATATCATGTATACGGGTGTTAACAGGTATGTCATGTCTATGGATATTAATAGGTATATTATTTCTATGGGTGTTAACAGGTATGTCATGTCTATGGATATTAATAGGTATATTATTTCTATGGGTGTTAACAGGTATATAATGTCAATGGATGTTAACATGTATGTCGTTTCTGTGGGTGTTAACAGGTATATAATATCTATGGGTATTAACAGGTATATAATATCTATGGGTATTAACAGGTATATCATGTCTATGGGTGTTAACAGGTATGTCATGTCTATGGATGTTAACAGGTATGTCAGGTCTATTGATGTTAACAGGTATGTAATGTTTATGGGTTTTAAACAGGTATGTCATGTCTATGGGTGTTAACAGGTATATCATGTCTACGGGTGTTAACAGGTATGTCATGTCTATGGGTATTAACAGGTATATAATGTCTATGGATGTTAACAGGTATATAATGTCTATGAGTATTAACATGTATATCATGTCTATGGGTGTTAACGTGTATATCATGTCTATGGATGTTAACAGGTATATAATGTCTATGGGTGTTAACAGGTATGTCATGTCTATGGGTGTTAACAGGTATATAATGTATATCGGTGTTAACAGTTATGTCATGTCTATGGGTGTTAACAGGTATGTCATGGCTATGGGTGTTAACAGGTATGTTATGTCTATGGGTGTTAACAGGTATGTCATGGCTATGGGTGTTAACAGGTATGTTATGTCTATGGGTGTTAACAGGTATGTAATGTTTATGGGTTTTAAACAGGTATGTCATGTCTATGGGTGTTAACAGGTATATCATGTCTACGGGTGTTAACAGGTATGTCATGTCTATGGGTATTAACAGGTATATAATGTCTATGGATGTTAACAGGTATATAATGTCTATGAGTATTAACATGTATATCATGTCTATGGGTGTTAACGTGTATATCATGTCTATGGATGTTAACAGGTATATAATGTCTATGGGTGTTAACAGGTATGTCATGTCTATGGGTGTTAACAGGTATATAATGTATATCGGTGTTAACAGTTATGTCATGTCTATGGGTGTTAACAGGTATGTCATGGCTATGGGTGTTAACAGGTATGTTATGTCTATGGGTGTTAACAGGTATGTTATGTCTATGGGTATTAACAGGTATAACATGTCTATGGATGTTAACAGGTATGTCATGTCTATGGGTGTTAACAGGTATATCATGTCTATGGATGGTAACAGGTATATCATGTCTATGGGTGTTAACAGGTATGTCATGTATATGGATGTTAACAGGTATATCATGTATACGGGTGTTAACAGGTATGTCATGTCTATGGATATTAATAGGTATATTATTTCTATGGGTGTTAACAGGTATAACATGTCTATGGGTGTTAACAGGTATGTCATGTATATGTGTGTTAACAGGTATATAATGTCAATGGATGTTAACATGTATGTCGTGTCTATGGGTGTTAACAGGTATATAATATCTATGGGTATTAACAGGTATATAATATCTATGGGTATTAACAGGTATATAATATCTATGGGTATTAACAGGTATATCATGTCTATGGGTGTTAACAGGTATGTCATGTCTATGGATGTTAACAGGTATGTCAGGTCTATGGATGTTAACAGGTATGTAATGTTTATGGGTGTTAAACAGGTATGTCATGTCTATGGGTGTTACCAGGTATGTCATGTCTATGGGTATTAACAGGTATATCATGTATATGGGTGCTAACAGACATATCATGTCTATGGGTGCTAACAGGTATGTCATGTCTATGGGTGCTAACAGGTATATAATGTCTATGGGTGTTAACAGGTATGTCATGTCTATGGGTGTTAACAGGCATGTCATGTCTACGGATGTTAACAGGTATATAATGTCTACGGGTGTTAACAGGTATGTCATGTCTATGGGTGTTAACAGGTATGTCATGTCTATGGGTGTTAACAGGTATATCATGTCTATGGGTGTTAACATATATATCATGTCTATGGGTATTAACAGGTATATCATGTCTATGGGCGTTAACAGGTATATCATGTCTATGGGCGTTAACAGGTATATCATGTCTATGGGTGTTAACAGGTATATCATGTCTATGGGTAATAACATGTATATCATGTCTATGGGTGTTAACATGTATATCATGTCTATGGATGTTAACAGGTATATCATGTCTATGGGTGTTAACAGGTATATAATGTCTATGGGTGTTAACAGATATGTCATGTCTATGGGTGTTAACAGGTATGTCATGTCTATGGGTGTTAACAGGTATATCATGTCTATGGATGTTAACAGGTATATAATGTCTATGAGTATTAACATGTATATCGTGTCTATGGGTGTTAACGTGTATATCATGTCTATGGATGTTAACAGGTATATAATGTATATGGGTGTTAACAGGTATGTCATGTCTATGGGTGTTAACAGGTATATAATGTATATCGGTGTTAACAGTTATGTCATGTCTATGGGTGTTAACAGGTATATCATGGCTATGGGTGTTAACAGGTATGTTATGTCTATGGGTATTAACAGGTATATCATGTCTATGGATGTTAACAGGTATGTCATGTCTATGGGTGTTAACAGGTATATCATGTCTATGGATGGTAACAGGTATATCATGTCTATGGGTGTTAACAGGTATGTCATGTATATGGATGTTAACAGGTATATCATGTATACGGGTGTTAACAGGTATGTCATGTCTATGGATATTAATAGGTATATTATTTCTATGGGTGTTAACAGGTATGTCATGTATATGGGTGTTAACAGGTATATAATGTCAATGGATGTTAACATGTATGTCGTGTCTATGGGTGTTAACAGGTATATAATATCTATGGGTATTAACAGGTATATAATATCTATGGGTATTAACAGGTATATAATATCTATGGGTTTTAAACAGGTATATCATGTCTATGGGTGTTAACAGGTATGTCATGTCTATTGATGTTAACAGGTATATCATGTATACGGGTGTTAACAGGTATGTCATGTCTATGGATATTAATAGGTATATTATTTCTATGGGTGTTAACAGGTATGTCATGTCTATGGATATTAACAGGTATGTCATGTCTATGGATATTAATAGGTATATTATTTCTATGGGTGTTAACAGGTATATAATGTCAATGGATGTTAACATGTATGTCGTTTCTGTGGGTGTTAACAGGTATATAATATCTATGGGTATTAACAGGTATATAATATCTATGGGTATTAACAGGTATATCATGTCTATGGGTGTTAACAGGTATGTCATGTCTATGGATGTTAACAGGTATGTCAGGTCTATGGATGTTAACAGGTATGTAATGTTTATGGGTTTTAAACAGGTATGTCATGTCTATGGGTGTTAACAGGTATATCATGTCTACGGGTGTTAACAGGTATGTCATGTCTATGGGTATTAACAGGTATATCATGTATATGGGTGTTAACATGTATATCATGTCTATGGGTATTAACAGGTGTATCATGTCTGTGGGTGTTAACAGGTATATAATGTCTATGGATGTTAACAGGTATATAATGTCTATGAGTATTAACATGTATATCATGTCTATGGGTGTTAACGTGTATATCATGTCTATGGATGTTAACAGGTATATAATGTCTATGGGTGTTAACAGGTATGTCATGTCTATGGGTGTTAACAGGTATATAATGTATATCGGTGTTAACAGTTATGTCATGTCTATGGGTGTTAACAGGTATGTCATGGCTATGGGTGTTAACAGGTATGTTATGTCTATGGGTATTAACAGGTATAACATGTCTATGGATGTTAACAGGTATGTCATGTCTATGGGTGTTAACAGGTATATCATGTCTATGGATGGTAACAGGTATATCATGTCTATGGGTGTTAACAGGTATGTCATGTATATGGATGTTAACAGGTATATCATGTATACGGGTGTTAACAGGTATGTCATGTCTATGGATATTAATAGGTATATTATTTCTATGGGTGTTAACAGGTATAACATGTCTATGGGTGTTAACAGGTATGTCATGTATATGTGTGTTAACAGGTATATAATGTCAATGGATGTTAACATGTATGTCGTGTCTATGGGTGTTAACAGGTATATAATATCTATGGGTATTAACAGGTATATAATATCTATGGGTATTAACAGGTATATCATGTCTATGGGTGTTAACAGGTATGTCATGTCTATGGATGTTAACAGGTATGTCAGGTCTATGGATGTTAACAGGTATATAATGTTTATGGGTGTTAAACAGGTATGTCATGTCTATGGGTTTTACCAGGTATGTCATGTCTATGGGTATTAACAGGCATATCATGTCTATGGGTGCTAACAGGTATGTCATGTCTATGGGTGCTAACAGGTATATAATGTCTATGGGTGTTAACAGGTATGTCATGTCTATGGGTGTTAAACAGGCATGTCATGTCTATGGATGTTAACAGGTATATCATATCTATGGGTGTTAACATATATATCATGTCTATGGGTATTTACAGGTATATCATGTCTATGGGCGTTAACAGGTATATCATGTCTATGGGCGTTAACAGGTATATCATGTCTATGGGTGTTAAGAGGTATATCATGTCTATGGGTAATAACATGTATATCATGTCTATGGGTGTTAACATGTATATCATGTCTATGGGTGTTAACATGTATGTCATGTCTATGGATGTTAACAGGTATATCATGTATATGGGTGTTAACAGGTATATAATGTCTATGGATGTTAACATGTATGTCATGTCTATGGGTGTTAACAGGTATGTCATGTCTATGGATGTTAACAGGTATATCATGTATATGGGTGTTAACAGGTATATAATGTCTATGGGTGTTAACAGATATGTCATGTCTATGGGTGTTAACAGGTGTGTCATGTCTATGGGTGTTAACAGGTATATCATGTCTATGGATGTTAACAGGTATATAATGTATATGGGTATTAACAGGTATATTATGTATATGGGTATTAACAGGTATATTATGTCTATGGGTGTTAACAGGTATGTCATGTCTATGGATGTTAACAGTTATATCATGTCTATGGGTGTTAACAGGTATGTCATGTCTATGGATGTTAACAGGTATATCATGTCTATGGGTGTTAACAGGTATGTCATATCTATGGATATTAATATGTATATTATGTCTATGGGTGTTAACAGGTATGTCATGTATATGGGTGTTAACAGGTATATAATGTCTATGGATGTTAACATGTATGTCATGTCTATGGGTGTTAACAGGTATATAATATATATGGGTATTAACAGGTATATCATGTCTATGTGTGCTGACAGATATATCATGTCTATGGGTGTTAACAGGTATGTCATGTCTATGGATGTTAACAGGTATGTCAGGTCTATGGATGTTAACAGGTATATAATGTTTATGGGTGTTAAACAGGTATGTCATGTCTATGGGTTTTACCAGGTATGTCATGTCTATGGGTATTAACAGGCATATCATGTCTATGGGTGCTAACAGGTATGTCATGTCTATGGGTGCTAACAGGTATATAATGTCTATGGGTGTTAACAGGTATGTCATGTCTATGGGTGTTAAACAGGCATGTCATGTCTATGGATGTTAACAGGTATATCATATCTATGGGTGTTAACATATATATCATGTCTATGGGTATTTACAGGTATATCATGTCTATGGGCGTTAACAGGTATATCATGTCTATGGGCGTTAACAGGTATATCATGTCTATGGGTGTTAAGAGGTATATCATGTCTATGGGTAATAACATGTATATCATGTCTATGGGTGTTAACATGTATATCATGTCTATGGGTGTTAACATGTATGTCATGTCTATGGATGTTAACAGGTATATCATGTATATGGGTGTTAACAGGTATATAATGTCTATGGATGTTAACATGTATGTCATGTCTATGGGTGTTAACAGGTATGTCATGTCTATGGATGTTAACAGGTATATCATGTATATGGGTGTTAACAGGTATATAATGTCTATGGGTGTTAACAGATATGTCATGTCTATGGGTGTTAACAGGTGTGTCATGTCTATGGGTGTTAACAGGTATATCATGTCTATGGATGTTAACAGGTATATAATGTATATGGGTATTAACAGGTATATTATGTATATGGGTATTAACAGGTATATTATGTCTATGGGTGTTAACAGGTATGTCATGTCTATGGATGTTAACAGTTATATCATGTCTATGGGTGTTAACAGGTATGTCATGTCTATGGATGTTAACAGGTATATCATGTCTATGGGTGTTAACAGGTATGTCATATCTATGGATATTAATATGTATATTATGTCTATGGGTGTTAACAGGTATGTCATGTATATGGGTGTTAACAGGTATATAATGTCTATGGATGTTAACATGTATGTCATGTCTATGGGTGTTAACAGGTATATAATATATATGGGTATTAACAGGTATATCATGTCTATGTGTGCTGACAGATATATCATGTCTATGGGTGTTAACAGGTATGTCATGTCTATGGGTGTTAACAGGTATATAATATTTATGGGTATTAACAGGTATATCATGTCTATGTGTGCTAACAGGTATATCATGTCTATGGGTGTTAACAGGTATGTCATGTCTATGGGTGCTAACAGGTATATAATATATATGTGTATTAACCCTACAGGTGGCCCGTGCGATCAGTGCAAAACTGCTCCCGGCCGATTTTTGGCCCGATTCAGTATCACTCTTTTCAAAAAAAAATCGTTTCCTTCATTAGCAACTCACAGGGGAACGCGAGATATCATTGGAAAGCTGAATTATTCTTCTTTCTGTGGCATTTTTATCAATGAGTTTTATCGCGTCATGATTCAGTAATAGCAAATCACAACCAAGCTTTAAAATGTCGGTAGTAGTAGATGCCCTAATATAGCTGACTTTACTACGCTCTACGTCAGGATTTTACATTCCCATTCATATGGTCTAAACAGGGAAATGGAGGTACCGATGGAAAGCCCAACGATTGGTCTATCCAAATAAATTTACGTCAACGGTCAACCAATCAGCGCATGGCTCTAAAACGTCTTCTTGTTGACGCTGGTTTCATTCCATCACGACGAAAGTCCGCCATGTTTTTTGTCTCGCTTCGATTATATAAGTTGAATTATTTCAAATGTCCGCGGCAATATATCAGCAAAATACATGACAGTATTTGTGGATCAAGTTATACTAGTTCAGACAGTTACACAGACTTTGGGGGCTGTTTTGAAGTGGATATTACAGACCTGCCATTTGATACGGATTACCCGTATCCGATACGGATTTTAACGATTTTTTTAGTAATACGGCCGTACTCCATTTTGATACGGATTTCATTGTAATTTAGAAAAAACTTTTATATAGCCACACTATTTACTTGTATGCGTCACAAAACCATATTGAAGTCATATCAGTCGAAAATAAAAAAACAGCTTTCGATGCAATGAAGTAATCGTTTATTTTAGTGACTAACTTCATCGAAAGAACGAACTGAATCACCGATAATAGTCAGTGATTTAGTTCGTTGTAGCGTGCAATAGCCAATAGATAGCGCGCTCGTAAAGTGTAGTTCTGAAAAATGCGACAGGCGGCTCAACGGCGGGAAACAGCGTTTCAACGCGGGAAATCATGTTTCAAAACGGCTTCTCTTGCGAAACGGCGAAAGTGTAGTGGAAAGTTTCAAAAAGAATGGTTAGAGAAGTTTGGAGGAATGATTGTATTAAGTAAAGCAGGCGAGCAGTATGCCAGGTGTAGTTTATGCTCACGCGATGTTAAGGTGGCCGCCTCAGGCGTGTACGACGTCAACGAGCACTTAAAGTCGAATCTACACAAAACGAATTTGAAAAATAATGAGGAAAGGGCAACCGTGAGGGCGTTCTTCAAGCCGCAGACGAACTCTAGCGACGCTGCCAATGAGGTGACTGGTGCGGAGGTGATGTTCTCACACTTCGTTCATAAACGATGTGCGCGCATTTTACTGTGCGGTTGTGCGCAAGGTGGTCGCAAAGTTTCCGTTCGGCGACCAGGTGTTGCGCGACTTGAGTGTTCTCGACCCTGCAGCCTGTGTGAACGAGCCGATTGTTCGTCTGGCAGCCCGCTTTGCCCCCGACGTTGATGCCGAACAGCTGAAAGATGAGTATGAGGACTTTCAGCTGTTGGCCGACAACATCATCGTGCTGGAGGAGGATGGCCAAGCGCGGCAGATCGACCACGTCTGGTTTGAGATCCTCTCAATCAAGACGCCGTTGCTGTTGGCAAAGGTGATGACACCACTTCTCTGCCTCCCACACAGCAATGCTGATGTAGAGAGGTTGTTTACCATCTTGCGAAAAATACACACAGACGCCCACCACAGCTTGAATGCGGACACCATTACTGGTAATGTTCAGTGTAAACTGAACATCGACAGCCCCTGCCACCAGTTGGCTGTGTCAGCTGAGATGCTGAAACTGGCTAAATCTGCACCCCATGCCATATATAGTTATGGTATGCACAATGCATATTTATACATGAATGATACGGATTGATACAGATTCTTACAGAATTTTAGGTCAAAATACAGGCTTCAACCAAAAAAATATGGCAGGTCTGATATTATGCAAGTTGCTGGCGAGCCGGACATCGCTGTCTTGCATCCGGACATGGACCGATTCGGCCGGCCTACTCGGTCCGCCAGCGAAGGATACGATGCATTCAGAATTCAAATACAACATGTCCTATAAGCTGATGACATATATATGTGTGTAATTAGGAACTGTAGGTATTACTTACTTTATTGATATGTAAGGAAATTGATAATATATACGTCATGTTATCGGACAGGTGCGCCACGGCGCGCAACGGTAGGCCTACGAGGCCTATTGCCGTATTTGAACGTTCTACGAAAAATACAATAACATCAAAAGTTCTGAATATATTTGAGTGTAGTTTTCATTATCACGCAGCTGAAATGTACAGCTACATTTGTCACACTGCTTGCATGAACATACAACCGCACAATAATTAATTTGTCACTGGGCAAACTTGGGTTTCTACTTTACCCTCGTTCTGACGGTCATGAAGAATAGTCTAAATTTTACATGGGTCTACCTAAAAAAATTAATGTAAAAAAAAAATTATGAGTATACTTTATTATTTGTTCTGTACTCATTAGCTTATATACATGGCTACATTTCTCTAATTGGACATTGACACATACAACCACTCGGAAATTAGCTAGTAGTAGGGCGAAAAAAAAATGTTTTTGCATTTATTTTATGTAAACTTTAAACAGTTATATCTTCATGATTATTTGATGTTATGCAAATATCATCACTGCATAATAATAAAGGGTCTTTTTGCCAACAAAATGATAGCTCAATGATATTTTTGCAATACGTATTAGCGAAGTTGATTTTTTTAAAACACCCCTACAAATAGTACAAATGGAAGTTTACCATTGGTCACCTGCAGGGTTAACAGGTATATCATGTCTATGGGTGCTAACAGGTATGTCATGTCTATGGGTGTTAACAGGTATATAATATCTATGGGTATTAACAGGTATATCTTGTCTATGGATGTTAACAGGTATATCATGTCTATGGATGTTAACAAGTATATCATGTCTATGGGTGTTAACCGGTATATCATGTCTATGGATGTTAACAAGTATATCATGTCTATGGGTGTTAACACTATGAATTGTAAATATAAATGTCGTCAACTAGGACAACTTTCTCCCCTTTGGGGTGTGATGTCGACTAGGATCATTTTCTCCCCTTTGGTGTGTGACAACAACTAGGACCACTTTCTCCCCTTTGGTGTATGTCAACTAGGACCACTTACTCCCCTTTGGTGTGTGACATCAACTAGGACAACTTTCTCCCCTTTGGTATTTGTCAACTAGGACCACTTTCTCCCCTTTGGTGTGTGACAACAACTAGGACCACTTTCTCCCCTTTGGTGTATGTCAACTAGGACCACTTACTCCCCTTTGGTGTGTGACAACAACTAAGACCACTTTCTCCCCTTTGGTGCATGTCAACTAGGACCACTTACTCCCCTTTGGTGTATGACATCAACTAGGACCACTTTCTCCCCTTTGGTGTATGTCAACTAGGACCACTTACTCCCCTTTGGTGTGTGACATCAACTAGGACCACTTACTCCCCTTTGGTGTACTGTAATATGTCAGTTGTCAACTTTCTCCCCTATGGTGTGTGATGTCAACTAGGACCACTTTCTCCATTGGTGTACTGTAATATGTCAATTGTCAACTTTCTCCCCTTTGGTGTGTGACATCAACTAGGACAACTTTCTCTCCATTGGTGTACTGTAATATGTCAGTCGTCAACTTTCTCCTCTATGGTGTGTGATGGTAATTTGTCACCGTCGTATTGCAACTGTTGTTGTTGTCTTAGGTGTGTGGAGTGACACAGCACAGTTGACAACTCTGCGGGGTTCATACACGTCATTCACGCCATGTCAAGCCACCAGGGTGCGCTATGAAGGCGTGCTCAAGAGCTGGCAGCGTGCTGTGGAGCGGTGCCGCAGCTGGTATCGTTGAACACACTGCAGAGTAAATTTGTCACACACACGTCGAACTACTTCTCTAGTCGCTCAGAATGTTTTTCTATACTGTTGTGTTGAATATGGTTTTATTGGTGCCATAACAAAATTAATATTGGGTGGGCTGAGCTGAGCATAATCATTGCAGCCTGTAGTAGGTGCTTGGCGGCAGCACCTGACGGCCTGGCCTGGACACAGCGTCGTTGACACCGCCCTATCCAGCAGACAGACAGACAGACAGTATTTATTTTGACAATCATAAGTACATAAACTACAATATAATATTCATTGTAAAGTCAGGGAGGCTCCCATTAAGACAATTATATGCCGCTATCATGGGAGCCACCCTACTGATGTAACATAATTATATGATTATCACGTAATCAACTATATATGCATACGTATATGTGTATACATAGTATATACATAAATTAGTTTAAACAAATGCAGTCATGTCTAGTTTAAGAATGACAGATGTAACAGTTATAAATATGACAACATGATTCATAATTCTTGATAAAATAATTTGTATAAGTGGAAAAACCATATCAACTATGTGTAGAAATGTTATCAAGGATGATATTTGGAGTATTGTTAACAGTTTGTATAATGTTGTGTCTGATGTACTTTTTTGCATATTGATGATTAACGCTGGGAATAAATAAGTTGTTTTTACCAAGTGTGTTTATTGGTGAATTGCAAAGTTATATGTGTATGGAATATGACTGAAGTATTCTGGTATAAGCTTGTTGATCGATTTGTAATACGATTTGAGCTGTTGGAATCTATGAATGTCATCCAGCTTAAGAAATTTACATTCTTTGAAGATGGGATCTGTGTGAGAATTGTATTTGCTTGAAGTAACTATTCGCACTGCTTTCTTTTGAAGTTTAAAAATGCGATGGGCTTGATGACCCCCACACCAATATACCATAATTAATTTTTTTTAAGAATGAGTGAATTATACATTACAGATAATATATTCTTAGGTAATACATGTTTAAGTTTATTTAAAATTCCAATTTTATTCGCTGTTTTGTTTATATGGTTGTCCCAATTTAGGTGTTGGTTTTAACTAAAAAATTAAAGTCATACACATTCAATATTTGTCCCATCTATTTCTATTTTAGGTTTTATTTCCTTTTGAGGCATTTGAAATACCATGAATTTAGTTTTTTTAATGTTAAGAGA
This sequence comes from Paraescarpia echinospica, assembly GCA_020002185.1. Lineage (NCBI taxonomy): Eukaryota > Metazoa > Annelida > Polychaeta > Sabellida > Siboglinidae > Paraescarpia > Paraescarpia echinospica. The sequence continues at coordinate 40,305,918 of CM034533.1, forward strand.
AAGTTTGTTTGCCTTAGCCACCTGCATAAATTTTCTAATTCTTTATTTATGTTTTGATTTTGGACTTGGCCATCCGGAGATTGGAATTTATTCAATGTACTAAAAAGAGTGGTGTCGTCAGCATACATTATGAATTTAAAATGATCAGTTGAAAATATTATGTCATTAATATATATAATAAATAGAAGGGGTCCTAAAATAGACCCTTGTGGGCCACCAGTGTTTATGGCAGCTCCTTCCGACTTGTAATCGCCAATTTCAACATATTGCTTACGATTGTGTGAGTAGTTTTTACATAGATCTAGTGCTGCACCATTTATTCCATAATAATTTAGTTTTGTCATAAAATGTTATGATCAATTGTGTCAAAAGCTTGTTTATTGGAGTTGCTGATTGGTCAAGTTGTTGGACAACTCTTGTCTATTATTTCTAGAGTGGCAAGTTCCGTAGAATGGTTTTCCCTAAACCCGTATTGATTCTCAGTATAAGTTATTGGAATTAAAATGTTTGTGTATTTGATTAAACATAAATCGTGGAAATAACTGGTAAGATAGAAATTGGACGATAATTATTAAATATTGTCTCATCACCATTTTAAAAGATTGGTTAATGATTAGAGTGACTGCTTCATTTATTTCATTTTTAATTAGCTTTAGTAATTTGGTTGATAGACCATCTTTACCACGGCTAGATTTTGGATGTAAGCTATCAATTATGCTAATCGTTATACTATTGGCTTAAAGTTGAAAGTCTGTATACGTCTCTCTGTTAAATAGTCTTTGTAAGAGTTATCTCCAGTATTGGGTATTTGCGATGCAAGTGTAGAACCAATATTGATGACAAATGAATTAAATTTATTTGCAATAATAGTCTTGTCAGTTACTGTTTCATCATTAATTTTAAAGAAATCAGGAAATGTTTCTTTCCCTGTCTTTTTTTGTGAATAATTTCTTTAATCATAGACCAATTGTTTTTAATATCGTGCTTATTTCTTTCAAAACTAAATTGATAATATGCTTGTTTGGCTAATCTAATGTTTCTTTTAAGAATTTTATTATATGTATGAAAATTTGTATTGAGCAAAACATATTCTGCTGTACCTATGAGAAGTTTTGAATACAATTTATCTCTAAATTTTATTGATCTAATGATACCTTGTAATCCAACATGATTCGTGTTTGTGTTTATTATATTTAAGTAGTAGTAGTTGTTTAGTAGGTAAGAATTTATCCATAGCAGTAGTAATAGTTTCATTAACGAGGTTGTAATTGTCGTTGGGATTAGTATCTCTATCCTTGTTTAGTTTATTATAAATGTTTGAACTCATGAATTCTATTTTTAAATGTCCAAGGCTGTCAGTATTTTGTTGTCTAATTCTGATAAATTTAGGGACATTTGTAACAGTTGCATTGCAATCAAGGTATATGAAATACGGAAAGTAATCAGAAATGCTGCTGATTATAATTTTTTTTAATTAAAATACCGACTGTTGATTTAATAAGGCCTTTTGAGAGTTCGCATAGAAAATTATCAATAAGCGTGCAATTAGTATTTTAAAAAACGTGTTGGTAAAGTAATTTTAGGAAATAAATCGTGCTGTGATTGTATCAAAATATTGACGTTTTTTATTTTATTTTCATTAGATCAATATTATAATCTCCGGCTAGTATTACTTCACCAGTTAGGTTTTGCAGATGATCTAATTTAGGGCATAATTCTTCTATGAATGTTTGGTAATTTTCAATGACGTCTCTAGGGGGTCGGTATATTATATTTGCAAGGATGAAAGCCGAGACGCTGGGGAGCGGCTCCATATATTTATGCAGAACACTCGACTTAAAAAGAATGAAATAATATCTATGCAAAACCTGTTACGCCCGTCGCCTATAGGCATGATTTCGCGGTTCTTGATAATTTAAAAAATGCACCATTTGGCCATCCAATATGCTGTATTATTCAGAGTCCATGGTATGGCTTTCAGATTCAGACTGTTTATTACCAAGTAGCATTTAAAATGTACGAGGAGTTCTTGGCGTTGTGGCGTCAACATACATACACGCTTGTCTCCCCTGCCCACCATCATGCACACGCAAAATATACAATCAGAAACATTATGAAAAGTGCTAAAACTAGTCTAAATATAAATGAAGGCCAACTGCCAACATATTTTAAGACAGTCGTACATCTATTGACATAAAGTGAACTTGGTAACAATATTAATACCGTCTGAATATTACCTAAAAAGTATACTTGTAGTTAAATAAATAAAATAAGCTGACGATATAAAAACTAAGCTGACAGTTAAAAAGTATGTACATACGTGTAGTTAAGTTAGTAAATTAATTAATAAAAATAAATAATTTAGAATGGCGACATAAAATGTAAACAGACTGAAAACAGTATCACGGCATCTGGCGGTTCAAGTGACTCACAGCATGTGGCTAAAAAAACTGTTTTTAAGTATAGTGGTCCTTGTCTTAATACTTCTATAGCGCTTGCCAGAGGGAAGAAGTTCAAAGAGATGGTTGGCTGGTTGGGTAGTATCCCGTACAATGCTCTTGAATTTTCGCGCACAGCGAGCATGGTAAATAGATTCAATGGATGGCAACTCGCGCCTAATTATTCTAGATGCGCCCGTCACGATAACTTCTAGCCGTTGTTTCTCCTCCTGACTGGTGCGGCCAAACCACACTACAATCGAGAAAGTGAGGATACTTTCAATGATTGCGCGGTAGAACCGTGTCATAATCTCCTGAGCTGCCTCATGAAGAACAGACGTTGTTGTGTCTTTTTTGTAATGCCCAGTGTGTTTGTGCACCAGTTGAGATCGCTTGAAATTGTTGTTCCAATGAATCTAAAAGATTCAACCTGCTTGACCTCCACGCCATTTATCGAAAGAGGGCGGATGGGAGTCTTTCTTTTTTTGAGAAAATCAACAATCGGTTCTTTAGTCTTTGAAATGTTCAATTCGAGATTGTTATCCGCACACCAGCCAACCATTCTCTGAAATTCCTCCCTGTATGGCGTCTCATTCGCATTCTCAATGCAGCCCTCCACAGTGGTGTCATCGGAAAACTTGATCACAAGGACCGATTGGTTCATGGAGACACAGTCATTTGTGAAGATAGTTGTAGATGTCCGTAAACACTGCAGAGAGTTGGTCGGCGCAGTTCTTCAGGGTATGTTTCACTATGCATCGTGTGTTGTCTATGTAGAAGGATGAAACTTTATGTAAACACAATTCAGAGGTTCTTTATTAGCATGGCAGACAACTCAAGTCACGCGATGTATCCAACTGTCGTGCACGGACTCACGCCGTTACCGTGGCGCCGCCTAGCGACTAACTAAACAATATAACATTGCAACATCTCCCTTCCTTTACAAAAGTGTAAAACTCCTACATGTAGAAAACTATTCTATAATCGCATCTAGAACAGTTCACTGAGAAATGTTCCTTGAAATAAAGTAATATTTCTAAACAACTGCTTGTGTTTTATCGAAAAACTGCTAGCATTACAGTAATCAACTAAATATCATAGCAAATGACAATGAGATACAAATTACAAATTGAACATAGCAATGAACATAACAGCAATATTACTATTATTATCGCAATGTTCAATACATGAAAATACACAACAGTCATATTGTATGTGCAATATCGTCACTGATGGTGTGTAATGACCGTAAAAGGGATTATTATGCCCTTTTTATGCACAACTTAGAGAGTTAGACGTAGTCTCTGAGATGTGCCGGCCTCCTCACTTGTCTTCCACTGCGTCTCTCGATAGTTGGTGTTGCAGTGATGATAGCAGGATGGTCGTCACTCGGCTTGTCGATGCACTGGCGTACTGGTATTCCGCCTGTCGCCGTGTCCGTCACGTCGGCGGCTCATGGTGCTGTCACGTCCGGGACCGCTGGTGGTGCTGTCGTGCGACGCAGGTGTCTCCGGTTTCGCCTGTACACTGTACCGTAGTCTGTGACAACATCATACGACCTGATGTTAGCTTGCCGCTGTACTGTCGCTTTCTGCCATCGACTTTTGTACTTCGCTGGCTGCATGCACACGACGTCACCGTCTTTTAATGACGGCAAGTGCTTTGCGTTTCGGTTGTAGTAGTTAGCTTGCTTCTTGCGTTTGTCATCAAGCTTTTCAACTGTGTTAGTGACTGTTTTCGGCATCAGAAGTGCTTTCGCAGTGGGCAGAGTGGGTTTCGTTCTCCTTCCAAACAGTCTTTGTGCAGGCGAACTGTCCATGCCTTCCGTAGGTGTATTTCTGTAGTTTAAGAGTGCTAGATATGGATCTGTACCCGCTTCTTTTGTCTTGATCATTAATTTCTTGGAGATCTTTACGGCACTTTCCGCTTTTCCATTAGACTGCGCGTAACCCGGCGAGCTGGTTGTGTGGTCGAAGTGGTATAGTTCTGCAAACTCTTTGAACTCCCGTGAGTTGTATGGTGGACCATTGTCCGACACCACCTCGTCTGGTATACCGTGCCTCGCAAACTGTTGTTTAAGCTTCGGTATGACCGCTGCAGCCGTCTTGTTCTCTAGTCGGTCGATCTTGAAAAAACTGCTGTTGTAATCTACAGTCACTATGTAGTTTCGATCGTTGCATTCGAAGAGATCTGTGTCTACTTTTGCCCATAGGCGATCGGGGACATGATGTGAAACGAGAGGTTCTTTCGTCTGGCAACTTTGGTAAGCTGAGCAAATGTCACACTGCGATATGTAGTCTTTGATCTGCGTTGACATTCCTGGCTAGTATACGCACTCTCGGGCTCGTCGCATTGTCGCCTCGATGCCCAGGTGTGCTTCGTGTAGTTTCTCGAGTATTTCGCTCCGCTGTGAAGATGGGATGACACATCGACTTCCTCTGAACACGATGCCATCTTGTATTGCGAGCTCCTCACGTATGCCATAATACGCTCTGATCGTTGTTGGTAGGCAACTCTTCTCAGGCCAGCCTTGTAGAATGGCTACTTTCAGTGTTTGTAGTGTGTCGTCTGTCTCAGTGTTGTGTTGTATGTCTCCGAGTCTACCATCTGAGATGGGCAGGTAGTCAGCCATGTGGATCGTCTCAACTTCCTTTTCCACGGCTTCGAGTAAGTCGTTTCCTTGCATGTATGCTCGACTGAGCGTGTCGGCGATATACATGTGCTGCCCTCTTTTGTAGACGATGTCGATCTCGTACCGCTGAGCTCGTAACAGCATCCGTTGTAGTCGCTTCGGAGCTGCCTGGAGTGACTTTTTGTTGATCATTTCGAGAGGTTTGTGGTCTGATTCAACTCTTATCGGTCTGCCATATGCATAGTGGTCGAAACGCTCTAACCCAAAAATAATCGCGAGCATTTCTTTTTCGATCTGGGCATACCTGCTTTCAGCATCTGTCAGCGATCTGGAAGCATAGGCAATTGGTTGCTCGTTCTGTAGTATGCACGCTCCAAGGCCACTCTCGGACGCATCACACTGCAGAGTGAGTGGAACGGTCGGGTCGAAGTATCGGAGTACTGGTGTCTCCGACAACATCTGCTTGATCTTCACGACCGCCGCGCTGCGCCGTGCACCGATTCGTCCCAGAGGAAGTCAGTGTCAGCTTTGATGAGATCTCGGAGTGGTTGCGTGACATTGGAGATGCCTTTTGCGAACTTCTGTAGGTAGTTGACCATGCCCATGAGGCGCTGCACCGCCTTCTTGTCGTGTGGTTGAGGCATTTTGAGTATGGCCTCCACCTTCGCTGGATCTACTTTCAGTCCCTCTGCTGTTATGAGATGACCCATGTACGACACCCCACTCCGTTTCCAGTGCAGTTTCTCTTTGTTCAGTTTGATGTTCTTTTCGCGACATCGATTCAGTAGCTGCGCCATCTTCATGTCGTGGTCCTCTTCAGCTTCAGCGGCCGTTTCACCACAACCGGCAACGAAAATGTCGTCAGCTATGATGAACACACCAGGGATCTTCTCTAACGCCTGATGTAACCGTTGCTGAAAGTACTCTGGCACTGGCGAGATTCCGAAAGGCATCCTGCAGTACCGGTACCTTCCGTAGGGTGTCTGGAATGTAGTCAAGTAACTGGACTGTTCATCCAGTTCCACGTGCCAGAAATCATTCTTAACATCGCAGACAGTGAACACCTTCGCAGACGCCAGTTCCGGTATGACGTCCTCGATCACTGGTAGCATGTAGTGACTGCGCTTTAGAGCTTTGTTGAGCGGTTTCGGATCAATGCGGTCTTATTTTTCCGCTTTTCTTTTTCACGATGACCATACTCGACACCCAGTCAGTTGGTGTGTCAACTTCAGCTATCACACCCATTTCTTGAAGGCGCGTTAGCTCGTCCTTCAACGGATGCTTTAACGCGACCGGTACACGTCGAGGAGGGAGTATGACTGGACTGACTGATTCGTCTATTTCCAGATGTAGTGTGCACTCCATTTTTCCTTCACCCGTGAACACGTCCCCGTACGACGCGAACATCGACGACTTTGTCAATGTGTTGTTGTCGTCGTCAATTTTCAGGATGTTTTGGTGCTGGATTTTTAGTAAGTTCATCTCCTGTGCTGATTGTGAACCGATGATCGGCGTGACCTCGGCATCTATCACAACAAAGGTCATGTTGTAGCTTGCACCATTCTTTGGGTTTGTTACGCATAGCTCAGAGCTGCCCAACGACGTCATGGTGCTTTTGTTGTAGAGCGAGATAATGTTGGCAGACTCCTTGATGGTTGTAGTAGCAGGTAGGTCACCTTTCGAGATAACATTGCAGGTGGCGCCACTATCGATCTGGAAGCGCAAGCTCCTGTCCGCCAATGTCATCTGTGCGAATATTTTCGACTTGGTTGAAGTGTTGTTTACCACCATGATTTCATTTTCAGAGTCAGTGTCTTTGTCTAGTAGGTGAACTTTGTGCTGCTGTGTGGCCCTCGATTTCTTTCGACACTTTCTGGCAAAGTGATTCATCGATTTGCACAGCTTGCACTCCTCACCCCATTTCTCTCTCAATCTTTCATGTTTGTAGCCGCAGAATTTGCATTCATACGCCAGTTGTTCTTTTTCAGTTGAGCGTTGTGGCGTAGCGTGTGCTTTCTTTTTAAACGAGCGCTTTTTCACTGCAGAGTGGTTGAATGCGTGCACTTCATCACTCGACATCGCTTTCAGCTTGGCGTCTGTCGACTCGATGGCTCTGCAGATGTCCAAACACTTAGTTAGAGACAGTGATGATTCTTGCAGCAGTCGTTTCCTCATGGCATTGCTGCTGATGCCACACACAATTCTGTCGCGAATGAGTTCATCTCTCAGTATATCGTAGTTACATGACTTGATTAACCACCGAAGTGCGGTCGCGAAAACATCAACCGTTTCATGACTTTCTTGATTGCGATTATTGAAAACGTATCTTTCATAAATCACGTTAGTCTCGCCGATGAAGTGCCTTTCCATAAGGGTCAAAATAGTGTTCATGTCGGAACATTCCTGATCATTCTGGAATGCGAGACCATTGAAAACGTCCAATGCATCCTGTCCCACGCAGGTGATGAATGTAGCAACCCTGTATTCGTTTGACTTCTGCTTCAGATGCGACACTATTTCGTAACTGTCCCATATCTGTTTCCATTGCCTCCAGTTTGTGGCGAGATTGTCCTTGGTGTTGAGTTTTGGTGGCAATGGTATGTTGCTATGGATGACTTGAGGCCCTTCACTGTTTGCTGCAGTTGGTTCAGTAGTCATGTTGTAGATGTGCAGTGTTGACAATATCAGATCATATGGACGTACAGTACCAGGTCCAGTGTAGACAACACATGAACGATTATTCCGTATTATCGCTCAGTGTGGATTTGAAAATTGTCAAAATTCAGTTTACACGACATTGTGTATTGCAGAATGCTCGAATTTACAGCATTATTGATCTATGTAACGTAGACTCGTTACCGTTCTGACACCATGTTTCACTATACATCGTGTGTTGTCTATGTAGAAGGATGAAACTTTATGTAAACACAATTGACCATTCAGAGGTTCTTTATTAGCATGGCAGACAACTCAAGTCACGCGATGTATCCAACTGTCGTGCACAGACTCACGCCGTTACCGTGGCGCCGCCTAGTGACTAACTAAACAATATAACATATTGCAACAGGGTAGATGTGGATATGTTGTCCGGACCCGAAGCCTTCCGCGTGCTCTGTCTCCTAAACAGTTTCCTCACATCAGCTTCCTGGACTATAAAGGGCGGAGACAGAGAGGTACCTGCTGGAAGTGGGCGCTGTTTTGGTGAATAGTTAAACTTGTCAAATTTGCTGTAAAAGTCGTTCAGCTGATTGGGGAATGAGGGATCACTACGTTCCTTGTACTGCGTAATCTGCCGCAGGCCTTTCCAGACAGATCTGGTGTTGTTGGAAGCGAACTGGTCCTGAAATTTGCGTTTGTATATGAATTTGGCCTTCTTGATCGCCTTATGCGCCTCGCACTTAGCTCTCCTGAATGTTTCCCTGCTGCCGCCGATGAACGCCGCGTTCTTCGCCGCCAGTTTCTGCTTGATGTCCCTGGTGAACCAAGGTTTGTCGTTGCCATACAGGCAGTCTTTGTCTCCGTGCACAGCTCCTCACACCAGTTGATGTAGGATGTCACGGTGTCAGCATACACGTCTAGGTCAGGACGTGCCTCTTTAAACATGTCCCAATCTGTGCACTCCAGGCATCCCCGAAGAGCTGCAGTCGACTCGTCCGTCCGCTTCTTGACAGTCTTTGTTGGCTTCTACGTTTTCAGTTTCTGTCGGTACGTGGGGATGAGGACGACCGTTGCGTGATCAGACTCTCCGATGAGAGTCACTGTTGTCGCTCACATGATCTCCTGGGAACGCCAAGCCTTGCAGTTTGCTTTTCATCGGCAATTACTTTTGCGGAAGTGAGATCGGTATAGCTTCCGAATAACGGATTACTAAACACAACCAGCATTATGTTCCGTGTAATTGCTGGTGAAGTCCGCCAGGGACAACAGTTTCTAACAAGCGGTTACAGTGGTGCTGCCACCTGTCGATTATATATTAGCATATAATAGGACGGCAAAAAAGTAGTTGCATGCAAGTTTCCCCCTGTGTCAGTTGGCTGAAGGTCAGCGGGAATAGGAGACAAACGGCTCATAACCGCAAAACATTATATTTTGGGATCACGTTGATCCGCATTTTCTACTACAGGCTGTACAAAGATCATACTGTCAAACTTTAACAAGTGATTTAACAAGATTGCCACCCAGAGAATTTACTCCGGATGGGCAGTGACATGCCTAGCATTGTGCTTGCTTTGTGCTACTCGGCAGATGTATATGCCTCCTCCTACTTGGACTTTCAACAAAATGTAAACAAAATGGATACATTCCTCAAGAGGTACTGCTGGTTGCCTCAAATCATCAGACCTACGCGAGTGGACGAACTATGTTGTAAGTGCGGAGATGGTTTTCAAACACGGGAATACGTCCTTGATGTTCTACCATAGCTTGAGCAAAAGTAGCGCGATCATGGAATTCCGGTATGGGATTTCTGGACAATCGGAACTGTTTTGTTTGGTGTTTCATTGAAAGGTGGTCTGCTCATCTTATATTAAGTAATTTAATGTTCTTAAGACTACAATAAGTATATTGAAGGTGTTGAAAGAAAGTTGTATTAACTGACTATTTGACGCTTACGAACGTGCTGAAATATGTTCTACAGCCGACGAACTCTGATAAAATATGCAACACTATTTGGTCTGCAAGTCACCAAATTCGCTAGCACGAAGAACTGTCTAAATTATAATTTAGATAGTCAAACGAAACATAGTTTATTATGATCAGTATGCCATTCGCTACGTATCCTTAAAGTCAAGTAAAGGTAAACCGATACATCCTTATTTATTACAAAATATGCACCTTTGTAGCATCGAGTCAACAGTCTTTTACAAAACAACATCATATTAATACGTAGGGGAACGGCGTTCAAAACGAGTCCCCCGCCCAAAACGGGCCCCCACCCTTTTCGCGTTACTGTATTATGTATAGTAATTTTTTTGCAAAACGAGCCTCCCGCCCAAAACGAGCCCCTACCCTTTTCGCGTTACTGTATTATGTATAGTAAAATTTGTTGTCACTCATGAGGGGGCACTACTAACGTTGGTCGGAAGTGCGAACCGGAAATTCAAATAGGTGAACTCAAAAAGACAATTTTTCATACTTTTCTTGAACTATTAGCACTGTTTTCAAAATGTCACATTTCCATTTGTGCGTGGTGAAAAACATGGAAACTCTGGTATATGTCAGCCCATTGTGTCTGCTGTGATATGTGCATTTTTTATTCCAAGAGCTCGCGAGGATTGTATTCAAAATGGCGATCTACCTCAGGTCGTGGGGTGCGGCCAAAACGGCCCCTGAGAGGTCAGCTTTGCTCACAGGAGCCCGTTTTGGCTGGCATGTTGTTAGTACAGTCTACATTAAATTAATGACACTATCATTACTATTACAGGTATGTAATGTTATTTAAATGCATATTGTATAGAATATTACCCAGTTACAAAATAATATAAGTGATAATCACAATAAAACAAATATTAAACCCTACACACAATTTATACATAGCGATATTGTCAATGTGTGCTCATAGAGTTGTACAACACACGTATAGACTAGTAATTTTGGCGTTTTGTTACATATCGATTTCTCAAGCTATATTGAGATGCAAGCGGAAAACGGAGCGACATAGTTGGTCTGCAAATAGTACGGAACGGGCGATTGAGGCAGTACGGAAAAAAGAGATGGGCCTGAAGCGCGCAAAACAGCAGTACGGTGTACCACGCACGACGCTTTAAAGACGCTGTTGCAAAGATGTTGCTGTTGGGCATAACAAGTGCCTCGTGACGACTCGATCCCGCAAGTGCCTCGTGACAATCCGGTACCGCAAGCGCCTCGTGACAAACCGGTTTCGCAAGCGTCTTGTGACGACGCGGCCATGCAAGTATTCCCGACGACGATAACAACCCCTATAACGGTTGTGTCGCCTATTCCGAAGATAGACCAATCAAACCAGCGAAAGTCGAACAACAAAGGGAAGACGTGCATTGTCACCGTAAGTCCATACAGACGGCAACGTCAGATAAAAGAGAAATCCCAGGATAAAACGCCTGCCACGAAAGTGCTAAAACCCAGCACGAGTGAAAACACAAAGGGAATGAAGAGAACGCCAGTCAAGACTCTCATACGTTTTTACGACAAAGCTTCGAAAAAAGCGAAACAAACGAAGAGAATGAAGAGAAATAAAGAAAACGACATCGCACCATGCCTTTACCCCTGCAAACTGTTTTCGGACAGTAAGGAAGGGGAAGCATGAGTAAAATGTGGACAATGTAAGGCGTGGACACACGAGGACTGTGCAGGCTACGATGGCCGACAGTTTGTTTGCGAAATATGTGGGGGTCGTTGAGTTGTCCTCGTTGATGTGCAGGGGGGCCCTTTTGGGCGCCCGCTTTTAACGAGAAAAAAATCAGGGGGTGTTTTGAAACACCTTCTAAAAATACTAATTTTGACAGTAGGGCGCCTCATTTAAGCACAGCCGTAGTCAGATAACTGGATAAGATAACCACGTTGAAAAAAATATGTTTTAATAAAAAATGTAAATTTTATGACATCTTGCTTAAGGGGCCTGTTTTCACGCCGTTCCCCTATTAGTGTAAAGCAGTTAATGCGACTGGTTCAAGGGCAGCGGTTTTATTACGAACGGTCTTCCTTTATAGGACGAATGTCAAACGTTTCGTCTATGAACTTCCGTAATGGGACAAATGAGAGTTTTTCAAAGACCAAACAATAGGCCCACCTTCTGCCAATCTGGATGTCCCGGCTGTCGTTTTTTTCTATCGAATTGCATCGTTAATGAAAAAGCACCGGGCTTCACAGAGCGCCATGCCGGCGAGCTAATTCGTTATAATAGGCTTTGAACGAATGAACTCTAGTTTGGCTGGAACCGAGTATGTGGCGCTATGTTGATAGATAGAGAAATAGTCCAGGACTTTTATATGGCCAAAATAGAGTCACATTGAAACAAATTGCAACAGAAGTAATGTTTGCAGTTTTGATGGCAGGCGTATATCCTAGATAACATACCAAACGTCTACGCCTCTAAAAATTGGGGAACATTGTCAAAATTACTCATATGTTGGGGGCCCCTCACTAGCTTTTTCCTGCGCGATTTTATCACGATTTTATTATTGGGAAAAAGAATGAGCACTATAATGTTTCTGTAAACCTCAAACTATTCAAATGGGTGTTCGTAAATACACGCATACGATCAGAAACCATAACAACATATATAGAAATTAACATATTTTAATGTTGAATAATTTTTTCTTTAAAATTCTTTCTTCGTGTAACAGAAATTGCACGACTGGTTGGAATTACATTTCCAGTTTGTTTTCCATATAGCATGGTTATTCTCTGCATATAAGTACGTCACTATCATGAACATCAATCGTATATGGAACATAACACAAACACATTTAATAGTGGAACACTGTGCATAATAACAATGAACCGTTGATGTAAGGTCAAAACATAAATACATTAGTCTAGCCCGAAGGCTTAGTTAGTAAAATCATCATATTAACTGCCAGATTACATGATTATACTCTGTATGTAAGTGTGCTATTGTCATGAGCATCACTTGTATAGGTAACATAATATAAATACATTTAATTGAAACTCATCGTCCTCTTCATCATCACTGGCGTCACCCAAGACTGAGTTCGAGCAACCTGAGCCCCGGCAATGACCACGCGCAGGGGAACACATGAAGTTGTTCTTGCGGCATGTGCACCTTGCAGTACTGCATTCTGTGGAACAGTTACATCTGATTTCGTGCAACAGGAAATCCGGTGCTGGAGGCAGGTCTGTCATGACTGGAACAAGAACATCATCGCATAGTTTCCACCCCCAATCTTCTGGTCTCAAGTGACTTACACCCATCCACTCCTGCACTTGCAGGTACACACGCATGCTGTAACAGCTGATGTCGGAGTTAAGGACTGTGGCTGAATGTGCGAACTCTTTACTGCCGCCTTCTCACAGAACCGTCTATACCTCAGAGAATCCAGACTGTCTTCTTTTGCCATTGCAGAGACGCACAAGCGTTCTCACCCCTGCCATTACAACCTGTTCTGTTGATATATCATGCTTTCGAAACTGTTCGGCTTGTCGCTGGAAGTGCTGGCAGGAACCAAATTTCTTTAGTAGTGCTCCTTTACCAAGACCGTATAACCGGGGCGTGGTGTCACATCCTAATGCATGGATGGAAAGGATGTTGTCACACACGTCCTTGCATAGTCGGTCTTTTACAGCATGAATGTTTCATATACGGTTCTTCTTTGTAATTGATTTTGCTTCACTGTGCATGAACAAGTCGTGGGCATTTGGATCAACGTGGAAGCTGATGAGGGCGACCAGATTTGTGTCATCCCCCACTAGTGCATTGTTCTTCGTCGTTGCAGACTGTATTTTGCTGTCTGCACAATCAGTAGATCGCCATACCGTGGGAATGTTTGGTCTGGCATCCACTATGTCGCAGATATCCGCTCAACATGTTGATGAAATTCTGCTTGTTGTTTACATTAGCAAGGAAAACATCCTTCTTTGTCGTTATCCTCATTTCATCGGTGAACGTTACTTTTCTTTTCTTCCAGCTCGTCTCTGATGCGCCATGTGCTTGGTGGATGGATTGTGATATCCATCAAAGACAACGATGGCTTGATCAAACTTCCGCGTGACGTAATCACAGTACAGCATGCATAGCTCTCGATATGTGGGGAATCCACGTGGCCAAGGGACGCGATGGAGCAAAGCCCCACCATCCAATACATACTGAACCTCACCGATGGGTCCTGCAATATCGGGTGCTAACATACACCAGATGGCTTCAGCAAGTACAGATTTCTGGAGTTCGTGCAGCGTGAGGGAATTATCAAACAAAGCCGGTGGATGGCTACACAGCTCAAAGCGGAACATTGTCTCCATGTCATTAATCGATTTTGCTGCGATAATTAGACGCTGAATGAGGAGTTCTGGGTCCACTTGAACCTGGTCTCTGCCAACACGCACGGTTGATTTTAACTGAAGAGTGACAGCGTGGTCACAGCGCTTGAATGTGTGCTACATGACAGTTGTTTCCAAATGGACTTCTGTCCGCTAGAGCCAGCAGCAGGGTGTGCGTGTCTTTCATGTCGCGGTGTTGTATTGATTTGGTCATGTCCTTGTGTTGTTCACTTGTGTTGTGTTTAACTCCAGTCAGTTCTTGCATTGGTCTGTTAATCGCTGCAAAAGCTGGCATGGACAGCAGCCAGGTCAGTCGTTGCTGCTCGGTCATCCCTCTTCCCCTCGTCAGTCCCCCGCTTGTCTTCATGCTGCATGAGTACTTGTTCAGTCACGAGGTCCGTTGACAAGCCCGCCCAGGTGCGGTTACTTCGTCTGACAACATGAAATCCTGAGACAAAGTTGTTGTGTACATCAGGATGTTCCTTCTGTAAGCTGAGCATGGATTGCAAATAAAGCCTGGTTGACGTAGCATACAGAGAATGCTCTGAGGCCCTGCCAGATGTAGCCAGATAGGGTAGCATCTCCGACACAGCTTCAAGATGTAAATACCAGTTTCCCATGCGCTCTGCCTTTATGAATTTCCGAAGAATCCGGACCATATCCGTGTACTGTAGCCTGTGCTGTGCGGTCATTCGACAAAGACACAATCTGTCGATGAAGCAGTCCTTTGATTATGTCAAAGACTTCAGCTTCGGACACTTCATCAACCGACTTCCTTCGGGCCATCAGCTCTTGATACAACTGGCGTGCCACAACTAAGTCTGGATGGACTTCACCGTCGGCTGGTAACGCAATTTCACATGTTGGATCAACATCTTGCTGTTGTAGTGCGTCGTGTGGCTTAGGAAGGGGAACCTTTAAGGAGTTGGAGAGTAGGAGCCCATTCAGAATTGCATCTAACACGGTACTGCTCTTGAAATGGCCTTTCCTGTTAGGATGTGGGCCACTTCTTTTGATGCATAGATCAACTCTAACAACTCCTTTAAACCAGATCCAGCTATCATGTGACCTATGCTTCCAAGAAAGCTCATCTCCACGTGGAAAGCACCCAATCTAAGCAGTATGCGTCGCAGTGGGCTTCCATCTGGTTCGGAAAGTATGATTGATAATGCTTTCCACCATAATGGCTGGTCAAAGGTTACGATAGTTGGCATACTATGACGTTGGGCATGTTAATTGGGCGACGCAGTTGAGGGTGGAGTAGATGCACGTGGTGTTGCTTGAGCTCGTGTCGATCATGGGTAGAAAAACGACAGTTGACTTAGGTGGATGGGCACCGTGATGGACAACTAGGGCCTTGGTTGATGGAGTGTCCAGACCACAAGGGCCTTGATGGTCCGAAAAGGAGCGACGTTTGCCACAGCGTATCTACATTTGCCGTAGGATCCTGCACTGTCCGCATATTTATGGTCTGGTACGTCAGCTCAGCCAAAGCCTGGTTGTCTATTTGGTGGTACTGGATGTGTATATGCCCAATTGTCGATATCTTCTTCGTACTCACTTGGGCTCTAGGGATTGGGCGACTCGCTGTTGTTCCTGGTGTGACCATCGCTATAATGTTCATGCGCCATGGAATGTGTCATTCCCATCTAGAGTCTTGATGTTGTGGTCGATGTTTTGTCAGCGGCATACTGAACAAACTATGTGGTGTAGTTGGGCATGTCAGTGCCTTGATCTACAGCCGCATTTTGTCCAAACCGTTTGACCTCTTAACTTGACGCTGGGTACGATTCATACGACGTGTCTACTTAATGTCTTCCCGGGTGAACTTTGTAGGAGCCTGTATTATGCGGATTCTCTCGCTCTTTGGGTCATCCGATTAACTAGCAAACAACTCAAGCAGTACATTTTCAGCCGTCTGCTGCATAGTCACCACATTTGATTTGTGATTTACAGTAGTGATAACCACTTGATCACCAAAATGTTCCCTCAGTCTGGCCTTCATGCATTTACAGAATGTGGCTCAGTGTCAGATACTCGGCCATTTTGTTAACCAGATATGGTACAGTTGTTTGTTCGCCGTCGTTATCTTGCAGAAATTGAACGAACTTAAGAAATGCTTCAACTTTGACGTCACTGACAGGACGGCTTATATTTGTTGATTTGCTTGGTCTCCCAACTTTCAGCTTTTTCTGGACGTCTTCATCACGCACAAACATTTGAGGGACAAGTTTTCCGGTGCAGAAGTTGACGCTGCATGATTGGTGATATACGGCGTCAGCAGGCAGATCATGCACAACGAGCAACCGGGCCCGAACACGATCAGCCCAGGCGTCTCTTCTTGTAGAACATTTCACCAGCAATATTTCCTTGCATTCTCTTGTAGCCACAGTATACACAAAAAGTCACATCCTTGTCTTTTCCTTCTGTCAAAACATACTGACGTCTCACAGAATAAGCATTCAGTGTTGAAGTTAAACGTCTGCTCTGCTGATCGCAGCAACGAAGTCTTGGGACTTAGCCCGGGTTTCTCATAATCTCTAATGGATTGGGCAATTTTCTTCGCATTGCAGTACGAACGACAGCATTCCTGGTGCACCACTTGTTCGGGAACAGTCTCAACGGAATCTCTACATTGTTCGCTAGCTTTATTGATGCTTGGGCTATCCTTATCGCGAAGGGATACTGTTGTACGACCATTACTTAGAGGTTCCTGGCAGAACACACAGCAATCCGTTTCTGGTTCTGCCATGCTTCAAGCAACAACGAGATCATCTGAAAAAACAACAAATATGTTTATATTAATGTTGTATATATGTTATAAATTATTAATATGCATTGTATATATATGTGTATATATATATGTTATTACTTTAGTAGTAGGCCACCTGCCGTCTCGTAAGACTATGGATATGTGTCCTGGTGTCGAAGATGAGTTGTTGGCTGGGCAGCGTCTGTTGTGGCTGTAGAGGCCAATTCTTGAGTGGCAGTCTTTATTGCATATGCTGCACTTGAAGGCGCTCTCGGCTCTGTTCTCAGCCTGGGTGTTTTTTTCTGCGGTTGCGGTTTTCTTCTGCTAGCATGCGGAGAGTATCCTCTCCTCTTTTGAGACCCATGTGTAGTTCCTGTCTCCATGTGGATCGGTCTCCAGCAAGATCCTCCCAGTTGTCAACATCTATGTCTAAGTCTCGCTTGCATACGTCCTTGAAGTGCAGATGGGGACGTCCTGCAGCTCTCTTTCCAGAGGCCAGCTCTCCGTAGAGGATGTCTTTTGGAAGTCTCCCATCTTCCATCCGATGCACATGGCCGAGCCAGCGGAAGCGGCGTTGCTTGAGCATGGTCACCAGGCTCACAGACTTGGCACGTGAGCCTGGTCCTTCCAGGAGATCGCGCATGTAAAATGAGTTCGTTCGATTCTCCTGAGTGGAGTACAGCGTCCAAGACTCACTACCGTACATACGTATACTCAGCACGCAGGCGTTGTACACTGTCACCTTTGTGTGCTCTGTCAGCATTTTGTTATTCCACACTGCTGATGTCTGCTTCTAAGGAGAGGTTGGCAGCAATGGTGGACCCGAGGTAGGTGAAGAGGTGGACGATCTGTAGCTCATAATTGTTTATGGTGATGGCTGGGGGAGTGATCACATCCTGCCCCAGTTAGTCTTTCTCAAGCTGATTGTCAGTCCGAAATCCATGCATGCTTTTGCAAAGCGGTTGATGAGGTTTTGTAGCTCGTCCTCGGTATGCGTGGTGACTGCTGCATCATCCGCAAACAGAAAGTCTCTGACGAGGGCCAGGCGCACCTTGCTTTTCGCTTTTAGGCAAGACAAGTTGAATAGTTTTCCGTCAGATTTCGTGTGCATGTACACTCCCTCTGTCGAAGATTCAAAGGCGTGCTTCAACATAAGGGCAAATAATATCCCAAAGACAGTTGTCATTAGTTGATCTATTTTCACTGAAGCCACACTGGGATTCGGGGTAGACTTTGTCAACAAGTATGTGTAGTTTGTTCAGGATGACACGAGCAAACAACTTGCCAACTACGCTCAGGAGTGAGATGTCTCTGTAATTGTTACAATCACTCCTGTATCCTTTGTTCTTGTATAGCGTGACGATGTTGGCAACCCTCAAGTCTTGCGGCATGGCCTCTTCACTCCAGCACTGACAAAGAAGTACGTATATGGGTTTGAGTAGAGTGCTCTTGCCGCACTTGATGATTTCGGATGGAATTCCATCGCTTCCATGTGCTTTTCTACTGGAGAGGTTGTCAATAGCCTTGCTGAGTTCGTCGATGGTTGGTTCCCCGTCCAGCTCTGTCAGAATGGGCGTACATTCTATGCCATCCATGGCTGAGCTGGTGACAGCATTCTCTCTGGAGCATAGTTCTGAATAGTACTCTACCCACCTCTCCATTAGCTTTTTCCTGTCATGGATGGGCTCGCCTGTGGAGGACCTCAAGGGCGCTGTCTTGCTCTGAGTAGGGCTTTCTTCATGCCGTCATACATGGCCCCAGTGTTGCCTGTATCAGCTGACCTCTGGGTGTCCCTGCATATCTGGTGCCAGTATTCGTTCGCACAGCGCCTATCAGTCTGCTGGACTTTGCTTCTGGCTGTTTGGAGTACCTGGGGGGGGGTTGTTTGGCTGGGTGGGCGCTTGTGTTCTTCAAGGGCTGCACGCTTAGCCTCGACAACTGGACTCATCACACTGCAGTTAGCCTCGAACCAATCATTTGTCTTCCTTGACTTCTTCTTTCTAAAGACTCTGATGGCAGCATTCTGTTTTCAGTGCATTCTCCAGTACCTCTCTAAACAGTGCAGCCTTTTTGGGATGTGTTGTATTGCTCACATCAATGCGAGGTTTTCCTTCGCGTTTAGAGCGATGTATCTTCTTAGGCTGCAACCTAATCCTGCAGCACACCAAGGAGCAGTCAGCGCTGTGGTAGAATCGGGTGATCAGAACATTCTGGAGGCAAGAGCGTCTAGTGATGATCAAGTCCAGCTTTGATCGGGGGGTGTCTCCATGATGTCTTGTGTTGGGGCTTCGTCTGAAAAAAGGAGTTGGTGATGCAGAGGTCGAAGAAGTCGCACAAGTCAAGAAGTCGCTGTCCATTCTCATTTATTTTGCCGACTCCGTGATGTCCCAGGCAGACTGACCAGACGACATGATCGGCTCCCATCCTTACGTTGAAGTCACCCAACAGCAACAGGTTGGAGTGTGGCGATGTCAACATCAAGCCTTTTGTGCTCGTTGTTGATGACTGCAGTCTTTCGGGCGTCACTGATGTCTTGCAGGTCCTGTGAGATGCCGGTCGTCATGGTACGAATGTTCTAGCATCCCAACTTCTTAGTCGATTTACTTTTCTGGTTCCGGTCCGTTTTCCTTTTAATTGTCTGTTTTGTGCACTGTCTTGTGTTGCTTGGTGCAGGAATTTCAGTCCACTCTTCTGTGAAAATCCTAAGCCCCACGCACCAAGTGAGGCAGGTGAACTGTGGCGAGACAACACCTTGCTGGCTGGGGGCTGCCCAGCTTGAGGCGGGCGGTAGCTAACCAGTGAGATCTGTAGATCTCTCCCACCGTTGGAAGCAACCCCTGGCGCCACACTCTACACTAATCGAGCAGGAGGCGTATAAGCGGTAAACTGCTGCTTCCCGTGTTTTATCTACACCGTGAGGTGAAGCTGGAGTGTCCTCTCCAGAGCACTAGCGTGGGCACGTTGATATGGAGGGACAGTTGTTGCCCATGCAGCAAGTCCCCCTTCTCCACGTCACTGGTGGATCCAAAAGAACAGCCAGTGCCGTCGCAGGAGCTGCCAGAAGGACGTTGAACATAACATCGGACTGTCTTCGGGACTCCGAATCCGGATTTGCTGTCAGGGTTTTCTCCCTTAACCTTTCCCATGTGTGGGTATAGCCGTAAGGCAGCGGAGGTTTGGAATAAAAGTTTACCTTCTCCTAGACAGGCGACCAGTCAAGGTTAACGAGCCCCATCTGCCCGAAGCGTCTGGTTTTAAGGCGCCAGATATCCGCCTTTGTCCCTTCTCCTGACAGTAAAGAACAATTCCGCCACGTGAAGGCCA
The DNA here is from genome assembly GCA_020002185.1 of Paraescarpia echinospica. NCBI lineage: Eukaryota > Metazoa > Annelida > Polychaeta > Sabellida > Siboglinidae > Paraescarpia > Paraescarpia echinospica. The sequence continues at coordinate 40,326,037 of CM034533.1, forward strand.
GGAGCTGGACTCGGCTGTCAGAGGCTTTACGAGACGCTTAATTCCAAGACTGTTAAGCCGAGGTGGGTGTGAGAATAAACTCTCACTACCTATTAAGTGCTCCAATGGTGTGCGTCTCGTAAAGCCTATTATTACTTTATATTATACTATAACATGCAAGCGTTCAGCGTGACGACATAGCGCAAAACCCGGAACCCAAACTCGATAACCCTTTATAATCGCTCACTTTTGGATCATAATTTGCAAATATATATAAATATTAGTAGGTCGTTACTATTCGTTAATACGATATCATGTGTTAACATCGATTTGACTATAAATAAATTATTTAACTGAAGCGTGGGCGCCTAAGTAAAACGTGAAAGTAGCGTTATGCAAGCCTACTTACTTTTGAGCGTCTTCTCGTGCGTCCTCTGATTTGGTCCACCAGATGGCACCTCTGTCGTGTGTTTAGATACATTCATATGTATATTATGAATACCCAGTTTCAATCAGCATGAAATTGAATAGACGCTATATCGAATATTAGCAAAATATGCACTTTCAAATATAGGTATTAATGCTGTTTAACATGGGATAAATGGGAAATGTTGATTCCTCGTTTTGAGTCACTTCCCCAATTTTCATCGCTGTTGACTATTGATATGTTTTATAGGTACCTCCAATGTAACCAAAACAGTTGACTTTGCTTCTGTTGCAATTTAATCCAGGTCCAACCATAAAAGTCCTGGACTAAAAGATCTAACTGATTGTGTTGGTGCTAGTAGCGTGAATATGTTTAAAAATAAAATCGACACACACCTAAAAAAGGCGGGATACATGTAGATAAAAAGTATTGGACTCTCGATAAGCCAAAAGGCTTCCTTGTCCACCTGCCATCCAGAGTAATTTTCTGGATGGCAATCTTGTTAAATCTTGTTAAACTGAAGAACTGCATCGAAGAACTGAAGGACACGAAGTAATCTTTATAAAAAAAACTGTGAGTCCCGCATAATGTATTATATATCGCCCATATAATTATAGAATAACGTACCTGCTTGAGAAATTATCTTTTTACTTGTTTCAGATTGAGTCCCATCATTTCTAATCTACGCTTTAATAAAGATCTTACAAAATGGACGGGTTCCTATCTATGACGGGACTCAACGACTGGTAAGGACACTACTGCTACCCACTGATTCCACACCTCTTTACGATGCCAGCTCTCAGTTGCCCCATCGCCGACTGCGACTACACAACTCCTGATGTGGAAGCAGTCTTAGCGGCAGTCCTAATCACTACCCACGCCACCCCACTGGCGAGAACCACCCCGCAAAGATGCACCTGGCAGATGACATCTGTGCCATCACCCATACATGTCAAGGCGTATTAGTTCATCAGACTTACGACACACTTTCCTCGTCGGCATTCGCTGCTTTGAGGCACGCCGTGATGACGTCGAGCACACTGTCCGTCTCGACGCAGCCTCATCGCTGAGCTCGCTGCAGTCCATCACCTAGGACAAGGTCCGTATAGAGACCAGCAGTGACGAGAACATGACCAAGTTAATTAACACCATTGAAACGGGCATGCCAGAATTCCGCCACGAGTCACCAGCACCACTACAGGAGTACCATAAATTCCGTGATCACCTGTATACTGTTGACGGCGTAGCATTCTACAAAGGTCGCGTCATAATTTCTCCTTCACTCAGACGAGACTGCTTAACAGCCCTACATGCCGATCACCAGGGCATATCATGGATGATCGCGAGGAGCGAAGCATCCGTGTTCAGGCATGGGATCATCTCTACAAGCACCGCACTCAGAAATGGCTACAATCATTACAAACAAATTTCACCCTCACAGCCCAACGTGCCGCCCACCACTACGACACCCCTAGTCTACCCATTCCAGTGTGTGTGTGCTCTGATTTATTCCATTACAAAGGCAAAGTACCTGGTAATCATTGACAGGCACTCCATGTGGCCTATCGTCGAGAAGACTTCAGGCGGCTCCACCGGGCTAGTTGACAGCCTCCGTAGATCATTCGTCACCTATGGCATACCAGATGGGCTCTCATCTGATGGTGGTCCCGAGTTCACTGCTGCCACAACCCGAGAATTCATGAAAAACTGGGGTGTTCATCATCGTCTATCGTCCGTCGCCTTTGCTCACAGCAACTGCCGTGCCGAGGTCGGAGTAAAGACCGTGAAGGGTCTAATAACATACAATACGGGGCCATATGGCGAGCTCGACACAGACTCCTTCCAGCGAGCGATGTTGAGGTACCGAAACTGCCCTGACAAATACACCAAACTCTCCCCAGCGATGTATGTCTTCGGGAGGCCTATCAGGGAGTTCACGAAACCTGACGGGAGACCTTGACCGCGAGTCCGGCCAAGTAATCGAGGTTCGTCAACATGACCAATACTAGGTGCGAGTCGATGGTTCAGGTAGAGTGACGCTTCGCAACAGGAAGTTTCTCCGTAAATACGTTCCAGTACCCCTGCATGCCCTGCCCGAGCTACATGTGGTACACAGCACCCTTCGTCGCCTATTGAGTGTCATCAAACTGCCAGGCGGTCGCAGCTGGTTCCCCGTAGTCTGCTGCCTCAGCCCTGGCCAACCGCACCAACTGAGGTGGTCAACATGCAATAGGGGACTCAGGCACATCCTCCACACCATCCACCTCCCTCACTTCAACGTCGATCAACCGGTCACCCCATCTGCTATACCCGCCACCGCGACCGGAGGCGCCAAACGGACCAGAAGGCGGCCCGCTTGACAAACATCTGGCGATTATGACATGGCCAGCATTACGTATGGGGCAGAATAATCCCCTCTGTTGGTGCATGATGCTTGATAGGGTAGTCTACCCCAAATGATTCCATATATTCTGCTTCGTTATACATTGACACTCGGAATGTTCACTGACTCACAATGCACCATAACGTCTAATTTGCACACCAGCGTTATTCACACAAAAATTCCGGAATTTCTACCTACTGTTGTGATGTTCTAGAACTATCCTCGGTGACTCTTAATCTTTTATTAAATTTAAGCATTCCTTTCTACATCTCCAATCAGAGACATACCAAAGACGTGGGGAGATAGAGAATAATGTACCTGTTTAAGTAATTATATTTTTACTTGTTTCATATTGAGTGCCGTCATTTGTAATCTAAGCTTCAATAAAGATCTTACAAAATGGACGGGGTCCTATCTAATAATAGTGAATTTATTTGTGTATAACGAATGTCCGTAGTAGTTCAAAGCGCGTTACATAAAAAGCATAAAATAAAACGCGCAGTGAACGAATTTTTATCTTTATTGTCCCGCTATTGCCGATGAACACGGGACACATGATCAATTCAAACCAGCGAAACACATGTGCCTGCGATGAGTCATGTCCAGGATAAGCGCTTCGTAAGTCTGATAACGCGTCTACGCGTCGACTACACGTACGCTCGCCAATGCAGTCTAAAATGACGCAACACGTTACTGGCGCGCCTGGCGTAATTGGGATGCGTCGTCTGGCATTTTCAGTGTTTCGCGCGACTCCAGCTTCCGGCGTACGCCGACCTGATGCCAGCGCGGTTACGTGTCGACTTCGATAAACTGCGGCAGCTCAGCCGCGGAGGTGATTAAATCACCGCTCAAGTATATTTGGCGTGGAGGCAGACGCAAACCTCTGTAGATTATGACTTGTAATTAATGCGGCCACTTCGCCGCGTCGTGACTCCGCTGTGCGGTGCAAAGGCTGAAGATAACGTAGTCCTGTCATTGCAAACCGTTGTGAGTTGACCATGCAAGGATCGGCGAAGGAATGACGCAAAATGGTATAGGTGATGGGATGGCGCAACATTGTGGAGGTGATGGGATGGCGCAAAATGGTGGAGGTGATGGGACGGCGCAAAATGGTGGAGGTGATGGAATGGTGAATGTGATGGAATGGCATGGAATGATGGGGGTGATGGAATGGAGCAAAATGGTGGATATGACGGAATAACGCAGAATGGTGGCGATGATGAATTGTCGCGTATTGGTGGAGGGATGGAATGGCACGCCGCTATCACCGCCTGCCATGTTAATGTAACTAATACTACACGGTTTTATAGCTTTTGTCACGACCAATATTTCCCTCGTGCTAAAAAGAAAGTTCTTTCTGTCTAATTTTATGCAACCAGTGTTGGTTTCTTGTATCCAAAGCCAACATTCATATGCTCATGTATAGATTATTTGAATGTTGCTATGCAATACCAACCAACCACGCTTCCGCAATTTGCATGTATATATGCTTCTGTTCAGTGGCATTTCGCTAGGATGTGTTTATTTGCAACCATGAATGTTTTTAATATTGTCTTGACAAATACACGTTTACTCCATGCAACATTATATAATTATACATACATACATATATATATATATATATATATATACACACACATATATATATATAATATATATATATATAATATATATATATATAATTATCATAGGCGACGGAACAAAATTAATATTGAGTGAGTTGAGCCTGAGTGTCAGCACCACCCCGCTGTCGAATCATGTAGCGAGGCAGCTAAGCAGCATGATGTGGACATGCCGGACAAAAGCACAAATGTTTTCCTTACAATCTGTGTGCCATGACTTTTAATAAATTTATTGGAGCCAAGACACGTGTCCTTGTTGTAGCCTGTTTCAGCCTCTTAGAAAACAATGGTAGAAGAAAACATTGAACAATTCATTTTTTTCAGTTAAATGCTCTGCTTTTCATATAAATCGGCATATATAGATATACTTTGGCAAGCTCAACACAAATCTGCTATAGGATTTCAATTACGAGCCATATTGGGGTCACCAGAGGTCAATAAAAGGTCACATTGCTTTATGTTCAGTTTGTTTGAGCTAGTAAAGTGTACAGTGAGGTTGCTTAGCAACATTGAGGGACATTCCAGACAAAAGCACCAAATTTGTTTCTAACACGATATTAGTTCGTAGTCTTCAGTTTCCGATTGGCTCATTAAAAATCTGTATTATTAAATGTACCACAAAGTAATGGGATAGCAAAATATTGTCAATGATCTTGCTTAAACATTTAGTGAGAATAGCTTGTTTTGTCAGATCAACGTTTTGCGAGTTCGGTTATGTGTCGCATTTGGTTATATGTCGCATTTGCAGTTGCAAAGCTCAGTGCATTTCCAGTGTGTCTTCTTGCTCGAACACCTTGCGCCACAGCCACTCACGCTTTTGCACCCACACTTCACCAGTTCACTGCACGCTTTGGAGGCCATCGGTAGTGGGCTCCACACAGAAAGCCAGGTCTTGCTCTCTGTTTCAAATGTCCATTCCCACCCTTCTGGAGTACAAGTTTACTGTTGGGCCACTTCACATGTCGTCCAGATTCCAGCTTGGTAGGCAACGCGCCTCGAATGTCGTAGCAAAGCCTCCTGAGTAGGTGAAATGTTCTCCATCGTTGTGCTCTTCTTGCAGAACAATTCCCTCCGTACGTCATTCACAGATTCCAGAGTGCTTGTCTTGTAATAGAATCGCTCCAGTAATTGGAAGTATTGGGAGTCCACTGCCAATTGGGTGTATGGGTTTCCCGCCATGTAGTTGGATGCCTGGGTAATCTCAGGGTAGGAATTCCAGGCTTCCCATGTTGACTTCTTCCCCTTTCTATGGAATGCTGGTGCTGTGTCACACCCCTGTGACACAGTGGAAGAGAGGAAGGGCTGTGGACTTATCTTTGTCCAGCCCATGGCAAATGACATTGATATGTAGGTACATGAAGTTCTTCCCAGTGCCAAAAGCAACCCAGATGTCTGCTAGTGGAAATTTGGCAACGATGGCGTGGAATTTGCCGATGAGGATTACGACTACATCAGTGTCCACAGTGTGCACCAAGCATTTGTTAGAACCACGCTCCACGGCATCTTGTAAGTGGATAAGTATTCTTGTATCCGCTTCCTCTTGGTCACACTTCGACACGCAATGGCTGGTGCCTCTGCTGACAACTGTGCTGCCAGATGTGATGAAAATCTGTTTGTCTTCTTTGCATTCGGCAGAGGCAACCTTGCTGGAGAGGAAAGCGAAGAGTTCTTGCTTATTGGTGGTGTCACGCAGGAAATCTGTCCAGTTCCATGGAACCTTATTTTGACCGGCAACCTTCCTTCTGATTCCTTTGCCACGTTCCTCCCTGGTTGACTCTTTGATGCTGCTGGATACATACGTGTCCCAGACCATCAAGAATGTTCACATCGAAGGATCTAGGAGGTTCTGTCTGTGGCTCATCTGTCTATTGGGTCAGAATGCTCAGCAAATCTTACTTCTTCCCTTGTCGTAGTTTACCTCTGCCAGAGAGAGATGGAGGATATGGGTGATTTTCATGCTTGAAGAAGGTTCCCATGTCTCCATTCCTATTCTGCATGACCATATATAATATGGAGAAGAGTGGCACATCATTCTTCAGCAGTGAGATCTGCCTTGCCTGCTTGGTCTTTGCCTTGGGTGTTGGACAACTAAACAGAGGCAGTGTTTTTTTCTTGATAAGCTCATGGATAGGGCGTTTGCGGTCAGTTAGCATTGATTGACGGTAGGCGTTGTATTGCTCCCTGCCCACTGCTTCCACGGTACGGACTGTGTTCACAGCAGTAGACGAGGACATTCCGAGTGTCCATTGTTAATTGTTCAGGACTGGCATCTAGGAAAGGATTTATCATTTCAGAGATAGCCTGAACAAGACCAAGAGTTTGCTCTTTTAATGTCTTCTGCGTTGACAATGACTCCTCGTGGTGTTTTTTTTATTTTCTTCTTCTGATGTAAACTCCTCCTCAAACTCTTGAAGAAGTCGTGCTTGCTCATATCCAGCTATCATCCACTTCGTGAAAGCTGAAGGATTCTCTGTCAGTCCCACTGCACTCCCTGTACCCTTCACCAGGTCATTATTTTGCTCGTGAGCCTGATCGATTGGTATGGACGAGAATCGCCTGGATGTCTTCGAAACAACCCAGTGGCCTATCTTCGAATTCGTTTTGGATGGCTGGGGGTAGGCTCTCCATGTCTCGTAAGTGTACGGGAATCCACATGTCATAGTTCTGAAGACCATGGGAAAAGAACCAACCCACTAAAGCATTCAGTGATTCCACACAAGTATCGGGGAAGAGGGAAGTCTCGTTCGTTCTCGGTTGGCCCGCACGAAAATCAGACCAAGTATTTCCATCTTGAGGATGGTATCCCAATACTGAAATGTTGGGTTCTTGTTGGTCATAATTAGTCTCCCCGTTTCTTTGGCCCTCTCGTTGTGTGGTCCTTCAGACATAGTGTGTGTGTGTGTGTGTGTGTGTGTGTGTGTGTGTGTGTGTGTGTGTGTGTGTGTGTGTGTGTGTGTGTGTGTGTGTGTGCGTGCGTGCGTGTGTGTGTGTGTAAGGAGTAAGGAGTCAGCTGCTCCACAGAAGGCGATTCCTGCTTTGGTCAGTGCAGTTGTCCACCCAAGGGCGTTCAAGTAGTCCCCGAATGTTTTCCACATTGCCATTTCAACATGGAGACCACCGAACATGATTGCATACTTGTCCTCGCCATGTGTCTGAGGCCAGTTCCACTGGACAAACTTGGCCAGTGCATACAGAGGTGCATCTAAAGTAATCACTGGAGTGCAAAAGTATGCATAGATCCCGAATTACACGACAGGCTGAAACAGGCTCCAGAAAGTTCACATGACTTGGTTCCAATAAATTTATGAAACGTTATGGTACATAGATTGTCATGAAAAAATGTTGTGCTTTTGTCCAGCGTGTCCTCACAATATCAAAAGTTGGCCCTAAGCTGCCTCACTAATGCCATCGGAAGACTGTTGAATATTTTTCGCGGCGACGTTCAAAGTTTTTGAAGCTCACCAAAAACCTCGATTTGCACGCCCCCTTGAAGCTCGCCCAAAAACCCAAGCCCCCCTTCGGTTTCGGCGCCTGTGATTGTCCATATGTCTCATGAACATGTGCGCCAACCCAACCTTTGCGCATTCCGATATTCTCGAAATGTAAAGGTACTTCCTGAATTTGTTCGCTCGTCTCATTTAACATTAATTTTACGCAATTTTTATATGTAGTTCAAATCATCAGAAAACCTGTTAGGTTATTTGAGTGGGATTGGCTATGGCCAAAGTCAATTCTTTCAACAATTAATTTAAACAAACGTATGCAGTTATGTAGTAAACCGACTGCGGATATTATTTTAACTGTTCAAGCATTGCGTATTTGGGCATGAAACAACCGGATTCGCGACGGGTTAAACCAGTTGAGGAAGTAGCTTTAATTCATGCCATCCTGTCCAGATTCGTTGCTAAAATATCCGACAGAGGCGTCACGGGTCACACAAGAAGCCGGATTTGTGCCACCGCGCCTTTGCGTTTACGTACGTTTGTCAATTACGCGAAATACAAATTGGCTTAAATATCTCCCAGGGGCATCAAGGGATTGTTAAACATATTGCATCATAGTAAGGTAACGTACGTTTAAGACGTGTATATATTGCAGGCTTGGGTTAAAATGCGAGTGATCGTATTTAAATGCAAATGTTTGAAAGAATTCAAATGCAAATGCAAGACCGTTGATACACGGTTGCATTTAAATGCAATGCAAATGCTAGTGTTTTAAATGAATCAAATGCAAATGTTTTAAAACTATGCAAATGCAAGTGTTTTGACAAAATACAAATGCAAATGTTTTTAAACTATTAAAATGCAAATGCAAATGTTTTGACACAAATTATTAACTAGTATGGAACACTCCCTGGTAACAAGGAAACTTCTATAAACAATTTCGAACCAGTTATGTAACTTGTCTTGACACGTATATAAATATATACATAAATGCAGCCTACGCAGACCATGCAGTTATGCATATAACGTTGAGTACAGCAGACTGCTGCTGCGTCAGTCTTTACGCAGACCACTACAACATGATATAAGTATCCTAGAACAATGGAATATTCCACTACTTTCACCATATATTATGATTGTCCCCCTGTGAATCTTGGCCCTCTGTGAGTTTCACCCTGGAGGTTATGACAGTTTACACAGCAGGATACACTGGGATAGTGTGGCACCCTCATGACTAAAGAGCTCAGTAGTGCTTTGAAGTTGGTCCTCATGCCATGTATCCTTTTCACACAAGCCTATGGGTTTACTGGCTGCCTGCACACTACTGGGCCTAAACAACAGAGGTGTGAAAACATCCTGCTGTATTTGTACTTGTGCCAATCACTAACTGCCGACCAAACAGCTAGTATCATCCTGCGGAAGCCAGGTCCACCAGTTACTGTGAAAAATGAGACTGGGTTTTCTGTACGATAATTTTTCTTTTCAGATACAACATTTTGTCAACCTGGTAAAAAAACTTATATTTTAATTAAACAGTTTCTGACATCTTGCTAAAAACATTAACTATTTTTTAAATAAATTTCAACAATGTTTTCATCATCAACTCCACGATTTATCCAACTAAATATGTTCACCAAAATAACATTTATTCTCTGCGTCCCGTACGACATGCCACTTTTTGACCAATTACATTTTCACAAGACTTTATTGTGCACTGTTGGCAATTGAGACAAGTTATCGTATGTTTATCACATAACCGTTGGTGTTTGCATGGTTGTGTGTTCTAAAAATAAAAACATTACCCGAGAATGTCCCGTAGGACACGTATGGAATCGCCCAATAGTAATACATTACATTGTGATGTAATTGACCCAGGCCTGGTCCTACACATGTTCTCCTTTGTATATCTGTTTTATTCATGTTCGACCACACAGTGTGACATTTGACCAAATCAGGATAACGGATTCACTCAAAATCAATGTATTTTATATTTCAAATAATATTTGGCCAACTTGAACACTGAACAGATGGACTCAACAGAAGTAAACTGTCGTATCCAGGATCCTGTGGGTAAGGCAATGAGCAAGGGGGTCAAAGGTGCTGTAAGCTTAAAGCCATTCTTCTGCCAGGTTCTAGCTATCCTTTTCACATAAAACTGCCGGTTTAGTGGCTGCCTTGGCCTGGCCTTCACACAATTTCACACTGAGCACAATACTGAGCCTAACCTACCACAGGTGTGAAAAACAGCCAGTACTTATCATTTCACCGTGCTCTGCACGCAGATTGCAGTGCAGTAGGTGCTAGGACAGTGTGGCCTATTTATTATAAACACGATAGATACAAGAAGCTTTAAGCCGTGTAAAGGAATGGACTGTGTGACACACCTTTAACGTAACAAAGACGTTTTTCTCATTACTTTCAATGGTTTTACCAAAACATCGTATAACTAGGTCGATACAGAGCAACAAGCCACCGTACTGTGCACAGACTGTTCGTGATCATGTGTGATTGTGTTAAACTGGGTTCACAGGTTACGTAATAAGATTTAATACTTGCTTTAAAATGAGGTGAAGACAATATTTACTGGAAAACCAATTTCACTGATAACTCAACAAAACCAAGTTTGATGATTGATATTCTGAAGAAACTTATTCTGAAGAAGCGTATTTATTATTTCCCTTATATTGCAAATACTTTTTAATACAAAGAATTGTGTTAATCAAAACTGTTTTGAAACTTTCAATTAATTTCATCTTTCACAACTGGGCAAATGACCCTTTTCACACTTGAGTACAGAGGAAATGACTGTTGGACAAATGGCCGTTGGACAAATGAACTACATCCGATTGGCCTACAGTATTTTATAATGTATGAACAATTTGGAAATCTTAAAAAGGTTGCATTATTCTTGCAGTCACCAACCAGTATTAATCTCAGTTTTAGACAGTTAATTCTTCGTGTTTGTAAGTTGTAGTATTTTATATATTCCATCATATCTACAGTAAAACAAACTAATCACCATCATTTATTATCGATGAGAAATTTGGAATCGCTACATAGTCCAGACCCTACAACCACATATAACAACCCGAACAGGTTACCTGTTTAATTTCATTATGGCTACATGTGTGGGTTGAACAATAGGCCTGAACAAACAAAGGGGCTTGGCTTCCTTTCTCATACAAAGGTTGGAGCCCTTAATTGCAAAACTCTGCAAATATGGTCCACTGCTAATGACAGTGCGGTAAGGTTTGGCTGGTCTGACTTTGTTTTTACTTTCTGTTAGCAGAAACTTACTGGAAATTGGTAGAAGAAAGAGTATTGATATAATTATTCAACTATAACACAAACAACAATTATACATCGAATCCACCATAGATACCAGACAGACAAATCACCAGTTAAACATATAGACAACTAGACTGTTTTTAATCCAATGAAAATGCAAGTGTTTCTTACTCAAATGCAAATGCAAGTGTTTTTGATTCAAATGCAAGTGCAAATGCAAGTGTTTTGGTCTTGACATTCACAAAATTCACAAATGCAAGTGTTTTTCATTCAAATGCAATTGTTTTTGGTCTTGACATTTAAATGCAAATGCAAGTGTTTTTTATTCAAATATAAATGCAAATGTGTTTGATCCTGAAAATCAAATGCAAGTGCATATGCAACATTTTCAATTGCATTTGAACCCAAGCCTGGTTTACACTGTGACGTGTCATTATGACATATAAATGTAAACAAACTCGCCATTAATCAAACCTAAATTACATCCATTCAAAGAACAAAAATATTTCATCTTACACTCGCTTCCGGTGATAATTTTTCTCTGCGATCAGCAATAATGGCGTGCTAAACATGTCCAAGTAAAGCTAAAGTAAAGAAGCGTCGTCTAGAGAGCAAACACTTAGTAAATCAATAACTACAAATCGCTGCCTTTGTGTTTTGTTAATGCGTCGCCAATTGGTAGATCAGAGGCCAATGGTCCAAGGACGCGATTGGACATAGAAAGAGGAAAGTAAACTTCGGCGCCTGGGAGGAGATATTGCCGCACTGCCCCAAAGTTAGTGTATTGATATATAGTCTTTATGGTGTTCCTTCAAACACTGCCACCCGTATGATTATGTATTGCGCTAAATGTCATCCTTGCATCGCAGAAAGATGATGCAAACTGCGTTCCGTCTGCACGTACTAATATAATCGAGACTGCTATATTCGAGTTGGCGACTCCTCCGTCGATCTCCGCTACACGCGGTAGGGAATTCGGAATCCGTCTCCGTTGTGATATGTGCGCGCGAACGGCCGAAGTGGACGAAGATAAATCGGACGTCCATTGCTCCGTCTGCACCGGGATCGCTTTCAGGGCATTGCGCGGAGCGAGGATCGATCACCGTCGACTAGCGCGTCGTGAATCTTTTATAAGACAGCCGTCACTTACTGCAGGTGGCTGTATGAAAACCCGTCTTCTCGCGGGACGAATGGCTATAAAACAAACGGCGTTGGGTCGCTTCATCTTCGTATATCCCGGGTGGGTTTTTGTCTGCGTCAACCAGTAGACGATATCACGTACAAGTAGTTCTTGTCTGCGTCAACCGGTAGACGATATCACGTACAAGTAGTTCTTGTCTGCGTCAACCGGTAGACGATATCACGTACAAGTAGTTCTTGTCTGCGTCAACCGGTAGACGATATCACGTACAAGTAGTTCTTGTCTGCGTCAACCGGTAGACGATATCACGTACAAGTAGTTCTTGTCTGCGTCAACCAGTAGACGATATCACGTACAAGTAGTTCTTGTGCGTTGGTGTTTACATCGCTGAGTAGTCCTTGCACGCACGCGCGCGCGTCCAAACACGCACACGCGAACGCACACACGTACACACACACACACTCACATATATATGTATATATATATACATATATCTGTGTGTGTGTGTGTGTGTGTGTGTGTGTGTGTGTGTGTGTGTGTGTGTGTGTGTGTGTGTGTGTGTGTGTGTGTGTGTGTGTGTGTGTGTGTGTGTGTGTGTGTGTGTGTGTGTGTGTGTGTGTGTGTGTGTGTGTGTGTGTGTGTGCACAAACACATGTACATAATAACTCCACTATAATATGTGTGTGACCTAGTATAATGGCATTTAGTACAACACGTTTGACGTCCTTGGAACTGTTTCGAATACAATGCACTGTTTTAAGCCGGTTTCAACCGCGTCCTGCTAACAATGATGCAGTGGGGCGGAATAATCACAATGTCAACAACATTTCTTCATTCACACAAACATAACAAACTTCAATCAATAATACGCCACAGTATATTGTCAGTACAGTCTGTATGTACAGTATGTTGATGTTTTTTCTTAGACGCTTTGCATCTCAGGCGCCACATGTTCACAGGTTAATTTACAACCACCATAAAGAAAAATAACACGTTTACTTTATCTTTTTTTCGAATTGTCCCGTGGGTTTGGCTTTTCTTCGATGCCGTGTTACGTCTGTAGCAGAGCAGCCCAGCAGATGTCAGACTTCGCCGTAGCCATGAATAGAGGCTGGACAATATTGCAAATGTCCATACTTTGCTTGGTTGGTTCGGTACACTCACTACCTTCTTGGCCTTGACATGTTTGGCTGTTGGACTGTAGCATGAGAAATCATCGACCTTCTCTGAAATATATATCCTTCCCTGGTAGCCACAATCGACGGATGGTCGTTGTATAAGCCGTGCATTTCTCAACTGAATCATCGCACTCAAGGACTCCACCCACACGATGCGCTCCTGTGCATCTGTGATCTCACCTGATAGAATGGCGATATTGTGTGCAAATTCGAGTGTTGACTTCGGGTTTGATACGTCTACGTTTTGTTCTTGAAAGTTAGAAACCCAGTTCCTCTTCGTTTCCTTTTCAGATGTACAGTGTGAGCATGTCACCCTGCAGAACAGAACCTCTGCCAGGATCTCACACACCTTAGTTACACCGCCTGGAGACAATATATATATTAACAATAATTAGCTGTTACCAGCTGGAAAAGAATACAACAGACATCAATAATCAATACTGTCTTGCCAAGATGGATAATATGCAAAGTAAAGTTAGCCAGTTCTTAGGACTGCTCAAAGCGCTTTACACTTTACTCCCTGGTAGACCTGTTCAGTCGAACACCATCTCGACCTCTCTGGGAAGCATATAGCTACACTGCAATTAATGCGCGAAGACAATTCGTACACCAATATCACCACTGTCTGTAGCTAGGTGCTCATTCACACGACTGAATGAACTGGAGCAACGTGTGAACGAAGTTTCCAAGGTTCGAAACTGCATCACAGGATTTGAACCATGGTCCTCTCGACTGAGAGTCCGATTCTCTGGCTAATGCGTTACCACGTCCCACGTGTAATGCTTTTAAACCAACGATTAGCTCTATGGTGCCGATCGCAGTAGTTTAGCATTTCGGTTGGTATGTCGTCCTCTCCATATATCCTTCGGTCAGAGAAATCCAAAACATCTAGACATTGGTTGACAACACTGCGTTGTAAAAGAACCAACCAAAGAAGCAGTGTTTTACAGCAGCGTAAAGTATACACCAAAATAACATTGTTATGAAGTGCCATCCATCATTATCACTCAACTCGATTTCGAGTAAGGTATATCGTCTACGGCAACTATGGTTACAATAACACAGTGCTCTCTGCATAAGTCGCATGTTCTGCCAATGACTAACACCGAATTGCAAAATAGTAATTTGAGGCAAACCAACCCTAACGCATTTTTCGACCCCGCGATTAGGACGTAAGACCTATATATTTTCAAAATACCCCATATAGCTTCTCAGCTTTTATGTGGTAAATCAATTGTTCGGAACGTAAAACGTAATGTGCGCGTAATACGTAAAACGTAACTTAACAATCGCAGGAACCACGCGCACGCGGCAAATACTTCGGGAAAATGGCCCTGCGTCATGGACTTGGCAACATGAAGTAGACGCTGACAGAATAATGCTTATCTGTACCCTGATCTCAATAGAATAGCAATACGAATATTATTTGAAAATTCTATACTAACACACTAGGGCCTATCGATGGACGTGAACATTCTCTTTTGACATATATGAGGTATTTAGAAAATATATAGATATGTGCTACGTCCTATTCTATGGGTCGTAGATTAATCCCTGAAAGTTTGGCGCTCGAGGTTCAAGCCGTCTAAGAGGAAAACGTTAACCTACCCGCATATATACGCAAGCTCGATTATAAGTAGATATGCTACGTTGTAGCAGAGTGTGTTCACATTCCAGCAACGGTTATGTTTTATGTCTGCAAATAATTATTATACACACTGCTGAAACGTGAGCCAGGACAGGGGCTGTACTTGGGCAGTGCATATGGCGATGTCGGTTTGCAGCACGCAGACCGCCGTGCAACGTTTCATTAACGCGTTCCGGCCTCGCCGCGAGTGACGTCACGCGATGCCAAACATAGATCCGGCGGCGGAGGCGGCGAGAGACAGCAGCGGTAGATATCGGCGACTCAGTGCTGCGATCCACAATCCTTGAACGTCGCTACTGGACGTCCCGGACGCTAACGGACCTTCCCGCTCTCCGTACGTCGTGGTGACGGGGTGTCGCGCGAGGAGACAGACGGAAGGTGCACGTCCGTGTGTCGTCGCCGTGTGTGTGTCGGTTTAGCGTGTGTGCGTCTTGCAGGGCCGGGCGCCGCTACACCTGCCCGAGAGACCGTCGGTGAGCCTCGCCGCGCCGACCGCGTACATCCGTGCACGTAGGTGCGTCAAGGCGGGCTACGACCGGATACACCGTCGTCGTACCGCTGACCGACGGATTTACATCACCGCGTCTTCGTTGCTATGGTAAGTCGCTGTCCGTTACTGCATCTTGCAGCGGGTCGAGTCCGCCTCAGCGGGGCACGCCCTCGAGCGAGACTCGTGCACGCGGAATCCACACGTTTGTTGACATTTTTAAACGTTGAACCCACACAGGGACCTACATTGTGCAGCATATCCTGTGCTCGTAGTCTATTTCACGATTTGTCGAACGAGTAAAAACCCCAACAGGTTCCGAGCTTCGGAACAAACATTGGCAAGTGCATTGTTGGTCATGCTCAATGTTGGCCCTGTAATGCCAATTATTCATTCAGGAACAAATACTCTGTTGTCATGATCAACATAAAAGGTCCACCTTAAGGTCCAACGCGTGAAGCGTGTCTTGTGTTCTCTGCATGTAGTGCTTGAGTTTAGTAGACCTTACCATAGGCACACTATAAGGTTTGGGATTGAGGACCGGCCGGTTCATCCGACGGAGGCACAACCCAACGATCCCAAATCCACTACCCATAATGTGTCTTAACGGGAGGCAATCTGTTCCTAGTTTTTGTATTAATTAATTTAATGTACTTAAGGCTAAATGTGTTGAAGGTGTTCTGCCCGTCAAATTGTGTTTAGTAAGCCCGTAACAATGTTCGCGATTTGAAAGTTTCGACCCCGCACCATGTTCGAATGGTAAACAAAACTTCCAGTTTAAAAACAAGCTTCATTAGCAATATTACTGGAGCGAGCTGAGTTAACTGCAATACCCACTGACATTCAACGAGTTTCCATTTTGCAACGTTCAACACAGCAGACTTCATGTTACAAATAAATATTACTACGCTGGCTAATTCCAGATAGAGGAACAGCCTCCCTTTAAAATACTGTTAATAATAAGTGAAGCTCTGTCGCGCTTAAACCGTTGGAAACCGATCTCATAGGCGCATCAAGACAACTGGGTTGGTCAATCTCAAAATCGTCAGGAATGTAAGTTTTAAAAGAAATGACGACGGAATCGTGAAAGATGATTATACTTGAGGTATAAATATGACTGTCTTACATCCTACTGCCCGCAAAAACATCTCGTAATTCGCAGCAGAGCAACAGTTGCAACAGAGCGGCGAACGCGTGCGTGGTGGCTAAGCATTCGGTTACGACATAGAAATATGGCCAGATGTTTGTCTTTTCTCATGAACAGCGACTGCGTTGTCCGATTTGTATTCAGTGCCCTGGATGCAACATTTCCCCGCTGGGTGTATCAAATAAGTATTCACCCAGTCCATTATTTGAATTAATGCATGTTTATATTAAAATAATGAAATCGCATTTTTACAATAGGATACCGCGTTATGTTAGGCCCTAATCGATTTTAGTTGTTAGACAAAAACAGAGAAACGTATTGATTACGGCGCAGTTCCTCCGTGGCATCTGGAATGTTTTTTATCGACGCCTCCTGAGATAAACAGTGAACGAACATTTTCTATTGATGGAGTCATGTAGATTACAACAAAAAGGGCAGAAATGCTGTTTTACGTAATACGATAACACACCCATGCACACGCACACACGCACACACGCACACACGCACACACGCACACACGCACACACGCACACACGCACACACGCACACACGCACGCACACACGCACACACACAAACCCACATATATTCTCACCAGACACTAGTTCCAGAAATGTTTGCGGGAAATAACTGTGTCCGATCTGTAGTCCGGTATTAGAGTACACCGGCCCAGTGGCGGAGACTTGGCTCAGTCCCGTTTTAACGTCGACCCACTGCCCTTCCACCGGGGCACAGGTCGTGTTAACCCTCGCCGTATGTCGTGCGGTTGGTTCAGACGATCCGACGATAAGATGGAGTTCCTTAGTGCGTCGTTCGGTAAGGATCGTCTCTGACTGATTGCGTCGCGCACGGAAATAGACGCGGACACGCAACACCAGACACCTGTTGTCGTCGTCGCCACACCAGGGACGGTTCTGTCGCCGTTATCCCTCTTAGGGTTGTCATTGGATGACAGGGATGAGTTGGCACACACGGGGAGGGGTCCATTATATCGACACGCTGGGAATTATATAATATTGTAGAGAAATCATATTGTTACGTACACATTTCACCATGAGAACACGGTAGACGTAACAGTGTTGACAGCGTATTACATAATCGGACGTAATGTTAATGGGTATAGCGTGTGTGTGTGTGTGTGTGTGTGTGTGTGTGTGTGTGTGTGTGTGTGTGTGTGTGTGTGTGTGTGTGTGTGTGTCTTTGTGTGCGCGCGTATGTACGAATGCATGTGTGATTGGTGAGCGTGTGCGTGCATGCATGTGCACGTGTGGATGCGTACGTGCAAATGTGTGTGCGATTGCATGTGTGCGTGTGTACAAGTGCATGTGCGTCGTGCGTGCGTGCGTGTAGCTGCGATAATCGGGGGCATGTCACGAGAATGCCTGACACTAGGATTACGAAGGTCCGCATATAATATGAAAAATCGTCACGGGTATCGTTCATAGGGTGACCAACAACATCGCTATAAGGACTCGCAGGAGGCAAACACCGTACTGTACATACTATGTATGACAACGAGATAGTTACTTCAAACAGTGGCGGTACCATTTCCAGGAAAAAAAACCACCCTAGAGCAAATTACATTGTTTGCACTTAAGGAGAAGCCACGGGGACTTCACGAGACTAGACATTGAGAGATTTCATGCTAACAATGAACAGTATTATAGTGTGGTATGTCATTAGACGGTATGCTGTATACATCCGTGTATAATAACGCGCTGTTCACGCCATAGTATGTTTGGATTCAGTATTTCATCCGTACGATCATTTTTTCAAACCCATCTAATATGTGGCACTAGAATAGTCTATGTACATGCTCGTAGCATTACAGTCAGCATTAGGCCGACCGTGGTGATGACATGTTCTATTTAGGTGTCGTACCATTACCAGTCAGCATTATACCGTGGTGATGACATGTTCTATGTAGGTGTCGTACCATTACTAGTCCGTCTTAGACCGTGGTGATGACATGTTCTGTGTAGGTGCCGTACCATTATTAGTCAGTCTTACACCGTGGTATATTCTGTGTAGGTGTCGTCAACCTTCGACCGACTGTATCCATTATCCTCCAAAACGACGTTTCACAGTCAACAATAGCATCACGCAACCATATCCTACCATGTCATACCCTCTTGTATAGGTCAAACAAACGTTGGACTAAGATTGATTCAGAAAGAGACACACGTGTCATCTGTCTTTCGTTACTTGGCAACGACACGTCTGCGTGTATTTGGAACGCTTACTGTCTAGAGAAGAAATTATTTCCTTCGGCAAGATGCAATATATCATTAACTTGGCTCAGAGCATTTTTTCTGTGAAAAACACCTGTTCTGCGTATCGGCTTTCACTGACTGGGAATTGCATTTACGAATGTTGGGCTTACGGAATCATTGTTGATGTAAAGCTGGGTTGCCTGCAGACTGCGCCATCGTCGGTGAGCGCTACTCCAAACCGTTTAGCTCTTCCGTAATCAGCGCATTGAGCGGGGACTCGTGAAGATGTACAATCAGAGCTAACTAGAAGAGAACATCGATTGCGTGAGCACGCCAATCATAAGATGACAATGTATGTGCCCGGGTGGTCTGATTCCAGCCAGACCTCAATTAGGTTTACGCGAATAGGACGAGTGTCCAGTCTGAGCTTCTTTTCTAACACGGACAACGTTGTCACTGTGTTAATGTCACCCTCGATGGACTTATCCGACCCACAAAAAGCCGGCCACATTGAATCAAAAGGAGATCAGATTATAGATAACAGAAAATAACATTAGTGAAGGAAGTGTTTCTTACATATAAGAATGTAGTACTTATCACAGAGAACTGTATGTATGTATGCATGCATGAATGTGTGTGTGTGTGAGCGTGTGCGTGTGCGTGTGCGTGTGCGTGTGCGTGTGCGTGTGCGTGTGCGTGTGCGTGTGCGTGTGCGTGTGTGTGTGTGTGTGTGTGAGAGAGTGTGCGTGTGTGTGTGCGTGTGCGTGTGCGTGTGTGTATACATGCATGTATGCATGAATGCATGTATGCATGTACGTATATAGAATGCCAGGTTCAAATGTAGATATATTTTGTGAAAACATTGAAAGTATTTGATATGATGCGAACTCAGTGAAAACAATATTTATATGTGGTGATCTTAACGTAGATTTGTTAAAGCATGAGGATCATAGCAGTTCACAAAATTCCTTGAAGTGATGCACAGTTTGGGTCTTTACCCTTTAATTGATAAACCAACCAGAATAACAGACTGCTCAGCCACACTAATTGATAATATATTTACCAATGAATTGAAACACAACCTTACTTGTGGTATTCTATTCAATGATATTAGTGATCATTTACCAGTTTTTTGCAATATGTGAGTATTATGTAATTGAAAAGTCCTAAAAGAAGTTCACTATAATAAGATGACAACTGGAGACACATTGGATTCACTTTCAAATGAATTAAGTTTACAATCCTGGGATACTGTCCTAAACACAAATTATGTTACTCATGCTTATGACAAATTCTTAAATATATTTACTAATATATTTAAAAAACATTGCCATTAAAACAAGTCTTGAGAAAGCATTATATTAAAAATAAACTTTGGTTCACTAAGAAAAAGAGGCTATACAAAGCATTTATTTCATCCAGATCTGCTGAAGCAGAACCCAAGTATAAAACTTATACAAATAACGTAACAGCAATATTAAGACTCACTGAAAAACCACTACAGCACATTGCTAGAGAAACAAAGAAATAATGTCAAAGAAACTTGGAAAATATTAAACAGGATAATCAACAAACAATTTAACACACTTTCGTATCCTGAATATTTTATGAAAAAAAAAAAAAATCATTACAGACAGGACGGATATAGCAAATGGATTTAATACTTCTTTTACACATGTTGGCCCAAATCTAGTAAACACATATTTCATTACCTGTAAAGGATGTCTATTTATGATGACTTGGGGAAAAGACTAGAGAATAGTATGTTTCTAAGCCCAGTTGATAATCAAGAAATTATTCGAATTGTGCAACATTTCAAAAATAATATGTAAACAGATTATAGTGATATTAACATGAATATGGTTAAGAAAATCATTACTCAGATTGGTTCCCAGCAAAATGAAAATAGCTAAAGTTGTTCCGGTTTTTAAATCTGGAGAAAGGTGAGTATTTACAAAGTACATACCTATTTTATTGCTACCACAATTTTCCAAAATTCTAGAGAAATTATACAATGATAGTATGGACACATTCATAAACAAATATGATGTACTTTGTCCAAGCCAGTATGGCTTTAGATCTAACAGGTCAACTTCTCTTGCTCTTCTGGAATTGGTTGAAGAAATTACAAATACATTCGATCGTAAACAAATATGCTATTGGCATATTTGTTGATCTAAAGAAGGCATTTAATACTGTTGATCATAATATACTAGCAAAGAAATTACATTTTTATGGTATACGTGGTACAGCACATAAATGGATTGTGAGCTATTTGGAAAACAGAAAACAATTTGTTCACTATAAAAAATGTGACTGGGAGGTACTTGATGTATGCGGTGGTATTCCACGGGGTTCTATTTTAGGACCAAAGCTATATATTATGTATATAAACGACATTTGTAATGTTTCATAAGTTTTTAAGTATATTCTATTTGCAGATGACACCAACTTATTTTGTTGTGATTGTGATTTGGACGAACTGATCCGGAAGACAAATGCTGGGTTAAACAAACTTCATGTTTGGTTTGCTATAAATAGGTTATCACAAAATGTTGCAAAAAACTAATTATATGATATTTGGAAATCGCATATTGAATTCAAGTAATTATATAAAGATAAATGAGGAAGAAATTAATAGAGTTGAAGTCATTACATTTTTAGGTGTTCTGATTGACGACAAGTTAACATGGAAAAATCACATTTGCTTATTGAAATAAAAACTGTCAAAGTGTTGTGCAATTACGTACAGAGCTTGTTTCTTGGTTAACAGAAGTGGCATGTCTATATTATACCACTCACTCTTTTTGTCTTATATTATGTACTGTGTTTAAATATGGGGCAACACGTACTCAACAAATGTCGAATGAATAGTCTTGCTACAGAAAAAAAGTAATAAGGTTGTATTTAATGACTTAATGATTTAATATAGTAACAAACAGTCTAGTGGTTGGGTTATATTACTATTATATTACTTTATTATGTATGTATGTGCGTACGTCCGTACGTACATATGTATGTATGTACGTACGTATGTACGTACGTACGTACGTACGTGCGTACGTACGTGTGTATGTACGTATGTACGTACGTATGTATGAACATCTAACTGTTGGCGCGATTCGTTGGTATAAACTACAGAACAACCGTTAACGAACTGTATGCCGTGTGTAATTTCTACCTACTGCTGCAATTCACCATTCTGTTGTTGTTCTCCTCTTGTGTCCCTGTCGTCAGGGGTCAGTTCACCATTCTGTTGTTGTTCTCCTCTTGTGTCTCTGTCGTCAGGGGTCAGTTCACCATTCTGTTGTTGTTCTCCTCTTGTGTCCCTGTCGTCAGGGGTCAGTTCACCATTCTGTTGTTGTTCTCCTCTTGTGTCCCTGTCGTCAGGGGTCAGTTCACCATTCTGTTGTTGTTCTCCTCTTGTGTCCCTGTCGTCAGGGGTCAGTTCACCATTCTGTTGTTGTTCTCCTCTTGTGTCCCTGTCGTCAGGGGTCAGTTCACCATTCTGTTGTTGTCGTCAGGGGTCAGTTCACCATTCTGTTGTTGTTCTCCTCTTGTGTCCCTGTCGTCAGGGGTCAGTTCACCATTCTGTTGTTGTTCTCCTCTTGTGTCCCTGTCGTCAGGGGTCAGTTCACCATTCTGTTGTTGTTCTCCTCTTGTGTCCCTGTCGTCAGGGGTCAGTTCACCATTCTGTTGTTGTTCTCCTCTTGTGTCCCTGTCGTCAGGGGTCAGTTCACCATTCTGTTGTTGTTCTCCTCTTGTGTCCCTGTCGTCAGGGGTCAGTTCACCATTCTGTTGTTGTTCTCCTCTTGTGTCCCTGTCGTCAGGGGTCAGTTCACCATTCTGTTGTTGTTGTTCTCCTCTTGTGTCCCTATCGTCAGGGGTCAGTTCACCATTCTGTTGTTGTTCTCCTCTTGTGTCCCTATCGTCAGGGGTCAGTTCACCATTCTGTTGTTGTTCTCCTCTTGTGTCCCTATCGTCAGGGGTCAGTTCACCATTCTGTTGTTGTACTCCTCTTGTGTCCCTGTCGTCAGGGGACAGTTCACCATTCTGTTGTTGTTCTCCTCTTGTGTCCCTATCGTCAGGGGTCAGTTCACCACTCTGTTGTTGTTCTCCTCTTGTGTCCCTGTCGTCAGGGGTCAGTTCACCATTCTGTTGTTGTTCTCCTCTTGTGTCCCTGTCGTCAGGGGTCAGTTCACCATTCCGTTGTTGTTCTCCTCTTGTGTCCCTGTCGTCGGGGGTCAGTTCACCATTCTGTTGTTGTTCTCCTCTTGTGTCCCTGTCGTCAGGGGTCAGTTCACCATTCTGTTGTTGTTCTCCTCTTGTGTCCCTATCGTCAGGGGTCAGTTCACCATTCTGTTGTTGTTCTCCTCTTGTGTCCCTATCATCAGGGGTCAGGCTCGCCTAGATTCCAGTCCTCGATTTCAGTAATCTTCTTCTTCTTTTCCCTCTCTCTCCGCCAACTGTCTCTATTCCTCTCTATCTTTCGCTCTCGTTCTCCGGTCCTCTCCAAATCCTTCCAAATCTCTATTTACACAGTCCTCCGAGAAGATCATTAGACGGCGATACATCGCAGTGCCGTCGACAAGTGCGATAACGACAACACAATCCGGTCTGGGTCGCGTTTGAAATCACAGACGTTTACGTCGGGGCGGGACTGCTCGGTGTGTGAGCGACTATACAACCCACACGCACACAGGTTACTTGCGAACAAACTACGCTATTACTAGTCATACATGTTTCTTTCAATATCCTTGTCTCAGAATGTTTTATTGGTCATTTATGTGTTATTTTATTTTCCTCTTTCTCTTTGTCACCACTGTACGTTTCCTCGTCGTCTCCCTAGCACCCTTCTACCCCTCCCTAGATCCTCCCCACTCGGTCATCACCCCATATGTAAGATGTTGCTGTATTACATATGACTGGTCCGATGATTCATACGTTACGTCAAAGATCGACACAGTATGGTCGTTTTTTAATTACTTCCTTAATAATTAATAATAAACATAGCCTTTGAGACTGTCGACCATGTATTATGGTGTTTCGCTGGTATTTTAGTTGGTGTAATGGGTTTTATATCGTCGCTTCTGGTTCAAAATAAATTGAATCGTGTGTCTCTTTCTCCTCGTATACACCGAGCACTGCATGAACATACATCACAGTATATCGGACATTGTATCAACCGGCTAGTTCGTTGCACTCCAGTGAACGCAACCTAATTCTCGTCCCGCGTGCAACGCTCAATTAAACGCAACGTGACTTCAGTTCTGAGCGCGATGGCAGAAACTTACTCCAAGTTACTGAGTGCTACGTCACACATTTTGTGGTGCAATCGAAGGTCAACCGCGCATCTGCGGTTCGACGCGGCGTTCGTACGCGAGAAGAGGAAATTCGGCGTATCCACAAACGCCGCATTATTTCGTAGTTATATTAATTGAAAAGCTACAGTGTGACAGCAAGACGGCGCTTAATTGCGTTAGCTAAATGTGTCTACTGGGGTGACTAGACCAGTCTTTCAGTGTTGTAGCCCCGACTCTATGGAACTTGCTGCCGCAGCATCCAACGTCAATACCAACGGCGGATGTTTCACCTGTTCTTTAGAATATTACACGGCGCCATAAGCATCATCTGTTGGAATAGCGCCTTACACAATTGACAGATGAATTTGATGTTAATTTGATTGTTAATCTGATCGTAATTAATGGAAATAAAGTTGCACCTGACAGTGGCTTAGTGGCATCTGCCTTGCTGTCGGCGACGACCCGCCGTAGGTAAGGCTACATCGCGTACTTTCTCTCCTACGCAGTCTGTAATATCACGCACCTGATATAAGTTTCATTTTCCCAATTTTGCTGAATTGGCTGCTTTCGAGAAATCTATACGGACAAGTAAATGTCATGCTGGTAAAGACGATCGCTGCTCTAGTCGACGCGCATCGAGTCCGCGCATTTATAATAACGCCTCTGTCGCGTATATCTTGTCATTTCCGTTACGTTTACATAGTATCCTCATTATGATGTAATACTCGGGATTTGCAGATAAATGTACAATGAAATCTGGTTACGTTTGGTATATGGTTTTGCTGTGACTGACACTGACAGCCGTCTTGAGACATCTGTAATTGGTCCTTCGCAAACAGACCCTGTCTCAGAGCTTGCACTCGAAGATGACAAACGCTACACGATCAATTTCATCATGACATTCTCTGTACCGTCTATGAATTTATTCAGTGACATCCTTCCACACAGCTAAAGATAGGCACGCATTGGTACGGTTGAATGCATTAGAACAGCAATCGCTCACACTTCGCCGTACAGAGGGTTTGTCTCCCATTACTGATATCTTCGTAAATAGCATTAGTACAGAATATAAACAAGCTGCTTTTATTAGTACAATTGGATATGAAAATTGTTGACGTTTGCTAATGTCAACCGCAACTTTAAAACTATCAATCGAAGTAGTTATCGACGGACAACAAACATTTCAAATTATGCGTGTTCAACACAAAGTGCAAATCTGTCAAAAGGGTTTAGAATGGTTCGGTAGTACGTCCTTCTGGCAGATGGGCCATAACGGGTGACCCGCTGAAGTATGTTGTTCCAATAAACCGGCGGAAATGGATGCCCCGAAGAAGTACGTTGTTCCAATAGTCCGGTGGCAATGGATGTCCTGGGGAAGTACGTCGTTCCAATAGTCCGGTGGCAATGGATGGCCTGAGGAAGTACGTTGTTCCAATAGTCCGGTGGCAATGGATGGCCTGAGGAAGTTCGACGTTCCGATAAACCGGTAGAAATAGATGGCCCACTGAAGTTCGTTGTTCTGACAGACCGGCCACAATGGATGCCCCGAGGAAATACGTTTTTAATTTTCCGATGAACCGGCGGAAATTGATGCCCTGAGGATGTACGTTGTTCCGAGAGACCGACGACATTGGTTGTCCTATTGAAGTATAACGTTGTTCCGATACTCCGGCGGCTTTGGTTGTCCTGAGAAAGTACGTTGTTCCGGTAGACCGGCGGTATTGCTTGCCCTACAGAAAGTACGTTGTTCTGATAAACCGGCGGCAATGGATGTCTCACGGAAGTACATTGTTTCTAAATTGATTGATTTTGTCTTGCATGTAGACATCGCACTTATCATACCGCCAAATGGCGTGCGACAAATAGTTCCTGTCTTACGAAAGCGGTCAGCAAAGCGGAAGCATATCTTTTTGATGAAAGCTGCTTCCTCAACTGCCAATAGCTCATCACGAATTCGGTTCTATGATATTCAAAACATGTTCTGTGTGAACACTGTAAATGGTACGTGCAGTCGGTCTGATAAAACATTTACTTAAATGGTCCAATACATTTGTTTAGATCGTTTAATCTGGTAAATTATCAAAGCTAATTGCTGGGTCGACAATTAACTTTCAATTGACTGAATTGGTCGGAAACTTGGTTTTTGAGTGTAATGAAATTCGACAACATCAACACAGAAACACGTGCATAATCATGTTGCGTGTTCACGTAACATTTCAGTTTGGAGAATCACTCGAATTGATTCCAGGGCGAGAGACACATAAGTGAACAGTTTGTTTGATGGAATTACTAAAGCTTTGATTGTATAAAAGCTGCAAAAACGAGCTAGCATGTCGTAGTGGGTACTTTATAAGATTGTTTTTCACAAATTTAATTTGAAATGAGACGAGCGAAATATATAATTGAGGAGGCATTTTAATGTCTTAAACAGGGTAACAATGGGTGCAAAGTAAATATGTTGGTAGGATGCATACGCTGGAATATAGGGACGCGTACGTGCGTAGTTGTTGTGTTGGTTCGGTTCGTTCGGTTTCTGTAATCATGCTGGATGTGTGATTAGCCCAGTCAGTGGGGTTTTCTGTCGGGGTTGTCCCTCCCTTAGCCCTTACTGTGTCCGTCCCCTTGTCATGAGACTCGGTACAACAGGGTCACCACAAGAAGGTACAGTCGGACTTGCTCAGGA
>CM034533.1:40353976-40471753 GCA_020002185.1 Paraescarpia echinospica
GTGTGTTGTTGTGTGTGTGTGTGTGTGTGTGTCTCTCTCTCTCTCTCTCTCTCTCTCTCTCTCTCTCTCTCTCTCTCTCTCTCTCTGTGTCTCAGCCATCTCTCTTCTCAGCTCTCTCTCTCTCTCTCCCTCTCCATATCCCTCTCTCTGCCTCTCTCTCTTTCTCTGTGTATATGTCTCTCTTCTCTCTCTTTCCCTTCTCTCTCTCTCTCTCTCTCTCTCTCTGTCACACTCTTCTCTCTTTCTCTGTGTGTACCTCTCTCTCTCTTCTCTCTCTCCCTCTCATTCCTCCTTCCCTCTCTCTTCCTTTTCCGTTCTTTCTCACTCCCATCTTCTCCGATCACATTTCGCTTGTGTCTCGAGGCGGCCTTTCCTCGCCGTTCGTTCTCTGCCTTCCAGTTGTCAGTAAAGCCGCAAGGACAACCTAACCAGGCGCTTTTCAGCCGGTTGTAAATAGCCTGATTTGAGCGCAGGTGAATGGAATTGCCATTTTCTTCTCGATGGAGCAACCCGTCAATGTCGTTACTGTCTCTCTGTTTACATTTATTCTCTAGTGCGATTACCACAGCCGTTGCGGTCACTTATTCGCCATAGTAGTTCTATATCAAACGATAAATCTATTCTGCGTCAAACATTAAGTTTGATATCTATATTCTACCTATACAGCGTGGTTAAACATGCCTCCTCAATTCCACTATTTCTGCTCGTCTGATTTCGCATTCATATCGCCAAAAAGTAAACCTACTCTCAACAATATGCAATCTCGCTTGTGCAACGTTTCTCATTTTCTTTTTCTATAGAGACCAGTTCGGGCGAAAGTTTACTGGGAACATTTCAGAATGTAAGAGTGCAAAACTATTACATATTTCACATAATGTACAACATTTACCCTCCGTGCACAAAGCACAAAAGTGAGTTCCAAAAACAAAAAAGGATATTTCTATATCGCGTTTCCCCAAAACAAGAAAGTTTTATTTAGACCCCAATTACAATATATGTATAATATCAAATTAACGTAACATGAATAGGCATATATATTCATATATACAAATGCAGTGTAATTTCAAATTAGATAGGATATGTGACTCCTATTAAAACAATAACAGTCGCTCTCATAGGAGCCACAATAAGAAACACTTCGTAATGTATTCGTCCGTTATAACGTGATTTAATACGACATGGTACAAGTACGCAATCTTATTTGGCAGCGTAAATTTGCCTCCTTACGTTTGATGTTCCACATGTGTTCTGAGGTCGCAAAAACCGCAATTACGACAGTCGTACAACTTAATTAGGATAATTGGGATTCGTGGACTACGTGATTAGCGCGTTGCGTCGTCGGCAGCGACGCAGCAAAGAAGGTCGAGACGCTGTAGTACTGGGTATGATGAAGCCGGAAGCGGATATTTACGCCGCAGCTGCTCGTCAACTCATTAAAGTCGGCAATACTAGGGCTGATTGGACCGCTCACGTAAGTGAGGACGTGCTTCTTTAAATAGAATCACAAACCAAATACCGTGCAGTGATTAGTGACTAATTATGGTTGCAGGCAGCTCAATGAGTCCCATTGTGTACGCGTGTATCAGCGTGCACACGGGAATACGTTGCTTGTGAACTTCGGTGGTTTCGCGTACGGTCGATCAGGTACGGAGCCCTGAATCAGTGTCTCACCGGAATCAGTTGGACAAACGTTGAAAGCCACCCGCGATGTTAGACATTTCTTTTAGTTTTAACAAAATTAATATATATACTAGCTTACACGCGTTCACAAGCAACAAACTAGGCACAATAGTTAGCATCATCACATACTTTACATTATACTCGTGGACCATACCCCACACATCAATTCTTGCAGTTTACGCATATTAAATATTTCTAAATATTTTGCTCAATATCTCCAGTTAAAGCGAATGCAAAACCACAGCAAATACGTAGTAGGCCTGAGTCAATGATTCAAAATAACTACCTTCATATTAAATTATTTTGTTTGAAAAAACACCGCCGATGTGTAAATCATAAGCTAATTACCCAAGGAGGCGAATGAATGTAGAGAGAGGCGATGAGTGAACCTCGACACCTGGCAGGGGATACAGCCAGACTGCCCCCAAAGTTAGCGCATTCATATATATATATATATATATATATATATATATACATACATACATACATACATACATGCATACATACATGCCTACCTACATACATACATTATTATACATCGCGTTTTTAAGGCACATTAAAAGCACTACCCTAGCGGACATTAAAAATCAGAACAGGAAAGAACATGTAACGGCTGAATGCATCCCTGTGCCATGACTGGATAATCACGCATTCTCGTCTCCGTTGTAGACCGATAGTCGTTATTTAGATGTACCATTAATCATACTTGTTTTTCTTTTTTAATTTACCAACATTTTTTGCAGAGAAGACCATCTACCCGAAAGGACTAAACTGATTTTATCAGATGTCTGGGTTTAGGGTTCACATTCGCCACCTATACTCCGTTGCCAGTGCTTTAGGGTCTTCGTTCATGTTCCAAATCCTTAACAAAAGATACTTGAGCCCAGTACACCCATTTTTCTCAAATACCTACCTACCTACCTACCTACCTACCTACATACATACATACATACATACATACATACATACATACATACATACATACATACATACATACACACATACATACATTATTATACATCGCGTTTTTAAGGCACTACCCTAGCGGACATTAAAAATCAGAACAGGAAAGAACAAGCCGTGAAATGTCAGGTGAAAAGGTGTCTAGCCTGTACGTTATTTGTAGACTTCACACCTATTAACAACACAAGGAGGCCACCACAGGGCAAAATCAGCAATTGCGGTACATCCAGCGTGGTGTACCTAATTACCTGCAACGCCTGCCCCGCAAGATACGTGGGCGAGACTGGCAATCAACTCCGAACACGTCTAAATAATCACAGATCGGACTTACGATATCACAACGACACACAAGTGGCCAAGCATTTTAACGGAGCCGGTCACTCAATATCCGATTTGCGAATTACAATCTTGGAATCAGGGCCATTTCTGTCGTCGCCTCACTGGAAACCATTTACAGACGAAATTGTGAATCAAAATGGATTACAAGACTTAAAACTACGCAGCCGGGGGGACTGAATGTTAAAGAGGACTCTTTTGATATTATACCTTTTGTGATTCGCTTCTCCCACCAGAGACTTAACAATTGCTAAACTAGCTAAAGCCACCTATAAACTGCTTCAAACCGCGTATCCAGAAATATATACTCCGAGATTTATAACAGCATTCTCAAAGAACAAGAACCTGAAAGATCTGCTGGTGGCCACCAAATTACAATGAACAATGGACTTCTACAGAACAATGACCTTAGCGCTTAGGACACTGTGAGACGTCGTAGTGTTAGTGCAATTGTGTAGTTGTTAGGGGGATTAGGCGGCATGTGGGGTTGTCGGGTTGCAGCAGTGCTGGCTCGTACGGCTTCACATGTTTTCGTCTCCTGTACAACTATGATAGGATAGATATATTTCATGCACAATTTAATGGCTTATTTTGTTTTTACAGGTTTACCGTCCGAAATAATTACTGAATGCCCATGTATTAATTATTAATAACAGGACACGTGTTTGTGGAGGTGTGGGGTGGTCAGCACTAGCGGCCTACCTACCTACCTACCTACCTACCTACCTACCTACCTACATACATACATACATACATACATACATACATACATACCTACCTACCTACCTACATACATACATACATACATACATACATACATACATACATACATACATACATACATACACACATACACACACACACACACACACACATACACACATACATACATACATACATACATACATACATACACACACACACACACACATACATACATACATACATACATACATACATACATACATACATACATACATACATACATACATACATACATACATACATACATACATACATACATACATACACATTTTGTCATGACACTTACACATGCAGCAGAGGTTTTATAAAATCCCACAAGTTTGTCTTCGTATTCAAGAAACTTCTGCTTCACTGTTCGTCGGAAGCAACAAGTCGGTGCCATAGGAGGGGACAATTTCGTGACTAACGCGGAACCTTGCCAACCACACACCAAACATCGGTGCACAGCACTTGCTTCGTAATCCTAAAATCTGTCCCTTCCAACTTCAAAAGCTATATTTAGAATGCAACAAATCCTAGAAAATGAGGCATCGCCTCAAAACTGCCGTCAGTGTGTACGACTACCTTGAGCGCGGGAGATTACTAACGATCCGGCCCCCGTGTGACGCCGCCGCTGTTGCGCATATGACGTCAGAGAACGCCGAATTGCGTAGGTGCGCTGTTATCCAGGCACGCGCAGTCTCCCACAGGCGGCATCGTTGTAGATTGCTTGTCCATGGCCAGCGATACACATCGCAGTTGTCTAGAAGATGTACCTCGTTTCTACGTAGAACGACCACATATGAAAATTGGCAGCGGTGCAGAAAGAGACGGATCCACTACTTCACAATTTGCCTACATCACAATCAAAATTACGCGCGTTGCCTCCGTCAAAGTTTGTTTTTTCCAACAATGTTGATAACAGTTATAAAAGTGAATTTTACTATTGCGGCATGAAATCTCCGAGATCAAACATTCCCGCATGCAGATGTCACTTTAACACAATTTTGCTTTATGTTTTGGTCATAATTGGAGACCAGTATGTCAACAAAATATACAATTGAATGTCAAACGTTCCAAGTGTTCGGCAACCATTTTTAATGGCTTGACGGAGCTTTTGCTAAGCAACAGTTTACGTGATGGATAGGTCAATTAACGTGCATTATGAAGTTTGGAAATTATCAAGGATCGTTTGACTAAACAGTGAATTATACGTAAATCTACTGTTGAGATAAGACGTTGAAACTGCGACAAAAGTATGGTTCTCCTCTGAAATATTGGCCACGCGTTTGTGTGCACTTCACGTGTTGCCCAGTAGTCGTGTGATGGGGCTTGCTTTCTATATATCACAGGAATAATGTGCGTGCTGGACTGCAACGTCAGGTGTTCAGTCACTTAGGCCATACTCATGTCGACCATGGCGTCAACCCGCCCACCATGAATCTATGCTGCAAATACTTTGTTTAAAAGAATGCTATTTTCTGATTATGTGGCATTGAATTAAAGAGGGTCTTCAACATGTTACGTGCTTAAGACATTACTATGCATATATTCATATTAAATTCGTATTCAAAGTTCAAACATTATATGTGTGTTTTATCATTTTAGGCATACCCTCCCTCCCTCCCTCCCTCCCTCCCTCCCTCCTCCCTCCCTCCTCCTCCCTCCCTCCCTCCCTCCCTCCCTCCCTCCCTCCCTCCCTCCCTCCCTCCCTCCCTCCCCCTCTCTCTCTCTTTCTCATTCTCTCCTCTCTCACTCTCTCCTCTCTCTCTCTCTCTCTCTCTCTCTCTCTCTCTCTCTCTCTCTCTCTCTCTCGAATATAATCATCTGAGAGTATACTGAGACACAGCAACGACAACGGTACTGATATTGGGATTGGGTGCGATTAGGCGCGTTAAATGCACTGGTGACTGAACAGGGCAATTTATGATATAATACGCGGAACCTGCTTCACATACGCTCGCGCACGTCGCGGTCGTCGTCGCCACGGTGACGCTCTTATTGCGTTGAACAGTTGTGTATTGTGATCCTTCTGCTACTGCCGTTTTGCGGCTTCCACGACTAAAACGTTTTTATTCGAAATGCTACACGCCTGTGCAGTAAGTTCAAAACACCCAGCCTCGTTTTGAACGTCGTACATCAGTCTTGCTGATTGACCTCCCACAGACACTGTCTTCTGGATCAAGTGTTTAGGTCTGGGTTACCTTTCGTCTTGTTTGCCTGCATTTGATATTTGCTGCATTTCTGCTACCCCGGGTAGGCTGCTTGCCAGGCATAAAAGCTGTTTCGGTACTCTGTTTTCTGACGTGCGCCTGGCAGTGTTGTATGTTCTAACTAGGCGCGCCGATGTAGGGAGCGTGGCTGTTCAAGAATTGTTCACAGTCTAGCCTCTGGATACCAAGGATAGCTGCTAACGGATCCGCTACGTTGCGATTTGCCTATGTAACAATCGACATGTTTGTGCGTGACCTTCGTCAAACGTTGTCATTGCCAACAATGTTGATAACGATTATATTTGTGAATTACATTACTATTGCGGCATACCATCTCCCAGCTCAAACATTCCTGCATCAGCTGTCACGTTAACAACTTTACCTGTTTGTCATAACGAAAATCTTTGGGGCGAGTTCGGCAACAATTTTTGATGACTTGAATTTTTGCTAGTGCTAGGCAACAGGTCACGTGATGGATGATAGGTCAATTGTTCAAGAGCTTTGATGTGACGACGGCATGTTGCCCCTGTTCCGCTGCCGTATAGAAGACGGGGAAACAACAGCCTTGTTACAGTAGACACGAGTGTTAGGGGAGATACGAAGTAAGTACTCTATGAAAATATGGGCTTTCAGTCTTCCGAAGGCGACAGGGGCATCATGATTATTACGACTGAACATCAGCATAATGAAACTTATGTTTATTATATAACATTAGGGGTTTGCAGGCCTATATAAGCATCATCAATAGAACTGTTCATAGTAAGCAATATTTATATGCAGATATGTGTAATAATAATAATTATAATTATTGCTGCTTGTTTACACTAGCCATGTATGATAGTAATGCTCTATTACACACGAGGAGTAAAAATCTACGGACTAACATCTCTACACTGTACTCTACGGACTAACATCCGTACACTGCATTACATGTAACCTTGCGCACTGAACCTAATGCTAACTATATCAAATTTGATGTTGGTATGTCAGTGTATAATTATGAGCTGACAGACGTATATTATTATTCGTTTATTTTGTAACGTTACTTAAAATCAAAACATTATTTATAAATAATTTTTTTATTTGAACAGCATTACTTTAAGGTCTGTTATTTTATGGATTAACAAACTAAACTCTAATCTGCTTATATCAGTTGTGACTTTGGTATATCAGTCCTTTCAACCGATTTGTTGCTATCATTATATGCATATATACATAATTTTTATTAGTACTGCTATTTTTACATTTGAAACATCTCAATGATGATGGTAGCTTTAGAACTTTGCTATGATAACAAACTAATTGTGAACACTAACCTAAGTCGTCCAAGCACATATTTAATTTAACTATTTCCTTCCCGTGAATAACTCTTGATATCATTGATATCAGACCTTAATTAGCTTTTCTCTTCTTTTTTTGTTATGTTTTCTCATTGAAAACAAAGCTTATCTCTACTTACTAACATGCTTTCACACATAATAGCACGTCAGTAAGAACTGCAATTTGTTTCGAACTGTACAATCCAATTTACAATAAATTAAATAAACGTCCAACCACACATCCAAATTGTAATTTTGATATAATATATGAAGAAATCACCTGTGCTAAAAATAAATACATGCCAAACAAATTAGTAAAATTTAATAAATACAAATGTAAGAAATCGACTTGGATCACTCAGGGTTTGTTAATATCAATTAGATATCAAGACAAAATGTATGAACAGTTAAAATTAACAAATCCCAGTTCAGCAAATTATGAAACTATTAAAATTAACCTAAAAACCTACAATTCGATATTAAAGAAAAAACATTCGGGCAGCTAAACAAATGTATTTTTAATCTCGATTCTCTCTTTTTAGAAATGATATACGAAATACATGGAAAACAATAAATGAATCTAAAAAACATACTAAAACAAGTTTCCCATCTTATTTTGAAGACAACGGCACACAAATAACAAACAAACAAATAATTGCAAATACATTTAATAATTATTTCACAAATGTAGCTCATACTATTGTAAATGATATCAAATAAAGGTACCAAAGATTGTAGTTACTATCTGAATAAACAAATAAACTCAGCTTTTAAAATTGAAAATGTAGATGAAGAAATAGTAAAGAAAATAATACACAATCTACCCACAAAATATAGTTGTGGTTTCGATGGTATCTCTTCAAAATTGTTTAAAATAATTGAACCTGCAATAATAAAGCCATTGACTATGTTAATAAATCAAGTGCTAAATACTGTGGATTTTTCCCGATAAACTTAGAATTGCCAAAGTAATTCCAATATTTAAAAAAGAAGATCCCACGTCATTTAAAAAGTATAGGCCTATTTATCTACTCCCACCAATATCAAAAGTACTAGAGAAAATATTATCTTTACTCAGTTATTGTCGTACTTTAATGAAGCTAAACTTGTGTTCGTTAATCAATATGGTTTTAGACCTAGACACTCCACTGAGTATGCAGCACTTGAATTAGTAGGCATAATTATAAATCACATGGACAATAATGAGGTGCCAATTAATATATTTCTCGATCTATCGAAGCACTTTGATACCATTTACCATAATATTTTATTATATAAATTAAGATACTACGGCCTGAATGGTTCAACTCTATTTTTATTTGAAAATTATTTAAATAACCGAAGACAGTATGTTGAAATTGATTAAATTCAATCAGAAATACTACCAATGCAAATTGGTGTTACACAAGGCTCAATTTTAGGACCTTTATTGTTTACTATTTACATAAATGATATTTTCCACAAGTTATTAATGTATTTAACTTAATTATATATGCTGATGACACAACACCTTCCAGCACATTAAAGCATTTTAGTGATAGCACACAACATAAAAACAAAAGTATAGAATCTCTAATAACCAATGAACTCTGTAAAGTTACTGAATGGCTAAACATTAATAAATTATCATTAAACAAAGACAAATCTAAATATACGATTGTTCATGTATCTAACAAAGACACACAAATTCCTGCTCTTAAAATAGATAATATCAAAATTGAACGAGAGGATGAATTTGATGTTCTAGGCTTAACTCTTGACACAGATCTAACACGGACAAAATTTAGACAAAATTGCAAATAAATGTTCTAAAACTACGGGTATATTAAACAAATTAAAGCATGTACTAACGTTACAAATAAAGACACTTGTATACAATTCTTTAGTATTATCACCTATTAATTATTGTGTTATGGCTTGGGGATACAAAGGCAGTCGGATAATGAGAATTCAAAAAAGGCAGTTCGAATAATACCATTGAACAGGTATAATTCACATACAGAACCACTTTTTAAAAAACCTGAAATACCAAAAAATCGAAGATCAGTTAAAGTTACAAGAACTGAAATTTTATGATAAATACAGTCATGGTAATTTGCCAGTTTATTTACTAAACTGGAGAATTATCCCAAATCATAATATACACAGTCATAATACTCGCAATATTACACATTTATACATATACAGGACAAGACATGAATTTGCAAAAAAAAACTTAAAATACAATTTGCCTCACGTTATAAATGATACTCCAGAATTGAATGAAAACGCATGCACACAATCAAAGTGTTACATATGTCAGTTAAATCTCCAAAACTAATAACATACACACATATATAGTTATATGGATAGATGCATAGATATTCTATACATAGACTTACTTAAGAACCTCCACTCAAATATTTCTACTTGTACTATAAAAAGCATACCACTACGTACACTTCTGATACAGCTACATTTATAAAGAGATAGACATCGTAATAAATATATATATAAATATGTGTGTGTGTGTGTGTGTGTGTGTGTGTGTGTGTGTGTGTGTGTGTATACATATAAAATAGATTCATATAAAGAGAGGTCAATACATTTTTTTATACAATGAGTGGCTCCTGTGATAGCGACACGTTTTGTCTTAACAGGAGTCACTGACCCTATTTCACTATTCTTTCTGTTATTACATTGTTTTTAATTAGTTGTGATTTAGTTATGTTCACTAGTAGTTGAAGTACACGATATTGTAATATACTGTTACTCTTTGGGGGTCAAAATAAACATATTGTTATAATAATAATAATAAGATAACTTCTATTGCGCCTAAATCCTTGGAAACCAAGCTCAGAAGCGCATCAAGACAAAACGATTGGTCAGTCTCACCATCCATCAGCAGTATTTTAGTTGTCAACAGATGGGTCAAGGCGCTAGGGAGCTACGGTGGATAAACAAGGTTGTGAAGATAAGTTCTTGTTCTTATGTCTGAGATCTCAGCAGCTATGTTTGCTAAACTGAAAAGGTTGCTTTCTGTGGGTGGTAATGATACATGGTTGCTTCCTAGATAAGCCAAAAGGTCGACGTTATCAAGAGTGATACTTTCGATTAATATATTTTCGTGTGGTGTAGTGGCTGAAGGTTGTGCCGGTTGACGTATATGTAGAATGCTTGTTTGGTTACATTGTATAAGAGTCCGAACAGTTTATAAGCATCTGCAAGGACACAAAGCGCATTCTGCTGATCTCGAACAGAGTGGGCGACAACAACGCAATCCTTCCTGCACTGAAGGTCACGCTGATGACCATTTTAAATGTCAACTTGGCTCTAGGGAGGCTTAGCTTAAACAGCTCAACATCAGTACCATAATATATATATACTCTATTGGTTGGATCGATGTTCGTTAGCTTCAGAACAACAGCCCGAAATATACAAAAGTATGTTGGCTTAAACGAAATTTAGAATACATCTACGTAGGGCAAGTGCGGAAAGGTGCGGCGTGTCTACGCGGGTGTCCACATATAGCCTAGGAATGTGAGAATACATCACACGTCTGGTTGGTATCGGCACATTCCTGCTTCTCATCGGCATTTGGTGGCCACCATTGGTTCTTCTTATCATCGATTGTCTTTTGTACTTCAGCGCGGAGACGGTGGTAACTTACTTTCCGTAAAAGCAGGTTGTCTGACGGCTATTATGTAGTGTGTGTGTGTGTGTGTGTGTGTGTGTGTGTGTGTGTGTGTGTGTGTGTGTGTGTGTGTGTGTGTGTGTGTGTGTGTGTGTGTGCGGCTTCTATATATATATATATATATATATATGTGTATGTAAATATATATATATATATATAATATATGTATGTAAATAGAGAGAGTCATCTCCGACCTGTGATTGTTTACACACGTCAGCACCTAGCTAATAGAAAAATAAAAACTATTCCAAATATGAACTATTATGACGTCATAGCACAAGCGATACTGTTTCTTTTAATTCCTATATAAATCAGAAATTGTTCTTATCACATCACAAGTAAGTTGCCTGAAGTTTACCAACATCATCTATATAACATGAAAGAGGCTATTGTGTATTATCTTTCGCCAACACGGACACACTGTTTTGCGTAAGACCGACTGGCTACGGAAATAGGTCAAGATGACGACCAAGTCGTTTTCGCCGATCGATCATATCTCAAAAATGCCTTTAAAGGGAATAAAAACATCTATGGCTTGAATTCATGTTATATTACATCCTGCTATCTATTTCCATGTCCACCAAGCCAAAAAAAAAAAATCAATGAATTAGAAATTCCACATTTAATGGTGTACATCCGAACATTTTCGAATATGCATATTTTTGGCGCGCTTTTCGGGATGCCGAGATGTGACGTCACTTATGATCCACACTCGCATCAGGCCGACCCTTTCCATGCATTCAGAGCATGTTTACAAGTATAGCTTTTGGGTCGAAACGAGCGTCAGAATTAGTTATTGTGCAATATTCCGATGAAATACAAATACTAGTCATCATAGAGGAAACAAGCAGTTATCTTACCGTTCCACATGAATCGAATTTTATTCAAAACAATGAATGCGAATGTGCCTACAAGTCGACTAGGTTTCGCCGAGCTTGGTCTCGTTTTCAGAATAATTATATCGAATGCAACCAACGAGAGATAATCTACACCAATAAACATACATAGCAAACATATATCGTATTCAGCTACAGAAAGTAACGTGTATAATCTCATAATATCACTAGAATATCGATGTATGAAGGAGGAGTTGTATCATAACAACTTAAATCAGTGAGTGAATTTCTGTCGGTCCTGCTAGCTCAGTTCGTAAAGGCTTTGGTTCCTTAGCATTTTTTTTTGCAATCGGGTGACGCCGGTTCAAACCCCACTCCAAACCGTTGATTTTTGTTACACTTTTTTGGTTTATGTTTTCGCGAAATAATATAAACCAAATAATTTTTATACTATGA
Organism: Paraescarpia echinospica; assembly: GCA_020002185.1. Classification (NCBI taxonomy): domain Eukaryota; kingdom Metazoa; phylum Annelida; class Polychaeta; order Sabellida; family Siboglinidae; genus Paraescarpia; species Paraescarpia echinospica. The sequence goes on from CM034533.1 coordinate 40,366,197, forward strand.
TGCACTGTTTGTAAATATTTTGGTAGTAATTATTTATTCGCTACAAAAATGAAAATATGGTAATTATATATAACGCGATGTTTCTAAATTTTATTTATCCAGACAGATCACCATTTGTTTTCACATATATAATTACAATATATTACCGTACAATATATATATACAATTAATAAATTATATATCCATTACATTATATTTGTTTGGATGAATAACATTTAGAAAAATCGTTATATAATTCCCATATTTTCATTTTTGTGGCGAATAAATAATTACTACCAAAATATTTATAAACAGTGCATCATAGTATAAAAATGATTTGGTTTATATTACTTCGTGAAAACATAAACCAAAAAGTTTTTAAAAAATCAATGGTTTGGTTTGGACCGGCGTCGCCCGATTGCAAGATAAACGCTAAGGAACCAACGCCTTTACCAACCGAGCTAACAGGACCGACAGAAATTCACTGACTGATTTAAGTTGTTATAATAAATTGAACAACTCCTCCTTAATACATCGATATTCTAGTGATATTATGAGATTATACATGTTACTTTCTGTAGCTGGATACGATATATGTTTGCTATGTATGTTTATTGGTGTAGATTATCTCTCGTTGGTTGCATTCGATATAATTATTCTGAAAACGAGCCCAAGCTCGGCGAAACCTAGTCGACTTGTAGGCACATTCGCATTCATTGTTTTGAATAAAATTCGATTCATGTGGAACGGTAAGATAACTGCTTGTTCCTCTATGATGACTAATGTTTGTATTTCATCGGAATATTGCACAATAACTCATTCTGACGCTCGTTTCGACCCAAAAGCTATACTTGTAAACATGCTCTGAATGCATGGAAAGGGTCGGCCTGATGCGAGTGTGGGTCATAAGTGACGTCTCGATACCACGTGATCGCCTGCTCATTAAATTTTATTTTCCGCGGGAATCGCTACACAGACGGGTTTTAAATCGAATTTATGCTACAAATGTATTTTTCTTTATTTTTTTAGTATTGTCAAATGTTACATACAGGTTAAACTGTGTGTACACATGGAAAAAGGATTTTAGCTAATGCCTTATTTTCATTTCCTTTAAACATTCATGGAAATTACTGGTCATTTCAATGATCGATAGCGGTTGGCTTGTGTGTCTGGCCGCGGGGTCTCTACCTCTCCACACTCGCTGTGATTCTTCTCTCTCTCTTCCCACGCACACGGCACACCATCGTATCTTACAATACTTCTATGTATCGCGCTGCAGGATCCATATATTAACACGCTAGCTGTGTGGACAGTCTTGCCGCATCTCCTCCCATGTGTTAAGGTCCACTCGTCTATTTCTACTATCATTCTCTTCCTTTGACCATTGGTCTCTCATTTACCAATTGGCGATGTATCTAAAAGAACACTTTGCAAAATATTTAATTAGTTAGCGGTTATTTAGAGTTAGTACTTATTTACGGTTATTTATTTACATATTTGCTGCACTCACGAAATGCTGCTCTACTCCCCAGAGGGCGTCACTGTTGCATTACATTGTTGTTATTGCTGTCGTTACCGTGTTGTTGTTGTTGTTGTCATTGGCGACAGTATAAATTAATAGCTAGCGGAAACGAGTTTAAGTACAAATCTACACGTACTGGCGCGGTTCGTCTGTTGCTCCACGGTCAGCTGTAACATCGTACCGACCAAATCTGAAATCGCAACATTGAGATAGACAACAAAGAAATTACAAAACTGCCTATGACAGCAGCAACATTTTCTTTACTCGCAATGGGAATATCCTATAAAATATTGGACCACCTAAATTGTAAAATTATGTCTGCCAATATACTTATGCTCGTATTTGTATAAATATTTACGCGTCGGGATCACTGTAATCACTGACGCTACAATCATGATCTCCGTCAAGCTTAATTGCCAAAAATATGTCCATGCGTGTAATACAATATTTGCGCGACAAGACGTCTGTTGAATCAATATGCCTCGTATGCAGTTCTCATTAAAAAGCTTTGCCCTATGACATTTTTGTCGCAGAGAAAAACACGACGAAACGTCCTTCGTCAACCATTTTGCAAACTTGACGGACTTTGTTACTAGGAAATAGGTTACGTGACGGCTACATAAATAGTGGTTAACGACGGGGATGCTGACGACGATTGTGTTCATTGCGACGGTGCTAAATGCAGAAAAGAATCCTAAGTCGGCGGCTGTTCCACGTATTCTCTTCCGTCTCATTAAATGAGCAGAAATTCGGCCTAATTGGGAAAAACGAGCCCTCTAACCAGTATCGGATTTATGGCAAGGCCGATGGAGCAGCTGCCCAGCTACCCCACACTATATTTTATTGGGGCACCCACAAAACGGATTTTGTGTAATATCTTGGGGGTCGAAATGTTTATAGACAAAATTTGAGTGCTTCAGTGTGGAGCAAATGTATGTGCTAAATGGGCAAAAGTAGTATTTTGCGGTGAAATCACTGTTGTAGAAGCTAGGGTGGAGTGAGAACTTGTGTGATACAATGCCCGGTCAATCATGTCCCGGGGCCTCCACAGTCCTAAATCCGGCGCTGCCTAACGCCGTAGATGCACCGGCTTGACACTCTCGTTCTGGGTGCATTTAGTCGACCGTGCGCCCACGCTGGGCCCCGGGCAAACACTGCACACTGACGGCTCTGTGACGGGATGACGGACGGGACCCCGCGGTGAAGCCGACGACGGCTAACCTCCGGGAAGAGAGTGTGGGCGGGAGAGACGGGGCGTGAAATAAACCAGACGCACAGCGCATGCAGTCATGCGTAGTTAGGGTGCGTCCGAGGTTGATGACGGAACGGTCATGAGGTATGGCAGTAATGGTAGGTTTTAATGTGTTCCGACGATGACGCCACTGAGATGTATTCGACGTTTAATCGCAGCTTATGTCTCACGCTCGCTCGGTCGTAACTGCATCAATTATGTCATTTCCGGGTCGTGCCCAGAATGCGACGCATGAACGTGTTGACGTCTGAAGCATGTTTTCAGTTATTCACGCGATCTATGCTTACCATGTTTCTGTTTCCAGTTATAGAACTGCTATCCATAAGAATAAGAATCTACGGAAGACTGTGTTTCCAGGTGTTTGCTGTCGGTCTTAGTAACCATAGCCGCAACATAAAGTCGTTATGAGTAACCATATAACATAAACTGCCTGACTTTAACAACATAATTGTTTACTCCACCCGTAATATTGACAACTGAAGAGCATTAGGAGGGAAGTCTAAATTTACACTAGTTGCAATATCTACAACTGACAAGCACTATATATTAGAAGAACACTAGGTAAATTGTATGTCATAAGAGAGGATTGCGTAAACCTGACCTAGTCGCGTCATCGTCATCTAACCGCGTCACATTCCTAAAAATTTATGCATATCACCGAATTTCAAATGTGGCGTGTTTTTTCTTCCGCGCAAATTCACCACATTCTTCCTTCATCAGGATTCAGGCTTCCCATGTCTAATTCGTCTGTATTTGTGGGGTCCGCGTTACACCTTACTCCCTGGCAGACCTGTTCGATCAAACACCATCGCGACTTCTCTGGGAATCATTAATTTACGCTGCAATTAATATGCGAAGATTATTCGTACACAAAATATCCACCACTGTATATAACCAGGTACATATTCATGCAGCCAAGTGAACTGGAGCAACCTAGAGTGAACGAACATGCCCAAGGTTCGGCACCGCAGCACAGGATTCGAATCCGGGTTCTCTCGATTGAGAGTCCGATGCTCTATACTCTGCGCCACTGCACTCTACATGCGTTGATGACAAGTAAACCAACCCTTGACCAAGGCCGTTGAGGGCACACGCACTGACCTTTATCGATGCCCTTGCTCAGTTCACCGTCGCGTCCGACCTTCACACTCTAATGGTGTGAGTCGCTTCATACATACAATTAATTTAATTAATGGACCGACACTAATCATGGACCCATACATTGTGATGGTGCCGAATAACGCATTCTAGAAATGAGAGCATCTGTCTCTTATATCATGGATTTTGTTCAGTCATGTGAAATTTGGATCGATGGATCGTGAGTCTAGTGTTGGAGTTTCCTGTTCGTTGGGTGTTTGAGCAGCGGCAGGGTTATATGTCCGCACTTTGGGTTTGGGACATTCTTGTTCCTGCCCTTACGCGCTACGCATAGTTACTACGTACAGTATTTGTAAAGGGTCCGTGCGTGTGCGTATGTTAGTGCGTGCGTGTGAGCGTCAGGCAGTGTTAACAACCTGCCACTAGGTTTTTCCAGGGTTGCCGTAAAATGAATCAGGTACGTCAGTAAGTAACAGTTACTGCATCAGATTCAAAACGGGGAAAACTGTCGACATCAGCGCGGTAACCTAAATTCTAATTGTTCACTTGTTACACCACAAACACACTTCTATCACCCCGTGCTAATTGTCGCACTATGCAAGCATCACATGGTCCTGCGTGATCTGTTTCTCAAACCACATCCGCATTATCAGTTCTGTCCCATCCTTGCTACGGATGTCCTATATACACACAGACTTGTATCTTCGCGTTGGTGTCCGTCACAAAACAACCCAATAAATCGATGTCGCCTGATTTCTGCAAGTCTGATAAGATGCAAAGCCGGGTCTGAGTAGATGACGGTGTCCGTGCAAATCGGCCTTTAGCCTAATGCACTCGTCCGCTCCACACCCGATTCTGTTCCGTGGCGGTGTATCAGCTGACGGCTAACCTCGGCAACACACGCGCTAATGCCGCTAACGTATTTATGTGGTCCGGCGTCTGTCCGGCCATATGTCAGCTCGCATCAGTTACTTTCACGTTCGGATGTATTATACCTGCTGCGAGTGTTCCTGGCCCTCGGGCCAATAGCAACAGACATCTACTGAGAATGACGTCATCTCCAGATGGACGGTCAGTTTTGTGGCGGGAGGTGGGTTGGACAGTCAGTCCGGGCCGACATCGGGTTGATCTGTCTATGGTTGAAGGTTATGGTGAAAAGCTTGACCAGTCAGTTATTGACACATTAGAAGTCAGACCACGTAAGATTTTATAGAGGCGGCCATAGCAGCTTTTCCTGCAGTTGATGAAAATGCACCCACAGATTTTCTATAAACTGTACAATTAACTGATGTCATGTGGGGAATTCGTGAAAATGCCAAACCTCGTTTTTCAGAAAAATCCACTCAAACCCCATACACCTGAATATCGTCCCAGTCTGGTGACGGATTTAGAAACATTGGTGCTTTCTGCAGAATAACGACTGTTCGGATACAGCCGATATTGGTTGTTAGAAAGAGAAAGGTGTAATGCGTTTGTACAGTTAACATTGGATCAGGAAACAAATAAAGCAAACATCATCTAACAACAATCGAGCTAGCGTATACGTGTACGTAGCCCGCATGCGTATACGTAGCCCGTATGTGTGTACGTATCCCGTATGTGTGTACGTAGCCCGTATGTGTGTACGTACCCCGTAGGTGTGTACGTAGCCCGTATGTGTGTACGTAACCCGTATGTGTGTACGTAGCCCGTATGTGAGTACGTACCACGTAGATGTGTACGTAACCCGTATGTGTGTACGTAGCCCGCATGTGTATACGTACCCCGTAGGTGTGTACGTAGACCGAATGTGTGTACGTAGCCCGTATGTGTGTACGTAGCCCGTAGGTGTGTGTACGTAGCCCGTATGTGTGTACGTAGCCCGTAGGTGTGTACGTAACCCGTATGTGTGTACGTAGCCCGTATGTGTGTACGCAGCCCGTAGGTGTGTACGTAGCCCGTATGTGTGTACGTAGCCCGTAGGTGTGTAAGTAGCCCGTATGTGTGTACGTAGCCGTATGTGTGTACGTAGTCCGTAGGTGTGTACGTAGCCCGTATGTGTGCGGATATCTTAACGTTTACCTTCTAGACACTCCGAGCGCCAAACTTTTATGGATTAATCTACGACACCTCGGAAGAAAGGTAAACCTTATTTTTTGTTTAAATCCCCCATTGGTTAAGGGTTTGTAACAATCTAGAGTACGTAACGGACGTTAAACTGGCGTATAGATCCATTGTTGATGACATTACGCGTGGTTTCTGCGATTGTTCGGAGCCACGTGAATAATCCACTGATCAGCTGGGCACGTTACGGCCAAGATACACTGGCACTTTACGCCCTACCAGGCCAGACCTTCCAGACCAGACCAGATCACTTCAGACTCCCTCCGACTGCAGTGCATCCACTACACCGACCGACACTGATTACGCTATGTTGGAAGCCGGCGTGACGTCACAATCACGTAAACTTGAAAACTGTCCACTACGTCGATTTTAGCCGGGGCTGGTCGGTGTCGGTCTGACGTATTCAACAGTTTTCGAGTTTACGTGATTATGACGTAACGCCGGCTTCCATTACAGCGCGGTAGGTGTCGGTCGGTGTAGTCACTGTAGTGGATTCACTGCAGTCTGGTGTGGTCTAATGGGGGTCTGGTGTGATGTGGTCTGGTCTGGTCGGCCGAAAAGTGTCAGTGTATCCCGGCCTTCATACGTAATTTGCGTTGCGAATCACGTCTTTTACAAATACTGCGGGAAACCGAATCACGTAATAATAACGTAATTTACAAATACTCCGGGAAACCGAATCACGTAATAACAAACGTAATTTACAAATACTCCGGGAAACCGAATTACATGATAATAACCGTAATTTACAAATACTGCGGGAAACCGAATCATGTAATAATAAACGTCATTTACAAATACTGCGGGAAACCGAATCACGTAATAATAAACGTCATTTACAAATAGTCCGGGAAACCGAATCACGTAATAACAAACGTAATTTACAAATACTCCGGGAAACCGCCTTTTGCGTCTACGTGTGGCCGATGCACCGCCACAGGGAGGATGGACAGTTCTGCTAGTACAACCAATTAAACAAAACAAATGGAAATACACTGGATATGTAACAAGTTAATCACACGATAGATTGGACACATATGTTGACCTACAGTGGGACACGGACATCGACATTTAACAGAGTTGTTTACGAGAGACGTGTTCCGGATGTGTGCCTGGATCCGGAGCTAAGACCAGGAGGTTGGATGCAATCGTAACAGCTGTTCATATTAATTGCTCAAAGAAACGGAATCAGGTGCCAAAATGACTTCACACGCGAACACACTCGCCGTGCATGCATGACCGCGCTGTATGCCTACTGGCACGCTTCCACCCCAACGTGCGCGCACGTTTACCTATACTTAATTGACTTCCAGCGAACCGGATTTATTACAGTTACTGATTATGACACACTTGTTATATCGCTTTACTGTTTCTTATATATTACACGTGTGCCGTAGAGCATGGAAATATAATTCAGAAGGTAATATGTGATATCTGATAGACGATGTGTGTTCTATTATTAACAAAGGATGCCCATAGATTCCTAGCCGATCCTACGCATTCACTCAGCAGCAGACACGTTATTAAGTTGTGTTATTAAATGCTACACTCATATTTTCAGTGCTGACCAGTCTCTGGGGGCAGGAAACTGATGATTACTATTTTTTTAACACGTTAATTTTCTTCCGACCGTTTATTTATTATGTATTATGTACGACGGTTAGGCCTATGATGACATGTACATTCACGACACTTCAAACATCGACTTTGTTGGAGAGTTCACCTAGCTCAACGTTCCGCAAACCCTGGCCCGTGGGCCAAATTTGGCCCGCGGACGGTTTCTAGCTGGCCCGTGAAACACGCATTTCTGGCAAGATATATGCGACTATTGTGAGTTGTCTCCATGGAATTGGCGGGCCGGTCGCTCTGCTGGAAGGTACTGAGCTTCGAGTTCAGCTTTGCGTTCTGACACTCATTTTCCGACATTTCAACACGTTGAATGTGCTGCTTCAGGGAAGACAAGCGCTGATTTGCAACGTGCAAGAAGCAGTGGGTGTTTTTATATGAAGCTGTCGCGCTTCAAAATTCATTCCGAACTTTTTACATTTCAAACTTTAAGTTCACCAGATAATTTTGCGGTGGAGAGGATGCGCATATATCGAATGTGCCAACCCAGCGTTTGTCGGTGTTCTGGACATTTTACAGGTCACCGTCACTAGTCGATTTGCCGACTTCGCTGCTTCTTTGCAAGTTCGTTTACCGCTCAGCCTGACGTTGCCGAAGTTGTCGCAATCGTTCGTACATAACAAAGCTGCTTTGCACGGGAATCTCTATAAAAACTGCAGCATTATAAGGGTTTAAGGGTTTGACAGAAGTATGTTTCACTAAGAAATGTATGAGCCCTAAACGTGCCAATGTTCAGCATTGCTTGACTCAGGCTTGAGCGGCGCAGAAATGGGTCGTACTTCTCGGCAACATTTGATTGATATGTTATTCCTAACGACGAGTCACACCAAGAACACCTTCGATATCGCTTGAATGTTGTTTCGCGACATGCAATGCATCTACTCTCTCCAGGCAGTAGTAGGCCTAGTTTGCAGAAGAACAAATAGCGTCACCGTTTGTTTAGTTTTTAGACTATTACATAACATGACGTTTAAAATTAAGTAGTGTGATTTTATTTGTTGTTTATTTGTTGTTTAGATGTGGTTCTGGTTAAGACAAAACATGTGCTCTTTACGAGCACCCACGAAATTGTATGGCTTATCTAATTAAAAGCTTTGGCCCGCTGAGAGATAACCCTAATACATGTGGGTAGGGGTGTGCAGCCGAAGGTCACATACCTCTACCATTGCTTTGATAAGGGCATCCAATATTAAAAAGTATACCCTTGATCTAGGGACAAATTAAGAAAGACACAATTTTTAACTAAGTATTTAATTCATATAAACATAAACATATCTATAGGTGTGTGTATTCCGATACATATATGCCCCGAGTAGTTGCCAATATATACCGAAATATAATACGCGATAGGTAACCGTGAATGCTGCGATAAAAACATAGTCATAGCCTAGTTCTAGGGAGAGTCGCTCGAAATGATACCCTTGTCTAGGGAACTTCTACATAATGTTGGCCCTTGTTCTAGGGTGAACAAGTGAAAAACAGACCCTTGATCTAGGGAGCCTCGGTAAAAAATGACCCTTGAAGTCGGCACATCCACAGTACTGCTATTATAGGCAGTGCACCCCCCGGGTTTGGCTCGCACCTTTAATATTTGCGGAACGCTGACCTAGTTCAACTCCAAGCTCGCGGAGGCAAAGTGTCCAAGACGTAATTGTTTCCTCTGCAAACGTCTGGCGTAATGTTGCACGGTGATTGATGGCGAAGCAGCCAACCACAGGAGCATTATCCCGGCTTCCGGTGTGTGCGTGTGTGTATGTGTGTGTAGCCGTTTCTACCGGTAAGGTGTCGATGACGCAACGTGTTCTTTAGAAGAGAGCTATCGAGATATTTGGTTACGTTAAGTCTTATATGTTTACCTTCCCATCGGTGACAATTTCCCTTCGCGACGTTTTGAAACAATCATTCAGACGAGTAATGATGTGTACTGAGAAACTGTTTGACATTTCCCTGCTTTTGTCTATGCATCGAGTCGATTGAAACACAAATCTAGCAGGTGTACACATAAATGTTTTATTACGTATGAATGTTGCCAAAAAAACGTAGCCTCTGAAAGGCTTATACGGTGTCTTCCACTTGATGTCTCCGTTTGTCTGTACGCATTAAACCAACGTATAATTGGTATTTTGTCATTACATTATAAACATATTTCAGGCTTTACGCTTGACATAGTTTCCGTAGCAGCAGTTGTACATTGTGGTCTAATTAGTTCAACACTTTGAAGCAGCCGAATATTCAGTCTATAAGACAGTTCGTTGTGATATCCGTGCTGTCGCCATTCGGTTCGCATACAGAACAGTGAGTCACCATATAATCTAATTTAAATTAACAATAATGACAGCGAGTTAATTGTTACTTCGTCAACCATGAACTACGTTACAGCACTACGAAAATCTCTATTTTCCCCAATTGGTGTCATGTATTCTGTTTATAAGTATATAACTGTGAATTGTGCCGTCGACACCAGTAATTGATGTTGGTCGTAGGCAGAGACTCTGAGGCGGTTTTAACTCCCTAATCATTCTCCTAAACGTCGCGTGTTTCCGTTGCCGACTCATGCCGCCAGAGCTCGGTTAACACTCCAGTTATTTGTACAGAATGTAGGACCTAGTCAAATATGATTGATGGAATATTACGAAACGTTTTAGATGTGAAATGACTGTATCTGCGTGGGGGTGTTAGTTGGCAGTAAATTGATGCATTTTAGGGCGTTTAATAGGCGGGGTGATGCTTGGCATTTATTTACCACAGCACACGTAGACGCAGTAGGGCCTAACTTAATACATGGCTGTATTGTCAAACAATTTTTGATTACAGTGGCTGTGAAGAAGATTCAGGATATGCAAAGACCGGGATACACAGGCCCTTTTCGCCCGACTAGACCAGACCAGACTTACCCCGACTGCAGTATACACTACACCGACTGACACTGATCGAGTCGTACTTGAAGCTGGTGAGACGTCATAATCACGTAAACTTGAAAAAACTTTCGAATAGGTTAGACTGACGCCGACTAGTCCCGACGTAGTCGAAATTTTTCAAGTTTACGTGATTAGACGTCACACCGGCTTCAAATATGATTCAGTCGATGTCAGTCGGTGTAGCGTATACACTACAGTCGGGGTGAGTCTGGTTTGGTCTGGTCTGGTCTGATCGGATCGGGCGAAACGTGCCAGTGTATCCCGCCTTTTAAGTTCTCTTAAAATCTGAGAAAACTATAACATTGCCGCCAATGGGAAAACCATCTGCGCTCTCAGCCCTCATTTGCCTACCCCTGAATGGTTGGCTGCTGCATACGGCAATAGGCCTACTCATATTTGATTGCCCTGACCGGTCGATCGATGTAATATCCCCAACATTGTACTGGTCACCAGAAACAGCGTCATGAAATATGGACCTGTGGACATCGGCTGCGCTTAACGACGACGCTCCTGTCGCGGGTATTACTGCAAAATCGTGTCACGTCTATAAATAATTACCCAGAGACGCGCATACATTAATCGACAGTGAGGCGGCTGTTATAGTAGCTTAGTCGATGATATGACTAACGTAGGACTATTGTGAAATAAATACGCAGGTTCTAAAATTTTTAATTGTTGATTATGTGTTTAAGCTCAATATACATGTGGCTGACACGTAATAAGGCGATGCACAATATCACGGCAATTTGAGCTATGACAGATAATACGATGCCACTGGGAGAACAAAGTACACACAACAGCAAGGTATGTTGAGCTATCTTCTTGAGTTACGTCCATCCTCGCGGGCCAGGGGATATTGTCACATATTGCCTTGTAGAAACGTTAAAATCTGGTTGAGCCCGTTGTCCAGTCATCTTGTTGCCATTCAAGTCATGGCGATTTTGGTTTGGGCCAATCGTGGCTGGTGTTACATGTCTGGCAGTTTAAATAATTTGTAGAAATTTAGTCTCGCGTAACCAACTCTCGCCCGGCTGCGTGACTTCGCCGGGAAACAGAGTCTGGCCGAGAACACGCGTTATGAATGCACTCATCTAGTACCGTCCCTACGGTGCTCCCATCTCGCGGCGCCTGGATAATCGAGGCTAGCGCTACTCGAGAATCCATTTTGCGTACGCTGGCAGCAGCAAATGTTTTGGACGAACATCCAATCAGCGTCGTTGTCGAAATTCTTAATCCAAAAATAAAGTAGGATTTAACTTTTCTGTTTATCACTTGTGTCAATATAACCAAAGTTTCCAATGCGTAGCATAAACTTATATAAGTTGACTCTTATATTCAACTTTTAGTTTTATTGTTAGCCTGCTAGTTCTTGTTGTTGTTCTTCTTCTTCTTGTTCTTCTTGTTCTTGTTATTGTTCTTCAGTCTTGTGGTTACCTCTATGCAGGAGAATATTCCACAGTTCAGTGAATATGCATGTGATTAAAAGGCATTAAACTACGAAAACAGTTTAAGGTCGGTTTATTTTGTGTGTGACATGTTTCAATATAAGTTTAAAGTTGACTGGTTGTTATAGTATAGTATTATCTAATAAAAGTGTATCCTTATTTAATTTGTTATTTCATAGTTGGCCTGAGAGCCAATCATCCGTCTCTACCCGAATATGGGGTAAAGCTCCCTACCGGTAACATTGGCAGGGCCTTAATAATCCATGTCGTAGTGAGGGGCCAATGCTGCCACCTCACGGCGCCTGGGTAATCGAGGCTATGAAAACCAGTATTACCTTCCAGGAGGTATAACGGGAGCCCTACGGTGATCCCATATCGTCGCGCCTGAATAATCGAGGCTGGTAGAAAATGCACTACAACGGAATGGTCGGTCTGGTAATTATTGGGGTTTCCTGGAGTTTCCCGTTTATATGGGGCGTATGCATTTGAGTGGTTCCAACGGTCACACTCGTGATAGGCGAAAATACAGTAACTAGGACGACGTACACCTGGTTGAGTGAACTTCCATTCTTTGCGTACGATATCCACCAGAGGCAGTGTAGTCAACTAGCACAATTGACTTGCGCGGATAGCTAAGAAATGAGCGATGCGTTTAGCGAGCGGTACCCTCCGTTAGTTCCCGGAACATCGCTAGGCGTCGCCTCCGACAGGCACATCGACTTTGCGACTTGAAACTACGGGAGTCCCCAGCACCACACGTGCATCTACCTCTTGTAATCATGCCCCAGGGCATGGTGCTTGGCTTAAACGTAGACAAATAAATGGTCGTTCTGAATTAATCATGCAGTCATATCTGCTCTATTTTGCAATCACACAAATAGCCGTTGCGCCAATGTTGGCACGGACAATATTACATTATTGACGTGATCGCCTGAGACGAAACAATCCGGATAATAACTCGGCCAACGGCCCGCCACTATTAATCTACAGGCGGGCGAGATTATTTACCATATGATATTATCGCCTCTGCACATGAGAGTATTTTGCCAATCTATCGATCGTTATTGCTACTGATATATAACTTAATGTCACAGGTCGCGCACGATATTGGGTGACAGCTGTCGATCAATCACTCGCGGGAAGTGTATTGAGAGGCCACGCATAGTTCACAAAATCGAAGTTAATTAGGGTCCGCCGGCTCTTGCTGCTTTTGATGCTTTTCTTCTTCTTCTGTATTCTACTTCTTCTTCTTCGTCTTCATTGTCGCTGTTACTGCTTCTTCTGCGCCTGTTGCTGTTGCAGTTCACGCAGCTCTTGCGAGGAAATTCTTTTTAGAAAAATCAAGATATAGTAGGCCCTACTTGCGATTGGCGTTGCTCTACAATTGGTAGAATAACTACAAATGACTGTGTGACAAGCTGGTTAGGTAGACGACAACGTAGACGTGTGACGTGACCTTATTTAATTTGAATTACCCAAAAAGGAGAGAATAATTATGAAATAATTGTAACAGGCTGCGTTCTTCTCCATTAACCCCTTGCGGGGTGGGCGTGACGTCACTCGGTCGGTTACGCACACTCGACAATAGCCCTTCACCTATCATCAGCAACTGTCTTCCAATATTGGCTGTTCATCCTCCCCTTTCGATATCTCCGTGACACTGTCTCTCCATCCTAATGTGGTCCTCCTCTTCTCCTTCCCACGCTTTGTCAACCTTACCCCACACAACTTCTGCACGTTCTCTACATGTCCGGTCCTCCATGCTGGCTTGGACATTCCGCAGGATGGGCGTACGCACATGGATGTCACTTTCAAAAGACGTAGATCTATGTCTTGTTACATGTATAGAAAGATATAGTGTCCAAGACTCCGACTTAAATATCTTACAATGAACTGTAGCACCATTTTTTGAAGTCGGTCGCCGCAACACCATCGTATTGTGCAGGCAGACGGATCCCAATAACAAAACGCTTACGTCGGTCGCAAAGGTATTAGTGAATTTAGTGGAAATGGCAAGCCGTCGCGATGGTGGCGCCATCTAGCGAATGACTTCGACGCCGATTTCTCTTACATCGGTTTGATAAACGCGTGTTCTTTGCAACCGTATCCATCCATACATCCAATAACGTACTCAAACACCAGGCATCATCTGACGGTTTAACACAACAACAGAATTTGCCACCGTGGCCTATGGCTGCATAGGGAGCACGGTTTCATCACGAAATGAATTATTAATTTGATTAATTTCCACCGTTTGGCACACTTACTAAAGATATTATCGAAATTCATCAGTCCCGCACATGTGCGGCCGGTGAACGTGTTACCAGGGACTGCATAAGCTGACCTGTTCTTCTCGGTCAGGTCTAAATATAGATACAATTGTTAAACCGTCCTTGTCATAGGCGGATCGGTGGGGCGGCGTTTGTAATTGTAATTTAGCGTTTTCAGATACCTTTTAGAATGCGGTTACATTGCTCCCCTAAACCTTTGGGATGTGCCGAAAAAAATTAAACAGCATCGCCCCCCCCCCCCTCCCTCCCCCGTCTTTAAATGTCATCAGACGAGCCAGCCGAGACAGCGGAGTCGTGCTAGCCTCGATTATCCAGCCGCCATGAAGTGGCAGCATTGGCCCGTTGTCGCGCTTACATTTATTCGGGCGTTAAATTTTATCCGGGTGATGTTTATTTGCAAATGTAAGGCATGATATTTGTAATATATCCAATAGATCACGTAGTAATAAATAATATCCAGTAGTTAAATATGTTTCGTTTGTTGTCATAATACGAGCGTTATAGTTAGAGAATATAATTATAATTTGCTGTTTTTGATTTGCGACAACGTATAAGAGTAAGTCACGTGACATCTGCGTGGAGAAGAAACTGTTTTACGACATAAATTGTTTATGTCTGTGGGAAGCAAACATTTTATAATTTATGTATATATATATATATATATACATATATGTAAATATATATATATATATACATACATATACATATAAACATACATAACGCCCGGATAAATGAAAACACGACAGTCGTAGCTGTTGCTAAATACATTCCCCTAGATATGCGCACGCGCAGAAACGTCACCCGGATATTATTTAACGCCCGGATAAATGTAAGCGCGACACCGTCACTACGACCTGGATTAGTAAGCTCCTGCCAATGTTACCGGTAGGGGGCTTTACCCCAGATTCGGGTAGAGACGTTGATTGGCTCTTAGGCCACCTATGAAATAACAAATTAAATAAGGATACACTTTTATCAGATAATACTATACTATAACAACTATTCAACATTAAACTTATATTGAAACATGTCACACACAAAATAAACCGACGTTAAACTGTTTTCGTAGTTTAGTGCCTTTTAATCACATGCATATTCACTAGGTGGCAGCTCTCATGGCTGTCAACAAGTGGGCAGTCAAACCGCGACTCTGAGCCAGACTATCTTCCTGGCGAAGCCCCGCAGCCAGGCGAAAGTCAGTTAAGCGAGACTAGAGTCGTGCTGAAGGTCCGGCTCAGACCAATGAATCTGCGTCGGCTGCCATGCTTGTAGGCTATGGTCCTCATATTTTAAATAATTGGGTCCTTCTACAATAGTTACGTTGCAGGTATATCGCCCGCCACATTATGTTTCATAAGCTCCAAACAGTGTGAACAATTTGAATGTTCCGCCCGAACACGTTCACACTGCGTAAGCCTACAACATATTGAAATAATAAACACCCGCTATTGAGGGTAAGAGGCCTGTATCGCCAAAGCTGGGGGGTCCTGGAATTGTGTTTTTTTCTCCGCAAAAACGAAGTACAACATTTAAAAGTTGCATTTTGAGTTAAACTACCATTTAACTGTATATAAGAAAGTGTATGTACAACATGTACGGTATTTACTTGTTTGATCCTACTTGGAACCATAATTATATGTCAATCGATCAATCATGCTTTTGCAAAAATCACCGGTCGCCATGTCCGGCCAGCGGAATAACGTAAACGTATGGCACGCGGATACAATGTTTCACCTCTTGCGCCGTTTTAGCTTAGAATTACATATCACGTGAACAACGTATGTACATAGACTTGAGGAAATTGGTATATGTATATATATAAATATATATATATATGCCTTCGTACGAAGTATGTGACATTGCAAAGATGATGCCGTGAAAGATAGGTTTATGAGGCAGTGCGTGGTGTTCGGTGGTAAGTGGGAAATATATTTCAAATTATAACAGTATATATATATATATGGCTTACACCCGCTACGGAACTACAGCAAAAGGAAGAAGTATAAAGACAACAAGTAGGTAACTCGTGTATTGGGCCTTAATTGGCAAAGACGGAGTAACAGTTTGATCCGTTGAATAATTAGTTGACAAAGTACACATCTTGGAGAAACTGTGACACTACCAAGCACTGAACCTCTCTTTACAGTACCCTCCTCGTGAGAGGGTCTGCTTAATACACCGGTAGACACCACATCCTGGCATAGCGACATAACGAAATGTAGATTTATATCATATCAATCATAAATTATGCTGACCTTTGAGATTTAAAAGATTTAAGCGCATTGGGATTGGGCCCATCGCAATAACACTGCTGGTTGATGGAGATGGTTGGGCGGATAACTGTAACGATTTCCTGGGATTGGTATTTGGTGTCGCGTGCGTGCGTGCCTGGTTCCGACAATCAAGTCCGGCGAAGACAATAGGTGGGTCGAAATACAACTGATTCAGCTAATAGGCGTATTGCTTAGGATGATCATATAAGTTAGTGGTTCCCTAAACAGGTTAACACCACTAATAGTAGCATCATAGCGTCAATCCCTCTCTCTCTCTCTCTCTCTCTCTCTCTCTCTCTCTCTCTCTCTCTCTCTCTCTCTCTCTCTCTCTCTCTCTGTCTCTCTCTCTCTCTCTCTCTCTCTCTCTCTCTCTCTCTCTCTCTCTCTCTCTCTCTCTCTCTCTCTTTCATCTCTCTCTCTCTCTCTCTCTATCTCTCTCTCTCTCTCTCTCTCCCTGTGTCTCTCTGTCTGTCTGTCTGCCTGTCTCTCTCTCTCTCTCTATTTACATACACATATTATATATATATATATATTTACATACACATATTATATATATATATATAGCTGTTATGTATTGTGTGTGTGTGTGTGTGTAATATGTATGCACGCACACACATACACACACACACACACACACGAACGCACGCTCGCACGAACACACACACACACAATTGTAATCTACTCGGTGTAAAATGACATTATAATTTTTCCAAATCAGCCCGTCTAGTAAATAGGTCAATGCGTCCTGCACACGGTCCAGCTAATGCGCAGGGTAACTCATGGCTACGTATGCAAAGACACTCTCTGTTCACCTGTCAGAAGTTTTGGCGTCTCGCCGGTCGTTTACCAACACAAATACGTGATTCTATTTCCAAACGACGCATCCCTCGAGACAGTTGCTTGTTTGTTTACTCAAGGAGTCAACGCTTATTTTCCAATGTGTAACGCGGCGTGAAGCCTGGTTCAGCTCCAGGGAAGCCTGTAATCCTTGTTTGCCGAGGGGTCGTTCACAGATGTCGAAATTTATCCCGCTGGACTTTAAACTATTTATTATTGTCCAGATTGAAAGACATGAAACAGTGTTTTGACATGATGCATGCAAAATACATATAATAACAGCCAGTATTATGTAATGTTTGCAAACTTTTATTTTAATTACTAACGTTAGACAATTCACATGCGACCGTTATTTTTTTTGTTAGGGTCTAGTATGCGCGCCTTGACCCCAGTCCCTCTCGTCCGCTCTATACTAATAAATACTATTAATGTCGACAACTGTGAAGTTAAATACAGATAGGCTGATCCTTATATTTCAACATAATGTTCTTAACACTAGAATTGGCATTTATTACGGAGTCAGGATCGAGTCTCTTCCAGCAAACACGTTTGATTTCTGGGTGGTTCCCACATGTCTAACCGCGCACTGGGACGAGGTACAAGGGATTCAGCACACTACCTGCTAATAAGTGGAAAGTGGAAGGCAGCAGAAGCAGAGGAAGACATAGGAGACAATGGGAGAAGGACATAGAGGAATGGATGGGAGTCGACGACTGGCGAATGGGGAGACTGGCAAACGAAAGAGCTGTCTATAGACAATCCATCAAGGCTGCAACGTCTGGAAATGGATAAACAAACCCAACCAACCATAGGGTCTACCTACGATTCAATCAGAAAACGTGTTAAAATCATGTTTTGAAAGACTGCCTATTTGTAATGGCGGACCTATGAGTGCAAATGATAAGTGGAGTGAACTGCAATATCCAGTCTTGCCAATGAGGACATTCGTCCATGGTCAAATAGACCCGACCGTGCGACATTGACCTTGTCTCAACAAGGCCACCGACTTAGATAAATGAGTTATGACGCACGAGCCTAGAATAACTCAAACGGACTAGGTGCAACAAAAAGATCATATTTCAAAGCACACGTTGGTCCTAGTATGCGCCTCGCGAACTACCGATACTAATAACAGTAGGCAACGAATATTCGGTGCGTGTTTACCTGTTCTTCCATTTAGAACATAGCAATGCGCACTCGATGTTTACAATCATAATCAAGTAAACAAGCGCTTTTAACAAATTACTTAGTAAATATACACCATCACTGAAGCGCCTTAGAAAGGAACTATACATGACGGTTATGGTAAATTGGAATTTACCACAAGGACCCATTCAAAAACTTCCAATGAATGGTCTTATGCCAAGGTAAATAAACTATCACACACCGGGTAATGGATGGAAAACCTGTCGTGAACTCAGAGTTAATGGTCTCAAATCAATCTACAAAAACACATTCAGGTGATGCATTTAGCCACTGCCAAAACGTGCTCTGCTAATGCAGCTAATAACACTATGAGTGCCTTAATTGGCAAAAGCGGATAATGGGAGAATAAAAGATCACACATTATTATTTTATTGGTACACTATAACGAGTCGGACACTTCTCAGTGTCGGAGTGCATTTAAGTTTCTCGTTAAGCCGTTGAGAGCACCACTGAAAGGCAATTTATAGATTGTTTTCTTAACAGCACGACAATAGGGTTCAAACGGTCTTTAGACTTGAAGCCGAGGACAAGTCTATTGATCATGGGGGTGTTAGGTTTTACGTACTTTCAGAGTTGCATTGCATGGGGTAGGGGGTGTCAGATTTCCGAGAAAAAAGGCGTTAGATGTTTTAATGCATTACATGAGGGTGAGGATGTCAGATTTCCATTTCCGAGCGGTTACGGAATTTTGTAACCACTCCTCGTCAGAATCAGAATCTTTTATTAGGTTCAGATGCCTTGTGTGCATGGGATCGCCTATTCCGTGATTAGGCTACCATCAAAATCTCGACTAAATCTCGTTTTAATTATCCTCTCGTCGGACGGTTTATGGTTGGGCAGGTTTATGATATTAGCTGGTTTAATTGTCGTCTCTCTAATGCTTCAAGTCATCCTCGCGCGGCAGGGGTCGCTGCTTCTTATTACGTCAGTGCCAGCCAGCAGTACCCCCTGGCTGATCGCTTTGCAAAACTCTGAATTAAGCTCAGCCTATGAAATCGCTCACTATATCAGTGGTTGGCGGCAGTTCAGATGGTCATAATAAAACTAATTTCAACCAACCGTGGCTCGTATCACATGCAATGTTTAGGAAGTAGAAGCAATTACTCGAATACACAATACCATTCGGCTGCTCATGCTAATGGACGAACGAAATTGGGGCGGGTATTAGCGCTGTTCTCACGGGTGACGCAGTCGCGACTGGCGAAGTCAATTACTAGTTTGACTCGGCAAACTTCCGCAATTCGTGTAGGAGATCTGCAAGGGCTAGTTTCGCATGGCAAACAGCCCTGGCTTGCGAGGATGCTTTAAGTCGACAGAACATGTCAGTTGCCGTTCCACAGTCTTTAGTCACAGCTGCGTGCGTCCGTAGTCGTCACCGTTGATCTATATAGGCCTATTTTTTCTGAAATCTGGTTATTCAACGTTGGTTTCTGAATCCTGGTTGTCAGATATTGTGGCCTGTATCGTGGTTTTTCTATTTTGTGTCCTGTATCATGGTTGTGATATCCTGTTTCCTCAAACTTGGTTTCCCTATTTTGTTTTTTACATCCTGGTTGTTCGATCGTGTTTTCTGTATCCTGGTTCAAATTGACGTAACCGCCCACGACTAGCCAGTGTATACACACGACTGACACCGACTGAGTCAGAATCGAAGCCAGCAAAACGTCACAATCACGTAAAATGTAAACCTTTCTACTAAAGCCAGGGATACACTAACACCTTTCACCCGACCAGACCAGACCAGACCAGACTCACCCCGATTGTAGTATATACACTACACCAACTGACACCGACTGAGTCGGATATCACGCCAGCGTGACGTAACAATCACGTTAACTTGAACACTTGACTACGTCAGACTGCCACGATTAGCCCCGAGCACAACCGAACATGTGGATACACTAGCCGACTGACACAGACCCGACCCGACCCGCCTAAGCCAACACCGACTGCTCTGGTCTGGACGGGCGAAAAACGTCAGTGTATCCCGGCCTTTAGATTGGGAATAACTGTTAAAATTAAACAATCTTTGGCAAACGTCCGGTACGAAATTTCGGGAAACCATCCACTATGTTTGTATTGTGTTTAGCTAGGCCTGGAGCGCCATACGGAGGATGGGTATTTTTGTTAATAAAATACTTAATTAAGATGTTACGATATTTAACAAGATTTAACAATATTGCCGACCAGAGCTATAAGCTCCAGACGGCATGCGGACAAGGAAACATTTCGCTTATCGAGAGTCCAACAATTTTCCACCTACGTATAACCCGCCTCGCCAGATAGCTGTCAATTTTATTTTTTGATATATTCATACTGCTAACATTAACACAATCATCAGATAATTTGTTCCAATCATTTATTGTCCTCCGAGAGAATTAATATTTTCTCATATCCAACCTACAGTGTTCCTTGACTAATGCTACATTGTGCCCTCTGGTTATACTGCCTTCTTTCAGTTTGAAGAGAATATTTCTATCAATATCCTCACAACCATTCAATATTTTGAAAACTTTTATTTGGCCACACATTGAAACATTAGAACTGCGTAAAGATTAATTTTGACCCTCACACACTTGACAGTGGTCTAAAGCATGGACTAATTAAGAGTCTGTTATATTCTTATAACCAAACACGACGTCCGTGGGCAAAGCGTTGGCCTTAGACTATCTCAAGATCTCCCGCTGACGTCAATGAAATTGTTAGCAGGCAGTCGATATCACTCGACAAGCGTTCTTATTATATCAAGTCGCACACAGCGGCTCACTTTAATAAACAAAATAATAATAATATTTACCTACATTACAATCATATCAGTCAATCGGTTCGGTGAATGGGACGTTTTGACCCGATTATATCGTACTCGAGGGACCTTTATTTGAAACAGCTCGACTGAGACGGCCGACCGAGGTCTTCGCGATAAATGTCGATCCGCTAGCGCCGGGAGTGTGTGCGCGCTCGTTAGGCGCGTTCCTGTGCAAACAATTTAGATTTTCTATTGCGGAGAAGTATAATCACTGCGCGTGTTTGTAGACGCTATTGAACACGCCAGAAAAGTCAACTAGGCAGGATAGTTGACGGAAGACTAAAACATACAGGCCGGTCGTGGCCCCGCATGATTCGCTGGGCTGAAAATACTCGTCAAGCCGTGGGTCTGGCGCTATTCTTACCTACTGGTCGAGCAGCCAATGCGAAAGTTGCTCGACACCCTGGTTTGCCACGTTGTCGGCCCTGATCCTTGCTAGCGAATGGTATAAACGTATGACGAAGAGAAGAGAACAGTCAGGTAGTTGTAGACATCTGCGCCAATCTTACCAGATCTCGCTTGTCATGACGAAAACAGCGGGTGCTGAGGAGTAAAGTAAACTGCGTTCTTTGTATTTGTTTCCCCCCCTTACACCTTTAAACTGTTTACGCGGAAGTACACTGTTTTATTGTTTACGTGTAATGCGTTCTGCACATAACGTGTTGCATAACGCCAACTTCCGCCATGCGTGGATACGTAGTAAGACTTTCAAGATTCGTAACATCGCATGCGACATTGTGTTGCAGACGCTGCTGTTACGACGTCGTGTCGTGCTGGCTGTGACGAGTCATAAGCGTGACGAGTTGTAGACGTCCAGTAACCTTCGGACGCCACCCACGGCTATCGTCACACGTGATCCTACGTCTCTCGTCCGCCAAACTCGACCGTAGCAGCCTCGGCCTGTCGCCATGAAGGAACCAGCCGAAGTAACCGAGGACGAGATGGCGGGTGAGTTCTGATTCGCACGCATCACGGGAAACACATAAATTATTGTTGTAATTAGGAGCCATTAGTGCGGTTCTTCCCATTTTATGCTCCCATTATTTGTTAACTGAACTTCTGTTCGAAACTCACAGATAATTCTCGAAGTCGGAAATCCGGGCTTTCGTCGTTAATTATAACATTCGTCGTAGCTTGCGTCGTGGCTATCCACGGTCACGAGATTGTTTCACGCAACCTCGTTGTAATTTTTTAAACTACCCTTCGCATTGCTGTTGGTTGGTTGGTTTACGTGATTGTGACATTACGCCGACATGCAGAATGCGTAATTCTTTTTTATATAGGAAAGATACTCAAACATGATACCCTTCCAACTATGTAACTGTATATGTAAATAAAGACCGGGATACACTGGCACTTATCGCCCGATTCGACCCGATCAGACCCGCCCACATCAGACTCCCTCCGACTGCAGTGTATTCGCTACACCGATTGACACTTACACTAACTGCGCTATACTCTAAGCCGGCATGATGCCATAATCACGTAAACTTGACAACTTTCGACTAAGTCGGGGCTAGTCCGCGTCAGTCTTATGTATTCGAAAGTTTTCAAGTTTACGTGATTATGGCGTCATGCCGGCTTCGAGTATAGCAGATCACCGGGGAGTCTGGTCTGGTGTAATCTGGTCTGGTCTGGTCTGGTATGTTCTGGCCTGATCAGGTCGGGTGAAAAGTTCCAGTGTATCCTTGTGCCAGAATAATATAAGTTTAGAGGTTTACATTAAAATAATTATATATAATAGTTGAATGTGTGTTTTATCACAATAAACCTATGGTATACACGCTACAAGATATTAATCAGGGCCGATATGATATTCAATTTACAACGCATTGCTATTCTTCCCGAGGAAGAGGAAATATCCATCGATGAACGTTTGCAATAAATGTTAGTTATGTAAACTAAGTGCTATTTTTAATTACTCTGCCTACAGTTTAATTAGACCCACATTGACGTACGCACGTACACACACACACACTCTCGAAGTCTTCAAAATTGCTGCGTACATCCAATGACATATTTGTATATGGCATTATTGTCTTTACGAAGACATAGTCATAGAAACAAATTAATATTTGCCAAGATCCCCATCCGACCGGGGGTCCCCGGAAGAAATTCGAAAAAAAATCTACGGACCAACCTTAATGGACCAACTAACATGCATACACAATACCAGCCCCATCCGCTGGAAACTGACGGAGATATGCTCAGACAATCGTGGTGAATTTCGATGATCAATTATATCCTGGTACACACGCTTGGGGTACCCGTTTGCACACGAAGAGTCACGTTTCTAGCTGCAATCGTTGTATAGTTATGGTCCAAACAAATATAACCTACACGCACGCGCGCACACATGCACGCACGCACGCAAGCATGCACACTCGAGTTCGCTATTATAATACAGCCAAGTGTGTACATTATGTGAGGTTATCCTGTGCGTCTGTAGTATAAAACTGACATTAGTTCGCCAGTGCCATTATACAATTTAGCATAGACCTCTATCTGCCATATAATATTATCGACATGATCAGACACGTAGCGACCGCGGTGGGTGGTTTCAGACATATACAATATTATATCATCCAATTTTGTTAATAACATTCACTGCCGACTATTGACAATGCTATTGATTACTTAAGCAGCATTTTTCTTTCGAGCTTGGACACTGAAACAATACGTATTATTGTATAATAATAATAGGCCTATATTTTAATTAACGTTTGCAAATAATAGCCATTATTTAAAACTAAGATATATTTTAATTACCTTGTAACCAGCTATCTATTTATTGCATATTACCAATACATTTTATTTGATATTGATATCGGTCAGTGTTTAGGGGAAATTTTTTAATTATTATGCTTACACACTAACACCAACGGATCATACATATTCTGATGCTGCTAACGTATTCCATCGAACGTGAACACATGTGGGGAGTTGTACCAATCAGAATTGGGACCTTTGACTTTGAGTACGACCTCCGGATTTGGCTAGTGGGTGCCTGATCACAAATGCACATGCAAAACGAGTTTTAGTGACAAGTAGACCAATTAGACTGCTTCGGATTGTGACAAAACATGTAATGCTAGTCATAATAATTGTTTGTCGTGGCTCGTATCAACAACTGGTGTGAATTTATCTGGAACGACACAAAACGACAAACAGTGGTCGGTATTGTTTTATACATGTGGCGTATGGATGTGTCGGCGATAGGGATATATCGTCCTTTTCATCCGACCTTTTTTTCCAGGAGTGAACTTACTCAATTATTAGTGGAATTCGCCTGAAGGAGGCTTTATTTCCAAAATATTAGAAAAGGTTGTAGCAAGTCGTCTAAGATCTCACATTAGCACAAATGTCTTAACTAATGTGTCACAATCGGCATATAGACAGTTTCATTCAACAGAGACTGCCCTCTTAAAGGTTCATAATGACATTAACTTGAACATTAATAATGGTAATGTGATTGCACTTACCTTACTAGATCTCTCTGCCGCTTTTGACACGATTGAACACAGCATTCTCATTGAACGCTTATTAAAATGGTACGACACAGCTCTAAGCTGGTTTTCTTCACATCTACCTGATAGATACCAAACTATAAAGATTGGGAACTGCTTTTCAGCTGCACTGCCGGCTTTATTTGGCGTTCCCCAGGGTTCTGTTCTTGGGCCTTTGCTTTTTACTCTTTACACTACGCCACTAAGCTCTGTTATACAAATACATAACTTGTATCATCATCTTCATGCTGATGATACTCAGATCTACATTTCGTTGGCTACCCCGGATACAAATCGCTCCCTTAACCAACTTAGTGATTGCCTTTAAGATATCTTCCACTGGATGACTGACAGCAAGTTGAAATTAAATGCAAATAAAACTTAATTGATCATTATTGGTACTCCAATGCAGCGTAGTAAACTGGATGTTTTTTCCCTACGCGTATTTTGAATCAATATATCACGCCTGCAACCTCGGTGCGGACTCTAGGAGTGATTTTTGATAGTAATTTCAATTTCCGACAACACATATCTCAAACATGTCGCTGGTGTTTTTATCGTATTCGTGATCTTCGCCGTATTCGCCGGTATATGTCATTTTCTGTTGCTAAAACTATTGCAACAGCGCTTGTTAGCAGCAGACTTGACTATTGCAATTTACTCATTTACTCCTTTGTAATATCGCCTAGCAAGGATATCACAAAACGTCAGCGTGTCCAAATTTGTCTAGCAAGAGTAGTTACAAAATCTCCTCGTTTTTCTCGCTCTGTACCACTTTTGAAGTCTTTGCATTGGCTTCCTGTACGATATCGTATATTATTTAATATCTATACCATTACATACCAGGCACTGTCCAGTAAGCAACCATCTTATTTGCACGCATTGCTTACTCCTGTGAGAAAACCTATCCAGCTTCAAGCATCTAGTTCTGACCTACTTTTTGTTCCTAGATTCAACACTAACATTGGAACTAGGGCTTTTTCTGTTGCTGCACCAACTCTTTGGAATATGCTCCCTCTTAGTGTTAGATCAGTTGAAACTATTACAAAATTCCGTCGTCATTTAAAAACTTATCTTTACAACCTTACTTATCCACCGTAGCTTCCTAGCGCCTTGACCCATCTGTTGACAACTAGAATACTGCTTATGAATTTTGAGATTGACCAATCCTTTTGTTTTGATGCGCCTCTGAGTTTGGTTTCCAAGGATTTAGGCGCAATAGAAGTTATCTTATTATTATTATTATTATAACGAACCAACAGCAGCTGGGTTGCATGAGAGACATCAGAACAGTTTGGATTAGGTTTACTGAACATTCTTTAGGATAGTTCTTTTTTAATTCAAAATATTTTATTTTGACACATCCAAACGAATGTTACGTGGTAGAGGCTTTCGTTAGCGTTGCTCGCCGAGTTCTTCATTACCACCAATCAATCGAGACGACGGAAATTACGATCTACCTTCCCTTGTACGATGACGTAATTCAGCGTCATATATACATGTCCTTCAAGATTTTATCAGTTTTTGAGGAAAGGCCTTCAGTAACTGCTCGACTACCCGATGAGCAAATGTAGTATGTTTTACGTCTAACATACGTCTTTTTGATATTTAAAAGACGTCAAAATTAGGTTGCCAGTGAAAGACTAAATTACATCTCAATTCATTATGCAAACCTTGACATGTCTATTGGACGTCAAAAAGATTCTTCTTTAGTAGGCAGAGCATAGTCTCGAGAGACGATGTAGATGCGCCCTGTTTGCAGTTTCTGGAGATGTGGCAGCGTCCGCTATGACTATGTAGTCCGGGGTGACAGTCCCTGACGCAGCCAGAGCAGACGAAACAGGATGACCGTGATAGTGCTGATTGTTGGCCGCCTTATATGCGCACGTACGTGGCCTAACGAGCTTAGCAGTGAGTACATTCTGGGGATCCTAGCACGGGCCAGTATGCAGGGGACACGGTCCTGCCAGGTGATACCGAAGATGCGCTTGAGGCACCGCATGTGGAAGGTGTTGAAGCGGCGCTCCTGATGCATGTAGGTGGTCCACGATTCGCTGCCGTAGATAAGGATGCTCCGCACACAGGCCTGGTAAACCCACATATTTGTATTCTAAGTGAGCATCTTGTTTTCCCATACTCTTTTGGTCAGCTTGGCCATGGTGACTGCAGCTTTTCCGATGCGCCAGTTTATCTCAGTGTCCAGCGAAAGGTTGTATGAGATGTTTGACCAGAGGTAGTTGAAGTCTTCTAATACCTCCAGGGTGTAGTCATTGATTTTGATAGAGGGGACTTGGCATGCATCCTTCGCAATGACATTCGTCTCCTTCAGGCTGAATGTGAGTCCAGACTCTCTGCAGGCGTCTCCATAGCGATTAACCAGCCTCCGGAGGGCCTCTCTTGAGTGGGAAGATCATGTTGCATCATCCGCAAAAGGCAGCTCCCTGACGCACACCTCGCGGTCACCTTTGTTTTGGCACGCAAACGTGCCAGGTTGAATAGCTTCCCATTATATCTGATGTGCATGTAAATGCCGTCTCAGGAAGAGTCGAAGGCATAGTACAGCAGGAGTGAGGATAATATTCCAAACAGCGTTGGAGCGAGGACGCAGCCTTGCGTCACGCCACTGCTGACGGGGAAGGGTTCCGACGTCGAACCATCATACACAACTGTGTCATTCATGTTATCACGAAAGGAAACCACCATGCTGCGTAGCTTAGGATGGCAGCCGATCTTCTCAAGCAAGCGGAAGAGTACCTTTCTGATGTAGCGTTTGCGGCGAGCGGTCGGCAGGGAAGCATACGGGCACACGTTCACTCACTCAGTAGTACTAATGATAAGTCAGGTTATACGTTTTCACAGTTTATTATATGCGGAAAACCCTACCAATACAAGATCGAATACACAGTATACGGCTATGCCTGCTAAATACTACTCAGTTATAGTTCAGAACAATAGGTTCAGACGGCGGCGGCTTGTACAGCAACCGAATTGTAACTGATATATATATCCTAAAAGTCCGAACAATAGGTTCAGACGGCGGCGGCTATTACAGCAACTGAATTATAACCGATATATTCTAAATGTCAAAACAATAGGTTCAGACGGCGGCGGCTATTACAGCAACCGAGTTACTCACCGAGTCTGGGAATAACTGACTGTCACGGGTGTACTGCGAGAGTCTTTTAGTACTTCTCGCAGGGCGCTCGGTGACAGTGCTTCACGAGAAACGTTCCCCGGCAGTGTGCCCCAGTAGTCGCCCCGTACATCACTGGCCTGTGTTACACACAGCTCCACTCCAGCATGCATCATCGGGCCTGTTCTAACAAACAGCTCCCTCGCAGTGTCTGGCTGCATCCCCCAACAGCCAGCCTTCGAAATGTCTGGCTGCATCTCCTGACAGCCAGCCTTGATCCTCATTAAAGCCCTCCTTATATACAGCTAAATCCATAGCCTTGGGTGAGACGCTGACCCTTCTGTTACGTCATTTCCAAAGTCTACGGGTCTCTAGAAATCTTGTCTGGGTGCCAAGTGAACTTATAGTAACCTCTTGAACAAAGGCCCTCTGTATAGAGTTCTTGCCTCCCCCAAACCAGATGGCCTCACATGTAAACAAATCCCCCACCCCAGCTATAGTCATTTGCATATAAATTGGCTTTTCGGAGCCTGTACAACATCCAGCAATTAAGAAGATTGATACTATGTGCGTTATTATTCTAAATTCTCTACACTGCTAACAAAAAATCGAAAGCCTTAGTCAGGTCTCAAATCCCTCTTGCGTGTGTGCGTGCGTGGATTTTACCTTAAATAAATGTATTCGTATTTGTATACGTTTACCACAGACACAGTGTCGCGTGTGGAGTAAGTTGCCTAACAGGTTGGATGCAAATAGATCACCAAACGTCGGTTTGTAAACATCCGGTTTGTTTTTGGGCCGGTTAGAACGACGGCCCGGGGGGTGGGGAGATTAAAATGGCCAAAGCCCCCAAACCTCCTAAAGGTGAAGGAATATACCAGAGCCCTTATCATGAGGAACCGAGTACTTCAGAATCGGAAGAATTTCTGTCAGGTAATGCAACCCGTACAATTTGTAATTCGACTTGTAACAGTAGGTTTGTTTTAATTTACGATACCGACTGTCACACCCACATTTGGCAATTACGTGACGGGGTGACCTACAAAAGATTAATATAAATTTAAAGTAGCAAATAATACATATTAAGTGACATATTAAAATAGAAAGATTTTCCATGTCTTATCGGCAGTTGGGCTGGCAAGATCAAAACTTTAATTTAAAATAAACTTTCGATGATCCACTGATACGATTGAATTACATTTATATTTTACAAATTACAGTTTTGTTATATATATCTAGGCCCTAAGACCATTTATTAACTAGTTAACGTGTTTGTATAAAGGCTGTTACAAATTACTACACTATCAACATTTATTTCCATCGATTAGTTTGAGATTATATGCACTTTCCACTAATCTAAATAAATAAAAGTACTTCTATAGCACCCGATCAATTAAAATTGCTTACGGGCCCTTTATATACATGCACACACATTATGTATAATAGTATTTTATATAAAAAGAAATGCTAATTAAGAAATAAATATGTACAAAAATATAACATTACCTTAACTATACACACCTAAAAAACAATTTTTAAAAGAGAGATCATTAAAAAACTGTTAAATTAAAAACAATATTAAGACATTCTTAAAAACTACTTTAAATACATTCATTTATACAAGAAGAATAACCATAAATATGCTAAGAAACTAATAAAAAAAAATATATTTATCAAAAGAAAGCACATCAAACGTCCTCATCGGTGAATTATAAAAATGCTTGTTTAAAAAGGTGAGTCTGCAAAAGTGTTTTAAACACTTGTAATGATGTTGTTGTCCTGAGCGTAGCAGGCAAATTATTCCATAGAACCGCTGAGCAAACCGCGAAACGGTGATCACCATGAGTACCAGTTTGTGAGGCTGTTACGAACAAAATGCGAGGTAGATCGTAGAGTTCTGTTGATGGGACGGTAGCCAATTAACTCACTTATGTAGTCCGGCGCTAGACCATTCAAAGCACAATACGGAAACACCAGCACACTGAAGGTTGGTCTCAAATGAATGAGTAGCCAATGTAAACGCTGCAACACGGGCGTGATGTGTTCGTATTTCATCGAGCGAGTAATTAGTCGAGCGGCACAGTTCTGCACCCTTTGTAGAAGTTGCATCACCGTGTGTAGAAGTGCATTCCCATAATTTAAACGGGATGTCACTAGTGCGTGAACAAGTGTCTTGCATGATTCTTCCGTCAGATGTGGCCGAATTCGCTCAATGTTTCTAGTATGATAGTAGCAACTTTTCACAGTGACAGGGAGACTGGTGCGTTTCTTTGCTGGAGAAAAAACGATCACCTCGGATTTCTCTGTGTTAAGTTTTAACTGGTTTTTAGACAACCATCCAGCCACTTCTGCAACACACTGGTCAACAATTGATTTAATCTAACAATAATTCCAGAAAGGTTAAGCTATTATGCTAACACACTTATTTAAAGGAAATAAAAATAAAGCATTAGCTAAAATCCTTTTTCTATGTGTACACAAAGTTTAACATTGCATGTAACATTTGACAACATTAAAAAAATGCGGAAAAATACATTTGTAGCATAAATTCGATTTTAAACCTGTCTGTGTAGCAATTCCCGCATAAAATATAAATTTTATGAGCTAGGCGATCACGTGGTATCGAATGCAATCAATGGGAGATAATCTACACCAACAAACATACATAGCAAACATATATTGTATCCAGCTACAGAAAATAACGTGTATAATCTAATAATATCACTAGAATATCGATATATGAAGGAGTTGTACAATTTATCATAACAACTTAAATCAGTCAGTGAGTTTCTGCTGGTGCCGCTAGCTCAGTTGGTAGGCGCGTTGGTTTCTTGTTATTTGTTTTACAATCGGGCGATGCCGGTACAATCCTGACACCATGCAAGCTATTGATTTTCTTTACACTTTTTTTTTTTATGTTTTCACGAAGTAATATAAACCTAATCATTTTATACTATAATGGACTGTTTGTAAATATTTGTTTATTTTTGTAGTAATTATTTATTATGATGTTTCTAAATTGTATTTATCAGTTAAATAAAATTTAGAAACATTGTTATATAATGACCATATTTTCATTTTTTTGGCGAATAAATAATTACTACAAAAATAAACATTTGTTAATTTTTTGGCCGAATAAATAATTACTACAAAAATAAACATTTGTTTATTTTTGTAGTAATTATTTATTCGCCAAAAAAATTAAAATATGGTCATTATATAACAATGTTTCTAAATTTTATTTAACTGATAGTTTAGTCTGTTGCGAGTGTCTATACCAGCTCCTCCATCTTGGCTAATGACACTTCCAAGGTAAGTGAATGTTTCAGTGCTGGAAAGGTCCATGTTGTCCATCTTCACTGAGGCTGGCATGTTAACATTCAGTGTCACAACTTTCGTCTTCTTTTTATCTGATTCACAAACCAACCTGACGGCCAAATCTGCTAAGGCGGGTTGTCTTCTCCTGGATGTGTTTGTGAGTGTGGAACAGGAGAGCAAGGTCATCGGCAAAGTCCAGATCCTCTAGTGTAGAAAAGGGAGACCAGCGAAGCCTTCTTGGTACATCTTCTGTCACTCGTCGCATGACTCAGTCAATGACATCATTGAAAAGGACAGCTGACATAACACAGCCCCGTCTCACACCTGTCTTAACCTCAAAGTAAAGATCGCTGGTTCCAACACTGCAGGTGAAGTTGGTGTAGAAATCTTCGATGATATTGACGTTGCGTTGTGGTATTCCGTATGATCTGAGAATGCGCCAGAAGCAGTCTCTGTGGATGCTGTCAAGAGCTTTCTCAAAATCTATTAGGTTTATGTCTTTGCCATTCTGAACACTGCTCGATGATGTTCTTCAGTGTAAAAATCTGTTAAAGAGCATCCCCTTCCTCTGCGAAACCCAGCATGTTCCTTCTGTAGTGTTGCATCTGCACTCCCTTGGTCCATTCCGCTGGTACCTGCTTCTGTTCCCAGATGACTGTGAACAAGGGTTCCAGGATCTTAGCTGTGAGCTCGGGGTCTGCTTTGAACAGTTCAGCATTGAGGTTATCATGCCCATGTGCCTTTCTATTATTTAATGTCCTGATGGCTGCAATGATTTCTGCTCTCTGAAGAGCATCTGTGTTTTTCTTCTATAACAGCTTCCTCTTCTGGCAGTCGCCTGTTTAGTATTTCACTGAAGTGTTCTGTCCATTTAGTTTCTTGCTCCTTCTCTGTCGTGAGGAGATTTCCTTGCATGTCTTTAATTTGGTGTTCCTCCAGGTTGGGGGTTTAGCACAGGGCTAACAAACGGAAGTCGTTGACTCTGGAAGATCGTCATGCACACTTGTGAAAGTTATGTTCGTCGCTGTTTCCGTAACAATAATTTTCTTTTACAAGACCGGGTTGTTAGCCCTGCGCTAAGCGATTATGGGAGTGCTGAGTAAAAATGAAGACCAGGATTGCATTTGGGAATGTGAGGATCATATATGAAACTGGAAAAGTGGCGCAGATAACCACAAAAATGAGACGATACAGCCTGCACATCCTTGGAATGAGCGAAAGCAGGTGGACCAGTTCGAGAAGACTAACAACAGCAACAGGAGAGACGGTACTGTACTCTGGACGAAACAACAACCAGCATCACGAAGGTGTAGCAGTTCTCATGAAGAAAGAGGTGGAAAAGTCATTGCTGGGGTGGAAACCTGTTAGCTGTTGTCTGATGAGAGTTCAACTGAAGGGGAAACATGGAAACATCACCTTCCTCCAGTGCTATGCACCGACCAATGACGGAGAGGATGAGGACAAGGACGCTTTCTACCAAAGCCTTCAAGCAGAAGTTGACAGGTCACCACGCCATGACGTCACAATTGTCATGGCAGACCTGAATGCAAAAGTTGGATGTGACAACACCCACAACGACAGGGTCTTGGGAAGGAAAGTATGTGGTTAGGTGTTTGCGTGAATAAATACAGTTTCGTCAATCGTTGGGGGATTCCACCACTTAAAGTTGCCGTCATTGGTCATTTCGTACTCGGGGAACACCAGAGAAACTTTTGAAATTGTTTTTTAGCTTTGGTGCTGTTCACATAAATAAAGGTACTTTTTTGCCCACTTCAGGGGGTGATTTAGGGGACATTCCACCACCCAAGACCCGGCAGCAACTCATGTTTGTGATGTTGGGGGATAGTCCCTCCAACACGTGGGGTCAAACACTTTGGCCCTTTTTATATGAATAAAAGTGCTGGGCTCCCGCTCTATGACGTCATTAAGAAATAGATTAATAATATTAAAGGGAATAAAAACATCTATGGCTTGAATTCATATTATATTACATCCTGCTTTCTATTTCCATGTCCACCAAGGCAAAAAAAAAATTCAATGAATTAGAAATTTCACATTTTATGCTGTGCATCCGGACATTTTCTAATATGCATATTTTTGGCGCGCTTTTCGGGATGCCGAGATGTGACGTCACATATGACTCATAGTCGCATCAGGCCGACCCTTTCCATGCATTCAGAGCATGTTTACAAGGATAGCTTACGGGTCGAAACGAGCGTCAAAATGAGTTATGTGATATTCCGGAGTAATACAAACACTAGTCATCATAGAGGAACAAGCAGTTATCTTACGGTTCCACATGAATCCAATTTTATTTAAAACAATGAATGCGAATGAGCCGACAAGTCGACTAGGTTTCGCCGAGCTTGGGCTCGTTTTTAGAATAATTATATCGGATGCAACCAACGGGAGATAATCTACACCAATAAACATACATAGCAATCATATATTGTATCCAACTACAGAAAGTAACGTGTGTAAGTGTATAATCTTATAATATCACTAGAATATTGATGTATGAAGGAGGAGTTGTACAATTTATCATAACAACTTAAATCAGTCAGCGAATTTCTGTCAGTCCTGCTAGCTCAGTTGGTAAAGGTGTTAGTTCCTTGGCATTTGTTTTGTAATCGGGCGACGCCGGTTCAATCCCAACACCAAACCATTGATTTTCTTTACACTTTTTTTTTTTATGTTGTCTTTAGTGCTCTTTTGGCACAAGGAACCAATCACTGTGCGGTAATGGTGCTCGGTGGCAGATTTCAACAAGCTCTTCGTTTTGTGAAAGCAGACAGAGTGGTCACATCCAACATTTTTGCCCTCCCTTCCCTCCCAATTTTTGATAGCATTAGGGACACAACATGTACATCGTTGGTGGAAGAGGGGTTGATAGCAGATCTCAACGCTTTCCCCATTTTCTTAGTGCAAGTGGACAATGTGTTCACGGGGTTTTGATGCCAAGACAGCTCGCTTCTCTTCCACCGGTGATTTTAGTAAGTTGGGCGTAATGGCCTCACTTATAGGTTTAGGCTAAATCTTGATACAGTGTAACTCTTCAGCAGGTAGTTGGGATTATAGTTAGTGTGAATGAATGGTGTGCTTGGTTACTACGGTACAGTGCATAAGGTCTACTGTGATTACAGTAGTAATGCTGTTGTTTTATATATCTATAACAATACTGCTAATGTTGTATATGCTGAAATGTGGGCTCTGTCATCCAGAGGTACAGGAGACTAGTATGGGCTCAGTCACAGGCCTGGCCTTGGGATGTAGAGCCCACATTTCTCTCTCTTTAACTTAATCTCTTCAATAAGCGTCATTCATTTGGCCTTATTTCATCACTATTCATGACTTGTGTTGGTGCTTGCATAAATGAAAATATGGTAATTACATATATAACAATGTTTCTAAACTGTATTTATTCAGACAGATCACCATTTGTTTTCACATATATAATTACAATATATTACCGTACAATATATATATATACAGTTAATAAATTATGTATCCATTACATTAAATTTGTTTGGATAAATAAAATTTAGAAACATCGTTATATAATTCCCATGTTTTATTTATTGTGGCAAATAAATAATTACTACAACATTTTTTTAATTATTTACAAAGAGTGCATCATAGTATAAAAATGATTTTGTTTATATTACTTGGTGAAAACTTAAATAAACAAAATAAATGCCAAGGAACCAACGCCTTTAACAACTAACCTAGCAGGACCGACAGAAATTCGCTGACTGATTTAATTGTTATGATAAATTGTACAACTCCTCCTTCATACATCGATATTCTAGTGATATTATTAGATTATACACGTTACTTTCTGTAGCTGGATACGATATATGTTTGCTATGTATGTATATTGGTGTATATTATCTCCCTTTGGTTGCATTCGATATCATTATTCTGAAAACGAGCCCAAGCTTGGCGATAACTAGTCGACTTGTAGGCTCATTCGCATTCATTGTTTTGAATAAAATTGAATTCATGTGGAACCGTAAGATAACTGCTTGTTTCTCTATGATGACTAGTGTTTGTATTACATCGGAATATTGCACAATAACTCATTCTGACGCTCGTTTCGACCCCAAAACTATCCTTGTAAACATGCTTTGAATGCATAGAAAGGGTCGGCCTGCTGCAAGTGTGAGTCGTATGTGACGTTACGATACCACGTGATCGCCTAGCTCATTAAATTTTTATTTTCCGCGGGAATTGCTACACAGACGGGTTTAAAATCGAATTTATGATACAAATTACAAATGTATTTTTCTGTATTTTTTTAACGTTCTCGAATGTTACATACAATGTTAAACTTTGTGTACACATGGAAAACGGATTTGAGCTAATGCCTTGTTTTTATTTCCTTTAATATGTATATATGACGATCTCGTGGATGGTGTTGTGGTGTGTGCGCGCACAAAGTGTACACTGTACATTGCTGGTTAGAAATATTTATAAAAAAGTGCAAGTGCAGGTTAAAAACACGGATCAGACTTAATCTCTCACACTTCAAAAAACTTATTTTCATGCTAGAACATTGGGAATTGTTTTAAATTAAAGGTAATAGGTTAAGGATCACATAACTATTTACTTTATTAAGATGTTTTTTAATTTACAATCTTAAGACGGCAAAACATCATATGTTTTGTGTATCTCATCTCCAAGGTAAAACAAATTGGTGGATTACATCATTCTTATCAAACATAACCCAAAGAGTTGTGATAGAGGGTGAGGCCTCGTCCGAGGTCGCCGTTACATCAGGTGTTCCACAGGGCTCGGTGCTTGGTCCTTGCTTATTCCTATTTTACATAAATACAATCCCAGAAAATATTACATCTATGGTTAGACTATTTGCCGATGATACCAAGATGTATCAAGCCCTTAAGCCCATGTCAAATGCTGTTGTGCTCCAGGAAGATCTTGATAAAGTTGGAGAAATGGGCAGTGATTTGGAAAATGGAGTTAAATCTGCAAAAGTGCCACGTCACACCAGTAACTAGAAACAAAACTATTGTAAACAATCAATACGTGCTCCATGGTCAAACATTAGTCTAAACTATCTCACAGTTAAAATATCTTGATGTCACCAAAACCTCAGATCTTCGGTGGAATGCCCACGTAATAACATTTCTACGAACGCTAATCGGCTTCCTCCGCAGAAATCTCAAAGTTCCGTCTATCCAAAACTCAGGCCTACTTCCCCTTTGTTAGACCCATTCAGGAAAACTGCTGTACCGTCTGGGATCCGTATATATACACACAAATAAACAAAATAGAAATGATTCAACACCGTACTGTCCGATACGTCCTGCATTTCCACCATAACACCTCCAGTGTGACAGGCATGCTACACACATTAGGATGGAGACCACTATCCCAGTATATACCAACGAACTAACGGTGTCGGGCAAACATTTCGGACACTTTAGTCACGTATTGCATCTTGGGATAGAAAGTGCTATAACTTTTTACTGTCATATATATTATAAGAACCAACAGTAACATCATTATCACATACATACTTTGTTCTCTTCTGTAATCAGTTTGGGCATGCAGTGAAAAGCATGCACAGTGTCGGACGTATTCACACGGACCTAAAATTTTGACCCACATAAGGTTATGTCCAGAAATATTTTGTAATGTATCTATAGGACAGATGTTAATCTGTTGATTAAACCCAATAAAATGTATACATGATATTTAGAAAAAAAAATAGACTTGTAAGAATATGTTTGGTGTCGGACGTGCATTTGTTTGGTGTCAGACGTATACTTGTGAAATATTTATACAATTTCTAACTAAAATATATTAAAACGTAAAGTGTCCTATTATTAATTTGGTTGTAATTTGCAATCGATAAGATAAGAAAATCAAGACGTTTTTGGGCTGATTTTGTACTGATTCATAGTCATACAACATGACTGGACATTTTAGGAGGGACCTGAAAACCTTTCATTTTAATCAGGCTTTTTTGTAATTTCTTTTTTTTAAATATATACATTTTAATATTATATATGGCATACATAGATAATCGAGATGTGTGGTTTTTATAGTGTTATGTTACGTAACACGTGTATTGTAATAATTATTAATAATTTACGCAATGTATTCTTACTTCATGCTTTTGTTTGTAAACACCCCTAAATCTATTTGTAGAGATTGGTGATTTCTAAATAAATTTGATTTGATTGTTCCTATAAGTTAGTAATTGAAAATCAAAATGTGTGCACTTTTATTTGAAGTTGCCTCTGTGAGTCTTCCTGGCTTTTGGCAGTTCACGTTTGCTCTAGAGGGATTATTTGGGATCCTGTTTAAGCCTGGGAGGTTGCTGGGGGGTTAATGTAAGCTGACAGCTACTGCAGGATAAGATGTTGGGGAAAGTGCAGAATTAGCATTGATGTGAAAGTTCACCTGAGAGATATCAAGCATAGATAAGTGGCTGGCCACAAGTAATAGCAAGGCTGCAGAAGTCAGCCAGTACACTGTCAGAGTCTCTACTCACAAGTAATAGCAAGGCTGCAGAAGTCAGCCAGTACACTGTCAGAGTCTCTACTCACAAGTAATAGCAAGGCTGCAGAAGTCAGCCAGTACACTGTCAGAGTCTCTACTCACAAGTAATAGCAAGGCTGCAGAAGTCAGCCAGTACACTGTCAGAGTCTCTACTCACAAGTAATAGCAAGGCTGCAGAAGTCAGCCAGTACACTGTCAGAGTCTCTACTCACAAGTAATAGCAAGGCTGCAGAAGTCAGCCAGTACACTGTCAGAGTCTCTACTCACAAGTAATAGCAAGGCTGCAGAAGTCAGCAGTACACTGTCAGAGTCTCTACTCACAAGTAATAGCAAGGCTGCAGAAGTCAGCCAGTACACTGTCAGAGTCTCTACTCACAAGTAATAGCAAGGCTGCAGAAGTCAGCCAGTACACTGTCAGAGTCTCTACTCACAAGTAATAGCAAGGCTGCAGAAGTCAGCCAGTACACTGTCAGAGTCTCTACTCACAAGTAAAACTGATGTTATTGACAGAAAGTCAGAAACTATATGCGTGTAAAATGTACTAAATTCATTTTTGCTTTGAATGATGGCAGTTGCTTCATAGAACAACAAGTTTATTTTGACCCCAAAATATAACAAATATATATTAACACAATAAACATATCAGGTATATGCTTTTACACAAATACAATATTTATGTAATTATAATAATAATGTGTGTATACATCATCTTTGAAACCAGTATATAAATTATTTAAAAGAAAAGCACCTTTTTATTTTAAGACAAATAGGGGGTCAGTGGCTCCCGTGAAGACGTACTGTCACTATCATAGGAGCCATCACAGTTATGACAAATTTTGTTAACATATTTATATGTTGACCATTTAAATTACATGTCTATTAAATTATATAATCGTGTGAATTGTATATGGCAGATTGGCAATAAATGTTCTTTAAATAGCGACTGATATTAACAAAACTGTGTTTCCGTCCATTTATTAACAGTTAACACTACTCACTACTGATTACACAGCTAGGGATGAGTAGATCCCAGATGGGCAATTTCCCCTTTGTGCTTGCTAGATGTCACGGTTGATGGGGCATTGGTCTTTGGGGGGGGGGTAATCTGTTCATCTAAGTGTAAAATCACAGCATGGCACAATGATACTGCGCTATATAAGAACTTACCTTATCTTTACTGATGACTTCACTCACAAATGAACATAATAGTTGGTCGGTTTTCAGTGCTGAAAGAGGCCTTCAATGAGTTCGACAAGGATCGGAATGGCTACATCACGCCCGATGAGCTGATGGCAGTCATGCTGCGCTTACGACAAAACGTTACACCTAAAGACATCAAGAAAATGATTCGCCATGTCGACAGTGAAGGTAGTACTTACTTGCATGTGCATGCACTGGTGTGACAAAGAAGTCTGCATGACTGCCATACATGTGTTCAGAACATAATTCACTGCCCTATGTCATGTTTACACATGTGATAACATGTCTTTTCTAATTCTCTGAAAGTACAGTAATCCTGTGTTCTTCCTCAAAGTTCTGGATTTTTTTATTTAGAATCACTTTTTCTGTAGGATTGCTGTTGTAAACGTTTCATAGTCTACATTTTGTATTTAAATGAATATTCCCTATTCCTTTGGGAAACTTTCACTTTCACATATGTAAGGTGTCCTGTGGCAGTTATATACATGAGTTGTCTGAACTTTATAAACAATCACAATCCATTCATATCATTTACATTTATAGCACCAAGCCTGTGAAGCCACTGGGGTTTCCTTTCAGTTTCACTTTTCAGTGTTGCCATTTAACTGCCTGTCATATTTTGGTAGTGAAATTTAGCTACCTGTCATGTTTCAGCATCACCATTCAATGTCACCATCATTGAATATTGGACCACCATCACCACAACCACCATGTCATATTTAAATAGATCACCCAGTTTAGCTACCTGTCACATTTCAGTAGCAACATTTAACTACCTGTCACATTTCAGTAGCAACATTTAGCTACCTGTCACATTTCAGTAGCAACATTTAGCTACCTGTCACATTTCAGTAGCAACATTTAACTACCTGTCACATTTCAGTAGCAACATTTAGCTACCTGTCACATTTCAGTAGCAACATTTAGCTACCTGTCACATTTCAGTAGCAACATTTAACTACCTGTCACATTTCAGTAGCAACATTTAGCTACCTGTCACATTTCAGTAGCAACATTTAGCTACCTGTCACATTTCAGTAGCAACATTTAACTACCTGTCACATTTCAGTAGCAACATTTAACTACCTGTCATGTTTCAGCATCACCATTTAATGTCACCGTCTTTGAATATTGGACCACCACCACCACAACCACAACCACCACCATAACAACCACAACCACCTCTAGCACAACCACCACCAGTACTACCACCATCACAGATACCGATTACGATAACGTGAGTGTCAGATGTGCCATTTTGTGTTGCGTCTGATCGACTCGTGGCGTGAAACAGGCACACATCCGCTGTTGCTGTTCCAGGGCTGCGTTAATCATCAGCTCGTTACTGCTCTTTTGTGCAGTGAAGAACCAGTTGAGAATCTTTTGAATCGCCTTTGCATGTTTCCTACATTACAACGTAGCACAGCTGTTTACAACGACCACAATGCAGGCCGCCTTGCTTGAAGCTAGTTGCTTGGGTAATGGTAATTAAACTCTAATTTCATAGTATTAATTAAGATAGATAATTATTTTAATCAATCAGTGAATCACAGTTACCATGTAACTTAACTAGTTGTCTGCATAAATTTAAATAATCATAAAACAGAATGTAGTACATACGGTGTGTTTTTGATAAATTGATATGATGAAAAACAAAAAACTGACAGTGGCCATGTATGTAGTACTCAGTATTCATAACTTTCACCCATATGGGTGCATCCAGAGAGGGTAATCTGGCGGGAGGCAGAAAATCTCCAATTGCATCCACCTTGAGGCTTACCAAAAATCAATATTGAGTCTCCCCCCAAACCTCTAATTACACACCCCTAGATGCTCACAAAAATGGGGACACATTCCAAAGGTTTGGGGGGAGACATCAGGCTAGTGGGGCACATTCCAAAGGTCATTCCAAAGGTCTAGGGGGGACATGTGTCACCCAGGCCCCCTGGATCTAAGCCTAAGCCACACACACTGCCACAGTTGTTACGTGGATAAGAATAATCTAATAAATAAAGACACTATGCCATATATATGATCATAACTGTTCTTTCTTATCAGTGTAGACAATTTGGATGACATTTACAGTACTCATGGACATACTGATTTGATGCAAATCATTTATAATTCCAATGTTGATGACATGTTGAGGTATCTTACAATCTTTTGTCACCTCCACTTAGTTATGGTCTTGGTAAGGTTGACCCGTTTTGTGTGTTCATTCTAATGTATGTTCCTCCTTTAGTCGGTTTCTTGTGTTGTTTACTAAAAACTAATATAAATTCAGGATGAATTATTCTATAACGTGACTTTTAAAATAATCTGCGCAACTTGCTTTAATAATGTTTAATGTAATATTGCATTGGACATGAATAATTGGTTTAGATTTGAATTAAAAACATTGAGTAAAGCATATTTATTTTAGAGTGTTGAAACTTGAATGTTTAACAAGAATCATTCTGAAAATAACGGAGTAATATCACAACAATTGAGTGACATAATAGACTTATTTTGAAATGTTGCACGCTCCCTCCCTTGGGAATGGAACCACCCTTTGTCGAAACCCTCTCTAACATGCATATGTCACTCCACCTTTCCCAAAGGTAAGGGCAAGGTCATGTTTGAGGAGTTCGTGTCGTTCATGCTGTCGCATAACCGTCGACAAAGCGTCACTGATGACGAGATGCTGGAAGCATTCCACGTGTTTGACTCCAACGGTGACGGCTACATCACGGGAGAGGACATCCGCAAGACAATGGGAGAGCTCGGGGAGGAGTTGTCAGAGGCGGACGTCAGAGACATGATCGTAGAGGCAGACCTCGACAAAGACGGCCGGATAAACTTCTCAGGTTTGTTCACAATGTCACAGACCTGCTGAGATCATAGGCTGTTTCACGTTGAACAATCCCTTTGCGAGAAATATTTGTTGTCAGTCTTGAATTAATCAGAAGTGTGCCTTTTGGCACATGAGCGGCTTGCATGGGGGCCAGTCACGTCAATCACAGCCATTGTTGGCCAGTTTAGTTTCTTCTTTCAGTGTCATTTGAGCCATTTATTTAAATAATATTGATCCATTCAATTTGTTTCATTAGCAGTTGTGCCAATGATAGTCATAAATGTGGGTCCCCTAGACATGGAACTATTAGTTAATCTACTGGCCCCTCTAAATTCCACCAGTCTCATCGGTTGTTGTTACTCATCTTGGCCAGTCTTGAAGACAGGCAGGCGGGTCTCTGGCTAAGCTCATGCCGCAGGATTTGTGACGTCACGAAGGCGTGTGTTGGGTGAAGAAATCGCCTTTATTTTGCCAACATTTCGCATTGGTTCAGGATTTTTAACAGTTTTAGGGTTCCTACTGTAAGTTGGACAGACACGATTTGATTGGTCACGATGTTACACAATATTTCTTTGAATGTTCTGAGGTCTGCTGATCATTTGGGGACGTAATTTGTGTTTAAAAAAACTGCTCACTTTTATATAACAAATGTCATGTTCGAATAGATCAGGTAACCGCATTCTGTGTGCACGTCTATGTAGCACCGTCTTAATTTGCTAGTACTTCTAATGCAGTCTCGTTTGAAATATTCCCAATGAGCAGTGAGCTAGCACGAATACATAGATCTCCAAAGTATTCAGATACAGAAACAGAAATTATAATTCAGATACACCTGTATTCAAATAATTCAGTTACACCTGTTTTAGAAAGTTCAAATATAAATATCTGTTGACCAAGATTTGCCGTTGTTGTTACACATTAAGAGGGCACCATTATTTACCCTGTGTCCTCTCATTTCATTTCAGAGTTTGTAATTTTAATGCAGAATCGACTTATCAAATCTGGCCAAGTTCTCAACAGCAATGGTTTGTTCACCCCAGAACAGAAAGGTGGTAAGTAAAACACATTATATTTTGGAGAAACAACTTATAAAATGCTTTTAGATTGTCCTATTGTGACACAGTGAGCATGCGCGTTGACTAGAGCATTGGACGCTCAATCGAGAGAACCCGGGTTTGGATTAGTTTGGGATTGTTTGTCGGGAAAGTAAACTGGACATTGGGAGATGAGATCAGTTGTGCATTTCTGCAAAAAAAATAAACATTTATGGAACATGACCTGGAGAGCTATTTTTGTCTCAGGTGCAGAATAGGCCTGTGCCACTTAATACCTGTTTCGCTGTGGCGAGTCACATATTCCGAATGACACAGGCATTGTGATGTGAATGAAATGGCTGAAGTTTCGGCAGATGGAGTCGCACCACCATCCCCTCGATTGACAGTGTGGCGCTCGACCGCATGGCCACCGATCCCGCGTATGGATCAACGTTGTGTTTGTTTCAGAGTTGAGGATCATCTTCTCGCTGTTTGACAAGGATCATGACAACAACATCAGCATGGACGAAGTGATGCAGGTGATGCATGCGATGGGGCAACAGCCGGACATCGACAGACTGCAAGAGACATTCCAACTCGTCGACCTGGACGGTAAGTGGTCACTCACTGGTCACCCACTGGCTATGATTCTACATTACTTTGATAACGATCTTATAATAGTTACTGATTTTATTATGTATAATAATGACACTAATTTTATAATCTTTAGAGCATTACTCTTATTAAATTTTGTTAGAATACAGCTTCATAATAGTTCATTTGACTATTTTAAAATCGTCAGTGAACTGTGCAAATGCAATGATTGCCTCAATTTGGCAGATATCAGCACTATACAAGACTTCATTATTATTATTATCTGTTAAACCATTATTATTATTATCTGTTAAACCTAATGTTTGTGTGTCGCAGGCAACGGCCTCATA
Source organism: Paraescarpia echinospica (assembly GCA_020002185.1). Lineage (NCBI taxonomy): Eukaryota > Metazoa > Annelida > Polychaeta > Sabellida > Siboglinidae > Paraescarpia > Paraescarpia echinospica. The sequence goes on from CM034533.1 coordinate 40,410,049, forward strand.
GACTTCAACGAGTTCGTGCAGATGGTGGAGGTGCGCGTCAGTCGACAATCGGAGGATGCAGAAATGAGGGCGCTGTTTGCCGCATTTGACAAAGACAGCAATGGGTACATCGATGCCAAAGAACTGAAGCTGACAATGGCGGAGATCGGCATGCCAGTGACAGCGGCAGACGTCAAAGAGATGTTGCGAGAGGCTGGCGTCACGTCAAAACACGGACGTATCTACTATGAAGGTCAGCTCAGTCTAACTTTGTTTGTAGCTACATAAAGACTCGCTATTTTTTTGCAAAGTGTTTAATTTTAGAACTGGTATGATGTATATATAGTTCGTGAGTCGGTTTTCAAATGACTTAATAATCAGGAGGTAATCTCCCTCCCTTTTCAATATCATCATTATTAAAGTATTTTTGACATCTGAACATTAGCTAGTATTTATTTATTATATTATTGTTATTTTAGTCTTCGTCGTTTGGTCATAATTTATTGATAACTGTGTCATGTATTTGTCTGTGTCTGTCCAAGGACCACAATGGAAATGAGTGCTTGCACTTTCTTGGGTCATCCTTATATTTATTGTAGTCTGATTTTTTATGTTTGTACACGCTTACATTTTTATATAAAATAAATCTATAACAACAACTAGAAAACTACAAAGGTCAGTGTACTACACCAAATGGCTGTGTGTGCCAACAAACACAGAGATTATACGTCCCTCAACTAAACACAGAATTTTAAATTGGAAAATCAGAGTTATGTAGTGCTATCTGTGATGTATTGTTGATGGATTTATATTTCTATGACAGTATAATTTAAATATAAAAATGGCTCGTATGATAGTAATCATGTCAAATCGTAATGTGAAACACCCTGACTCATATTAATAATATATATAGCAGAATATTTATATATATAAATGTTGGAAGTATTCTATAACAAACACACATTGCATCAATACCAGTTAGTGTAGGACCAGTGTGTTTTAAGATTCAACTCATATGACCAGTCCTGAATGTCATACTGGCAAATCCTGTTGTTGTTTTAAATTTTGTCAGTAAATATTACAAATACTTCTTATACGGGCATAGCAGGATTTCATATGTTTATATATTCCCCATATGAAAGGCCAGCAAAAAACACTGTATAACAATATTAAGGTGGTGTGAAATTAATTACTGTTAATAACAACATAACCATGTGTTAATACTAGTAATAGTTATTAGTAGAAATGTTTGGTTTATTAAACAGGTGTAGGAAGACCCACTTAGACCTGTGACTGCGTCTGTGTAGTTGTCCATTGAACCAATCCACCAGTCTCTCTGTTGATCTTGTAGACTTCCTCCAGATGATGACAGGGCAGATCGGCGAGAAACAGCGATCGGTAAGGTCATATTTGTATTAAACTCACCCAGGTTATTGATGCCATCAATAGTGAAATCTGCATGTATCAGAGAAATTTCAGCAAAACAAATTTGTACAAAATACATAACTTTGTAATGTGCGGAAATATACAAACTGTATTTACAACAGGCTTTATAGATACGTTTCCAACTGCTTGTATTTATGCACTTAATCTATTTGATTGACACCAGAGGCCATTCTAGATGTGACAGCATTTTCTGCTCCAGATGGCGACACTGGGCAGCTCTGATGCTGACTCAGTGAGTCTGAGTGACGAAGGGAAAGTGAAACGAAACGAAGACATGCCAGGTGCGGTCCTGTGGGTTACATCGGAAATTATTGAGTTACTGTGCTACTACATATACACCTACCTACGTCTAACCAAATACATATGTTTTTGTCGGGAATCTGTCCAACATTTGTTCTTTTACCACATCAGTTTGCCGGTCGGGTTTATACTTGTATAATGAACACAAGAAGATATATACTTTATTATGATTTTTTTATTTGAAGCAAATTCATACTAAAACGAGATACAGTCATAGTCCTCTGAAAAAAATCATATTGTATACGGGAAATCTGTATGACATGGCATATTTGGACATAAAACTGAATAAAATACAATACAATGTTTGTTTATTTAGACCCATAAATTGCACTTTACAAACAAACATGATTAAATAAGTAGCACTATCAAGTAACATATATACCAAGCAACCATTTATTTATTTGATAAATAAATCTTTTGGTTTGGTGCATATTGCATTAATTAGGTATATAACATGCTGACATGGTATCGTCTAGTTCGTGCTAAAGTGCATTTCTAATATGGGCCAGGGAGACTCCTATTAAGATCGGCTTTGATTGCTATCATAGGAGAGGGCCCCGAATGATGATAACATTTGACCTCGTGCATTTGATATGGTAGTGGGAGATGGATGATTTTGTTTCATATTTAACGGCGATATAATCTTTAATTTGTGGTGGTAAATGTTTTGATCCTTCAGCAATACATCAGACACGGAGTAGTGCAGGGAGTTATATTCACTGTGTGCGTTGGCATGTGTAGCAGTTCAATATCGTACATTGTTCTGGATACTTATTTAGGTAAAAATTACTTAGCATAGTTTGTGAATCCCTTTAAATAGTGTGTTTGTATTTTGCGTTTTATTGATTCGGGAGTGTTGTTTATGAGAAGCTTTACTTTATACATGATAATATTTTTGCAAATTCATTTGTTATTCTGCATGTGTGTATGTTGCTGCAACCACGGGTATTGTCATAGTGAATGCTTGTACTGGTTTGCAGCGGCAAGTGCTGTAAGTATGCGGGTAATTGTTGTTTAATAATAATTAAATTGATATCAAGGGCCTTATATTTTTATCGATGTTATATCTTGTTCTTTCTTTTTAGTAACCCACTACACATTCCAGGATCTGTCGGATTGCCAATATATTACTTATGTTAAGTACCCGGTAGTGTTTGAAGGATCAGTTACATTACGTTTGACCTAGCAACCAGGTACAACAAGCTTACTAAAATGGCCGTTGTTGTCTCACAGACGTGAAGGTTGCGTTTGCAATGTTCGACAAAGACGGAGACGGTGTGATCACATGTGCCGAGGTACTTCAGGTGATGGTCTCCCTTGGTATTGATGTCGACTCTGATGAAGTGAAGGAGATCGTACGCAAGATTGATCTCGATGGTACGTACATGTATTTGTTGATGATGCTTGAAAGACAGGTTTTAATCTGTGAGGAAAGTCATAATTTTCAATAAAATACATGCTTTTATAATGTATTCAAACATAGTTTTTGTAATTCTATTATTGAGCTAAAAATGATGTTAGTATTTTAGATGTTGTACCTGGATAATTGGCAGGTTTTTGAGGCCACTGGTAGTTTACAGGTTGGGATGTCAACTCTGAATCCACGTTAGGTTACACATTTACCCTCCGTGTCGGATCTTTGACTTTCCCTGGCACAGACACCAAGCAAAAGGGCAAAAATATTTACATTTCTCTTCCAAAAGACACAGGCAATGAGGGGTGAGCAGAATTGCCTCAAAGTTTAAAAATGGCAGGGGATGAACTTGAAAACGCTCCGATCGACTGACCTACTAGACTTAGACCCACCATTGACATTTTTGCTACTAGATAATTACAAGAATTAAAAGTAACATATTAATGTAATAGTGAGTTTTAGTTAAATTGTTAATGATTAGACTTTAACGATGTGTAATAAATATGTTAATGAGGAAAGTTTACTTGACGCACATATCATGTTTGCATAAAATTATTGTGATAATGAAAGAAGGGGTAAATATTTACAAGAATTTTTCTTTTTTTATTCCTTTTGTAATAGCAACTAATACAAAAAATAATAATACTGTATTATTATTTTGTATTACTATTTTGTATTACTATTATGATATGTTGTTTGTATTGGACATTTGTTACAAATCCTATTTATTTCCAACTTCATATGACAACAGCAATACAACACTATGGTATAAATATATAATCGATTAAACGTCATTTATATAAATATATATACATACATTTATATATACTTCTGTGTTAAAGTGCATGTATCATAGTAATGGTTAGTTGGAAACGGGTGTTTGTTTGTATTGGAAATAAATTTCATCTTATCTGCTGTTTCAGGAAACGGAGTGATCGAGTTTACGGAGTTCGCTTCGTGGGCGGAGCAACACAAGTCCTTGACGCGGCACACGTTGGAAGGAGGCCCCGATGAGGAGGAGATGAAGCAGCTGTTCGGTGTCTTCGACAAGGACAGAGACGGCAGCATCAATGCCAGGGACCTAAGTGACACGATGAAGGACCTCGGTCTCGTGTTGACGGGAGATGACATAGCGGCCATGCTGAGAGAGGCGGGTCTCGGCCCCGACGGAAACATCCACTACAAAGGTTCGTGTTAATGGAGTTGTGGAATGTGGATCTGGTTCTTTTTCATTTTGCGGCTGATGGAAAATCTGTTGTTTTAGTTTTAAGCTTGCACGTGGAAGGATTTTAAATAAAAGAAAGTCAGTTTTTTTTCATAAAATCATGTTATATAGACAAATATATATATTATATATATGTTATACATATACATCCTGTATATATATTCTAGCATATGGAACACTCAGATATGTTTTAACGAATCACATTTTTTATAATTTGATTGTTACCTTTTTAAGAATATTAATATTTTCACTCGGCATACAAGGGTAAACATCGGATTTGCCTTGAAACATTCAAGTTATACAGATTCGAATCAAGAAAAACGTAGTTATTAATTTAAGACATTTGGATACATGACTAGCCGAGTTACCTGGCGTTGCCATGGGAAAAAAGGCAGTCTTATGCACCGGCCACCTCATACCCATCCCAAATCTTTCCAACCTACCCGCATTAATAAAAAATAACTGGTCACTAAAACAACCTTTTTGCCAGAAATTGCACACACTCACCCGTGTAACTGACGTAACCAGCGACAGGCAGAGGGCAGATGCTGGGTTGAAATTTCAGCCCGATACATGCACAACTATCAGAGATGTGGTTGCACAAACAAACAGAGAATAAACTGTTTTATAATATAGAAGATATGGCATATTTTTAGTTATCCAATATAACTTTTGACACTCACTTTTTATAAAATACTAACTTGACAGGCAATAATTTAGTTGCTAAATGACACATAGCTCCATCTGTAGGAAATATATGAAATGCGAAAGAGGGCGCTACTTGTAAGCGTGCGAACGTGACCAACGACAGGTAGACTTGGTGCATGTTAAGCGCTGATGATTTTCAGACATCAATAACTTAAAAACTATTCAAAATTTCTGCAATCATCCAGTGACTTGTAGTTGGCATACTTATCTTTAAGATTATTAAAAAACATTAAATTCCGCGGCTGGAACTCCACATACAGCCTTTCAAAATCTTGAGCCCCCCAAGTCTTCAACCCCCCCAAACGAATTTCAAAATTGTCTAAATCTACAAACCATCTTAATGATGATCACATGCAAAATTTCAGCCCGTACATACAAAACTGACGGAGATGTGGGTGCACATAAAAACAGAGAACGAACTGTTTTATAATATAGAAATATTATTTGTACTACATAATTTGACATACCCTGGTAGTATCTTTAGGCTAAATTCACATAAACTTGGTCAGCTGATTATACAGGACTAGTTGAAATTCACAGCTTTAAAACAGTAAAAAATGCAGTTTAAATACTAAGATCTGTTATCCCTTAATTGTTACTAATTAAAAGACATTTTAAGACATGGGCATTTGTTTTTAAAATCCCTCTCTTCTGTTCACCATTTGTTCAATCTGTTGATTTTGCTTCAGTCGTCAAACATTTGTTATTATCATATGATGAGTAGTTTCGTTTCTTGTTTTTCAGAATTTTGCCAAATGATGTGTCCACTCCTTGGTGACTTCCCTGGACAACAGGTGAGACTTCTAGAGACCTGTATACGACAGGTGTTGTCTTTGATTGCAGTCGTCACAGTCCTTGTGTGAAATAACTTGCTAGTTACCTGGTGAGGTGCAGAGTTAGAGTGAGAATGGTCTTGTTGCTGTTTCGAGATATGAAGAGAATTACCCAGAAGATACTGAGAATAGACTAGATAGAGATTTTGTAGGACATTGAACTAGGGCTTTCTCTGTTGCTGCACCAACTCTTTGGAAAGTGTTACTGTTAGATCAGATCGTCAGTTGAAAATATTACATAATTCTGCCATCATTTCAAAATTTACCTTTATAAAATACTGCTTATCAATTTTGAGACTGACCAACCATTTTGTCTTGATGCGCCTCTGAGCTTGGTTTATAAGGATTTAAGCACAATAGAAGTTGCCTTATTATTATTGCACTCAGAGTGATGATATGGAAGCTAAGGCCGCCCTGTGGCAGCCAGCACATTGAAGAACAAGTCAGGACAGACCAGGTTTTAACTTCAATAAATTCCCTGTGGGAAGGTGTGGGGCTGGGGAGCTGGAAACAGCATTAGGGGGCTGGGGCATCAAGATAGGGATTGTCAGGGCATGGAGGGTATAACCCCAGAGTTGACTGAGAGAATGAGCTGTTTCGAAGCTTGGGCTATTTCATTCTCACCAAGTCTCCCCACTTCACTAACAGTAATGTTCAATACTGTTCTGATGTAGCACTCAATCCAAATAGGTGCTCTTGGGTGCTTTACAATGTATAGTCAATTAAAAAAAATAGTTTAATTATATAAACTAATCGTTAAACAAATATAAATATTTAAAATTGATAAAACCATAGATAGGTAAGTAAAAATAGTAAGAACAATTACAAATTAACAAGGATCACATAAATAGATAATAACAATTGTCTAATTTTTGAAAAGATGTATGTTCATTACGTCCGCTAAATAAATGAGTACCTGGTTATAGAGTGTGGAGGAGATAAGTGAATGAGTAGTGTCTGCTTGCCACTAGATCAACCTTTATCTTTGCCTTTTTCAGATGCTATCTGGCCAACCACCAAGCGACGGTAAGCAAATAGGTTTACTCGTTTGCTTATCTTTCTCATGCTGTGATGATACCTAAATTAATTCAAAATAAATTATGTAGATGTGGTGGTTTTTTGGGTCACATTCTCATACCTTGTTAGAAGTTGACTGTGGAAACCTTCCAATGTATGGGGGTCGACCATAAATTATATTAATTCATAATGAAAATGTGTTTTATAGGTGTTTTATAGGTTAGATTGGTTGGCAACCCTACTATTTGGAGTGACCCCCCCATCGATGGAATGACCCCCCACCCCTGCAATGATGCCACCCCCTTACCTGTGTGATAAATCCCCACATTAAACATAACTTATTAAAATGACATCATTATTTATTGACATTAACTTTGCTATCTATGATGCTGTCCATTCCGATTCGATGAATGAATAAAACTGATCAGTCACAGATAGGACTGTGGTGATTTCCCATAATTCAGTTGTCAGTAGAGGGCGTCGTGTTGCATGTGTAGACTCGGAGCTGCAAGTGATGTTCACGGAATTCGACCAGGATCAGGACGGTCTTGTCGGGATCGATGAAGTGCGCCGGATAACCCAGGCCCTGGGCCAGTCAACTAGCGAAGCCATTCTCAAGAACCACTTCAACAAGTTAGACGACAATGGTGTGTTCCCAGACGCTGAAGTACAGTTATAAACACTCCAAAGCTCAGATGTCTTATCTCATTAACATCGTGCTAAGTACTCAAATCTATTACTACTGGTTTATTGTGTTGCGTGCAGAAATCACTTCCTGATTGAAATATTAACATTGTTTGTGAACAGTAACAGTTTGATTAACTCGTTAATGCTATGGTGACCTCCTTGTTTTTTAATAATAGCTTAATTTTTCTCTGTGAGTTGGCATTTTTGTTCAGGTTTTGTCAAATGTGTTTTATGTCATTTTACATTGCATCGTTGTGAGACAAGAATTTAATCTCATTCCATGTTCGTAGCTGATTAAAACAATATGTTATTAAATTAATTTTTAGTGAACATACAGTAAGTGCATGTAATTATGTTGATAAGCGCACACACGTGTATCATATGGTTACCAAGTTTGTCGTTAGAAGACATTGCTGTAGTTTCTGTGATAATTATTGATAAATCATTATTATTCTTGCATCTCTCCAACTCGAGTAGTCACTTCTGCCCTAACAAAAATGGCTGACATTTTCTCTTGCAGGAAATGGTCTCATAAATTACCCAGAATTCCTGCAGCTGCTGCAGGAAGTGAGCAGGAAGAACCTGAGTCATTCCCCGGCCACGAGCAGGCACCAACTCAGGGAGAACCCCCGGCAGCGGGAGGAAAAAGACATTCCCGTTGGTCCGTTTTATCCCTCTGGAAAGGAGAAGGTGAAAGAGGAAGGGAAGAAAGAGGACGAGAGGACGGAGGGTGGGTGATTGTGGGCTTGTGGGGGTAGAGAGAACACAGGGTGGGTGATTGTGGGCTTGTGGGGGTAGAGAGAACACAGGGTGGGTGATTGTGGGCTTGTGGGGGTAGAGAGAACACAGGGTGGGTGATTGTGGGCTTGTGGGGGTAGAGAGAACACAGGGTGGGTGATTTGTGGGCTTGTGGGGTAGAGAACACAGGGTGGGTGATTGTGGGCTTGTGGGGGTAGAGAGGACACAGGGGGTGATTGTGGGCTTGTGAGGTAAGAGAGGACAGAGGGTTGGCTTGTGGGGGTAGAGAGGACACAGGGTGGGTGATTGTGGGCATGTGGGGGTAGAGAGGACAAAGGGTGGGTGATTGTGGGATTGTGGGTGTAGAGAGGACACAGGGTGGGTGATTGTGGGCTTGTGGGGTAAGAGAGGACAGAGGGTGGGTGATTGTGGACTTGTGGGGTAAGAGAGGACACGGGGGTGATTGTGGGCTTGTGTGGGAAGAGAGGACACAGGGGTGATTGTGGGGTTGTGGGGGAAGAGAGGACACAGGGTGGGTGATTGTGGGGTAAGAGAGGACAGAGGGTGGGTGATTGTCGGCTTGTGGGGGAAGGGAGGACACGGGGGGTGATTGTGGGCTTATGGGGGAAGGGAGGACACAGGGTGGGTGATTGTGGACTTGTGGGGTAAGAGAGGACAGAGGGTGGGTGATTGTGGACTTGTGGGGTAAGAGAGGACACGGGGGTGATTGTGGGCTTGTGTGGGAAGAGAGGACACAGGGGTGATTAATGGGGTTGTGGGGAAGAGAGGACACAGGGTGGGTGATTGTGGGGAAGAGAGGACAGAGGGTGGGTGATTGTTGGCTTGTGGGGGAAGGGAGGACACGGGGGTGATTGTGGGCTTGTGGGGGAAGAGAGGACACGGGGGTGATTGTGGGCTTGTGGGGGAAGAGAGGACACAGGGTGGGTGATTGTGGGCTTGTGGGGGAAGAGAGGATACAGGGTGGGTGATTGTGGACTTGTGGGGTAAGAGAGGACGGAGGGTGGGTGATTGTGGGGTAAGAGAGTACACAGGGTGGGTGATTGTCAGCTTGTGGGGGAAGGGAGGACACGGGGGTGATTGTGGGCTTGTGGGGGAAGAGGGGATACAGGGTGGGTGATTGTGGACTTGTGGGGTAAGAGAGGACGGAGGGTGGGTGATTGTGGGGTAAGAGAGGACACAGGGTGGGTGATTGTCGGCTTGTGGGGGAAGGGAGGACACGGGGGTGATTGTGGGCTTGTGGGGAAGAGAGGACATGGGGGGGTGAGTGTGGGCTTACGGTGGAAGCGTTCATAGACTAGAACTTCGTTTTATGGTCATCTCAGTAATACGACCACCTCGCAAGTAAGGTCATGCTTGGACAGTCCCAAATTATTACAGTAATGTATAGGCAATTATTCTAGCTAATAAGGTCACCTCGCTATTCAGGTCACTTTTGTGCTCAGTCCCGAGAGTGACCTTAATAGGGCGGCTCCAATGTATTATACTTAATGTTATTTTACTCAATATATTCTTTCTATTAAACGTACGGTATGCCTAACAGATATTTGAGATGTGAAAATATGTTACCTTTTGCATTCCAATAAGTGTACAAGGGTGTACACTCAATTTCTTTGGCTCCTGGGGGGTAGGTGGGCTGGTTTTACAACGATATTGCTCTTTCTATGACAGGTTGTGTAATCTCTGTTATAATCTGACATGTTTGTTTGGCAGAAGTGCGGACAAACGGAACAGCGAGCGAATGTCTGCCAGCCGCGGCATCTGAAATCCCTGTGGAACCCATACAGGTACGTGTGGGTGCTTGAATCTTCCCACTTTTCCTGGAGTCGACTGCCTTGGTTTGCAGCGATATGCGCTATGCTCTGGAAAAGTGGCCAAAGTACTGCGTGCTGCACCTGGTTCGACCGTTGTTTTGTTTGGTTACCGGCGCCATCTGTTGGTGGTGGTGGATCGGAAGTGAACTTATTTACATTGGGTCAGCAACGTTTACTTGCATGAGTGGACAGAGTGGACAGCTGCCCGTGTGTTGTGGTAACATTCATGTTGTTGACAACGGAAGGAACTTAGTCGAGTGTCGAATCTGTTGGGTGTGTCAAACACAGTCTTTTGCTACTCGGGCCGCTTTCTTTCTAATTGTTACCACTTACTGATAAAAAACTATTGTGTGTGCATGCGTGCGTGTGCAAGTGTACACCCATGTGTGTATGCTTGCATGTACGTATGCATGCAATGCGTGTATGTGTGCATGTATGTGCGTTCGTGCCTGTGTATGCAAGCAATAAGTTCAACAAATTACTAGGTGATATCAACTGCTGTAGCGATCTCTAGGTTCAGAAGTGACTGCTGCATGATGTACATCAGTATGTCCTATTGTCAGTGGTGGTTCTGGTAGACAATGCTACACACATGTTAGCCAATTTCTACATGTGCAGCACTTCTTAAGCTCGTTTGCGATTTGCTTTTAGAAAAGCATTACAGTTTGTACATATCCTATCACAGGTTCTGTGTCTAAACTGCTTTGTTGGCACCAGTAGGCGTTGTTTTATTGTCTGCATAATGTATTTATGATGTAAGAATGTTTGCCTACAATATTTAATTTTAATAATACATTATGATGATGATGATTGAGTTGAATGTGTTGTCTCATCCAGGTGAATGGGATAACGACAGCCAATGTGCATGCAGCGCCCCCTATGAAAGTCTGTAGCGATGATGACCCACTCACCAAAGGTGAGATATCGTTAAGGAACGAAAACCAACAACTTTGCATCTAATTCAATCATAAATGCCATGAATTATTAAACAAAATTGTCTACATGTGTGTAATAAAAATGTGTTTATATATGATGTCTGTTTACCAAAAAATCAGCTTTAGCGCCAACACATTTTTTTTAAAGCTGATATTGTGATAACTAACGAAAACGTCCATTTTCCGGATGGCACTACTTAAACACAGACACAGATAATTGTTTCCTGAGTATTCGTAAATTATGTTTGTATGTGAATGTCGGTAGTGAAGATGAGATTGGCAAACCTTGGAACAGTGTAAGAAAACACATGAAAAGTAAATTTATGTTCAGTATGAGCACTAAAACTGGTAAGACTAACCCAGGGGAAGTTTGACAAAATAAAATACACGAACCCCTGAAAATTTGGTGCCTGAGGTAGAGAGCGAACTGGAGGAAAACATTAGCATATCCACAAACATTAATCCGTGCCAAATCAATTATGGGTAGATGGTTCCATGTAGTTGTATAGTTTTAATGTGACAATCCATTGATATGCCCTGCATCTAAACTGGGCATGCTGACAAGAACGTAGAATTGTTGCCACATTGTGACACCGTCATTGTTCAGACGTCATGTTTTTGTACCAACAGAATTAAAAACAGCATTCCTGCGGTTCAGTCAGACTACAGAGGGCGCTCTCACAACAGCCGAACTGCGGGACTTGCTTCAGTCTCTCAGCTACGACACACGCTCACCCACCTTACGGGAGATGTTGGAACAAGTCGAAACAGACGGTGAGAGAGCGAACAGTGTTATGTACTTCCACCAGGTGGCGGTAGTGAGGTTGAGTTAGTTTGGATGTTAAAATTTGTCTCATTTTGGAATCATTTCGCCAAAAATCAGATCAATCAACCATCCCAGTATTAAGTCACAAAATTGTAAAAATGGAGTTTTGCACCTTTCTGGTTTACACGGATGATACGTAACTTATTGAAATATCTTCAGAAGTTTTTTATTTATTGCTAAAATTCAAGCAAAATTTTTAATAATGACATCTTGAGAAATGAGGTAATTTTGACTCTTAAGATCTATCATTTTTTAATATGTGGGTCAAAAAATGCTTGTATTTTATTAGTTTTGAATTATTTTTGGCGGAAAATCGGCTGGTCATTGAGAGATGAGACTATGAAGCGTGCATTTCTGTCTAAATCACAAAATTACTAATTACTTACTACCCGGTTCGCTGTGACAGGTCAGATATATCAGAGGGTTATGATAAAAACCTAATTTACTTATTGTTAACTTTGAGTACTTCTTATGTTTCTGCTTTATCAGTTTCTTGGTTGACCACATTTTTCAAATTTGAATGTGTATTTTATTTTATTTTTAAACGAATATGCAAATTTGTGAATATTATAAACCTAAGCAAATTTACTGTATGTACATTACATATTTTTCTTTTAGTTCATTTTTTGAAATTTTGTTTTTATTTTTCGGATTTCTTAAAGAATTAAATGTGAAGAGATTAACATAGAAATGTCTCATTTATTACTTTACTATACTACAAGAGACAAAACCCGAAGAGGTATTTCTTCAACCTGGAGGTATTTCTTCAGCCTGAAAGTATATGTCTTCAGGACCGAAACATTTCAGCATGTGACACGTTTATAACGTCATTCACTCATCCTCTCTGCACTCTCTCACTCAGGCGGTCACATGAGCATAGAGGAGTTCCTGAAGGCCATGCCCAGTCAACACCGGACACGGTCAGTGAGACAGAAGCACGGCAGTGGACAGAGGAGTGGACACCGGAGTGGGGGGGATGCTGGACCTGAGCCAGAGGCATGGAGGGCCTTCAAGGTAGTCCTCTTTCGTTGTCACCTAGGACCTTAGGGTCATGTTGTCATGCATGGCCTTTGAGTCACAATGTGATCTGGGGTCTTATGCTGCATTCCAGTGGTCAAATAGGGGTTACGAAGTCATTCTCACGATATGCATGATTGGAAGGCAGCTTTACAGTCATGTTGTCATCTAGGGCTTTAGATTATCATTGTCGCCTAGGGCCTTAGAAAATCACATTGTCATCTTGGGCCTTATAGTAATGCGTCACCTAGAACTATAGAGTCTTGTCGTCATCAGGTACTTTTATTTTGTACTTGAGTTAGAGTACAAGTAGCTAAGAAAAAAGCTACTCAAGTAAAAGTAAAAGTACTTTTTTTAAATGTACTTGAAGTACAAGTAAAAAGTAAACAAATGTACTTGAAGTAAACCTAAAAGTACTTTTCCCAGATAATTTATACAAAGGCTGACACAGCTACCCATTGCAAGTAAAAGAAAACACTCACAAGATCATTTAGCATATAAACCAAACAAGAGCTTTACTTAACTAAAATGTTACACAAAATAACACATATTAGCAGGTGAACATTTTAGTTAGTTGAGAGTACATACTGAAAAAAATCAAACTACAAATCATAGATGAACCAATATTTGTCATAACCAATTAAGGCAACTTCTAACAAATCAGCTAATAGCCTAGATGCCGAAGTATAAATCAAAAACATTCTTAGTCTAAGTTTAATCACATCTGTTCAACTAGTTAACTTCTTGCTCCGGTTTGTGTCAGTTTGTGCTGTTATCGTTGTTGAGCTTTTGGGTTAGCGCAGACCGCGCTTGAAATGAACGATATAACAGCACATGTTGAAGGTAGCTTAAATTGTATTGATAATCCCTCCTGAGCAAATCTGGGTCAACGCTTGCCTTGCACTCGTTCACACCCTCGTGTTTCCTTTTGGACATCATCAATTAAGTATAGCAAGTTGTGTAGTGTATTATTTAATGTTATTGTTAACGCTAGGTTTGTATTGTTCACGAGAGTACAACGTAACCATCCATAATAATGTGGCTCCACCTAGTGAGTATCCAATTTATGAAACTCTCCATAATGGCAACCTGCCTATAACAGTAATTTTGTGCAGTCCCAACGATCACCGATATGGACAGGTTTTACTGTATATATATATATATATATATAAATACTGTTAATTAGAAATGCAAGATTTTCAACTTTTTAGTTAAAAACAAGCTTATTGTCAATAGTGTTGGCTGCGTCTGTCTTATAAGCAATGTGGACTGGTGCATGTTTAACAGTGACTATGATCATGGTCGTTGTTTGAAGGTGTTCGACAAAGACCACAATGGATACATTTCAATGTCAGAGCTTCAGCAGACTATGAAGGAAATGGGTATGGAGCTCTCCAATGAGGAGGTAGAACTGATGATGCATCGAGCAGACACAAACGGTGATGGAAAAATTGACTACAAAGGTGAGACTACTGCAGCTGTAGAAATGCTGTGGGATGCAAGACGACATTATTAATGTGACGTTGATTGTCTTCCCCAAGAACAACAAAAAACAGTCAAGAAAATAGTGTAGTAGTAACTGTTATTTATATAACTCTTGTATGTCTGGAAATGAATAAATTTCAAAAGCATTTAAAGTACAATGTTAATAAAATTATTGTAATCAAATTCATAAATCAATATAATAGTGGTGCTTAAATATAGGTAAGAGTTAGTTATGCAAAAAACAACACAAGTCAAATGTAGCTGAGAATCAAAATTGGCCAAATGAATGACGTTATTTATTGATGTTGGACTGCTCATCGTGTAGCCACTTTGGGAATGACATTAATAGGAATGTGAGCTCTAAAATCCAAACCTGATATGACACTGAACCCTTGTATAGTGTCACCCTTCCGGTTTCTCAGATCCCACATTCCTATAATCTTGACAATAACAATATACATGATTCGTCCCTACCTTGTAATGGACTAAAAACCACTACATGTATAGACATAAAACATGCCAAGAATACATACATTCCCCACCAAAACACAAATTTGACTTAGAAAGGTGGGGCCAATTTGCCACAAGGTCACCAAAAACACCCCACCTCATTAATTTATATGTGTACATTATATTAATATTTATCAATCGCTAATAGTGGTACTTAGTACTGCTTACATGTAGGAAGGAGTACGTGTGGTGTGATATATTCATATGTGTATATACATTTCTGTTTTATTGCAGAGTTTATACGGATGGTGCAGAGCAATCGGCTCGTGAAACAGGTGGGTGTATCCTGTCAGTTGCCAGTCAGACAGACGGACAGACAGATAGACAGAGAGCTGGACAGGTAGCCAGATGGACAGATTACTCTAGAATCAAGAAACTACACTCAAGTTCATGTTTATTTTACAAACATACACGATATAAATTTATCTGTAATTTGGTCCTAAAATTTAATTTAATTTTGGTAGCATCAATTTAATCCAAATTTGAAACCTTATCAAAAATTTGGGTGAACATCCTAAAATTCTAAAAATAATTTTAAAATTTTGCAGCAGTAAAAATTATTTTTGCTTGCTATATGGCATTCACAGTGTTTCCTGATATTTTCACCAGGTGGCGATACGACAGCAGAGTAGCGCTGTGTCTGCGGCATTGCAAGTAAACGGAGGCATGAACCGGACGTCGTCGAGAAAGTCGGACAAAGGGGTGTGTGTGGAATGGACAACACAACTGAGCACATCCCCACCCACAGACGCTGCCAGTGAGTTCACCTTGGCTCGTTCAACCAAGTTCTGTCTCATGGAAAACCTGTGTTCCTGTAGTGTCTGTTACGCGCAAACATTAAACGGAGCCAGTCAGTTCCTTTTTTTCGGAATTTGCCAGTGTCGTAATTTGTAGCAGGTAGTTGACAATGGGAAAATAGAAAATCGTTGAACATCAACAGGAAATGCAGTTAACTCAGCCCGACTCGGCCGTATCGCCAATAAATCTTATTTTGAAACTGGATGTTTTGTTTACTGCTTGAATATGTTTCATAGTCATACCTTCTAAATTGCGACCGTTGTTACGGGCTTACTAAACACAATTTGGTGGGCAGTATACATTCAACATAGTTAGTACAGTCTTAAGAACATTATAGTAATTCATAAATGAAAAACTAGGAACAGACTGCCTTCTTTTAACTGTTATAGTTGCACATATGTGTGCAATCAACTACAATGATGTCACCTACACTCAAACACTATCAATATTTGTTCACCTTCTCACTTCATTACACACTATGAACGTACACCTCCGCTGTATAATATAACACAACAGTCCAGGTTTTCAGTAACGATGGCCATTACTACATTTGAACGTTTGTAATTTTACATAGAAATTATATATATATAAATATTCTTTTCTAGCAACAGAAACTTAACTAAATGTGTGTTGAAACAAAATGATTACTATTTATTATTTAGCATACAAAGATGCATAAATCCCCAATTTTAGCCAAAAAGACAAGTATCGAACAAATCTGAGCTGCCTAAGAAAGTCACACAACTGGTTTCTCTTTGCAGAACACTGCAAGGCTTTTGAGAGATTCGACCCAAAAGGCACAGGACGTATATCCTTGACTGACGCCATCACTGCGCTTAATTCATTAGGGGTGACATGTGACCTCGCAGATTTTCAGGATCACAGCTCAACAGGTAACACATGCACCACTAACAACAAACCGTTTTTGTTGACAGAATTTATATTCGCAACAACTGTCGTATTATTTCAATTATTCAGCTGAGGGATGATCTCGGAAGTTTGCAATTTCTAAAAAAAACGTAATGTGTTTAGCATTGGTTCGAACCCGCCCCCACTAATATGTTGTATGGGACTTGTGATTTTTACTATCCAGAATTACTATTAGTGTCAGTTTTCTTTAATAGGAGGCTGTCTGTTTATAGTTTTTAACTTATTAATTAATATAATATTCTTAAGACTATAGTAACTTTGTTGAAGGTATACTGCCGGCTTATTCAGTAACTCGCTGAATGTTCTGTGAAAGTGCTTTCACGAATGTTAAACTATTCAAAATATTCATCCACACTTCTTTCCATTGGTACAGCGAACATATGTCAAAGCGTGTTAACACAAACCATGTATGTGTTGAGTTTTGTTTCAACAGTAACATTCGTATGTGTAGGGGATTGTGGTGGGTTTGTTTGAACCTTAATTTCTGTTGAATTCCCGCTTGGCTATTATTGAAAACACCCCGGTTTACCTCACTAGTTTTCTTTGCACGTAAGAATTGCTTGTTTAAAAACACCCTTTGAGAATTATAGTCAACACAAATGGCATGGTAATAATCTAGGCTCTGTCTACGCTGTGATATCGATAGGGAATACATAGTGGTCAAATTTTTTCTTATTCACAATTTTATGTTTTATCTTGCCTTAACATGCTCGCTAGAATATCAGCATTAGTTACAATTTGAACCCCTTTCTAGAAGTAGAGGCCTTATGGTGTGCTGAATGAAGATTTCTGGTTGCAAGTAGATACTTTACATTGATTGTATTGTATGTGCGAGATATTTATTACAATTCAATTTGAACAAAATTGAGACAACCTGTGTTGACATCGACCATTGTTCTTGTGGCATTACTCAGGTGTATTTGCTTGCAGATAATGTTACAGAAATCATGTGAAGAGGAAGGATTAACCATGTTTGTCTCCCATTCCTACAAACACATTTACCCTCCAGTCCCCATTCTACACTCTCTGTTTGCCAGGTTTTTGTTGAGTTATTTCCGCACACTGTTCTGTTTGGTGTGCTGGTTTTATAACCCCCTGGGTTAATTTTTATATTTAAGGCATTCACATTGTGAAGTGTAAAATTTATACTTTACTAATATTAACAACCCCTGGAATCCATGTTGGAAATGCAGTTACCTACAGAAGAGTGATCCAGTTTCATGCTTGCCTTGAAGACACGTGGACCTTCCCCACAGCTTCTGTGCAGTAATTGTTGTTGTCACACTATAAATATAAAGTTAATTCTGTATTTATTCTACAAAATGTCATCAAAATTGTAATTGTTTGAAAGGATCCATTTGAAGTAAGGGAATGTGCAAAAGTAAAATTTTTTAAATGTTGAATCATGATAAAGTCATCAACATTGTGAATTAAAGTCTATTGGGAATTTTAAAAGAGGACATATCTTGATGAAATGTTTTCATGAAAGGATATACTTAAAATGGCTATATTCAGACTAAAACGGACAAACTTAAAATTAATTAAAATGAAATAAATTTATAGCTATCTGGCTTCATTAAATATTAAACAAAACTTAAATGTTTAAATCAAAATATTGGGCTATTCAGGAATAAAATATGAATTATATTATTGATTTGTAACCAGTGCAAAGTCATAGCTACATTTTGCAATTAATAGTACCTTTTTACTTGATGAGAACAGCACAATAATTTCTAAGACAATGTGTACTCCATATCACAAATTTAAACAACAACAACAGAAATAACGACCACAACTACAGCGAATTGGAAATGTATCCTTTTTAGTCCTTTGGCCGAAGGTCCAAGGGACTATTGCCATCACTCTGCGTCCGCCGTCCGCCGTTAGCTGCCGTATCTCGGAAACCGTTCAGCAACTTTTTCTCTAATTTTGCATAGACATATCTTGGGGCACTGCCACTATGCACGAGAAATCTGTATTTGATTGAATCATTTTAAGGGCTCGCTAGGGCCTCCAAGGACCCCAAAACTGATAAAAATGTAACATTTGGCCTATTTTTTCAGAAACTGTTCAGCAACTTTTTTTCTAATTTTGCATAGATGTATCTTAGGGTGTTGCCACTATATACAAGCAATCTGTATTTGATTGAATCATTCTAAGGGCACCTAAGGGGCCCCCAAAGTGCAAAAGGTTTACATTATCTAGTGATGTGGTTTTGAGAAGGGCCCTTGAGACCACTCCCAACAGAGATGTTGTGCAATGTGCCACAAAGTCAAAAGCTGTGACTAATCTCTACAGCCTAGGCCATTGAGACCTTGACTAATCTTTAATTGGTCACAGCACCCAGGCAGAGTAGACACACTTGACCCCTGTTAGACTGAACAGTTGCCTAACACTTTTAAACTGTATCTTCAAAACTATTGATTTTCTATAATTGCAAGTTGTGTTTATTTTGATGTTCATTTAATTATTATAAAATGGTGTGACTGTGGTGTCTATTGGTTAAAGATGTATTGTCTGTAGAAACCTGTAGGTGACAAACATAGAAAATTAATATTCTGTCACCTGTAGGTGACAAACATAGAAAATTAATATTCTGGACAACTATAGAGTGAAATATCCTACACTTTATTTATATCAAATGCATTCTACTGTTCTGTTTACGCTTGCCATGCCTTGTGTAGACATGGTACTGTGTAAATCAATTGTATCAATATAGACTAATAATTACAGATTCACAATATAGTTGACACCTGAAACAACCAAATGTCAACCATTAGAAGAGTTGACATAGTTCCACTATACACTATATATGTAAATTTAACCAGCTGCCATGTCAAGTCCATTATAATTGTGACTAACAGTGTTCAAAATTATTCAGGTAAATAGCAAATAACAAAGGACACAAGTTTTCTCCTTGCCATACCTCTACACATGAGAAGAAGGCTGACACAGCCTGGCCCTCATTTATACATGATTTAGCATTTTTGTACATGTTGTATACAACTTTCAACACAATACCATTAATACCGCATGAAATTATCTTAGACCACAGGGAGGACCGGTCTACTAAATCAAATGCTTTCTTATAATCGATGAAGACACAATAAAGCCTTTTGAGTCGAGACAAATACAATTCAACCAATACCCCTATCTGAACACTGCCTGTTCTTCACCTATTACATTCGCTTTGTTTAGGTATGTGGTCAGTCTGGTGTTCTGAACAATCACTAAGAATTAATGAACACTTGTGCAGAATGTCACCCACTTGGCAGGTTTAATTGATCTATTCAGCAATGAGGACACTGCTTAGGCCTCACTCTGGACACTGTCACTCACAGTGTTGTGTATTGTCTTAGTTGGTGCATTGAGCTAATCTACTTGACCATGAATCAGTGGTGGCTCTGGTTGTGTATTACACCCAGCTGTGGAGCTAAGATTCTCTGCCTGCTATTGTTTGATGGAAGCTGTGACTAATCTGTAATTGGTCACTGGCAGTAGCTTG
The DNA here is from genome assembly GCA_020002185.1 of Paraescarpia echinospica. Lineage (NCBI taxonomy): Eukaryota > Metazoa > Annelida > Polychaeta > Sabellida > Siboglinidae > Paraescarpia > Paraescarpia echinospica. Next base: position 40,430,234 of record CM034533.1, read on the forward strand.
TGTCAACAGACAGCATTAAGCCACTAGACCCCTGTTAAACTGGACAGTTGCCTGTAGGTTTTAAACTGTGTCAAACAGTGAGTCTACCTTTGCTCTCAGATAATCTGTCCTCTTAGTTTTACACATGAAGACATAATCTGGCATAACTTGATAAGTCTTTGTAGCAGCACATTTGTACTTCCAGTGTATCATTGCAACATAACATACATATTACATACTGTGTGCCACATTTGAATGTTGTGCATGTAATATTTCCATGCAATCCATTTGCATATATAATGTAAAACTTCAACAGCCGTTTTCTTCATTTTCACTTTTTGATCCCTACCATGTTCAATGCTCCATAACTTTGCCAATTTTTGTAGCAGTCATATTTTTTGAAACCGTGTAAAGCACCCTACCAAACCTTTACAAGGATGTAAGAAAACAATGTTACAATTTTTCCGACTTATCACTCATTTGGTCAGCCGGGGTCACATATAGACGTATTAGTCCAAAGGACTTCAGGGCCACTTGGCCCATTTTTTAGTCCTAGTTGCAACAGTTCAGTTGTGTGTGTGTGTGTGCGTGCCAATTGAACTGAAATCTATAGTTGTTTCTGCTTTGTTAAAACATATTTCGGTAGCCAGTCTTATTATTATATTAATTAGATGTAGTTTATGCTGTATAACTTGACTTTATAATAAAACCGAATGGTATAGGTCCCTTTAACCTGTAATACACGAGAGTTGTGTGGTTATCCCGTGAGACACTGGTGTTTTGTGGTTAACTGGGGTACATCGGAGTTGTTGGATTAACTGTGCTATTCAGGAGTTGTGTTCAGGGTTGTTTATACCCACCCTCTCGGTCTTGCATGGTTATGCTATGACATATGGAAGTTGTGTGGTTAACCTTTGACACATGGGAGCTGTGGGGTTAACTATGACACATAGGAATTGTGGGGTTAATGGTGATACGTGGAAATGGTGGGGTTAACGATGATACATAAGAGTTGTGGGGTTAACATATGACTGGAATTGTGGGGTTAACTGTGACACGTGGGGGTTGTGGGGTTAACTGTGACACATGGGGGTTGTGGGGTTAACTGTGACACATGGGGGTTGTGGGGTTAACTGTGACACATGGGGGTTGTGGGGTTAACAATGATACATAGGAGTTGTAGGGTTAACCTGTGATACATGGGGGCTGTGGGGTTAACTGTGACACATGGGAGTTGTGGGGTTAATGGTAATACATGGGGGTTGTGGGGTTAATGGTGATACATGGGGGTTGTGGGGTTAACTGTGACACATGGGAGTTATGGGGTTAATGTTTATACATGGGGTTGTGGGGTTAACTGTGAAACATGGGGGTTGTAGGGTTAACTGTGACACATGGGAGTTGTGGTGGTTAACTGTGATACATGGGGGTTGTATGGTTAATGGTGATACACAGGAGTTGTAGGGTTAACCTGTGATGCGTGGGGGCTGTGGGGTTAACTGTGACACATGGGAGTTGTGGGGTTAACGGTGATACATGGGGGTTGTGGGGTTAACGGTGACACATGGGGGTTGTGGGGTTAACTCTGACACATGGGAGTTGTGGGGTTAACGGTGATACATGGGGTTTGTGGGGTTAACAGTGACACATGGGGGTTGTGGGGTTAACCCTGACACATGGGAGTTGTGGGGTTAACTTGTGATAAGTGAGTGTTCTGGGTTTGGTGTATCCACCCACGTGCAGTATCAGTGCTGGCTGTAAGCTCTTGTCCTGGGAGTATGTCAGGAAATTATTTCATTTTTAATCCAACAGACCGCCAGACCGTAGCAGGGATAGCTGCATGGTTTGGCAGGCTTTCTGTCTTCTTATCTGTGTTTGTCACGACATTGTGTCAGTCTTGACATAGATGCCAAGTGGATGTAGACAGCTTCCCAGCTATCTCACGCGGCGTAGTCCCTGCTGTCTAGACGTTACTGCGGGAAAACTTGGAATCAACAAATGTCTACAGTTACAATGACAAATGTTGAAGTGGAAATGTTTGTCTCCTTTCAGGAAAAGGAATGGTGAATTTTAAGGACTTTCTTGAAATGATGAAACGTTGTCGGCCTGGTCCCATGAGGAGGAAGACGACGGATCACGAGATGAGAGCTGCGTTTAAGGTAACGGCACAACACGCTGAACACCCTACACACTGAACTCCCAACACACAGAACAGTGAACACACAACATACTGAATGTTGAACACGTTCTGATCATGCGGAAAATGCAACACGGTGAACAGTCAATAATATTATGTTGAACATCTAAAACACTGAACTCCTAACAGGCTGAACACTCGACACACTGAACACCGAACACACTGAACAACCAACACATTCAACATCAAGCACACTGAATACTTTCAACACTGGATAATCCGTACATGCTGAACACCCAGAACACTCAAAACCCAACATTTAACACAGTGAAAGCCCAACACAGCGAACACAGAGAACACCCAACATATTGAACACTCAACATGCTTAATAGTGGACATGATAATGATATACACGTAGAAAACCCAACACATCGAACAGCGAACACAGAGAATGCCCGACATACTGAACACTCAACACACTTAATACTGGACATGATAATGATATACATGTTGAAAACCCAACACACTGAACACTGAAGATTGTGTGCTGAGACAGGCTGCATCTATGACCGTCAGCCTTATATAACTTGAATACTAGAGAGTGTGTGCTGAGACAGGCTGCATGTATGACAGTCAGCCTTATTTAACTTGAGTACTAGAGACTGTGCTGAGACAGGCTGCATGTATGACAGTCAGCCTTATTTAACTTGAGTACAAGAGACTGTGCTGAGACAGGCTGCATGTATGACAGTCAGCCTTATATAACTTGAATACTAGAGACTGTATACTGAGTCAGGCTGCATGTATGACAGTCAGCCTTATATAACTTGAATACTAGAGACTGTGCTGAGACAGGCTGCACATATGACAGTCAGCCTTATATAACTTGAGTACTAGAGACTGTGCTGAGTCAGGCTGCATGTATGACAGTCAGCCTTATATAACTTGAGTATTAGAGACTGTGCTGAGACAGGCTGTGTCTACGACAATCAGCCTTATATAACTTGAATACAAGAGACTGTGCTGAGACAGGCTGTGGCAATGACAGTCAGCCTTATATAACTTAAGTACTAGAGACTGTGCTGAGTCAGGCTGTATGTATGACAGTCAGCCTTATATAACTTGAATATTAGAGACTGTGTGCTGAGACAGGCTGCACATATGACAGTCAGCCTTATATAACTTGAGTACTAGAGACTGTGCTGAGTCAGGCTGCATGTATGATAGTCAGCCTTATATAACTTGAATACTAGAGACTGTGTGCTGAGACAGGCTGCACATATGACAGTCAGCCTTATATAACTTGAGTACTAGAAACTCTGCTGAGTCAGGCTGCATGTATGACAGTCAGCCTTATATAACTTTAATACTAGAGACTGTGTGCTGAGACAGGCTGCACATATGACAGTCAGCCTTATATAACTTGAGTACTAGAAACTCTGCTGAGTCAGGCTGCATGTATGACAGTCAGCCTTATATAACTTTAATACTAGAGACTGTGTGCTGAGACAGGCTGCACATATGACAGTCAGCCTTATATAACTTGAGTACTAGAAACTCTGCTGAGTCAGGCTGCATGTATGACAGTCAGCCTTATATAACTTGAGCACTAGAGACTGTGCTGAGACAGGCTGCATGTATGACAGTCAGGCTTATATAACTTGTGTACTAGAGACTGTGCTGAGACAAGCTGCATGTATGACAGTTAGGCTTATTTAACTTGGGTACTAGAGACCGTGCTGAGACAGTCTGCATGTATGACAGTCAGCCTTATATAACTTGAGTACTAGAGACTGTGCTGAGTCAGGCTGCATGTATGACAGTCAGCCTTATATAACTTGAATACTAGAGACTGTGTGCTGAGACAGGCTGCACATATGACAGTCAGCCTTATATAACTTGAGTACTAGAAACTCTGCTGAGTCAGGCTGCATGTATGACAGTCAGCCTTATATAACTTGAATACTAGAGACTGTGTGCTGAGACAGGCTGCACATATGACAGTCAGCCTTATATAACTTGAGTACTAGAAACTCTGCTGAGTCAGGCTGCATGTATGACAGTCAGCCTTATATAACTTTAATACTAGAGACTGTGTGCTGAGACAGGCTGCACATATGACAGTTAGCCTTATATAACTTTAATACTAGAGACTGTGTGCTGAGACAGGCTGCACATATGACAGTCAGCCTTATATAACTTGTGTACTACAGACTGTGCTGAGTCAGGCTGCACATATGACAGTCAGCCTTATATAACTTGAATACTAGAGACTGTGCTGAGACAGGCTGTGGCTATGACAGTCAGCCTTATATATCTTGTGTACTAGAGACTGCGTGTGTGTTTCAGGTGTTCGATGTGAATAGGGATGGTCTAATTGACCACACTGAGCTGGAGACTACGATGAAGAACCTGGGAGAGGACGTGAGCAGTGGCGATGTGAGGGCCATGATACGAGCCGCCGACAAGAACAACGACGGAATGATCGATTACGAAGGTTTGTTACAGCATCATAGCTACTTACCCCAACACGTCTACCCACTCACCACAGACATGAGAGGGATAGTGACACATGACACAGGAGGGATGGTAAGACAGGACGTGAGAGGGATAGTGACACATGACACAGGAGGGATGGTGAGACAGGACGTGAGAGGGATAGTGACACATGACACAGGAGGGATGGTGAGACAGGACGTGAGAGGGATAGTGACACATGACACAGGAGGGATAGAGAGACAGGACATGAGAGGGATAGTGACACATGACACAGGAGGGATGGTAAGACAGGACGTGAGAGGGATAGTGACACATGACACAGGAGGGATGGTGAGACAGGACGTGAGAGGGATAGTGACACATGACACAGGAGGGATAGAGAGACAGGACATGAGAGGGATAGTGACACATGATACAGGAGGGATGGTGAGACAGGACGGGAGAGAGATAGTGACACATGACACAGGAGGGATGGTAAGACAGGACGTGAGAGGGATAGTGACACATGACACAGGAGGGATAGAGAGACAGGACATGAGAGGGATTGTGACATATGACACAAGAGGGATGGTAAGACAGGACGGGAGAAGGATATTGACACATGACACAGGAGGGACATAGACATATGACACAAGATGGATGGTGAGACAGGACGGGAGAGAGATAGTGACACATGACACAGGAGGGTTGGTGAGACACGACGTGACACATGACACTCACATGACTCAGGAGGGATGGTGAGACAGAACGTGAGCGGGATAGTGACACATGACACAGGAGGGATGGTGAGACAGAACGTGAGAGGGATAGTGACACAGGAGGGATGGTGAGACAGGATATGAGAGGGATAGTGACACATGACTCAGGAGGGATGGTGAAACAGGACATGAGAGGGATATAGACACGTGGCATGAGAGGGATAGAGACACATGGCATGAGAGGGATAGAGACACGTGGCATGAGAGGGATAGAGACACATGGCATGAGAGGGATAGAGACACGTGGCATGAGAGGGATAGAGACACATGGCATGAGAGGGATAGAGACACGTGGCATGAGAGGGATAGAGACACATGGCATGAGAGGGATAGAGACACATGGCATGAGAGGGATAGAGACACATGGCATGAGAGGGATAGAGACACATGGCATGAGAGGGATAGAGACACGTGGCATGAGAGGGATAGAGACACGTGGCATGAGAGGGATAGAGTGGCATGAGAGGGATAGAGACACGTGGCATGAGAGGGATAGAGACACGTGGCATGAGAGGGATAGAGACACGTGGCATGAGAGGGATAGAGACACGTGGCATGAGAGGGATAGAGACACGTGGCATGAGAGGGATAGAGACACATGACACAGGAGGGATAATGTCGAGAGGGATAGACACAACTTGACAAGATTTAATGATCTTTTACATGGATAATTGTCAATTCGTTTTTATAAATTAATGATCTCTAAATCTATCTCTGCTATTATAATTAGCAAATGAGAGCACATGAAAGGTAACCTCTCGAGGCATGTGAATAATTATATTACTGAGTGCGTACCGGAGTGGTGTCAACATGTGATGTACCTGTGGCTGTTTTCTTCCAGAATTCATCACGATGATGTACAGTCAGCAGCTGACTCCTGCGGTGAGCAGCAGGCCTAAATGATAGACGTGTCCGTAGTAGTGTTCTGTACTGCGGCACGCAGACACAAACAGCAGCAGCCAGACGCGCTCGTTGTCGTTCCTGAATATTTTACGCACAGGTTGTCGTGTCGACGCGATACCTCGGATGGTCACTGATATTACAGGGATACCATGTGGTCACACACTGTACTAGCCATAATGTGGTTGTTGAGCAGTCATTCAGCACAGTTTTTGAGTTGACTGGGATGAGTAACTAGCAGCAAGTACCTGTAGTTATTAGCAGGTAACTAATTTGTACATAGACTCATGCCCAGGGTACTTGCGTTGCGGTTTGGTTGTATTTTTTGAGATGCAGTTTTCTCTTTTTAATGTTGGCTATCTGCTTCTAAAACAGTACGGAACTTTGTGATAGATTACTTAACTAGTTCCTGCAAGTTTTGCATGGTTTCTTCATTGAAATATATTGTTGTCACTGTTTACAGAATTACACGTTCGTTTGCATCCTATACTAGCCACGTCTTCTGATTCGGTCATAACCACATCTTTTATGACATTTGGTGTCGGTTGTGTGTACCTTATCTTTAGAATGTTATTACATTTCACCTGAGTTTTACCTTATAATAGCGAATCTGGAAAGATTGAAATTAATTTTAAGTGCAATAAGATGCATTTGTTTTTGTGTGCCAATCTTCTAGGAAGACACGATGCCGACAATTATTTATGCAACCGGCATTATTGAGAGTTTTAATGAGAGCATTGTGATGTATCTAAGCCTTTCGTATGGATTTAGATGAACTTGGTTTGTATTTTCTTCCCAGTATGTGTTGAAATCGTTACAGATTTTATTGTTTCCATTGAATAGTCACTTAATCATATTTGATTTTGTTGTTGATTTTTGTTTTTTTATTGGCTGGTTTGTGGTTTTGTCTTGTGATAAGCGAATACTTGATAGTACCACGTATCACGTGAACATCTCAAGTCATCTCACACTGCTCTCAACTGCATTCGTTATATTCTGCTGTTCAATTTGCTTCATCTTTGGGAGTTGGTTAATTTTCTTCAGTTTTCTGAGAATGCTGCCCAGATAATTAAATCATGTGCAACTGGCAAAGTACTCTGATATTTGAAACATTTACACGGTACCAACCAAACATATACCAAACTCTGGTTGAGGATCTTACAACATCCACGTGGGGAGGTTTTACATTGTAATAGTTTGATAATAATGTTATAGTGTACATAGTCAGAAAGTGTTCTCCGTCATCAAGCTTTGTATCCTTTCATTCACAATGGTGCATGCTGGGTTTATTTGAACATGCATTTATTTACTCCCAACTTTGGCGTAGCCTTTTAATGTTGCCAACTGATATGATGTTTTAATTACTGCTTAACACCAAATGTTTCTGTACATAATAATTACTGCACCAACGCAGTCTCGTGCACTACTGCACTAGTGCACTACTGCACCAATGCAGTCTAGTGTACCAGTGCAGTCTACTTCCTCATGACTCTGGCAGTTGATTCTATATGTGTGTACATTGTAAAATAACAACTAAATTTTAGTTTATTAGTGGCCAATAAAGTATTTGAAAATCTGAGGCGTTTTATTTATCATGCTAAGACTGACACATCAGCAAAATCTGGGTGATTTTTGCAAACTTAGTGTGTTCATTCACAAGATGGCGCCACTTTTGTTTTCAGAAAGAACATTTTGTTCTTTCTGTTCACCAGGTGGCGCCACACATTCTGTATTTACGTCATCCCACCAATATAACTATTAATGTAAATAGCTGCCCTAGAACTGCAGTAACATTTACAAAATAATTTCTACAAAAAGTGAATTATAACCAATCTTACCAAGGTAATCACTTGAAGTTTTGTTCCTTGATATTTGCTGTTTGTGACCACTAACATTTTAGACAGGCTATACTTTATAAAATGGTTAATTAGTAATAATAATACACTTCTATAGTGCCAGTATTCCCAGGAATCGGAGCTCAGAGGGGCAACATACAAGAATTATTAGGCAGAATCATGAAGAGGGACGAGTAAGAATCGTCTTTAGGGCAAGGGACCGCCGAAAGCTAGGGTTGGAATGCAATTTCAAATAGTCTTGAGTCTTATGAAAGGTAGCTAGTTTCAGATGATTTTAAAGTGATAGGTGGTTGATTCCAGATTTCGGGTGCAGCTGTGGAGAATGCACGTTTGCCAATGTTAAGCTTAGGTTTAAGAATGAATAGTTGTTGTGAAACAGTTGATCTGAGGTTGCTGGGGATATCAGGAAAACATAGGAGACTAAACGAATAGAGTGGCTGTTGTGTAGAAAGATATAGTATGATATATAATCAGTTATTCATTTAGACCCCCAACTGGCTGCAAATGTCCGATCCACCCACTTCCCCAGTCGCCCATATCCATACAACTGAATCAACACATAGAGGTGGTGTCATCTCATTCTATGCAACCACTGTGGGCACTTGGAGCACGTTTCATTAAATGACATGTTTGGGTCAACAGGTTGACTTGTCTCGCTACAAAGCTGTGCACTTTTTGAAAGTAACACATCGTCGTTCACAAACTGGCACACATTATAAGATCAAACAATGAACTAGTAAATTAAAGCATCTTTCTAGTGCAGTTTCTCAAATGTCAAAATGCAAACTATGTCCAACTGTCACGACTCACAAGAACACACTCCTAAAGTAACAGAATTTATTTTCCCAACATCCTGAAAAATATAATTGGCAGTTACTGATGCACCTCTATCATGTGACTCTATCATGTGGCTACAGAATATACAGTGTACTGTAATCTTGACACAGATGTTAACAATCGACTGTGTCTTAGACGTGGCAAAACATTTTAAACTATTGACAGCTGTATGACCGGTTTAACTCTGAAAGCAAATTATAAAAACGCATACATTTTTAAGTCGTGCAATGTACTATTTCAAACAAAATGTCTATCAATCTAATCATGCCTGAAACTAATCTGTACAGGCCTTTATTAGGGCGATAATGATAAATATTACAGCCATATTTTTAGATTGGTGAGCGTGAGATATTAGATTCTAAGTAGCCAATATCAAAATGCAGTCAGCTGTATTCGGATTTATACCAAATATAATACGTAGTAGACAGCATATTAAAATCAAAACCGACCAAAACTGTTCCCAACAGGCCAATATGAATGGCACCAACGTCAACAGATTTTCTCAAATTCATCTCCAATACATTTCTCAATAATGTTCAAAGTATTAAGGATCATCAGAGAATATCAATGTCCGATATTAGAAGGAATTACTTTCATCTGGCCTCAGCCCCCCCCCACCCCCCTCAGACGAAAGTTTGTCAACATTGCTATGATGATATCAATATATTAAAAGTATTGGACCGAAACATAAAATATTGATTCTGATGCCAGATGAGACTGCCTTTGATCCCCCCTACCCCAAACAGTAATTTAATCTGATATCGGACATCGATGATCTTTAGGGTAATGTAATGGACATCTAGAGTAGAATTCACTTGAGAACTTTGTCTTGTGTAACGTTTACGTACAATCTCTGTGACAGCATGTGACATTAGTGTCGGCAGTGACGTGGTTGTGATCACTGTCAACTCTCCCTCCACCCGTATCCTAGGACACTATGTTAAATACACGCGCATCTGTGCCACTACTATATACTGAAGATATAACATTACATAGAATGCCTGTTTATAATAATAATATAGCAGTTTCAGCATTGAACATACAAAGATTTACACATGTGCACACTTCACACAATGGTATTCTTTTTGTTTGTAACACATATTTTATTAGTTAAGAACCGACTGGTCCTGGGCTCTATTTCACTAACATTCTGACAAGCTCACTAGCCTACTTTTCTTTTTAAAACCAACTTCACTCCTTGAGTGATTTTATATTCTGAAAACTGTCAACACGAGAACGCTGGGACACTTTCACAAGTGTGTCACTGATACAGTGTCCTCTGTGACATGGCGGCAAGTTCTTCCATTTTGAAAAAACACCTAAACAGATTCTGTTTAATGATGGATTTTCCTTACAAGCTTACGAGCTTATTATTTTAGTGAAAGAGTGCCCAGAACTCTATAGTTTGATCTCAATACTTGCGACAACTGAGAATGAAGACATCGGACATAATTAGCTGCACACACACACACACACACACACACACACACACACACACACACACACACACACACACACACACACACACAATACACCCATGGTTTGGAAAACAACCAATTATTAAGTGTTTAAATTAAAATGGATACTGTTTACTATAGACCAACTAAATGTTTTGAAAACTGTTATATCTGTCATGAGGATTCAATTTGATGTAAGTAGCTTTAAGCACAATATTATTTGATTATTGTTTATATAAAAATACTTTTACGCTAAGAAAGCTAAATACAAATGCTACTGAAATGTCCTAAGAATTCTTTAGTGTTTGGTAGCAAAATATGATCATGGCAGAAAGAACTGATTGCTGTGTAATGTATATGTGATACTTCTAGTTAAATTATCTCGATGTGAAATATAACTGAGCATAGACAAAATGATGATAGGAGAATGACCCCAAACTGGCCCCGTGTGTTAACATTGGTTCCTGTCATCTAATCCTGATCGCTTCACAGGAAAGTGTCTGAATATTCTAGTTCTAAACCATCCCATGCTATCTGAATACGACTGCTACGATGAAATAAACGCACAAGCTTTGGCCGTTCATAACAATTAATAGTGATGCTGCGTTGGGCTGCAACAACTTAAACTGACACTACTGGAATGATCAGAAACCAAATCTACAACTTAAACTGGTGGTACTATTGGAATGATTAGAAACCAAAAGGTACAACTTAATCTGGCACAACTGGAATGATCAGAAACCAAAATATACAACTTAAACTGGTGGTACTATTGGAATGATTAGAAACCAAAATCATAGCAACGGGTAATAACGCTGCTACGCTCAAATGCACCAACTTAGATGCATTATCGGAATCAGAAACCAAATCAACAACTTAAACTGGCACTATTGGAATGTTCAGAAGCAAATTGTACAATTTAATCTGGCATTATTGGAATATTCAAAAATCGAGCCTACAAACAGTTAATAGTGACGCTATGTTGGATTCCACCATCTTAAACTGGTGCTGTTGGAATAACCAGAAACCAAACCTCAATAATGGTTAATAATGATGCTATGCTAGGATGCACCAACGTAAACGGGCACTATTGGAATGTTCATAAACAAAACCAAGAGTAACACTTAATAGTGCTGCTATGTTTGGATGCACCAACTTTAAACTGAGACTTTAGGAATGTATCAAAGCCACCCATGAACGACAATGTAGACATATTCACAAACCCTCACCATTCAGCATGTACAAAAATATCACTATACAATGGCTGTTGGTTGGCTATACTATACAATAACAGTATTCAATACATGTCACACAATTCTCGTTTATACAAAATTGATTTTCAACAAAAAGTGGAACAATTCACAGTTCCGCATATAAAATAGTTGGCTGAATATTGAAGCAACCTCCGTCTCATCTTTGGAGCTTTATTACGATATTTCACGGCAACAAGAGCTTATTAACAGGTAAACCAATTTATATTATTTATACAATGTTCCTAGTTTTTGTTTCTACGTAACTTCACTAAATGTTGCAGTAAATCATTAATAATTCTGCTGGCATGCACACACATCTGTAATAAGGTAACTTCTTTTGTTCCTAAATCCTTGGAAACCAAGCTCAGAGGCGAACGAAGCCAACCAATTTTTGCCTACGCATGCAATACACATGCAAGATTATTAATATAAAATTATACAAAAGAGTATTTAAAAATGAACGCACCAGATTTCCATTTACACATGACTGCTGTTTAAAGTGCAGCAACCAAGCTACAGATCAGGTATGTAAAATATGTTATATTTCTATTAACAACGGCGATTCTAACATCCAAAAATACCTCAAGTGGAATATTATTTAAATGTAAACACTGTTAAACTGCCCCATTTGAAGTTGGCCTGCATGGTTTGAACGGCATATGTTTGCCACATCAGCCGAGACTGGGTAATGCGTAAGACTGCTAGACACAAGGTGAGATGATGAACGCGCAGATGTGTGGATGGTTAGAAGGATCTTCCACGTGAATGCTCTTTTTCATACACTTGGCTGTGAGTTTAGCTGGATTAACCGGATGAATCCACCAATGTCAACAAATAAGTCATGACCATGCACATTTAACCGAGACTCGCATCGACACGTTGCAACTATTCCCATTATGGGCATCGACATGACAAGCCACGCAATGAATATAGCAGTTAGATGTTGGAATACTTGCAGGCATCTCCATGAACACAAGGTGTATTGCTAAACGGGAACGTTGCATATATTTTACAAGACCGGCCGTCGTGTGAACACTGAACACATGGAATGTGATGAAGTGGTTATATTAACACGTTATGTAACTAATGCCCTTAGCTACTATTATGCAACTGCTATATGCACATAACACACTAAATTTGTCTCATATTATGCAGGTAAAAAGAAACGATGTGAAACTGATACAGGCAGAACATATCGCAGACCAACAGAGATCTAACTTAACATGGAATGTTAATCATGACTTATTATGAGGGAACGCTCCAATTTGTGCACCAATGACAGAGTAGCGTCCCACATGATGGGAATGGGATGACTGGCAATAGGAGCATCTGGCAGGCAGGCAAATTCCCGGATGCTAGCAATTACTGGCAGTATGAAATCAAGCATTATATGGCATGACCGTCCGAATATTTAGTGTAGAGAACACTCGAAATGCAAAATAAGCAAAAGGCACATGCTATGATTAACATAAAACTGTTCCCGTAGTTACGCCGCGGTTAATCTTGATATGGTGTCCCGCCATTTGTCGAGACTTGAACGATCAAATCCATTACTGATACAATATTAACTTAATTATACATCCACGTAAATGAACACAAATCGCAACTCTTCTTCATGCACAACGGAATGCGTTTCTGTTTGCATTTTATGCAAAGAACACCTTCCTGCTATAAATATATATCTGGAATGTTTGGAACACTTCAGTGAGAGGCGCTAGCCATACTTGATAAATGAACACAATCGAAGATTTGCAAAAATAAACGTCCTTGCTGTGGCAGTAAGTGGACAATTCCCGCGATATATACAACCTGATAACATGCAGCAAAACTTACAGACGACATCTACAGTTCAACATGGCTACAGTGGTCGACATTTATATCATGTACAAATTTGCCTTGCCGACAGAAACCACCAATCCGAAGCCAGACGAGCCTCTTGCGAAACCCCGGAAAATAATACGACGTAAGCGACTATTAAGCAGGTACTGCCCCCTAGACAGCTACGGAGAGCTGGTTGATATGTGGCGCATCGGACGGTGTCGAAGTTGGCGGAGTTGTCATCAAGTCCAAGCGACAGTCGCGCTCACCGTCACGCTCCGTGCCTAAGTGACAGTCACGATCATCGTCGCGATCAGTGTCACTTCCACTCACAGTGTTCCTGTCACCGTCACTGTTATCTGCATCGCTCATTGCGATGCACATTTTGTCGATTTTTGCCACCTTTGACTTTGGTGCATCCAGCACATCCGAGACCGTATCCTCCTCCCAGACCTTCCCCCGGCCTGACGCTGCTCCCTGGGCCTCCTGGATGTGTGTGTCAGGGAACTCCGGTGGTAGTAATGCCTCCGATGTCGAGCTCTCCAGTCGCGCTCGCTTCACCTTCGCGCGGTGGTTCTTGAACCACAGCTGCACGTTCTTCGCCTCGAGTTTGGGGAAGCGCATGCGGTAAGGCGAACGGTTCAGCTCGTCGGTGTACTTCTCGATCATGTACGACGACGGGTGTGTGTCCTCGAGAAACCACACCTCGAGCTTCGGTATCTCAGTGAGTGGATCGATGAAGACCCGACTTCGCTTCTTGCGGTCCGGCTCCGAGCCAAGACTGCAGTTGCTTGAGTTCGTGCTCAGGTTCAGCTTCGTGTCGGACGAGAAGTTTGTTACCCCGCTGTTGCCGGCGTCGAGGCGGTGGTACAGTGCTGCCGCCGGGTGGACGTAGTGCATGTTGAGGGCCTGTGACATCGCGGCCATCTGCATCGCGTGCTGCTGCAGCTGCTGCTGCTGCGAATGCATGTGCATTATCGGCTTGTGGTCATAGTGTGACTGCATGTCGCCAGGTGGCGATGGCGTAGCTGCGCTGCTCGTCGACATGCAGTGGCCCTCTTCTTTTATGGTGAGTCGCCCAACTCTAGCACCCTCTGTTGATGACAGCGAATCTTGTGTCGCGACGCTCTCAGTGCTGTTCTTCCGGTGTCGCAAACTCAGATCGGTCGCTTGCTCCTCACTGGTGGCGACACACGGTGGCAGTGGGGAGAACCCGTTCTGGTGCGACATGTCAGGTGACAGACCGTTGCTTGGCTGCGATTCATTTTTGATTGTGTTCGCAGGATCCAAACCGTCCGTACTCTTGGATGAGTAATTCTCCGGTGCCGGATCCACGTGATCCGGATCCGCCATCTGCTCCTCCCCGATGCGAACCACCTCCATATCCCGACCGTCCGTCTGACTCAGCAGAGGATTCACGACATACACCGCGTTACGATTGGGCAGTTCCGGGACATCAACCGTCGACGCCGGCGACATCGGGCTCAGCTGACTTCGGGCGACATCGTTAATCCTCATGTCGCTGTCGTCACAACTCTCGACGTTCTCCGACAGTGACGCATCAGTGCTCTTGCTGACGCGTCGTAGCGACGCGCGCGCGTTCTTGAACCAGTAGCTGATGTTTGCGAGGTCTAGTGGCTTGCCTCCCTTGCGACAGTCAAGGAGATTCAACTCGTTGAGATACTCAATCATCTGTTCCCTCATTGGGTGTTGGTTCTCAATGAACCAGTGCTGCAGTCTCGGGATCTCATGCTCATGGTCGAACGACGTTCGCGTCTGCAGCTTGCCGAGGGAGAAGTTTGAGGCGTCCGTGCGCGACACATGACCCCCGGAGATGGGCGTCGACATCACAAAGTTGTTCGGTTTCTTCTCGGCGCTGTCCGTGATCTTGCGTTTGTTGTTTATGGCGCGTAGAGGAGGGTGAGGTCCAAGACGCTGCTGCTCCATGTACCACTTGTTGAACGCCAGGCGAGTCTCCGCCGGGATAGTTGCCATCGAAAATTCACCCTTCGACATCTGACTCAAGAGCGTCTGCAAAAAGTATTAAAATGTTGCAAAAATATTACAATGTTTTGGTATGTTTTCAAAAGATTGTGCAAGAGACAAACCAGGAACAAGTTTTATATTTAGTTGTGCAACCTTAGAATGGTGTAAAGTTATTATTTACTTCATTATAAACACTGCATAAGTTTTACAATCATAATCAATATCCCTTGAATAGTTTAGTAAAGTGTGTGAAATCATTTCTTATAATAATTTATTTAATTTCCTTTTAGTAACATCTTAAATTACTTTTTGGTCATTGTTTTGAAACACTTTTTAATAATATGGATATTTCAATTATTGATATATTTCGTAGTTAACATTTTAAAACTTTCACGTTATAGTTTAGGTTACATAAAAATGGAACAGCTAAAGTGAGACTCACATCACATCTCATCTTCAATACATGGCTTTTATAATAATACTAATAATAACTGTATTTGTTGTACACTAAAATCCTAAGTAAAACTCATTTCAGTGGTGCTTACAATCTAATAAAATATAAATAATAATAATAAATTAAATATTTATAAAACAAAAATGAACTGTACAAACTAAACCACACAAATATAATGTAATATATTTACATTGGTGGTTAAATAGAAATATATACATTTGGAACTCAAATATGAATTTATAAAAAAGAGATGGTCAAGAAACTATTAATAATAATACACAAGAAAGCGTAAGAGTGTAAAGTATTATTATTATAAAAATAGTGTAGTATCTAAGAGGTGTACCTTCTCGATGGGACAACCGGAGCTGGAGAGGATACCTTGGGAGCGCTGGAGTAGGAACTGGAGCAGTTTCTCCTTGATCTCATCCATCACACACCTCTTGGACTGACTACAAAAACAAACATAGCATTTACATAACTCCACAGTCGAGTACTTCTTTATCAATTCTGGCAATTTCTTCATACAAGACAAATAAAAGATGCTGTCTAGAAAAAAGTATCATGACTAATAATATATTGGGCAAGAATGTTTATGGTTGTAGAAGACGTATTATTATTAACATTGACAATGACATGATAAAATGTTTGTATAATCGTACAGATATTGTTAATGAGCCCATGTGGAGTAGCTGGGCTGAATCACTGTATATTGTTAACGAGCCCATGTGGAGTAGCTGGGCTGAATCACTGTATATTGTTAACGGGCCCATGTGGAGTAGCTGGGCTGAATCACTGTATATTGTTAACGGGCCCATGTGGAGTAGCTGGGCTGAATCACTGTATATTGTTAACGGGCCCATGTGGAGTAGCTGGGCTGAATCACTGTATATTGTTAATGGGCCCATGTGGAGTAGCTGGGCTGAATCACTGTATATTGTTAACGGGCCCATGTGGAGTAGCTGGGCTGAATCACTGTATATTGTTAACGGGCCCATGTGGAGTAGCTGGGCTGAATCACTGTATATTGTTAACGGGCCCATGTGGAGTAGCTGGGCTGAATCACTGTATATTGTTAACGGGCCCATGTGGAGTAGCTGGGCTGAATCACTGTATATTGTTAACGGGCCCATGTGGAGTAGCTGGGCTGAATCACTGTATATTGTTAACGGGCCCATGTGGAGTAGCTGGGCTGAATCACTGTATATTGTTAATGGGCCCATGTGGAGTAGCTGGGCTGAATCACTGTATATTGTTAATGGGCCCATGTGGAGTAGCTGGGCTGAATCACTGTATATTGTTAATGGGCCCATGTGGAGTAGCTGGGCTGAATCACTGTATATTGTTAATGGCCCATGTGGAGTAGCTGGGCTGAATCACTGTAATGGGCCCATAGCTGCTTCACTGTATGGGCCCATGTGGAGTAGCTGGGCTGAATCACTGTATATTAGGGCCCATGTGGAGTAGCTGGGCTGAATCACTGTATATTGTTAACGGGCCCATGTGGAGTAGCTGGGCTGAATCACTGTATATTGTTAATGGGCCCATGTGGAGTAGCTGGGCTGAATCACTGTATATTGTTAACGGGCCCATGTGGAGTAGCTGGGCTGAATCACTGTATATTGTTAATGGGCCCATGTGGAGTAGCTGGGCTGAATCACTGTATATTGTTAACGGGCCCATGTGGAGTAGCTGGGCTGAATCACTGTATATTGTTAACGGGCCCATGTGGAGTAGCTGGGCTGAATCACTGTATATTGTTAACGGGCCCATGTGGAGTAGCTGGGCTGAATCACTGTATATTGTTAATGGGCCCATGTGGAGTAGCTGGGCTGAATCACTGTATATTGTTAATGGGCCCATGTGGAGTAGCTGGGCTGAATCACTGTATATTGTTAATGGGCCCATGTGGAGTAGCTGGGCTGAATCACTGTATATTGTTAATGGGCCCATGTGGAGTAGCTGGGCTGAATCACTGTATATTGTTAATGGGCCCATGTGGAGTAGCTGGGCTGAATCACTGTATATTGTTAATGGGCCCATGTGGAGTAGCTGGGCTGAATCACTGTATATTGTTAATGGGCCCATGTGGAGTAGCTGGGCTGAATCACTGTATATTGTTAATGCGCCCATGTGGAGTAGCTGGGCTGAATCACTGTATATTGTTAATGGGCCCATGTGGAGTAGCTGGGCTGAATCACTGTATATTGTTAATGGGCCCATGTGGAGTGGCTGGGCTGAATCACTGTATATTGTTAATGGGCCCATGTGGAGTAGCTGGGCTGAATCACTGTATATTGTAAAACGGTGACTTTTGTTATCATGTTTTACATATTTGTTTAATTATTTATTATAATTTGTATAGTTTATTAATTATTATCTTTTTAAGCTTATTACCTTATTTTTTATTGCATCTATTTTTATTTCTAACTAATGTAGCGATTGTTTGTGGTTTTTGCTTAAAATAAATGTATTCGTATATTAGAACCAACTTTCTCAGTTAAATACTTCCTCTGTCATTCCCCATGTGTCGCCACCAATCAGCAAACATTCATATTGCCTTTGTTGATTTAAGACTGGACCTACGTCCGTGTTCAGAATCTCGTTTTACAAATATATATTTTACACAAATGTCATGTTGCGTGGAAAACAAGGAACATGCCAGGTTTGCAGTACGGAATCGTACAACATATTACTGAATTATGCACGCTAAAATTGTGGTACTCTCCGTATTAAATCATATTTCATGTGTATCTGTATGTGGTGCTGATCAGATGCAGTGTTTATGTTAGCCCCCCGGGGTTCGCCACCTCTGCGGTGATTGCCTGGCTTTGTCAGCCACTTTACGAGCATCTTGTTTTAATGGCGTGAGAAATGACTGCGGGGCATGCAGCCTGGAAGGCATCTGGAGCCGTGCCATGTGTTTAATCGTGGCCGCTGCGGGCAAGTGTCACTGTTTGGTGCCGCAACTGCGCCATTATTGAGGCAAGATAACTTTGAGGCAGGGATGAGTCGGTGGTAATTGTGCAGGCATTTACATAAAGTCATAATTATTGATCTGGTTTCAGCAACTGGTGGCCGCTTGCTTATGGCATGCATAATGTCACAATGAGCAATTAGGATGGGCATTCAAATGAACTATGTTTATAGTTTATACACTCCAAGCATGCATTCAACTGCACAGCCTATAGTACAGAGAGACACAGCGAGTGTTTAATTGACAGAGTTTCAAAGTTTCCAACGAATAATGAAGAATTTTACTCAATTTCCTTCAGCATTTCCTGACACAATACTTATAATAAACAAGTGAAAATTAACTTTTGTCCTGTGGACATACATCATATTATAAATATTTCATCTGTTTAAAAAATATTATAATTTTGTTACACTGACGCATCATGCTAACAGTGGGACAATGTTTGTATAAATTACATAAAAACGAACCGTATGTAAAATTACCATAACTAGTACCTCTCTCCTCGCCCACCCAGAACAATGCCCCTTTATTTTAACCTCCTCATTTCTTGCTGCATGTAAACTTTTTTCTGGAAGTAAATATGATTGATTCATTTCATTGCTTTAGGAAATGAACCCACGACAAAGCCGCAAGTTACCATTTAGATGACAGTATATCAATGTGATTGCTTCCTTCGATGACCACGAGACAGTGCAATGGCATCAAGAAACAGGCAGATGATGTTACTGTCAGAAAACGTGCCATTACTCAAGCTATGTAGACCTCACGCTACAACCAAGGACAACAAAGAAGAACCTCAGATAGGCAACGTTGTCCACATCAAACCGGCATTATGACTCATGAAATCAGCCACAGACAATAGCGCTGTTATGTCTCATTCTCGATGTGTATATGTCAAACATTCCCTCCACGACATGAAACATGAACAAGCTGAGTTAGCGACACCGGACAGAATACACTTGTGCCAAAACGCCACTTCCACTAATGTTCTTACCCAGAGATGTTCGCATCAAAGGAAAGTGACTCATTTTGTTTTGCATCGCACATTTAATTTATGCTTTACAGTGTTTCTTGGGTTGTAAAATGTGCGACAGGGAAAGCATTTGTAGGGTGGTTGATGCAGTGAGCATCATTTTGCCTCCAACTAAATTGGGTCCTATATCACACAGACCAAGAGATTTGTGAATGCCAGCAGGTCCAGGACGTAGTTTGTAGTTTTGAAAGATGCGATACGAGGAAGTAATTTTGTGGCCAAAAAGCCCCCAGCAAAGAGAAGTTAATCATTTTCATGTATGCTACTATCCTTTGTATTAACAACAATATAAAGTATTCTGGGGGCAATGTTGTGATTTACTTCAGTGGTTTGTGGTGAGGCTCAATTTGTCTGCAAAACATTGATATCTCAGAAAGTTCCCATAACACACCTTTAATTCATAGTCATTGGGTTGGTTTGTTCACATTATAATTAATTTATGTACAATATATGTTCTATTAAAATTCCCATACTCTCATAGCAAAAATTCTGACTTAACAATGTTCTAAAACAATTCTGGTTACTCCTGAAGAAGTTACTCAAACTACTGATTATAATTCCTTTGATATTTTAATCATTTTGACAATCAATTTTATATTTGCACCAATGTTATTTCATTTATCAATACACCAAACTGAAACAAAAAAGGTAACATTTATTGTGAATACTATTCAAATATCTACTGGATCATTAGTGTTAGATCAACATTATTCAGAATTAATTCTATGTATTTAACGTTTCACTGATTTTCATTGAGTCAACCATGACTGGCGTACAACTTCCACATTCAGCTACTCACTGAAGAAAGACAAACTAGGACCAGCCCAAGTGACACAAACAAAGCAGCGAAGACTGCCGCAGAGAATTCTATCTGTGCCGACAACACCTTGGTATTGTTAATACACCGACTCAAGAAACAACGGCTCCATTGAACGCTAAATGCCATTAGATCAATGTCAGTGACACACAGCACGGAATTGCTCTCTTCGAATCACATCAAACGACTCGCAGCGTATCGCAGTGTGGTTAACATGCATCTCACGTTGGCCGGTTCTCGTCAACGCACGTCACCTGCACTATGTCAATAGTCATCCCGTCCTTGTCGCCTGCCAACTCTATGATAATTTCCAACCAATTTATGGCCGTATCAAATACCGATCCCCTGTCCAAAGAACAATACAATCGGCAGTGCATAATGACAGTGGCTCGATGCGATAATGTCGGCCACGCATTATAATAAATCATGAGAGATTGAGACCGATACTGGAGTTTAACTGAGACCGCTGATATCTTGCACGCTCCGCTGCACAGGAATGGGGACAACTCTGGGAAAACATTACATGTGACACAGCCCAGGTGCGGTGATGTTACTCATCACCTCCGTCGCTGCGCTCCACCGATTCGCCGCATTCACTCACAGAGTCGGAATGTGCCTATGCTTCAAACCTTTGTCAAGTTAATTAACCCACACTTGTAACATTTTCCCAACATTCTTAAAATGTAACACTAGTAGGGTATGAATGCATAATGTAACATACTAGTATCACCTTAGTGTGTCAACACGCATTGTAACACACTGATTTCGATGAGGTGTGTCAATATATAATGCAACACTCTAGTTTCAACTCAGTGTTTCAACATACAATGTACATTGTAACATGCTAGTATCAACTTAGTGTATCAGCATACATTGTAACATGCTAGTATCAACTCAGTGTATCAACATACAGTGTAACACACTTGTATAAACTCAGTGTTAGCATACATTGTAATACGCTAGTATCAACTCAGTGTGTCAACATACATTGTAACACACTAGTATCAACTTAGTGTATCAGCATACATTGTAACATGCTAGTATCAACTCAGTGTATCAACATACATTGTAACACACTAGTATAAACTCAGTGTTAGCATACATTGTAATATGCTAGTATCAACTCAGTGTGTCAACATACATTGTAACACACTAGTATAAACTCAGTGTGTCAACATACATTGTAACATGCTAGTATCAACTCAGTGTGTCAACATACATTGTAACACACTAGTATCGACTCAGTGTGTCAACATACATTGTAACACACTAGTATCAACTCAGTGTGTCAACATACATTGTAACACACTAGTATCGACTCAGTGTGTCAAAATACATTGTAACACACTAGTATCAACTCGATGTATCAACATACATTGTAAAACACTAGTATCAACTCAATGTGTCAACAGACATTGTAACACACTACTATCAACTCAATGTGTCAACATACATTGTAACACACTAGTATCAACTCAGTGTGTCAACATACATTGTAACACACTAGTATCAACTCAGTGTGTCAACATACATTGTAACACACTAGTATCAACTCAGTGTGTCAACATACATTGTAACACTCTAGTATCAACTCAGTGTGTCAACATACATTGTAACACTCTAGTATCAACTCAGTGTGTCAACATACATTATAACACACCAGTATCGACTCAGTGTATCAACATACATTGTAAAACACTTGTATAAACTCAATGTGTCAACAGACGTTGTAACACACTACTATGAACTCAATGTGTCAACATACATTGTAACACACTAGTATCGACTCGGTGTGTCAACATACATTGTAACACACTAGTATCGACTCGGTGTGTCAACATACATTGTAACACACTAGTATCGACTCAGTGTGTCAACATACACTGTAACACACTAGTATCGACTCAGTGTGTCAACATACATTGTAACATACAGTCAATTGAGTAGTGTAAATAGCAGTTCTAGAATGACTTCATTCCTTCAAGGCCTACCTGCATAGCCGCAGTCGCAGGGTCGACAGAGACGTCAAGTCTCCCAGTATCTCCTCGATTGTTACATCGGGATTCTCTGTAATCGTGTCAAAGGTCAACGGCTTCCAGTTGCGGATCTGAATAGTGCCTAAGCAGAAGAAGGTTTGGATTAAATCTCCATTAATAACAGTGATTTCCTAAACATTTAAATTTTTGTTCACCAGCATCAGAAGATGTGCAACGTCTTACAAGTGAAACACTTTGTAACAACTAAACTGTCTTCCCAGTTTCACCTTTACCCTTTTGACTGACAAAAGTACAAATTAATATGCCGTCTTTATAACTGACAAATCTATTCATCTATCTATATTGTGTCCAGAGTAATATCTCCTGAAGGTAGTTTTGAACAATAATATAATAATAATATACTGCACCTAATAAACAATTATAATTTTGTACTAAAATTTTTTTAAATTATTTTCATATCAAACATTTAAATTATACTTTGTTCTACTAGATCCTAGTTCTTAGAAGGCCTCGTGGCAAAGCAACTGAATGTTCCTTAGAGAACAACTGTGTGTGGGATCATGGTCCGAGTTGTGTGTTTACTTGAATGAGTATTTACACTTGGGATTATCCCAGATTAGTATTTCTTTTGTGCGTGATGTGTATGTGTGTGTGGGGGGGGAGGCAAGGTGACATATTGACAGCCAGAAACACAGATGTCGACATAGACAGGCAGGACACAGTGATGCAGCTGGACACTAGTGACCACATCACTGACCTTATCACTGACATCATCACTCTTCACCTACCTCACTGTCGACGTATAACCACCAACTTAACCGCTGGCCTCAATATCAACCTCACCACCGACCTCATGTCTATTATCAGTTGCTTATATTAAATGCCAAATAATGCATTATGTAAGTGTGACCTGCTTAGTTCGAACTTAGCAGTACCACATTAAAGCTGGTTCCCAGGCACATTTGCCCATCACGAATCTGGTTCTTTTACATCCAGACATGATGTTTGTGAATAACCTGAGTAATGTGTGCAGTCTGTTTAATTAAAGAATACACACTTTTTGATTGCCTAAAGAAATGATTTTGGTTGTTACATCTTGCTGCTTGTGAAAGCAAATTGCCAGGCATTTAACACGAATCCGTTTAACCTGCCGATCGGTCACGAGACGACTATGAACCAAGAAACACATAACTTCTGTCCATTGACAGTGTGCCACAGCCTTTCCTAAACACTTTGTCATGATTGACAACTATCTCTGGCTAGATTAGGCTTTTAGCTGATGCGATGATGACATAAGCACTCGCATAAAAAATGGCAAATTTGTCATGGAAACAAACCAGCCATGAACTGAGTCATTTCCCGACTGATGTCCTATAACTATAATTTCGAACTGACAGGGACAAGGTTTGTCTATTAACGTCACCAAATCTAAATAAAAAATATGCACAAACGAATTACCATATCATAGTAAATACACTGGTTGGCTTTTTCATTAAATTAGTCTGAAATGTGAGGAGCAAAAAATTGCACTGACGGAGTACTTTTAAAGTAACTTATTATAAGTGTAAAAAATGCAATATTATAATAACAACTGTAGACTTAGTAATCACCACTTACTCTCTCTGTAAACTATAAGATGGCTAGCCACTAAAACCATGGTGGAACAAATTATGCCTCTACTGTATACAGGTGTCTATTAGTAACACATTCTTTAACCCCGAGGTGGCTAATGTGATCTGACATCCAACAGTGGTTTCTCGATCATTCAGAAGGGAATTACTTCAAGTGGACGAAGTCTATGATTGATTATGAGGCTACTGCACAGTAATTGCAACATGAGACTGAATACTTCCGAAATCACGTGTATGTTATACGGAATCAGTCTGCTGGAAGTAAACCACTGTGGCTCGTCTCTATACAGGAATATAGGTCACGATACACGACATGATGTCTCTTTCACTCAAGTTGTACGTAGGAAAAATAATCATGCAATGGGATATAATGATGGCATTCTCAGCACACCCATTTTATTTTTTTAATTATGGGAACTACAGGAAATATGAAGTAAAGAAGTAATCATATAGAAATATTTTATTAAAATGTAGGAACATGTACATGTGTTATTTCAAGTGGCACCATCGAATGACTCAAATTTATACAAATTGGCAACTGTATGTAACACCATTTCAAATTAATAAGTTAGATTACTAATTATAAAAGGGAAGTTTATGGCTGCTGGTATTACACTTAAGCTTAGATTTATATGTGTTATATGATGAAAATAAACTGGCCAAAACATCAAAAATTGTGTCTGTTTACGATGCAAATTGTGTTGGATGACAATCTAAGCATATATGTATAAATGAAAGTAAATTATGTTGGATGACAATCTAAGCATATATGTATAAATGAAAGTAAATTGTGTTGGATGACAATCTAAGCATATATGTATAAATGAAAGTAAATTATGTTGGATGACAATCTAAGCATATATGTATAAATGAAAGTAAATTGTGTTGGATGACAATCTAAGCATATATGTATAAATGAAAGTAAATTGTGTTGGATGACAATCTAAGCATATATGTATAAATGAAAGTAAATTGTGTTGGATGACAATCTAAGCATATATGTATAAATGAAAGTAAATTGTGTTGGATGACAATCTATGCATATATGTATAAATTAAAGTAAATTGTGTTGGATGACAATCTAAGCATATATGTATAAATTAAAGTAAATTGTGTTGGATGACAATCTAAGCATATATGTATAAATGAAAGTAAATTGTGTTGGATGACAATCTAAGCATATATGTATAAATGAAAGTAAATTGTGTTGGATGACAATCTATGCATATATGTATAAATGAAAGTAAATTGTGTTGGATGACAATCTAAGCATATATGTATAAATGAAAGTAAATTATGTTGGATGACAATCTAAGCATATATGTATAAATGAAAGTAAATTGTGTTGGATGACAATCTAAGCATATATGTATAAATGAAAGTAAATTGTGTTGGATGACAATCTAAGCATATATGTATAAATGAAAGTAAATTGTGTTGGATGACAATCTATGCATATATGTATAAATGAAAGTAAATTGTGTTGGATGACAATCTAAGCATATATGTATAAATGAAAGTAAATTGTGTTGGATGACAATCTAAGCATATATGTATAAATGAAAGTAAATTGTGTTGGATGACAATCTATGCATATATGTATAAATTAAAGTAAATTGTGTTGGATGACAATCTAAGCATATATGTATAAATTAAAGTAAATTGTGTTGGATGACAATCTAAGCATATATGTATAAATGAAAGTAAATTGTGTTGGATGACAATCTAAGCATATATGTATAAATGAAAGTAAATTGTGTTGGATGACAATCTAAGCATATATGTATAAATGAAAGTAAATTGTGTTGGATGACAATCTAAGCATATATGTATAAATGAAAGTAAATTATGTTGTGTCATCTGACTTATATTTTTGGATTTAAATAGACAATTATTTGCCTTTTTGAAAAATTTATAGTTTACATGGTGATATCTGCACACTAAACGTATAGAAATACAAGTTTAGAATGACATGCAATTATAAAAAATAGCTTGGCACTTCTTTTTAACAGGCACTGAAACAATTAAAGTATAGGATACTACCTAATTTGACCGCATTATCGCCCATGGGCGATTATGTCAAGCTATTCCATATGTGGGGGTGGGCGGTTATGCAGACATGGGCGCTTATGTAGATCTGCATTATCGCCCCCCCCATGTCAAAATTATCTAAACAATATAAACTTAAAGTGGGTGTATGAGATAACAAACATATCAAGTCATAGTTGAAATACGAAACATTGTCATTGACGGACGTCTGTTGAAAACAATGTTATTCTAAACAATCTTACAACGTATGATTAGCTTTGCGGATATTTGTATAACTCAAATTTTCACTTAGTTACAACGTTAAAGTTGACCTTTTTCCTCGGTCCTGGACCTATATCTATAACTTCGTCTAACGCACTAAAACATAGGCCCTGCTAAGTGGAACTTGGGACACTGGATGTTCGACTTATCCTGAGTGCACTCTAGCTGGGAGATGGCGTCGTAATGATACAAGTTTCATGAAACAATTTAAGTTTGGAATTGTCGTATGAATAATGAAGGATTGGTTCCCGCTTCGTGAAACCGTTTCCAACATCGCGGTCCAGGGCCAGTTCCACGAAATGTTCGTTTTGTAAAAAAAAGTTATAAAAATGCTCTCAATTAATTTGTAGTTTATACGTCAGGAGTTTGTAATGCTCGCTGTGAATACTAAATTTATTCTGAGTTAACGTTGTCTTCTTAAAAGTCCACATTTCAAGTTCCTTCGGCGATTTTGACCTTTGTTCACACGCTTCGCGAAACCAGGTCAGGCGTTGGTCATTTTATTTTCACCCTCCTTCTTGGAAAATGATCCTTCAACTCTGTTGCTATAAAGAGGTTTACGTTATTATGACATAAAGCCGACATCGGCAAACGTTTCTTTTATTTCTCGTCTAAATCAACCCGTCTATGCGTCACCGTTTGAGCACTAAATCAGCCAGGCGTTGTAAACATAGTTTGTGCAAAGTACAAACACTGCCTTCGTTGGTTACCGGCGCGTACGTGCAACGCTACTGTCGATGAATTGTTCCAATGTTGTGTTTAATGTTTACAATTGGACAATTGGTTATTATTACATGGTATGTTATGTGAATAAAGTTACTTCGTATAAAAAGACAAACTTTACAGTGGTCAGTTTGAGAGCTATTCAATCAGAATCAATGCCTGCCGACTGAAGCGCCAACCAGCGACAGACGACGTGAAGTCTGAAGAATATTCAACAACTTTCTGGCCATTTTGTGGCCTATCTGCATGTTTTATTACATGATACATTATGTGGAAAGAGTTACGGTGTATAATAAAGTAGAAAAACTGGACAGTTATTTAAAATGCAATGCCTACTGGCCGAAGCTTTAATAAGTGCCAAACAAGCAACAGAAACATTGCAGCAGTCCAGGTTAAGTCTGAAGAATATTCAACAGCTTTCTCCCCATTTTGTTGTATTTCTGAATTTTGTATTGTCTATATTTTGATAACAAATGTATTTATGTATGTGGCTGAGATGGAGGGGTGGGCAGTAACGCGAGCAGGTGGGCGGTTAACCAAAATTTCCATGAAATAGGGGGTGGGCGATAATGCGGGTTTGGGCGGTAACGTGGTCAAATACGGTAACAAAGATACAGGCACAGGAAATGAACATACCTTTGGCGCCCATCGCTTCAGACGATGAGTAGCCAATCTTGAGCAGCGCTATGCGAACTATGTCGCTGAAGAGTGCCGAACTTGGTAGAATTGCGTATGTGTCGAGTTCGACGTTCGACTCAGTGCCATGCTTGCCACCAGAGGGACTCGCAGTCTGCTCCACGATACAGTGGATCGGCACGAACTTGGCTGTAATGAACAAGATGGAAACTATGGAAGATATTGTTCATGGCCCAAGATTCCATCAGACAACAAGAAATAAACTTACTTTGGAGCACTTGTTGAAACATGCGACATTTTGACCCGTCTACATCAGATCTTGTTTACGCACTCATGCTTCAACAGTTGCTCCCAAGTAAGTTTATTTCTTACTGTCTAAGATAGAAACTCTTTTGTAACAATCAGTCGAAATATATACAGATGTCATTGTGAGGAATTTAGAAATAAATATGGAAGCTGTTGGAAGATTAACCTTATAACTGTGTAATCTATCCTGAATGATTTTGTTAACATGATAACTGTACAAATAATTAGGTGCCCAAAGCAAAACAATTTTCAGAAATCTTTAGAGACGAGTGTATAGATTTATATAATAATTTACAGAGCATAGTAAAATGTTACAGAAAACTATAGAATACTCCAGGCTCCATAAAATTCCGCAGTACACAATATTCTACAGAAATCCATATGCAAAAATCTTATATGAAAAAAAGACATAGAATTAAATGTAATAGAATTGTATACATTTTGCTGACAGTGTTAACAAATCTGACATTTTTTAGATTTTCCCAAATTTACTCAATGGTGTACACAGGGGCAACAGTTGAGGTAACATGTCGACAATCTGACCAGGAAAACTGACCACAACTGGACAACTGTTGAGGGCCATATCAATAATCTGACCATGCAAACAGACCAGTACTGGACAACTGTTGAGGGACCATGTCCACAATCTGATCAGGATAACTGACCATAACTGACAACTGTTGACTGTGTCCAAAATCTGACCAGGAGAATTTACCACAACTGGACACCTGTCTACGTACCATGTCCACAATTTAACGAGGAGTACTGACCAGAACTGGACAACTACCCAGGGACCATGTCCACAATCTGACCAGAAAACTGGCCAGATCTGGACAACAGCTAGGGACTATGTCCACAATCTAACCACGACTAACCAGAATTGGAAAACTGTCCAGGGACTGTGTCCACAATACATGCCTCCCATAGGGCTGCAGTGTGCATAGGTGATAAATACGAGTGGTCCACAGCCAATCTGTTGACATCCGGCGACAACAAAGACATGTGGTGACGCAGGTAATTGTCATCCTCCAGTCAGCACAAACAACTAGCAACAGCCTGACCAGTGGTAATTGTCTGCGAGATGTCACTGAGCACGTGTGGTACACACAGTGACATGTGACTACGATGACATCTTGTAAGGAGAACATGTGTGGAATTAACCAAGTGACCATGAGGCTCGTGTTGTATTTTTATTAACAAGAGGTGATCAATGCAATACCTGCGATTAAATCTGGAGCGATACCTGATTCCCGTTCGCAACAGTCATATCGCACATTTGACATCCTTCGATTATTGCTGTGTGCTCAGTGCTATAGATTTCAAACTAATTTAATAAAAAACTCAGATTACATGTGTGTGTATATGGGTGCCCAATCCTACTATATATATGACAGTGGGGCAAAGATCAACTGATGGGAATCCATTCTACACGCGTAAACACCTAACATGCACGCACGCACGCACGCTGCGTTGATACAGCACACCATAAACGTGAACTACCAGATCACCAGATCCTCCCACCTTTCTCCCTGTCGACTGCTGTCATTGGAAGGCCGGCGGTTCCTGATGATGGAATCATCCACTGCGTACTCCCAGCCTCCGTACCATTTACGACACCATCACCCTAGCATCACTGTCCTACTGGTCATTGCGACAAGTATCCTCCACATCATGCTACATCCTGCTGTCATCACATCGTCACCACCAGGTATTCACAGACAGTCGCAAGCGCGACGAAGCCAACATCCATGGAGCTCACGCCGACGACGAATGATCATTGGATCAATTTGCGCGCACGTTATCACCACCGGTAAATCCCACCGTAAACTGGCCAATTATCTGCCGCTAAGTCTGCTGGCGGCAGTGACACCTGGTGTTGTCTCCACGACAACGCCGGTGACGGGTTCTAATCCAGGCCAGCCGTCGCTCGAAAGCCATGTAAGCTTAATTACATTTTCTGTGTCGTCCGGGCTTGACTTAAGAGGATTCTGCCCGGGGATTAATCTGCATTAGGGGCGGTGCAGATAAGGACAGGATAATCCCGGGCGACTGGTCTCTGTATCCGCTGTTTGATGACATGTGCTGATTAGGGGTGGGCTGGCAGGTGTGAACACACACAGGTACGCAAGGTATGGACGCAGGGCCGACGGAGCAATGAGATGGGTGTAAATTATTTACATGTTTCACCATGTTGTCAGACGCAAGGATTGAGATAACAAAGTACATGAGTAGAACTAAGTAGCATGGTTGTTTTATTGGCCTCATTCTTAGCTTTTGCTACACTGTGTCAAAGTACAAGCTGAAGGCAGGCCAGATGTAAGCATATTCCTAAATCAATCCGGTTGCATGGATCCATGCGTGCATATGTTTTATCATTGGCACCTTTGAGCAAATGTTTACCCAGAAGCAAATGTTTAATAATAATAATATTGTCAACCGCCCGTTCAAGAAAGTCAAATTTCCAAGCCACAAGCCATAACACTGATATAGTCTGTGCGATGTATTCCAAAGTTTTGAAAATCAAATTGCTCAGCAAAGCAGTTAGAAACGGCTCTACGGCTGCCGATTCCTATCACATGTTTGGCTATTGTACAACGTTTTAGCTCTCTTACTTTAGAGAGAGAAAGAACACTAGTATTTAGTGTGGCAATCAACACATCAAGTTACATATTACAGCAGGGAAGTAAATATTTCTCACAATGTCACACAGTGATCATGAGACAAACACATGACTGCTATCAGGAAGACAAAAAAAGAAGTCTGTCCCAGTACACACGTCTGAGTGTAACACTGTGTATATACAGTTTAGTTTGTTTTTTGTATGACCTCATGGTTTGTTTATCAGATGTTCCTTTTGTATTCATGCAACCAGACTCTAAAGGTGTGTTGTTGTTTCTCAAAAGACATCAGCAATGTACTGGATGCACTGTAAATGTATATTAAATATACAATGTTTGTTTCTCATTTATTAATATTTATATATATATTATACTATTCTTAATACTAGAATAAATAGTTAAAGTTATACTGCTTATCAAGTTGTGTTTAATAAGCTGAAAACAGCAATTGTGAAGTGTTAAAAATATAAAAATCATTCAATCTATAAATAGATAGATTGCAATTGGGCACTTATTTGTTTGAAGTTGGTTCGTTCCCAGACTCTTGGTCAAATTGGGACTAAGTACAGCTGATTCAGCCAACTTCCTGCTAATGATTAATTAATAATAACATAAGAGACAAGTTTCCTTCAACATACATGTGCATCTATGCTCACACAAACACCCATACTACAAAATCATAGTTAAATTACGTAACTGGCAGGTATGAAAGAGAATCCTGTCCCGAAATCTGCTGTGCAACATCTCCTGACATCTAGTGGTAAGATCCAGTGGATTCAGCAGCATAGAAAGAATTCGCGGACCGATATGGAAACTCGTGAATAAGAGCAAATATGCAGAGTTTGAAATATGAATGGAGATGTCTACATGATATATGTGAAGCCACAGCTACCAACTGACTGCGAATGTGACCAGGTTGTTAAAGAACGGCATCTCATTTTCAACTGGGCACGGATTCCAATGGATGACATTTTCATCGTTTCGGTTACAGCGTTTTGGTCTGAATGTGTCCAGTATGTGATAATATCAATAGTGCTGTAAATCTCTTTTAGATGTTGAAAGAAACTGTCCTTGATTGTAACTAATAAGATACAATGCTTGGATATAGATAATTCAACTATTTCATTGTTGATCGTCAGGATGAAACCGTTTCCAAATGTGTTTGATAAATGTCCCTATTTTGTCAAAATTATTATGTTAATGCAAGTATCTGGTGTAGTGCTTAACATTTTGGTAATGCAGGACATCTATCAGGTTTTGTGCTATCTTACGTCATCAGCCAAGCCTTCTGACATTCTATCTTGTCTGAAGAACTACACATGTAGCAAATGCTGTCACCTTTCTCAATGTCATACGTGTTTTTAAAACCACTTGTCAACATTTAACATTGCATGAACTTTGTTGACATTTCAAGGAACCCCAATTGATTTAATCTTGACATAAAAAAACATATAAACAGCGACATATATAGCAAATAGCACAGGAGAGGTAAATCAAATCAATAAACCAACCTTGGGCAAAACCAGATGTAACATTTTATATAGATATATAAATAATGATGATTATTTTTTGGTAATGTGAATTAGCCTAATAGTTAGCAATCAATATCTTAACAATTAATTTGACTAATATATATGAATATTTATTTATTACAATTATTTATTAATTATTTTATTATGGCTATATTGTGTTACATTGGTTTTAAAAAGATAATTATAACTAGTATTTAGCATACGTGGGTAAGTATTTTAATACATTTGTTTATTTAAGTATCCTAAATCTAAAAGTTAATATGTTGTGAATGAACAATTTGGGATCAGATGCTATATAAAATATGTAATAATATTATTATGATATAAAGTATATAATATTTGACACCCATGTGTACGTCAAGGGGGACTTTTATTAGACCTATTTGTAGGAAGCAGGAACAATTAAGTTCTTGCAACAACTGATTGCAGTCCAACTTCAATCACAGGTCACATTCCGGCAGGGATTAAAACATTAACATAATCCCCTGCACTATCCAACTGGCAGATTATCCGGCTTTCATTCGTGTGCACTTTGTTCTGATGCAACCATTCCTCTATCTTCCCCTCTTTGACCACGTCAGGCCCTCAAACTAATCCCCTTCATCTCCAGTCTTTATCTGCAAGATGGGCTGGATTAAAATCCCTCTATAATCTTTATCTTAATCCTTCTTGCAATCCTGGGAAGATTAGCACTGGCCAGTGGATCAGCATCGGATGTCACTGCATATAGATTAGCCGGGCGACTAATCCACTCAAACGGGAATAATGTGAGCAGAGTGGACCATTGGTGCTGGAGAGTGGACCATCAGTGCTAGAGACAGGATCATCAATGTCATAGTGAACAATTGGTGTCAGAGAATGGACCATCAGGGTCAGAGTGAACCATTGATAGGGTGGACCATCAGTACTACAATGGACCATCAGTGCCAAAGAGTGGACCATCAGTGCAACAGAGTAGATCATTGGTGCCTTAGTAGATCGTCAGTGCTACAATGGACAATCAGTGCTATGTGCAGAGACCATCAGTGCAAGAAAAGACCATTTCTAGAGTGGACCATTAGTGATGGTATGGACCATCAATGCAAGAATGGACAATCAGTGCTAAAAGGACCATCAGTCCAAGAGTACACCATCTATACACTAGAATGGACCATAAGTGTCAGAAAATGGACCATCATTACAGAGTGGACCACCATGCTACAGTACAGCTGCAAGACTCAATCTAGAACTCAACTCTACATACCCAGGACCACTCCTTCGCAGAGGCCCATGACAGAGACGAAAGAACAGGCATCACTTTTACGACTGCCTAATGCCTGTCAACAAAAGGTGCAATGGGCAGGGATTACGTTACAAAAACGAGGCAGGCCGGATTGCGAACAATGGCCACCAAGTGTCAATGACGGATCAGACATAGCATCACAGTGACTCATCTGGTCGCGTCAACAATGGCCATTGTGACGCGGACAGCAATCTCTCGTTTCCCAAGAACAACTAAGGTGTGCGAGAGACGTTTTTCTAAAGGCAATCTGAGATTGGACATGTCGGCTTAGAAAAGCAGAGCGGCTTTCATTTGAGATTCACTTCTGGGGTGTGGTTTAATGGAGGGCTGGGGTAGAGCTCAGTATCTAGCTCTGAGAGTACAACCGTGCACGCATACATGCACATTGTATAGTTCAGAACATGTAACCATTTATTAATTACAAACACTGCGCATACACGTTTTTCAACTATTTATTAATCACAAACATTTTGTTTTGATTTGTAACTTTGGTTACATATTTTTTTGTTGGATCATGTGTGATGCAACTGGAACTATTCAGACGGCTAAAAGTATAATTAAAGAATTAATGTAATTACCCCAACTTTTTTTTTGGATCATGTGTGATGCAACTGGAACTATTCAGACGGCTCAATGTATAATTAAAGAATTAATGTAATTACCCCAACTTTTTTGTGGGATCATGTGTAATGCAACTGGAACTATTCAGACGGCTAAATGTATAATTAAAGAATTAATGTAATTACCCCAACTTTTTTGTTGGATCATGTGTGATGCAAATGGAACTATTCAGACGGCTAAATGTATAATTAAAGAATTAATGTAATTACCCCAACTTTTTTGTGGGATCATGTGTAATGCAACTGGAACTATTCAGACGGCTAAATGTATAATTAAAGAATTAATGTAATTACCCCAACTTTGTTGTTGGATCATGTGTGATGCAACTGGAACTATTCAGATGGCTAAATGTATAATTAAAGAATTAATGTAATTACCCCAACTTTTTTGTGGGATCATGTGTAATGCAACTGGAACTATTCAGACGGCTAAATGTATAATTAAAGAATTAATGTAATTACCCCAACTTTTTTGTTGGATCATGTGTGATGCAACTGGAACTATTCAGACGGCTAAATGTATAATTAAAGAATTAATGTAATTACCCCAACTTTTTTGTGGGATCATGTGTAATGCAATTGGAACTATTCAGACGGCTAAATGCATAATTAAAGAATTAATGTAATTACCCCAACTTTTTTGTGGGATCATGTGTAATGCAACTAGAACTATTCAGACGGGTAAATGTATAATTAAAGAATTAATGTAATTACCCCAATTTTTTTGTTGGATCGTGTGATGCAACTGGAACTATTCAAACAGCTAAATGTATAATTAAAGAATTAATGTAATTACCCCAACTTTTTTGTGGGATCACGTGTAAGGCAACTGGAACTATTCAGACGGCTAAATGTATAATTAAAGAATTAATGTAATTACCCCAACTTTTTTGTGGGATCACGTGTAAGGCAACTGGAACTATTCAGACGGCTAAATGTATAATTAAAGAATTAATGTAATTACCCCAACTTTTTTGTTGGATCATGTGTAAGGCAACTGGAACTATTCAAACAGCTAAATGTATAATTAAAGAATTAATGTAATTACCCCAACTTTTTTGTGGGATCATGTGTAATGCAACTGGAACTATTCAGACGGCTAAATGTTTAATTAAAGAATTAATGTAATTACCCCAACTTTTTTGTTGGATCATGTGTGATGCAACTGGAACTATTCAGATGGCTAAATGTATAATTAAAGAATTAATGTAATTACCCCAACTTTTTTGTTGGATCATGTGTAAGGCAACTGGAACTATTCAAACAGCTAAATGTATAATTAAAGAATTAATGTAATTACCCCAACTTTTTTGTGGGATCATATGTGATACAACTGGAACTATTCAGACGGCTAAATGTATAATTAAAGAATTAATGTAATTACCCCATCTTTTTTGTGGGATCATGTGTAATGCAACTGGAACTATTCAGACAGCTAAATGTATAATTAAAGAATTAATGTAATTACCCCAACTTTTTTGTGGGATCACGTGTAAGGCAACTGGAACTATTCAGACGGCTAAATGTATAATTAAAGAATTAATGTAATTACCCCAACTTTTTTGTTGGATCACGTGTAAGGCAACTGGAACTATTCAAACAGCTAAATGTATAATTAAAGAATTAATGTAATTACTCCATCTTTTTTGTTGGATCATGTGTAATGCAACTGGAACTATTCAGATGGCTAAATGTATAATTAAAGAATTAATGTAATTACCCCATCTTTTTTGTGGGATCATGTGTAATGCAACTGGAACTATTCAGATGGCTAAATGTATAATTAAAGAATTAATGTAATTACCCCAACTTTTTTGTGGGATCATGTGTAATGCAACTAGAACTATTCAGACGGGTAAATGTATAATTAAAGAATTAATGTAATTACCCCAACTTTTTTGTTGGATCGTGTGATGCAAATGGAACTATTCAGACGGCTAAATGTATAATTAAAGAATTAATGTAATTACCCCAACTTTTTTGTGGGATCATGTGTAATGCAACTGGAACTATTCAAACGGCTAAATGCATAATTAAAGAATTAATGTAATTACCCCAACTTTTTTGTTGGATCATGTGTGATGCAACTGGAACTATTCAGACGGCTAAATGTATAATTAAAGAATTAATGTAATTACCCAAACTTTTTTGTGGGATCATGTGTAATGCAACTGGAACTATTCAGACGGCTAAATGTATAATTAAAGAATTAATGTAATTACCCCAACTTTTTTGTTGGATCATGTGTAAGGCAACTGGAACTATTCAAACAGCTAAATGTATAATTAAAGAATTAATGTAATTACCCCAACTTTTTTGTTGGATCATGTGTGATGCAACTGGAACTATTCAGATGGCTAAATGTATAATTAAAGAATTAATGTAATTACCCCAACTTTTTTATGGGATCATGTGTATTGCAACTGGAACTATTCAGACGGCTAAATGTATAATTAAAGAATTAATGTAATTACCCCATCTTTTTTGTTGGGTCATGTGTAATGCAATTGGAACTATTCAGATGGCTAAATGTATAATTAAAGA
This sequence comes from Paraescarpia echinospica, assembly GCA_020002185.1. Taxonomy (NCBI): domain Eukaryota; kingdom Metazoa; phylum Annelida; class Polychaeta; order Sabellida; family Siboglinidae; genus Paraescarpia; species Paraescarpia echinospica. Next base: position 40,467,191 of record CM034533.1, read on the forward strand.
ATTAATGTAATTACCCCAACGTTTTTGTTGGATCATGTGTGATGCAACTGGAACTATTCAAACAGCTAAATGTATAATTAAAGAATTAATGTAATTACCCCAACTTTTTTGTGGGATCACGTGTAAGGCAACTGGAACTATTCAGACGGCTAAATGTATAATTAAAGAATTAATGTAATTACCCCAACTTTTTTGTTGGATCATGTGTAAGGCAACTGGAACTATTCAAACAGCTAAATGTATAATTAAAGAATTAATGTAATTACTCCATCTTTTTTGTTGGATCATGTGTAATGCAACTGGAACTATTCAGATGGCTAAATGTATAATTAAAGAATTAATGTAATTACCCCATCTTTTTTGTGGGATCATGTGTAATGCAACTGGAACTATTCAGACGGCTAAATGTATAATTAAAGAATTAATGTAATTACCCCAACTTTTTTGTGGGATCATGTGTAATGCAACTAGAACTATTCAGACGGGTAAATGTATAATTAAAGAATTAATGTAATTACCCCAATTTTTTTGTTGGATCGTGTGATGCAACTGGAACTATTCAAACAGCTAAATGTATAATTAAAGAATTAATGTAATTACCCCAACTTTTTTGTGGGATCACGTGTAAGGCAACTGGAACTATTCAGACGGCTAAATGTATAATTAAAGAATTAATGTAATTACCCCAACTTTTTTGTTGGATCATGTGTAAGGCAACTGGAACTATTCAGACGGCTAAATGTATAATTAAAGAATTAATGTAATTACCCCAACTTTTTTGTGGGATCATGTGTGATGCAACTGGAACTATTCAGACGGCTAAATGTATAATTAAAGAATTAATGTAATTACCCCATCTTTTTTGTTGGGTCATGTGTAATGCAATTGGAACTATTCATATGGCTAAATGTATAATTAAAGAATTAATGTAATTACCCCAACTTTTTTGTTGGATCATGTGTGATGCAACTGGAACTATTCAAACAGCTAAATGTATAATTAAAGAATTAATGTAATTACCCCAACTTTTTTGTGGGATCATGTGTAATGCAACTGGAACTATTCAGACGGCTAAATGTATAATTAAAGAATTAATGTAATTACCCCAACTTTTTTGTTGGATCATGTGTGATGCAACTGGAACTATTCAGATGGCTAAATGTATAATTAAAGAATTAATGTAATTACCCCAACTTTTTTATGGGATCATGTGTAATGCAACTGGAACTATTCAGACGGCTAAATGTATAATTAAAGAATTAATGTAATTACCCCAACTTTTTTGTTGGATCATGTGTGATGCAACTGGAACTATTCAAACAGCTAAATGTATAAATAAAGAATTAATGTAATTACCCCAACTTTTTTGTGGGATCATGTGTGATACAACTGGAACTATTCAGACGGCTAAATGTATAATTAAAGAATTAATGTAATTACCCCAACTTTTTTGTGGGATCATGTGTGATGCAACTGGAACTATTCAGACGGCTAAATGTATAATTAAAGAATTAATGTAATTACCCCAACTTTTTTGTGGGATCATGTCTGATGCAACTGGAACTATTCAGATGGCTAAATGTATAATTAAAGAATTAATGTAATTACCCCAACTTTTTTGTGGGATCATGTCTGATGCAACTGGAACTATTCAGATGGCTAAATGTATAATTAAAGAATTAATGTAATTACCCCAACTTTTTTGTTGGATCATGTGTGATGCAACTGGAACTATTCAAATAGCTAAATGTATAATTAAAGAATTAATGTAATTACCCCAACTTTGTTGTGGGATTATGTGTAATGCAACTGGAACTATTCAGATGGCTAAGTGTATAATTAAAGAATTAATGTAATTACCTCAACTTTTTTGTTGGATCATGTGTGATGCAACTGGAACTATTCAAACAGCTAAATGTATAATTAAAGAATTAATGTAATTACCCCATCTTTTTTGTTGGATCATGTGTGATGCAACTGGAACTATTCAGACGGCTAAATGTATAATTAAAGAATTAATGTAATTACCCCAACTTTTTTTATGGGATCATGTTTAATGCAACTGGAACTATTCAGACGGCTAAATGTATAATTAAAGAATTAATGTAATTACCCCAACTTTTTTGTTGGATCATGTGTGATGCAACTGGAACTATTCAAACAGCTAAATGTATAATTAAAGAATTAATGTAATTACCCCAACTTTTTTGTGGGATCATGTGTGATACAACTGGAACTATTCAGACGGCTAAATGTATAATTAAAGAATTAATGTAATTACCCCAACTTTTTTGTGGGATCATGTGTGATGCAACTGGAACTATTCAGACGGCTAAATGTATAATTAAAGAATTAATGTAATTACCCCAACTTTTTTGTGGGATCATGTCTGATGCAACTGGAACTATTCAGATGGCTAAATGTATAATTAAAGAATTAATGTAATTACCCCAACTTTTTTGTGGGATCATGTCTGATGCAACTGGAACTATTCAGATGGCTAAATGTATAATTAAAGAATTAATGTAATTACCCCAACTTTTTTGTTGGATCATGTGTGATGCAACTGGAACTATTCAAATAGCTAAATGTATAATTAAAGAATTAATGTAATTACCCCAACTTTGTTGTGGGATTATGTGTAATGCAACTGGAACTATTCAGATGGCTAAGTGTATAATTAAAGAATTAATGTAATTACCTCAACTTTTTTGTTGGATCATGTGTGATGCAACTGGAACTATTCAAACAGCTAAATGTATAATTAAAGAATTAATGTAATTACCCCATCTTTTTTGTTGGGTCATGTGTAATGCAATTGGAACTATTCATATGGCTAAATGTATAATTAAAGAATTAATGTAATTACCCCAACTTTTTTGTTGGATCATGTGTGATGCAACTGGAACTATTCAAACAGCTAAATGTATAATTAAAGAATTAATGTAATTACCCCAACTTTTTTGTGGGATCACGTGTAAGGCAACTGGAACTATTCAGACGGCTAAATGTATAATTAAAGAATTAATGTAATTACCCCAACTTTTTTGTTGGATCATGTGTAAGGCAACTGGAACTATTCAAACAGCTAAATGTATAATTAAAGAATTAATGTAATTACTCCATCTTTTTTGTTGGATCATGTGTAATGCAACTGGAACTATTCAGATGGCTAAATGTATAATTAAAGAATTAATGTAATTACCCCATCTTTTTTGTGGGATCATGTGTAATGCAACTGGAACTATTCAGACGGCTAAATGTATAATTAAAGAATTAATGTAATTACCCCAACTTTTTTGTGGGATCATGTGTGATGCAACTGGAACTATTCAGACGGCTAAATGTATAATTAAAGAATTAATGTAATTACCCCAATTTTTTTGTGGGATCATGTGTAATGCAACTGGAACTATTCAGACGGCTAAATGTATAATTAAAGAATTAATGTAATTACCCCAACTTTTTTGTGGGATCATGTGTAATGCAACTACAACTATTCAGACGGGTAAATGTATAATTAAAGAATTAATGTAATTACCCCAATTTTTTTGTTGGATCGTGTGATGCAACTGGAACTATTCAAACAGCTAAATGTATAATTAAAGAATTAATGTAATTACCCCAACTTTTTTGTGGGATCACGTGTAAGGCAACTGGAACTATTCAGACGGCTAAATGTATAATTAAAGAATTAATGTAATTACCCCAACTTTTTTGTGGGATCACGTGTAAGGCAACTGGAACTATTCAGACGGCTAAATGTATAATTAAAGAATTAATGTAATTACCCCAACTTTTTTGTTGGATCATGTGTGATGCAACTGGAACTATTCAGACGGCTAAATGTATAATTAAAGAATTAATGTAATTACCCCATCTTTTTTGTTGGGTCATGTGTAATGCAATTGGAACTATTCATATGGCTAAATGTATAATTAAAGAATTAATGTAATTACCCCAACTTTTTTGTTGGATCATGTGTGATGCAACTGGAACTATTCAAACAGCTAAATGTATAATTAAAGAATTAATGTAATTACCCCAACTTTTTTGTGGGATCACGTGTAAGGCAACTGGAACTATTCAGACGGCTCAATGTATAATTAAAGAATTAATGTAATTACCCCAACTTTTTTGTTGGATCATGTGTAAGGCAACTAGAACTATTCAGATGGCTCAATGTATAATTAAAGAATTAATGTAATTACCCCATCTTTTTTGTTGGGTCATGTGTAATGCAATTGGAACTATTCAGATGGCTAAATGTATAATTAAAGAATTAATGTAATTACCCCAACGTTTTTGTTGGATCATGTGTGATGCAACTGGAACTATTCAAACAGCTAAATGTATAATTAAAGAATTAATGTAATTACCCCAACTTTTTTGTGGGATCACGTGTAAGGCAACTGGAACTATTCAGACGGCTAAATGTATAATTAAAGAATTAATGTAATTACCCCAACTTTTTTGTTGGATCATGTGTAAGGCAACTGGAACTATTCAAACAGCTAAATGTATAATTAAAGAATTAATGTAATTACTCCATCTTGTTTGTTG
>CM034533.1:40472753-40551520 GCA_020002185.1 Paraescarpia echinospica
TATAATTCATACAGTGTAATTAGTCTTATGATTTACCTGTATTGATTAGAAAAATCTAAATTGATATTTTATGTGAGGCTCTTATATAGTGCACACGCACACACTATATATTGATATAAATAAAATTAGAAATGTTTTAGATATCCTGAAAATTGTCCTAATCAACAGATGCAAATAAAAAAGTTACGCCATTTAAATACTCAATAACGAAAAGGTAAACATGAAACAAACTGCACAAACAGATGACAGATAACACTTGCGATACAGTTTAACAGGTCTACTTCGTTCACCCCAAGCACCCTCCCATCTGCCCATCCCGTGCAGCGCACAACGTTCAACGCGATCTTGCAAAGACCCACACCTGCCCGACTTAAAAAGATAGCATCTTTTTCATATTTAAATCATGTTAAATTGCACAGCCCGATTATGGTGCGATCGTTCTTGATCGGCCCTGGTCACACTTGAGCCCTTCGTGTTGCATGGCGACAAGGCGCGCAGATTAGACAACATAATGGCGGGTCTGTTTTCACTTCAAAAGGGGCGCATACTGGGGCGGAATGAGTGAGGTACGTGGGTTGCGTGTCAGGGGCACTTAGTTGTATTAACCCTACCGTGTTCCGACTGAAAGACTAGAGATCATTCACATCTAAGAGGAGCACATGTCCATGGCTACAAGCACAACATTTAACAACAGATTTAACCAGATATTTAACCGCAGATTTAACAAGATTGCCACTCGGAGCAAAAACCCAGAGTAGACAAGGAAACCTTTGGCTTTACAAAAGGTACCGGTTACCTCCATAACCCATCCTCCTAAATTTTTTGTTAAACATACTCAAGCTGTTAGTCTGTCTTCTAGTTCTTTTCTCTTTCTAAAGTGAGACAAATTACTTCTATCAATGTTTTTCATAATATCAATATTATTTTTATTAATTTTGACAAACACTTCTATTTAATTTCCTCTTAACCTCCTTGTCTCTATGGTTGTTAATCCACAACTAAAGTCTCTTCGTACTGCAATCATTTTAGCTGCTCTCCTCTGTATTCTTTCTAACTGTGAGATCTAACTAGTGCTTCATACACAACTATAATTAGGTGTTTCCTTACATGGCACATTTCTCTTAATTAACCTGTGGTTCTTGCGATCCTCAAAACCACTGCATGAGAAGAAGCTGAAATTGTAAATATGAAGGTTAACCATCGAGAGAAATGAACCATCGCCACTGGGTTGTATGCAAATTCACACTTCAGTGATATAGCTGATTAATGACTCGATGAGTATCACTCCCCTTGGAGTCTGGCACCTTTGAAAGAGTTCTTCATCTAAGGCAAAGATCAACCAATTCAACTGTTACTGTTCGATTTCATTCAGAGAAGGCATGAGACACTGTTTATTGTTTATGGACAAAATGATAGCAAACATAGAGCCACATAACCAACAATCCACTGCATACAAATTGAAGTTTTCTTATTTAATTGTTTTTATTTGTATTTATCTATCTATCTGTCTACCTTGGAATGTATGTATTTGTCAATTTGAAGTATTTACATATATCAAACAATGATTTCAAATAGTTTACATCATTTTTAGATTTTATGGAACAAAAAATTATATGTATCATGAACAAATAGGATATTATTTACACAACACAATATCGTGTTCAGTATACTGACAGGTAACATGTGGAAGATTATGAATTAAGTTTATGGCTTGATCTACTTCCAGCAATGATGTCCATACATTCTATAAAAGGTAGAAGATTATGAAATAAGTTTGTGGTTAGATCTACTTCTAGTGATAATGTCCACATATGGCATAAGAGTTCTTTACAAACATACAGTAACTATTGAGTAAAACTAATTCTTAAGAAAATGTGTGTAATTTATGCGCAGAACTTGTCAAGTGGAACTAGGGGCTAGAAGAAGACCACCAGTTGATTAACTAGGGAAGCAATCAGGGGATTCATCCCTGTCTGTGCCACTCTCCCAGTTGAGGTGTGACAACCTTTCTCCCTAGCCCAGAGAGCTAGATTGGGCCCAGTAATGACCTGTATTAAACTACTCCCTGACTATCACCCATGAAACAAGGAGCATGTTTACCCAAGAGACTAGACTGGCTGCTTCCACAACTCACCACTTCTGATGTCACCAAACAACAATGACACAATCAAGATTAGAATTGTAATCAACAGCTCTAGAGGGTTCCACCATCCGGCGGTCATGCTCCACCGACTTGCATTAATTACCAGCTGATAATTAGGCTAATTAAAGGGTGAAGGAAGGAAGGGAACTTTGCAAGGAACGCCCATGGATGGATGTATAAATTGTATATTGATCAACAGGTATGGCGCTCGTAGGCCATTAACTATAGAGGGTGCATACTGATCTACACTAGTATCACCACTACATCTACATAACGTGTATTCTTAGTGGTCCTCACACCTCTAATGGACATTAACCCAGCACTTTCTTTGTAGTGGTCATTTCTCTTATGTGCAAGTGGTGATAATCACACACTACACGCATACATCATTTAATGATATACTTATGTGTGATCAGACCTTAGGTATGCAGTGTTGCATTGAACAATAAATTATTAATCGCACAAGTCTGCAGTTTCAAGAAGCGTAAATACTTGTATCCTACGTAAAGCAAATCCAATATGTAGGGTAAGAGTGCTTGTGCTCACACTGTAAACAGCCATTTTTAATATTTAAACAAACTGCTATTTGAACTATGTATGTTTCCGACAGGGAAGCTCAGTACTGGAGTTTGTTTTATTTATCCAAATAAAGAATTAAAACCTTATTGTGTTTATTTTTATATCTGTCAACAACAATTCATTATTCGGAATAGATACTTCTTGTGAATTACCACCATCATCCTAGTATCAAAGTAATGTTATATGGTTTAAGTTTCACTACATATGACTCATCAATAGAGAACTGCCTGTATTTAGTTACACCTCAAATTATACTTAACGGATGATTCACTGATACAGTGTGCAGCTGAACATATTAAAACAAATTCCTTCTGTGCAAACCTGGCTTTCCACTTAATTTACCTCTTTTGATAATTGTAATGCAATTTAGTTGTACTTAACCATTGACAACTGATATAAATAAAGGTGACTCAGCCTGTATGACATTGTGTCTGTTGGGAAGAACATGGAAATAATTTCTTCTTAAAAGTTTTAGCCACGCTTTTTCCCTCAAACACATTTATGACAACATGAATCAGCAAAATATCTTTGTGTTAGTCATGTCTTAAAACATAACTCTGTCTAAGTGCTTGATGGCAGACAAAGGCAGCACATTTACATTTGTCTGCGGACAACTTCCAAGGTATGTTTACAAGATAATGCACTTCATATCGAGAGTTAGGGGGACAGATAAAAATGACTGCATGTCTAAGTACATAAGTTATAGCACAGTGATTCATACATATTTATCATAAAACACAATTGTTTGCTGCCAGCCTGCCCACCTAAGCTCACCCACCCGAATGTCTATCAAACTAACTGCAGCAGTAATGTTAGCAGTAACACAGTAACAGTGGCAGTAACGGTGGCAGCAGTATCAGCAGTGACAGTGATAGTAACAGTGGTAGTAACAGTGATAGTAACAGTAGTAGTAACACTAGCAATAACAGTGACAGTAATGGTGGCAGTAACACAGTAAAAGTGGCAGTAACGGTGGCAGCAACGGAGGCAGTAGCATCAGCAGTAACAGTGATAATAACAGTGGTAGTAACAGTGGCAGTAACAGCGGCAGTAACAGTGGCAGTAACAGTGGCAGTAACAATGACAGTAACAATGACAGTAACGGTGGCAGTAACAGTGACAATAACAGTGGCAGTGACAGTAACAGTGACGGTAACAATGACAGTAACAGCGGCAGTAACGGCAACAGTAATGGTGACAGTAACAGTGGCAGTAATGGTGGCAATAACAGTGACAGTAACGGTGCCAGTTACAGTGACAGTAATGGTGACAGTAATGGTGGTGCTAACAGTAGCAGTAATGGCAGCAGTAACAGCAGCAGTAATAACATATGTAACAATAGCTGTAACAAAAACAGTAACAGCAGCAGTAACAACTGCAGTAATAGCAACAGTAATTGCAGTAGTATCGACAGATGTAATAGTAGCAGTAACAGCAACAGAAACAGCAGCAGTAACAGCAGCAGCAGTAATGGCAATAGTAACAGCAACAGTAATGACTACAGTAACAGCAGTAGTTCTGCAATGACTGCAGCATAAAAAGCACTAGCTTTAGCATTTATAATAACGACAACAAATAAATTCCTTACAGGAAACATAAATGGATGAGAAGAAACAACATTGACAGTCTCGGGTTTGTTCTGGCTCACATTCCGTGAGTCAGCTCAGCTCAACTTTAAAATTGCATTCATCCATTAAATGTAATGTCTTAAGTGCCCCACCCCTCTGGCCAGCTCGCTACAGAATGGGGCAGAATAAAACGACCATTGTGCCCAGGTAAGATTAAGTAGCTTCGCTTTGTGACAAGAAACAGGTACAACCACCACTAAGGGATTTCATCAAAACTCCTCTAAAACAAACACTCAAGGTAGATCTACTGTTTGGTAGTACCAAGTGTGTGTGTGTGTGTGTGTGTGTGTGTGTGTGTGTGTGTGTGTGTGTGTGTGTGTGTGTGTGTGTGTGTGTGTGTGTGTGTGTGTGTGTGTGTGTGTGTATGTGTGTGTGTGTATCTAATATGTTAACATTGCAATATGTTATTATAATAATAAAGATAATAATAAAACATTATTACATGGGGCAATATTATATTTTTTTTAAATTTAGATGGATGGGTGGATGTAAGATAATTTGTCTGCCAACCGAACTGCCTATACCGGCCCCTATAATAAGGTGGCATACCCTCTGCTACAAAGAAATATTCACCCCACTGGCTGCAGTGACACCCCATCCATTTCACCCCCGCACAGGGTGGTTACATATACTTTCAACTTGAGGTGGAAATATTTTAAGTTATTAGCCTGCTGACTAGAAGTGGAGGCTCGTTACAATTAATTATATTTTACTACCGATTCCCTTCCTTTAATTAATCAAATGTGCAGCATAAATACAAAACAAAAGAATTGACATAACAAATAAACTTTACTGTATTTGTTATTCATACAGTGCTTGGTTCAGTAACTTTCACTTTCGTGATCTGTTTCACCTATTTATCATTTTACATTTATTCAGACACCTTTTTTATACTGTTCATACATAATATACATGTACATATATATACATATAAGGTTATGAATGTTATCCTATTTAATCATATCTATTTTAACACTTATTGCAACCTACATTAAATGTGCTGTATAAAATACATTTTATTATTATCACATTTATTATTAAATAGAACTGTAAAACAAAGAGAAGCAAACTGGAAATGTATCCATTGACCTTTGTAACACAGACACTCACAATTACACACACACACATTGCCAAGAGCCATTTAGAACAATCATCCTAAAGCCATGATGCGCTCACATAAATTACGAGTTACGACCGTTGACTGTAGCAATGCCAAGCAGGAGACGGCGAATCGCCGAAAGCAAAAAGGGAAATGGATCATAAAGTGGCCACAACGAGCCGTGTACGCCAGTCAGAAACAACGAACAAACGTGTCGTCGTAATCTGTAGGTGTGGGTGTGGGACGGTCACGGTGACAGCGTGTACAGACCAGGTGTCACGCATGGTATTTATCTGTGTCACATGTTACATACGGTACATGGAGTAAATACCAACATCCAAAATGCCAACGTTGAAATGCCAACACCAAAATGCCAGTCGAAAGTTAACTAGTTTTCTAGACAATTAACTCGTTTTATATGTAAAGGTCACTTAAAAGGTCATTTGTTGTATAGTCCTCAAGACTGCTCAAAGCGCTTTACACTTTACTCCCTGGCAGACCTGTTCAATCGGACACCATCTCGACTTCTCTGGGAAGCATTCAGCCATGCTGCAATTAATGCGCAAACACTATACGTACACAAATATCCACCACTGTCTATAGCCAGATACTCATTTATACAGCTGAGTGAACTGAAGCAATGTAGAGAAAACAAACTTGCCTAAGGTCTGAAGCTCTTACTGCGATACTGCATTCCACTGAGCCACTAAGGATTTCATCAAAACTCCTCTAAAAACAAACACTCAAGGTGGATCTACTATTTTATAGTATCAAGTGTGGGTGTATATATATATATATCTCTCTAATATGTTAACATTGCAATAGGTTATTATTAATAATAAAAATAATAATAAAACATGATTACATGGGGTATTATTGTTTTTGAACAATTTAGATGGATGGGTGGATGTTAGATAATTTGTTTGCCTACTGAACTACCTACGTAGCCACCCGTAATGAATAAAATGGCATACCCTCTGCTACAAAGTAGTATTCACCCCACTGGCTGCGATGACACCCCATCCATTTTACCCCAGGTCAGATGTTAACAGGTCAGACAGGAGTAACTCTCGGAATGACATATGACACACATAAGTAACACATCGTCTTTGGAAGACATGTTGTTTATATATATATAACAGAATACAACAGAAGGAAGGTGGGGAATTATGAGACCAGAATGAAGAAACAGAAGAAAATGAATGTAAATGGGAGCAGACTGGGGTGGACGGGACATGTACAGAGAATGAGTGGGCAAACACTGACAAAGTAAGCATGAGAAACAGAAGAGGGTGGTAGAAGAAGAGGGTGGTAGAAGGAGAAGAGGGTGGTAGAAGGAGAAGAGGGCGGTAGAAGGAGAAGAGGGTGTAGATGGAGAAGAGAGTGTAGAAGGAAAAGAGGGAGGTAGAAGGTGAAGAGGGTGGTAGAAGGAGAAGAGGGAGGTAGGAGAAGAGGGTGTGGAAGGAGAAGAAGGTGGTAGAAGGAGAACAGGGTGTAGAAGGAGAAGAGGGTGGTAGAAGGAGAAGCGGGATGTAGAAGAAGAGGGTGATACGAGACGAGGGTGATAGAAGGAGAAGTGGGAGGTAGAAGAAGAGGGTGGTAGAAGGAGAAGAGGGTGATAGAAGGAGAAGAGGCTGGTAGTAGGAGAAGAGGGAGGTAGAAGGAGAAGAGGGATGTAGAAGAGGGTGTCGAAGGAGAAGAGGGTGGTAAAAGGCAAAGAGGGAGGTAGGTGAAGAGGGTGGTAGAAGAAGAGGGATATAGATGGAGAAGAGGGTGCTAGAAGGAGAAGAGGGAGGTAGAAGAGGGTGTCAAAGGAGAAGAGGGTGGTGGGAGAAGAGGGTGTAGAAAGGAGAAGAGAGCAGTAGAAGGAGAAGAGGGAGGTAGAAGGAGAAGAGGGAGGTAGAAGGAGAAGAGGGAGGTAGAGGGAGGTAGGAGAAGATGGTGGTAGAAGGAGAAGATGGTGTAGAAGGAGAAGAGGGTGGTAGAAGGAGAAGGAGGTAGCAGGAGAAGAGGAAGGTAGAAGAAGAGGGTGTCGAAGGAGAAGAGGGTAATAAAAGGAGAAGAGGGTGTAGAAGGTGAAGAGGATGGTAGAAGAAGAGGGATATAGAAGGAGAAGAGGGTGGTAGAAGAGGGAGGTAGCCGGAGAAGAGGTAGGTAGAAGTAGAGGGTGTCGAAGGAAAAGATGGTGGTAGAAGGAGAAGAGGGTGGTAGAAGAAGAGGGTGGTAGAAGAGAAAGAGATAGGTAGATGGAGAAGATGGTAGAAGGAGAAGAGGGTGGTAGAAGGAGAAGAGGGTGATAAAAGAGAAGGGGGAGGTAGAAGGAGAAGAGTGTGTAGAAGGAGAAGAGGGTGGAAAAAGGAGAAGAGGGTGATAAAAGAGAAAAACAGAAGGGAGGTAACAGGAGAAGAGGGTGGTAGAAGAAGAAGAGGGTGGTAGAAGGAGAAGAGGGTGGAAAATGAGAAGAGGGTGGTAACAGGAGAAGAAGGTGGTAAAAGAGAAGGGGGAGGTAGAAGGAGAAGAGGGTGTAGAAGGAGAAGAGGGTGGTAGAAGGTGAAGAGGGTGTTAGGAGAAGAGGGTGGTAGAAGGAGAAGAGGGTGTTAGAAGGAGAAGAGGGAGGTAGACGGAGAAGAGGAAGGTAGAAGGAGAAGAGAGTGGTAGAAGGAGAAGAGGGAGGTAGCAGGAGAGGGTTGTGATAGATGGAGATGATTCATTGGGAGGGAGAAACAGACCAACTGATGTGTCCCCTCACCCTTCAAGGGATCAAGTGGGTAACACTTTGTGTGTGCTTGCATGCAGTCATGCTTGTGGTGTGTGCATGTGCGTGTGTTTGTGTGTGTGTGTGCATACGTGCGTGTGTGTTTGTGCATATATGTGGTGTGTGTGTCAGCTTGTGTGTATATTTGTGTGTGGTGTGTGCATGTGTGCGTGTGTGCGTGTGTGCGTGTGTGCGTGTGTGCGTGTGTGCGTGTATGTGTGTGTATGTGTGTTGTGTCTGGTGTGTGCACACCTGCAAGCATATACATACACACACACACTGTATTTAAATGGGTGCATGTACATGTCACCCAAACACTCACGCACATAGGCACATACATCCTTACATTAAATCAAACAACATAAGGACAAAATTATCCAGGAGAAGAAGCAAAGTACATTATTCACATTCACCTGCACGCACACACTCAGACATGCACGCACACAAACATCCATAAAAACAGCCCAGAAACAGCCGGATTGCAAGCAACAGATGGTCAAGAGTTGTAAAGCCCCACACCGCCATCGATTAGCATGTTTCTACCCTGGAGGCGACAAACAGCGTACGTAACCACGACGACTGCCGTCTCCGCTGTAGGTCGCAGCATTCCAAGACAGTTGTCACATGAGCTTTGTGAGAGAAAAGATTCCGTCTATTGTGTGCATTCTATGGCTTAAAATGGTTTAATCACTGCAGTGTGGTCTTAGGCTAAATGACACTCATCTATTATCCATCTGCCAGCACCTGTACCGAAGGGATACAGTGACAGTAGAGAGGGAGATCACATCTTGTTAAAAACTAGGCTAAATCTTGATTCTGGGGGAGGGGTGTCATACCCCAGTGTAGTTCACCCAGCATCCTCACTCTTCCAAAGTCGAATTGTGCAGTGAGGAATATATCCTACATGAACATTTACTGATATTATCTGGAGGGGGTAAATATAGAAAAATGAATTACACAAACTTTCATTAGGCATTTTAATCATGCTTTTCTGGGATGTAGGGGGTCATTTTGTGAAATGAAAAAACACCACCTAACATTAAAGATATTAATTTTTATTCAAGATACAACTATAAGACTTCTACACTGTTGATTAGATAGCTATATAACACACAATAATGATTAGAATCTCTAGTAGAGATAACAGCCTTAATGACTAGATACATGTTTAGAAATGGTTCAGTTTTTTATTTTACCATTATTTTACAATTACCTTATCATTACCCTGATGCAATGCATTCCATAAATGTGATATTAGTTCAGTTAAAATATGCCTGCATTTATATAGTGAAATGACCAGGATGTTTGGCAGCCATTTGATGTGAGAAGATGGAAAGTGCTGCATTTTCTAACGTTGTCGTAATTTTAAAGTTTTTCTGATGGGAGTGTCATAACTTGATATCTTCTTTACTGTTACTGTAGTTGTATGAAAAAATAAATTGACAGTTTTTACTGCATTCAGGTATGGCAACCATCAATGACATCTACTACAATACTGTTACTGTAGTTGTATAAAACAATACATTGACAGTTTTTACTGCATTCAAGTATGGCAACCATCAATGACATCTACTACAATACTGTTACTGTAGTTGTATGAAAAAATACATTGAGTTTTTACTGCATTCAAGTATGGCAACCATCAATGACATCTACTACAATACTGTTACTGTAGTTGTATGAAACAATACATTGACAGTTTTTACTGCATTCAAGTATGGCAACCATCAATGACATCTACTACAATATTGTTACTGTAGTTGTATGAAAAAATACATTGACAGTTTTTACTACATTCAGGTATGGCAACCATCAATGACATCTACTACAATACTGTTACTGTAGTTGTATGAAAAAATACATTGACAGTTTTTACTATATTCAGATATGGCAACCATCAATGACATCTACCACAATACTGTTACTGTAGTTGTATGAAAAAGTACATTGACAGTTTTTACTACATTCAGGTATGGCAACCATCAATGACATCTACTACAATATTGTTACTGTAGTTGTATGAAAAAGTACATTGACAGTTTTTACTACATTCAGGTATGGCAACCATCAATGACATCTACTACAATACTGTTACTGTAGTTGTATGAAAAAATACATTGACAGTTTTTACTATATTCAGATATGGCAACCATCAATGACATCTACTACAATACTGTTACTGTAGTTGTATGAACAAATACATTGACAGTTTTTACTATATTCAGATATGGCAACCATCAATGACATCTACTACAATATTGTTACTGTAGTTGTATGAAAAAATACATTGACAGTTTTTACTATATTCAGATATGGCAACCATCAATGACATCTACTACAATATTGTTACTGTAGTTGTATGAAAAAATACATTGAAAGTTTTTACTATATTCAGGTATGGCAACCATCAATGACATCTACTACAATACTGTTACTGTAGTTGTATGAACAAATACATTGACAGTTTTTACTATATTCAGATATGGCAACCATCAATGACATCTACTACAATAGTGTTACTGTAGTTGTATGAAAAAATACATTGACAGTTTTTACTATATTCAGATATGGCAACCATCAATGACATCTACTACAATATTGTTACTGTAGTTGTATGAAAAAATACATTGAAAGTTTTTACTATATTCAGGTATGGCAACCATCAATGACATCTACTACAATACTATTACTGTAGTTGTATGAAACAATACATTGACAGTTTTTACTATATTCAGGTATGGCAACCATCAACGACATCTACTACAACACTGTTACTGTAGTTGTATGAACAAATACATTGACAGTTTTTACTATATTCAGATATGGCAACCATCAATGACATCTACTACAATACTGTTACTGTAGTTGTATGAAACAATACATTGACAGTTTTTACTATATTCAGGTATGGCAACCATCAATGACATCTACTACAATACTGTTACTGTAGTTGTATGAACAAATACATTGACAGTTTTTACTATATTCAGATATGGCAACCATCAATGACATCTACTACAATATTGTTACTGTAGTTGTATGAACAAATACATTGACAGTTTTTACTATATTCAGATATGGCAACCATCAATGACATCTACTACAATATTGTTACTGTAGTTGTATGAAAAAATACATTGACAGTTTTTACTATATTCAGATATGGCAACCATCAATGACATCTACTACAATATTGTTACTGTAGTTGTATGAAAAAATACATTGAAAGTTTTTACTACATTCAGGTATGGCAACCATCAATGACATCTACTACAATACTGTTACTGTAGTTGTATGAAACAATACATTGACAGTTTTTACTATATTCAGGTATGGCAACCATCAATGACATCTACTACAATACTGTTACTGTAGTTGTATGAACAAATACATTGACAGTTTTTACTATATTCAGATATGGCAACCATCAATGACATCTACTACAATACTGTTACTGTAGTTGTATGAACAAATACATTGACAGTTTTTACTATATTCAGGTATGGCAACCATCAATGACATCTACTACAATACTGTTACTGTAGTTGTATGAACAAATACATTGACAGTTTTTACTATATTCAGATATGGCAACCATCAATGACATCTACTACAATATTGTTACTGTAGTTGTATGAACAAATACATTGACAGTTTTTACTATATTCAGATATGGCAACCATCAATGACATCTACTACAATATTGTTACTGTAGTTGTATGAAAAAATACATTGACAGTTTTTACTATATTCAGATATGGCAACCATCAATGACATCTACTACAATATTGTTACTGTAGTTGTATGAAAAAATACATTGAAAGTTTTTACTACATTCAGGTATGGCAACCATCAATGACATCTACTACAATACTGTTACTGTAGTTGTATGAACAAATACATTGACAGTTTTTACTATATTCAGATATGGCAACCATCAATGACATCTACTACAATATTGTTACTGTAGTTGTATGAACAAATACATTGACAGTTTTTACTGCATTCAGGTATGGCAACCATCAATGACATCTACTACAATATTGTTACTGTAGTTGTATGAAAAAATACATTGACAGTTTTTACTGCATTCAGGTATGGCAACCATCAATGACATCTACTACAATACTGTTACTGTAGTTGTATGAAACAATACATTGACAGTTTTTACTGCATTCAGGTATGGCAACCATCAATGACATCTACTACAATACTGTTACTGTAGTTGTATGAAAAAATACATTGACAGTTTTTACTATATTCAGATATGGCAACCATCAAGGACATCTACCACAATACTGTTACTGTAGTTGTATAAAAAATACATTGACAGTTTTTACTATATTCAGATATGGCAACCATCAATGACATCTACTACAATACTGTCACTGTAGTTGTATGAAAAAATACATTGACAGTTTTTACTATATTCAGATATGGCAACCATCAATGACATCTACTACAATACTGTTACTGTAGTTGTATGAAAAAATACATTGACAGTTTTTACTATATTCAGATATGGCAACCATCAATGACATCTACTACAATACTGTTACTGTGGTTGTATGAAACAATACATTGACAGTTTTTACTATATTCAGGTATGGCAACCATCAATGACATCTACTACAATACTGTTACTGTAGTTGTATGAAAAAATACATTGACAGTTTTTACTATATTCAGGTATGGCAACCATCAATGACATCTACTACAATACTGTTACTGTAGTTGTATGAACAAATACATTGACAGTTTTTACTATATTCAGATATGGCAACCATCAATGACATCTACTACAATACTGTTACTGTAGTTGTATGAAAAAATACATTGACAATTTTTACTATATTCAGATATGGCAACCATCAATGACATCTACTACAATACTGTTACTGTAGTTGTATGAAACAATACATTGACAGTTTTTACTATATTCAAGTATGGCAACCATCAATGACATCTACTACAATACTGTTACTGTAGTTGTATGAACAAATACATTGACAGTTTTTACTATATTCAGATATGGCAACCATCAATGACATCTACTACAATATTGTTACTGTAGTTGTATGAAAAAATACATTGACAGTTTTTACTATATTCAGATATGGCAACCATCAATGACATCTACTACAATATTGTTACTGTAGTTGTATGAAAAAATACATTGAAAGTTTTTACTACATTCAGGTATGGCAACCATCAATGACATCTACTACAATACTGTTACTGTAGTTGTATGAAAAAATACATTGACAGTTTTTACTATATTCAGATATGGCAACCATCAATGACATCTACTACAATACTATTACTGTAGTTGTATGAAAAAATACATTGACAGTTTTTACTATATTCAGATATGGCAACCATCAATGACATCTACTACAATATTGTTACTGTAGTTGTATGAAAAAATACATTGACAGTTTTTACTATATTCAGGTATGGCAACCATCAATGACATCTACTACAATATTGTTACTGTAGTTGTATGAAAAAATACATTGACAGTTTTTACTGCATTCAGGTATGGCAACCATCAATGACATCTACTACAATATTGTTACTGTAGTTGTATGAAAAAATACATTGACAGTTTTTACTGCATTCAGATATGGCAACCATCAATGACATCTACCACAATACTGTTACTGTAGTTGTATGAAAAAATACATTGACAGTTTTTACTATATTCAGATATGGCAACCATCAAGGACATCTACTACAATACTGTCACTGTAGTTGTATGAAAAAATACATTGACAGTTTTTACTGCATTCAGGTATGGCAACCATCAATGACATCTACTACAATACTATTACTGTAGTTGTATGAAAAAATACATTGACAGTTTTTACTATATTCAGATATGGCAACCATCAATGACATCTACTACAATACTGTCACTGTAGTTGTATGAAAAAATACATTGACAGTTTTTACTGCATTCAGGTATGGCAACCATCAATGACATCTACTACAATACTGTTACTGTAGTTGTATGAACAAATACATTGACAGTTTTTACTGCATTCAGATATGGCAACCATCAACGACATCTACTACAATACTGTTACTGTAGTTGTATGAAAAAATACATTGACAGTTTGTACTATATTCAGGTATGGCAAACATCAATGACATCTACTACAATACTGTTACTGTAGTTGTATGAAAAAATACATTGACAGTTTTTACTGCATTCAGGTATGGCAACCATCAATGACATCTACCACAATACTGTTACTGTAGTTGTATGAAATAATACATTGACAGTTTTTACTATATTCAGATATGGCAACCATCAAGGACATCTACCACAATACTGTTACTGTAGTTGTATAAAAAATACATTGACAGTTTTTACTATATTCAGATATGGCAACCATCAATGACATCTACTACAATACTGTCACTGTAGTTGTATGAAAAAATACATTGACAGTTTTTACTGCATTCAGGTATGGCAACCATCAATGACATCTACTACAATACTATTACTGTAGTTGTATGAAAAAATACATTGACAGTTTTTACTATATTCAGATATGGCAACCATCAATGACATCTACTACAATACTGTCACTGTAGTTGTATGAAAAAATACATTGACAGTTTTTACTGCATTCAGGTATGGCAACCATCAATGACATCTACTACAATACTGTTACTGTAGTTGTATGAACAAATACATTGACAGTTTTTACTGCATTCAGATATGGCAACCATCAACGACATCTACTACAATACTGTTACTGTAGTTGTATGAAACAATACATTGACAGTTTTTACTATATTCAAATATGGCAACCATCAATGACATCTACTACAATACTGTTACTGTAGTTGTATGACAAAATACATTGATAGTTTTTACTATATTCAGATATGGCAACCATCAATGACATCTACTACAACACTGTTACTGTAGTTGTATGAAACAATACATTGACAGTTTTTACTATATTCAGATATGGCAACCATCAATGACATCTACTACAATATTGTTACTGTAGTTGTATGAAAAAATACATTGACAGTTCTTACTGCATTCAGATATGGCAACCATCAATGACATCTACTACAATATTGCTACTGTAGTTGTATGAAAAAATACATTGACAGTTTTTACTATATTCAGGTATGGCAACCATCAATGACATCTACTACAATACTGTTACTGTAGTTGTATGAAAAAATACATTGACAGTTTTTACTATATTCAGATATGGCAACCATCAATGACATCTACTACAATACTGTTACTGTAGTTGTATGAAAAAATACATTGACAGTTTTTATTATATTCAGATATGGCAACCATCAATGACATCTACCACAATATTGCTACTGTAGTTGTATGAAAAAATACATTGACAGTTTTTACTGCATTCAGGTATGGCAACCATCAATGACACCTACCACAATATTGTTACTGTAGTTGTATGGAAAAATACATTGACAGTTTTTACTATATTCAGATATGGCAACCATCAATGACATCTACCACAATACTGTTACTGTAGTTGTATGAAAAAATACATTGACAGTTTTTACTATATTCAGGTATGGCAACCATCAATGACATCTACTACAATACTGTTACTGTAGTTGTATGAAAAAATACATTGACAGTTTTTATTATATTCAGATATGGCAACCATCAATGACATCTACCACAATATTGCTACTGTAGTTGTATGAAAAAATACATTGACAGTTTTTACTGCATTCAGGTATGGCAACCATCAATGACACCTACCACAATATTGTTACTGTAGTTGTATGGAAAAATACATTGACAGTTTTTACTATATTCAGATATGGCAACCATCAATGACATCTACCACAATACTGTTACTGTAGTTGTATGAAAAAATACATTGACAGTTTTTACTATATTCAGATATGGCAACCATCAATGACATCTACTACAATACTGTTACTGTAGTTGTATGAAAAAATACATTGACAGTTTTTACTGCATTCAGGTATGGCAACCATCAATGACATCTACTACAATACTGTTACTGTAGTTGTATGAAAAATACATTGACAGTTTTTACTGCATTCAGGTATGGCAACCATCAATGACATCTACTACAATACTGTTACTGTAGTTGTATGAAAAAATACATTGACAGTTTTTACTGCATTCAGGTATGGCAACCATCAATGACATCTACTACAATACTGTTACTGTAGTTGTATGAAAAATACATTGACAGTTTTTACTATATTCAGGTATGGCAACCATCAATGACATCTACTACAATACTGTTACTGTAGTTGTATGAACAAATACATTGACAGTTTTTACTATATTCAGATATGGCAACCATCAATGACATCTACTACAATACTGTTACTGTAGTTGTATGAAAAAATACATTGACAGTTTTTACTATATTCAGATATGGCAACCATCAATGACATCTACTACAATACTGTTACTGTAGTTGTATGAAAAAATACATTGACAGTTTTTACTATATTCAGATATGGCAACCATCAATGACATCTACTACAATACTGTTACTGTAGTTGTATGAAACAATACATTGACAGTTTTTACTATATTCAGATATGGCAACCATCAATGACATCTACTACAATACTGTTACTGTAGTTGTATGAAACAATACATTGACAGTTTTTATTATATTCAGATATGGCAACCATCAACGACATCTACTACAATACTGTTACTGTAGTTGTATGAAACAATACATTGACAGTTTTTACTATATTCAGATATGGCAACCATCAATGACATCTACTACAATACTGTTACTGTAGTTGTATGAAACAATACATTGACAGTTTTTATTATATTCAGATATGGCAACCATCAACGACATCTACTACAATACTGTTACTGTAGTTGTATGAAACAATACATTGACAGTTTTTACTATATTCAGATATGGCAACCATCAATGACATCTACTACAATATTGTTACTGTAGTTGTATGAAACAATACATTGACAGTTTTTATTATATTCAGATATGGCAACCATCAACGACATCTACTACAACACTGTTACTGTAGTTGTATGAAACAATACATTGACAGTTTTTACTGCATTCAGGTATGGCAACCATCAATGACATCTACTACAATACTGTTACTGTAGTTGTATGAAACAATACATTGACAGTTTTTACTAAATTCAGGTATGGCAACCATCAATGACATCTACTACAATACTGTTACTGTAGTTGTATGAAAAAATACATTGACAGTTTTTATTGCATTCAGGTATGGCAACCATCAATGACATCTACTACAATACTGTTACTGTAGTTGTATGAACAAATACATTGACAGTTTTTATTGCATTCAGGTATGGCAACCATCAATGACATCTACTACAACACTGTTACTGTAGTTGTATGAAAAAATACATTGACAGTTTTTACTGCATTCAGGTATGGCAACCATCAATGACATCTACTACAATACTGTTACTGTAGTTGTATGAAAAAATACATTGACAGTTTTTATTGCATTCAGGTATGGCAACCATCAATGACATCTACTACAATACTGTTACTGTAGTTGTATGAAAAAATACATTGACAGTTTTTACTGCATTCAGGTATGGCAACCATCAATGACATCTACTACAATATGTAAACAGATATTTGTAAATGCTATACTTAAGACGGTTTTGACTAATATATGACCTGGACATATTATTTTAGTTTACCATTACCAGGGATGCCCATGAAAATTTAAAATTGCAGATTTATTTTGTTTCAAATTGTTCTGATTTGACTGCTGTCTAGAGAAATAAAAATATGAAATTGATGAAGTAATTTATGTGATACAATTGTGCAAAGATGTCAAATTTAACTCTTGAACATGTTAAATGTTTTCTCCAGTAATATTT
Organism: Paraescarpia echinospica; assembly: GCA_020002185.1. NCBI lineage: Eukaryota > Metazoa > Annelida > Polychaeta > Sabellida > Siboglinidae > Paraescarpia > Paraescarpia echinospica. The sequence continues at coordinate 40,490,868 of CM034533.1, forward strand.
CAGATTTCAGCTTTGCTGCTTCATATGTAAATTAGTAAAGGTAACAATAATAGCACTAGCTAAAACATACATATTAAACATATCTTGGCCACTTTACCATTGTCAATGTTTTGTAACAATGGCTCGTCAAAAAAAATTTACAAATATCTCAGAAGGGAAGGTTTTATATAAATAAAACATGTTGGAATCTTGAAGAAAAGTGAAAGGCTTCCTTGTGCACTTGCTATCTAGGCAGTTTTGTTTTGTATGGCATTCTTGTAAAAATCTGATTAAATCTGACTAAATATGGTTAAATGTTAAATCTTATTAAATCTTCTTTAATCTTTAAATATAGTTTGACTTGTTAAATCTTATTAAATTGTGTGTGTGCATCAAAATGGAGAGATTTTCACATCAGAAACATTCAGGCAACATATTTAATTTTTAAATGTACACGGTAAATATGAAGATTGCTTTATAGTGTAAACAAATAATATGGCTCTCTCATTCAGAGAAACCAACACTTTGTATGGAATGGACTTTATCTTCCAAAATCAAATCAAAGAAAAGTTGGTGAAACAACCACAAAAGAAGCGCTTACAATAAACCGATGTTTATGATTGATTAATACTGAAGTAGGTTTATAAGTTTAACCACGTTACACTGGAGACTTCTGATGGCTTTGTACCAGGCACAGGCAAAGGCCATGGATAAGATTAATTAAATGACGGAATGACCGATTCAACGCTATCCTTTCGTGGGTAAGAATGCGTGACATTGAATCGGCCATAGACATGGGATTGGGGTCTAGCATGTTACACACTGCGTATAAATCACACACCAGTTTAGGACTCCCTGCTGTAGATAGGCAGTAGTCATTCTGAGGGAACTCCATGTAAGATTCACACTTACCAAATAGTGTATTATACAAATTATACTGAACTTTCCTCATTATACGTGTACTAGATAACATTCTTGTTATCATATATACAGAAATTAATTTACTATCTAGAGATATGCCCTTCTTCCAAAGTGGCATCATGACTACAACTGATAGCCTGTTTTCTTTCCACCATCAACAGGTGTCCTCTTTTTATAGTAGTAGTATAGTAGGCCTCCCTGTCCCGAAGGACAATAGGTTCTGCACCTGAAGAGTCAATGACTGGTGAGGCAGCGTCTACTGTGACTATGCAGGCCAATACTTGACAGTCCCTTGCACAGTTTCTGCAGACGTAGTTCGATGGCAAAACTGGTGACCGTTCTCACGATCCCTTCATTGTCGTCTCCTCCATCCAGGTTGCATTCCGCTTTTCCTCGCAGGTTTTCACCCCCTCGCACTGTTGCACGCCATGTACTGCGATCTACGGTAGCTGTCTCCTAGGATGTTGTGTCGATGCTGCATGCCTTCATATCGCGTCGACACACATCCTTGAAGCGAAGCAACGGGCTGCCTGTGGATCTGGATCCTACTTCAAGCTCACTATAGAGGGTATCTTTAGGTATTCTACCATCCTCCATGCGACATACGTGGCCGAGCCATCGCAAGCGACGCTCGCTGAGGAGAGCGTACATGCTGGGGGTGTTTGCCTGCTTGAGCACTTCTGCATTTGGGATGCGATCCTGCCATTTCACTCCAAGAATGCGCCTGAGGCAACGTAAGTGGAATGTGTTGAGACGACGCTCCTGCCTTGTGTATGCTGTCCATGTCTCACTACCGTACAACAGGATGCTGATGACACAGGCTTTGTACACTTGAACCCTGGTGTTCAGTGTGAGTGATCCGTTTTTCCATACCCTCGTGGTCAGCATGGACATTGCAGAAGAAGCTTTACCTATACGTTTGTTGATCTCAGCATCAATGGAAAGGTTGCTGGTGATAGTTGAGCCCAGGTAGATGAAGTCTTGGGCAATTTCTAAGGTGTGCTCATTGATGTTGATGGATGGACCATTGCGAACGTCCTGGCCCATGATGTTCGTCTTCTTAATGCTGATGGTTAACCCAAATTCTTTGCAGGCATCAGCAAACCTGCCTGTCATTCTCTGGAGGCTGTCTGCAGAGTGGGATGTAAGTGTCATCACCAAAAAGATGTTCTCGAATGAGGCGTCACAATGCACACAACCACCTAGAACCCTAGCACTAACGGGGAAGGAGGAAAAGTAGCAGACGGGCAGTCCCACAGATGAAGAAACATGAAAGAAACAATATGAAACTGAAAATCCCACAGAACAGTATAAAACATGAAAGAAAAGAATGAAATAGAATCAGACAGAAAAAGGTGAAACATGAAAGAAATAAAATGAAGCATGAAAGAAAAAATCAATGAATTCCATAGAAGAAGAATTGTGAAAGAAACAAAATGAAACTGAAAGTCCAACAGAAGAAGAAACATGAAAGAAAAGAAATTAAACACAGAGTCCCACAGAAGAAGAAATGTGAAAGAAACGATGTTGATATGAAAAAGAGGGGCAGCAATCAACCAATATGAGAGGAACTATGAGCAACCACAGTTGTATCCTACCAGAATTTCAGTTCTGCTGGTAAAGCCACCTTGAGTGGGGAGAAAGTCTCATATGTGTACAACTAATTTGGCTTTTTAATACGATAACAAGGAACTTATACAGTATTACACATTACATTAGTTCTGCTATATATCTGCAGTATGTTCGGTGTGGGTCGGGTTGTAGCTAGGCTGTAGGCCATAAGCCAACCATCCAGGCCATGAGATCAACACAAGCCAACCATCCAGACCATAAGGTCAACACAAGCCAACCAAACAGAACGCCATGAGGCCAACACAAGCCAACCAACCAGGCAATGAGGTCCACACAAGACAACTATCCAGGCAACTAGGTCAGCACAAGTCAACCATTCTGGCCATCATGTCAACATAAGCCAACCACCCTGGCCATGAGGCCAACTCAAGCCAACCAATTAGGCCATGAGATCAACACAAGCCAACCATCCAGGCCATGAGGTCAACACAAACCAACCATCCAGGCCATGAGGTCACCACAAGCAAACAATCCAGGCCATGAGGTCAACACAAGTCAAAAATCCAGGGCATGAGGTCAACACAAGCCAACCATCCAGGCCATGAAGTCAACACAAGCCAACCACCCAGGCCTTGAGGTTAACACAATCCAATCACCCAGGTCACGAGGTCAACACAAGCCAACCACCCAGGCCATGAGGTCAATACAATCCAATCACCCAGGTCACGAGGTCAACACAAGCCAACCATCCAGGCCATGAGGTCAACACAAGCCAAACATTTAGGCCATGAGGCCACTGAGCATTGAGGCCACAAACCAAACATCCAGGCCACTTACATACAAACAAACGTAAACAATAGGTAGAACAATTGGTAAGATGATATACACTTGCAGGTTGACAGCAGAGCCAATTAAGGTTGTAACCAGTTGATTTACAATTATACCAATGAAAGATTAAGTCATGATCAGGTGAACTGGTCGCATAAAGAAAGGGAGATGCAGAGAAAACATTGGCACACATATCCTACATCAGAACCAACAGGAAAACTGAGACGCACAAATCAGCCATACTGGGTTTGTAGACTGGCAAACATGATGAATCACACTCATCTGTAGCCAGATAATGAAAGAAAACATGAACCAAGATGACGACCAGTACCGTCCTCCCATGTTTACAAAGACCTCCTGAACACTGTCATGCTGTCATATGAGTGTATTGTCCTATATCTAGAAAGACCTCCTGAACACTGCCATGCTGTCATACGAGTGTATTGTCCCATAGCTACAAAGACCTCCTGAACACTGCCATGCTGTCATACAAGTATATTGTCCCATAGCTACAAAGACCTCCTGAACACTGCCATGCTGAGCACTATATCAGGGAAGGACAACACTGCTCTATGACAACATTTCTCACAGACATAACCTCTCATCATTTTAGAGATGGAATTATACACAATTAGTTAGCTAACTATATCTCCTACCCAATACACATGAAGTGCCAATATGTGCATGTGACTGAATGATAATAAAACAAATTGCAGAAAAAAATAACAATGAAGGGTTTTGTCCACGAGGGGTTATGTTCTGAGGGGTTATGTCAACTGTGGTTATGTCCTTAGGAGTTATGACTGTACCTTTGCCACAAACCAGCAGTCTGCCTGATGTAGATGGCAGCAAGCTGTAAAAATGCTACACAGAAAAAAGGTCAAATAGACTTTGATTAACATAAAAAAGATTAATATAACATGAGGTAAACACAAGACACATTGCCACCTTTCTTGTAGTTCACAGTCCGTGTCCAACAAAATTAGTTTTCACACTTGAGAGTGGGGAGAACACGACTTAGTCCAGTGCAGAATGTGTTTCGATAGGTCATACACGACGTGTAAGTTTTTACATTGCACTGCACCTAAGGACTGCTCTGAACACTTTACACTACACTCCCTGGCAGACCTATTCAATTCAAAACCATCTCGTTTTCTTTGGGAAGCATTCAGCCATCCTGCAATTACTACATGAAGACTATTTGTACACAAACACCCACCACAGGTACGCATTCATACAGCTGTGTGAAATGTAGCAACGTGGGATCAATTAACCTGCCCAAAGTTTGAACCGGCAGCATGTGGATTTGAACCCGGAATCTTGCAAATGACAGTGTGATGCTCTAACCACTACACTACTGTGTCCTAGGTGAAATCACTCATGTGAATCCAACATGTCCCATGCTCTATGGAATGCAGTAGCGCATCGGTAAGAGCTTCGGACTCTCGACTGAGTTCGAATCCTGTGCGCAGGTGTCGAACCTTGGGAAAGTTTGTTTACTCTACAATGCCTCAGTTCACTCAGCTATATGAATGAGTACCTGGCCATAGACAGTGGTGGATATTTGTGTACGAATAGTCTTTGTGCATTAATTGCAGCATGGCTTCCCAGAGAAGTCGAGATGGTGTTCGACTGAACAGGGCCAGGGAGTAAAGTGTAAAGAGCTTTGGGCAGTCCTGAGGACTGGGTACTACACTATATAAGAACTTAGCTTTTTATGCTGGACTAGTTCATCATAGCTCCTGTCCAATCTCCTACCAACACGCCAGGTTCCATCTAGATAGGGAGACACCCACACCAGTTAATTATGTCAAACAGCTTCATGCCTTTTCACAATACATAACAAAACTGCCATCCAAAGCCACACGCTCCAGACCGCAAGTGGTCAAAGAAACCATCATTAGGTTTATTGAGTCTAACTATTTTTTATCTATTATAACATACCTTACATTTTTATTTGTACGCATATTCTCAGGCCTAGTTTCTATGCAATCAGTGAAATATTTATTCCATTAATTCCCATCGACTTGTCTAATAAAAAACAATCTATTTCAGTTTTGTTTTAATGTTAACAGCACTAGTACTTATGTTGAATGTGTTATTACAATGACACCCCAGTATAGTCGTTAACAGTTTCAGCAGCAGTCCTGAATGAATGAACATAACGACTTACAGTTCAAACTTCCTTAATCTAAATCTGTACTTTTTTCAACCCGTGTTCCTCAGTCGTGTAAATAGCGACTGAGTGTTACCAGTGGAGTGAAGTATGGCTGATCTACACAGACAGCTTTCTTGCTTTCTGAATGAATAACCTCAATGTTCAGTCATTCACCTTAGTTTTTATTGTCAACCTTTCAGCCTACTAATCCCAAAGGTACAGTACAAATCAGTCTCATATCTGACACGCAAACAATGCCAAAAATGCACACAAATGCATGCATGCATACATTCAAACAGTTAGTGCACATAATAACCTGTTCACAGGTGACATTATTTCTTTTATGTCAGAGAATAATGACATTCTAAAAAATTATACTGCGGCATCCGCAAGAATCTTTGTGCATGAATCCTAGGAGCTCTTCCCCACACGAAGAAATCTTCCAAAAAGACACATATTTTGCCATTGCCTAGGCATGTCAATGAGGAATCCAGGGCATTTCACCAATGGACACTTTGACGATGGTCATTATTTCACCAACCACCAGTTTTTATTTATTGTTTATTTCATTGCTGGTGTACAATATTAAATAATTCATTGAAATAAATATCTTCATAAATGATAAATTTATCATGACTGTCATGTGATGATTCAATAACCATCAGCTGATCAACTGAGGAAATTTTACATAACTCGGCAACATTCATAGAAAACACACAATGTTGCATAAAACCTCTCAAATTTTCATCACGTTTGCTAAACAAACATTATATAAAAACACTTCGGGAAACCGTCTTCTGCGTTGCTGTGTTTGTAGCGCCATCCAGGAAGATGGGCATTTGTTCTAGTTTTATTAATTATGTAAAGACAGGCAATCACAATTATTTCAATTATCTGGTAATTAGATAATTCCTGCGCCAAAAATGACCAAAAATAAACATAAACATAAATTATGTTCAGCAAAATCTGTTGTTCCAGCGTTCTCTCAAAGTCGCTGTGGTTGTATCTCACTGGTTGGTGAAACGTATGACGGTGAAGTGTCCATTGGTCTCTCTGGATTGTGTTGGGATGACATAAAGAAGACAGGGTGAGACAGCCAGTGGCATCAGCTGGCACCACAGACAGGTGAACACCCGATAACGCAACATTTGCGGGCCGGTCAAGTAATAAAGCCGGCTTGGATCATCACGGTTCACACGCCCTTTCTATACGTGCCTCTACATTCTGTGGCGGGGCGTACATTCCCAGTGCGGCGGCTGCGTCTTCGCCCCATGATAAGCACCCTGCAATCTACAGCGGCTGCTGCTAATCAATGCACATTACCCTAGATGCAGACACCAATTCATCCTGCTACATCATTAAGATGACAATAGAGCGGTCCTCCCTCCCCCCACTCAGACACACCTGAAGTACCTCCACTGGGAGGGGGTGGACGGGGCACCTCACATCTATACCAGAAAGCTCCTCACCACAATGGTGTACATAGTAGCAATAATAATAATAAAAGAGTAGTTTTAAAGCACCATTGCACCAGGTGACCCTTTTCAAAGGCACCACCCAAATCTCTTTGGGCCATCCCATCTGTGTGGGCCATCCCATCTCTTTAGGCCATCTCAACTCTTTGAGCCACCCCATCTCTCTGGGCCACCCCATTTCTTTGGGCCACCTCATGTCTTTGGACCATCCCATCTCTTTGGGCCATCCCATCTCTTTGGGCCATCCATCTCTGAGTAGTGCTCAACCAAGCAATTATTGAACAATTATTGTGTACCAACAGACCAAACCTTTGGTTTGCTCCAAATCCAAAGGCAAATCAGTCTTACAACTACAACTCAAACATGAAGAAAAATTTCCTTGTTTAGTTTTAAGAAAATCCCCCTTTTGTTAACTTTTAGTTGAACTTATACCTATTTACCGATTTATTTATCAGTGCAAAGCACACTGACCATAATTTTAGATGAAGAATTATTTTAGCAAATTACAACATTAAAAATAACAAGATCACCGTGAGCCAGCATTCATTCACCCCAACCCTACAAAGTAACCCCCCCTTGTGAGCCCCGTAAATGCATAAAGCCCCTCAGCTCAAGTGGACTGACTCATAATAACACCTTGACAAAGGGCTGTGGAAAATGAAAGATTTCGGCTGAAGGAGAGCCCCTTTCAATAGATGGCACTTTCACTGTGACCTAGACACATCATTCGCGGCTATTTTCAGCTTATACAGCAGCTCAGAACGTATAAAATCTGCCCGTACAACAATAGGCAGTAGGGTTTAGACAGATAAACAACCTCGCTATAAAATTAAATGTACCACTGGGAGCTGCTTAGTGTCTGCGTTGGTTCTTCTTGTTGTCAAGCCGGCACATAGACCGAGTTGTTAAGAAATTATTATGATTTAAATCTGTTTTAACATATTTAAAAAAATACATTTTAATTTTTGCTCATTATTGGATAACCAAAAATTAAGCATGTCTTCTTACCCATACAGGTAATTTAAGTTATTTTTCCAGGCAGCACGACATGATAAGTTATGTAAGTGTTGATTTAAGAAATAATTTGTTACAGAAATTAAACTTGATACGGTTTTAACGTGTTTTCCTATTAAATTCTTACTTTTTTGTACCGTGTGATATCCTATATATATATTTTACAGTACAACTTGCCTGTCATGTGATCAACAATCACCTGATTTGCAGTTACAAGATGAACATTTATATCATTAACAATCATATAATAAGACTCAGAGAACATCACTGTTCAGTTTGTAACTGCACAATGTTTTTATAATGATAATGACCATTTCATAAGACTAGAAAATGCTTTGGTGAGAGACATTTATACACCATAATTCAACGCGCACCAGATTCTAGGTGAAATCCACAGGTTCCTTCTGTTTAATTTAGGGCCATAAATTATGAATTCATCTAGCACACACACAATGCATCAACTCAAACAATGATACAATGTATGTGTCAATCAATATCTTTAAAATTGCTTACCTGTAAACATTTATCAACAATTTAACATCTTAATATCTTGTAAACAATGGGAATGATTTGATGAGTGGACGATAGTGGCTTTTTACACTTTGTAATCCAAACTATAAGCTGTCTTGATACTGACATGAGGTCAAGAGGCTTAATAGCACTGGTAGTGTCTCAATCGTTTGATCTCAATCGTTTGATCAATGTTATATCACCTGTTTTCAGGCACCATATAGACAAAACCATATGAAGCTTGTTTACCAGACTGTCACACAGGGAGAACTACACAAGTTTCAGCTGCTTATCTTGAGAACTGTTTTCCTAACATCTTATCGCACCTCTTTCTTGGCAGTATGCAAATAATCTCACTTAGAAGACTGAGATAAACTACTCGTAATTCATTTACCCCTTCAAAACTCCAGCTCATTATGATATCGGGTTTTGATAACATCGCATCTGAAGATGTTCTGGCAAACTCTTATCACAGCTTCTTTGTGTTCGTGATAAAAACACGACGGCAGAAACAAGGCGGAACAGTTCTGGCTAGTTTACAGAATAAGAGTAATTACTTTTTTGACACGAAGCTTTAAATCTTTTAAGTTTGCAACATAAGTCATATTTAAGGCTACACATAACTGTTGTATCTATGTTACTGTCAGAAGAATTATTTTAAGGATCAATGGAAGAAATATTAAACAAATCAATACAACAATGTTTGACAAAAATGATGAGCAGTTTTTATTTAAAATGTGTTTACTGCATAAAAACGCTGTATATGCTAGCTATTAATGTAGTGAAATCGTTTACCATTAGGCATGTATGAAAAAACATTATGTGGCCTGCATGCTCATACGGCGACGTCTGACATAAACCATGTCAAATTAAACAACTTGATACAATCGTAGAAGATGTGCAGAGCATTGCGAACAGTTGTACAAGAAGCCCGAGTGACTTTGGAACTTTTTCTAAACACATATACACTGATTGTGCATAATTTTTATGGAAAGTCTACATACAAAGGAATGGCAACAAGAGTCTCCAATGAGATAATTATTATTCAGCTCTGTACACCTCTGTTGAGTGGCTACTGTCACAGGTGAACAGGACAATGCGAAGTAGGATTAAACTCATTAAATATGCCACATATTCTACTTTGATGTTGATGGATGCTCCCTAGTCCTGACAGCTGAATTATCATAAGTTCTCTTGCAACTGTCTCTGTTTAGAGTCTGCTTTTCTACAAGCCAGAAGAATTAAATAACCAACTAGCCATTGGTTTAAACTTTATTATTTATTTGTAATTAATAACCTTGATTATCTGTAAGTAATGAAAGTATCATTACAATCATGATTATGAATTTTAATGCCTCTATTTTACTTTGTAATTCAACTTGTTAATTTCTTTTTTAAACACCTGTATAACTGAAAGTATAAATAGTATCACTTATAGTGCTCTGATGCACACTGTAAGATATCTTAAGTATAATAATAAATAATCTTGAATTTTATTTAACTATAATTATAAAATTATTATGATTTCTTTGTTTAATACAATGGTCTCTTGCTATGAGGACTCCTGATATATATCATATATATAATATATATATATATATATATATATACACACACACACACATATACAGAATATCTGCTCAAAAGGAACAACTTTGAAATCCCCAATATGTGCTACACTGTGTTATGTAGCCATGAATTAGAAACGTCAGGTATAAGGAACAATTTGATCAAAATCTCAATGTGTTCCTTGCAGTGAGAGTGGATCAACTGTAATCTTTTTTAAAAATTAATATGTTTAAGTATCTATGGTAACTTTATTTTAAACATATTACTGCTTGTCCTTGTGAATATGGGACTGTGCAGATTATGTATTTTAATATAAAAAATATTATGTATTTATTAAAAATAAACCCATTAACTGAAATTAAAACACACCGGGATGCCAACATTCAGAGCTGATTAAGTGACAACATTACTTTATCTTATGTGTGATCCTACATGAATTAAGGATTAAGAAAGTAAGTTATTACTTTATTTGCACAAGTTTGTGAAAGACTTAGTTCGTGTCTGCCATCGATCCCACCTTCAGAGACACCTGGTGGAGATAACGAATGGTGCGGGCAACAAAAGGACGATGCCCCCGAAATAACTACGTCCGTGGTATGATTCTGCATAACATGAGCCGACACCTTTGATGGATTACGCATCAAACAGTACAATTTAGCCTGCGGGCATAAACTTGGTGCCAAGTTCTTCGACAACAAAGACGATGGGTTGAGCCTGCACAGGATGCTACCTGTACGATGTTACCTGTCATAAAGCCTGCAGGCGCAGGCAGACGTGGGGCGATCTGTATTGTTAGCACCAAACAAAGGGAAACGCCCAGAGTAACTGTCACCATTCAAGACAGCACATTTAGACAATTTAGTCATCACTAAAGTTTCTGAGACAGCTTCAGATGCGGGGTCATCTGCCTAGTGCCAGTAGGACTGGATTTGATGTACCGGTATGCTTTTGTATCACATATAGTCTGGTTAAATACTGGTTAGGTCATTTATGTTATTATTTACTGTGTCGTGCTAAATGCAAATGTGTGGAAAAACACAGCAGGCAGATTGTTGTAATGTTACACAAATCAATAGAAAAATTGTCAGTATTTGGATGTGCGAAAATATAACGGAAAAATAAAACTGGACTAGAATAGGGTACAGCATAAAAACAACATTACATGGCACTCCTTTGAGTGGAATCGAGAACGAAAGAGACAACCCAGAAGATCAGGAATAGTTGGAGTAGCTTTCTCAGAGAGAATTTTCGTGGCACTTAGAAAGAAATGAAACAATCAGTGGAAAACAAAAGTGCACTAGAGAACTGTTCTGTCAGTGCCAACCATCCGCTTCATTTGGTGTAACAACTAAAACAGTTGTTAAATTAGTCTGACTAGAGTTGCAACTCTTTCAAAAACACCTTAGACAACGGCATCATGTATCAGAGCGAAACCAAGATAATTTAAACATGTAACTATAAACTTAATTGCCATTCCACATACAAATTGTTTAATTGTGGATATGGCAATACATTTATATGGTGTTGTTAGTTCAATTAATTAGCAATGTGAAAGACCTGTATCTCGCAAGAGAACATTTCCAGAAAATACGAGAACGTTTCTCTAGAGTAAAACATGCAAATCTGTACACTGTGTATTATTTGTATTGAACAGACACAGTGCCATAACAATTGAAATAATGGAGACATGATGAGATTGACAATACAACAGGTAATGGTGATTTAGACCACAATGTATATGAATCAGGTTCAAAAGAACAAATCTACTACAGACTTGTCATTATACATCAGTGATAACAAGGATCTGTATTAGAGGAGACATCACAGAGTGGACTGAAATTTTTTATAGATAGTCAATGTATTGTAAGAGACAGAAGTCTAGAAGGGGTACACACGGAATGGATGGAATCGTCCTGGAGACAGTGTGTTTATTGTCACAGATGTAAGTCTAGGACAGTCCAAAGACAGATGACAGTGGAAAGGTCTGTCCTACACTGATAATGTTTAACCGCACCACACTAGCATGTGACATCGACACAAGTCACACTGAGTCCGACCCTTCCTCACAGACAAACCCTTTATAAACCAACATACATCACAATGTGACAGACGTAATTACACGAGGCAATAGAATCTCCAGTCATCATTTTCAGATGAGTAGATACTCGCAAACATAATCGCGCATTATTATATGCAATTTGCAGTGCCGAAAGTCGCCATTATCTCCCTTCGTCACGCTTCGCCGGTCAACCTAACTGATCGACCGACGAGGAGACCAACATCAAACAATCAGCGGAGACTGACCAATGATAAGGGAGATCTAGTGTTGAATCATCGGGCCACTTCTGGCCGGCCCACTGCTAGACAGGCCGGGCCGGGCCGCTACCATCATGGCCCATCAACAGTTATATCTGTACAGAACAGATTACTTCTTACAGATAACTGTTCAATCTTTGTTCCACAGAAAAGACCACAATCTAGTGTATAAACATTAATACCTACATAGTTTGTTTGTACGTACATACTATATGCATATGCAGTCAAATAAATAAATATTTCTAAAGTGCCCTTTTCAGCCTATGCTGCTCAAAGGCGCATTAAAGCAGGTCATACATACTTTTAAAAAAAATACAGTTTTTTCAAAGATACGCAAAATAAAAAAATAGATCTGCAAAATATGCAAATTACAAACTATCTCTAAAAATAAGCACACATAAAATGATCCTTAAAAATGCAATTTAAAAACAATCCATAAAACATGCACAAACATGCACACAAAAACTATCTCTAAAAACAAGATGCAATTTTAAAACTAGGTCTAAAATGTTAATAAAAGTGATTAAAATTCATTCAGATGCATGCATCCACAATTACAGACTTATTACTTGCCCTAACAAAGTCACATCGTAATAATAGTGTTTCAAACTATTTCTCAACTGGGTTAGTATTTAAAAATCAATTACTCTTGCTTGAAAAATATTTGGATCTTGGTGATTTGCAATACAATGTGCAGAGAAAATATGGAAATATACAATTTCACCAGCTGCCTAACTTCAACAGTGCTGCCACATAGCAGATAAATTATCAAAGCACTTACAAGACACATATAAGGTTTTTAACTTAGAAAGTATAACAAACAAACATGTAACTAAAGCACACCTTTAACATAGCTAATTTGTGAAAAAATTATTTTCAATCTAATTGACATGCCATAACTACAAAACTGTGCCACCCATTAAGCCCGCACATAAAGCCCTAATATACGAGTGATTGTCAGTCTGGCCTGCGGCTGCACGAGAGACGCTATGAATGCGACCGTGTCAGGTAATCCAAACTACCCATTTATAAGAAGCATGCCTAACAACTTTCACTGATAGTCGGCGCATTCAGCGACGCCGTGAAAGCACGTATGTAAAACATGGTGGCGAGATGATATCGCGGCGACGTTACATTATCAGATAAGCCCGCCGCTGAAAGCTATCGTGTCTGCCGACAATGTCAACCTGTAACAGCAGCGCTGGCTTTTTCCTTCAACTGGCCGATAAGCCGACGAACAAAACATGCTCTTGAGAGAAAGTGACACCACGCGTAATCTTTACAAGTTCGCGAGATCGCATGTTCCCTGCACAGCCTTTCATCTGCCACAAATGCGTCGGTCGTCCCGTAACTCCTGCAATCTTGCCCGATCTCGGCAGAAATCGTTCACCCGTGACCGAGTTCATCGCATGCCGATCACATCTTTCTGTGGCAGCCGGAGAGTGATATTATAAGCCAGGGTTTATCAGATGGTAGGCGTATATCGGGATGGCGGCTAGACGTGGCTTAGCCTGCATTACGTGTCGGATGGAGCAGGCAATCAGTGGTGCTGTTATTCCATACCCATAAGTGCGTGCTGCTCCGTGTACCTGTGTCTGCTTAGATAAGACACACAACAGGTGTGATGAGAAGATACCTTTGAACACTGATCTAGGCATAGGCTGTGCAAAAAACATGCTGGTTCAGCAAGTGAAACATTTTTGCACAGATCTGCTTGAGTATTTGATGCATGTATGCATCTATGCATGCAGATGTGCAGTCTTCAGAGCGTGCACACAGTTGTAACGTCAATGCTCCAATTCTTTAAGATTCAGTTAAACAAAACTGAACTAGACAAACTAGAAAGAAACAATAAAATACATAACTTGTTCCCTAGCAGATCTAAATATTTAATAAAAATATAAATCCAGCTTTTCGACAATTACATTAGTTCTAATTAAAACAAATTAGATAAATAAAAATTATTATCAGCAAAATATCAATGAATAACTAACTAAAATACTGGGTAATATAGTAAACATTTAATATAATTATTACCATAATAAGAGGATTACAACTTTATTCAGTGGAGAACTATTTATATTATATTACTTTTTAGTTAATGAATTTAGTGATGGTGCATCAAAGGACTTCTAAGTATTATTAATAATTAGTTTTGCGTGATCACCAACATGCTTGCTTGCCAGAAAACAAATGTCTATAGATCTCACAGTTACGGTGACATGAAGTGTTGACAAATATTCTGTGCAACCAAAGTCAACTGATCAAAATAACAGATTACAATGGAATTTGTACACAGCAATCGAATCCACCTAAAAATAATTAAAATTGCGTAAATTAAATTAGCTAACAGTTTAATTAATAAACACTATAAAACAGAAGAACTGAATAGTAACCTTAATAAATCTATATAAACAAAGCACAAGCCATTATAACTAGAACTGATAAAATAGATAATTGGATAGATACAAACATATACAGATAATTGCTTAATATATCATTATGTAAAAAAGTGATACATTTTCTAAATTAAAGACATTGTTAAACATACTTGAATGCACATAATGATGTTTGGGAAAGCAAAACAGGTGGCACAACTCTAACAAAACTACTGTCAACACGGACAGAAAGATCGTTGAACAACAGAAACATCAGAAAGACAGGACTTTTATGTCGGCTTCACCCGTAATCCCCATTCGGAGATAGGAATGTCATCCTTTGAAGACTAACACGTTGCAGCTGAACCCGCTGAGAACTGCTTCCATTTTAACCTCTTCACTGAAATCACGCAAGCACCTTCGTGAAGACGAAGCTTAGCGCGCTAAATCCTCTTCAGTCGGCAGCCCCACAAGCATCGCAGCCACTAATACCTCCCTAGCGACCACCGGAGATAAAAACGCAAATTACATTAAAAAGTAATTCGCACCAGTAATCCCGCAAAGCTGATTAGATGAGTCGTCAGAATGGATGTGTTACCATGGCGACAAAGCAAATTCTGAGAGTATATCGGCAGATGATGGAATGAGATGTGAACATGCAGATGGATATGAAAAGGAGAAGATTAGTGGCAGCTGTGGAGGCTGACAAGATGATGTCAAGTAGACATCCAGCCCCGCTGCAGTATGTCGTTAGAACTACAACTGGACATAGATTTCACACAGAGAGACTTCCAGGTCCTCTAGGTGCATCCCTTGTGCATAGGCAACAACAAGAAAAGCGGTTTAGCTGTATGCAATGAAAGCTCAAATTTGTTATCTTACTTCATCAGCCCAACATTTCCTCTTCCATGGAAAGCGTTTTGAGTTTTTAATTACCCTCCTAGAGAATTGGAATGAGAGTCTATGTTTGTTGATGTAAATCCTGAACTTTGTTCACCTAGAGGAAGACCTGATTTTTTTCTTCTTGAATTGATGTTTATCTTTTTGGACTGAGGTTTATGATTTTATCAGCTCGGATTCATGTCTATCTTCTTGCATTGTGGTTTGCCTTCTAGAAATGTGGTAAATCTCTTGGGATTTAAATTTAACTATTTGGACTGATGTTTATCTTCTCAAACTGAGTGTTATCTTCTTGACTGATGTTTTTTCTTCTTGGACTGATGTTTATCTTTTCGGACTGAAATGTATCTTTTTGAACTGGTATTTACCTTTTTGGATTTGTTTATTTTCTTGGACTGATGTTTATTTTCTTGGACTGAGGTTTATCTTCGCCGAGTGAGGTTTATCTTCTTGAACTGATCTTTATCTTCTTGGACTGAGGTTTATCTTCTAGGACTGAGGTTTATTTTCTTGGACTGATGTTTATCTTCTAGGACTGAGGTTTATCTTCTTGGATTTATGTTTATATTCTTGGACAGATGTTCATGTTATTAGACTGAGGTTTATCTTTTTGGAAATAAGTTTATTTTCTTGGACTGAGGTTTATCTTCTTGGACTGAGGTTTATCTTCTTCAACTGATGTTTATTTTCTTGGAAATATGTTTATCTTCTTGGACTGGAGTTTATTTTCTTGGACTGAGGTTTATCTTCTCGGACAAAGGTTTATCTTGTCTCATTGGAGTTTATCTTCTTAGACTGATGTTTGTTTTCTCAGACTGACGTTTATTTTCTCAGACTGAGGTTTATCTTCTTGGACTGAGGTTTATCTTCTTGGACCGATGTTTATCTTCTTGGAAAGATGTTTATTTTCTTGGACTGAGGTTTATCTTCTTGGGTTGAGGTATATCTGTTAGGATTGTGGTTTATCGTCATGGAGGTTTGTTTGATTGAGGTTTATCTTCTTAGATTGATGTTTATTTTGCACACTGAAATTTATCTTCTCGGAATGTGTTTTATCTTCTAGAATTTAGGTTTATCTTTTTGGACTGATCTTTATCTTCTTGGATTGATGTTTACCTTTTTGAGATGATATTTATCTTCTTGAGCTGATGTTTGTTTTCTTGAACTGAGGTTTATCTTCTTGGGTTGAGGTATATCTGTTAGGATTGTGGTTTATCGTCATGGAGGTGTTTCTTCTTGGAGGAATTCCTACGGACTGTCTCCCAAGCATTTGAAGTTTGTCATTTTTAAGGAAGTAATTATTCTTTCCTTCTCTTGGAGGAAAACCCAAATTTTGTCCTGAGTTGTTGCTTTTAGCAAAACTTTCAAACATTCAAAAAACAATATAGGAGGAGACGGTGTAAACGCAATTTGGCCACTTCTGCATTGTTTGTCTGTTTTAACAGGAACAGAAAGATGATAACATTGCAATCTGGCACACTAAGCTACAATTACAAAACAATTTCTGGCAAATGTCGCATTAGAAAGACAACACACCAGCGCACCCTGGTGGAAAAAATGAAACATCATGCACGCAGACAGACGTGTCATGGCAGCTCTAAGTCCATTTCAAACAGAAAGTTTCTGTCGTGTACTAAGAGATAAATCGCGGCAAAGTTGTGATCCCAACAATCTTGGCAGCACCTGGAGCAACCGAATGATAAGTAAAGCTGCGTGCAGAAGAGAGATCGCATAAAATTAATCCCTCGGAAATGAGGCTGCAATGGCTAATCCTTCTTCGAGGAGAGATATTAGGAAGTGGTAAGAGTGCGTGTCTGTCATTGCGATATTCCGCCAGGAACAGATGAATTATCTGCAATTCCATAAAGTGATATTTCTATCAAAATGTCACTTATTCTTTTATTCCTGTACCAACGTCATCATCTTAACGAAATCAACGTAGTCCAAATATGATATAGTAAATGTTTTATTCTGTATGCTACAAATGTTGTTAATCTGAAACATGGCACTGTGCTGAGAAATGTGTTGATGGATGTATCAATCGTGATTTAGTGATCATCAAATCTTTTGGTAAAGACTAACTGAAATGGTGTCTTACAGGATTATGTTCTGGTTATTTATGATCAGTTCTGTTTGCCTGTCATGTCACTGAGCAACAGGCTACATTCTGTAAACTGCTGTATTGTATTCTTAATTCTAACATAACTATTTGGATGTGTGCTATTGCACATGAGACTAAATAGATAGTATAAAATATATAACTGCTTGCAACAATTCTATTAATAACAGAAACATCAAAAAAACTGGCATAAATTTTGCAAATGAAAATTTAATTGCATAGGATTTACAATACTCTCAGGAATTAAATCGGAGGATATCTGATGTTTGGTGGACGTTCTCATTGGGTATATTCTCTCTGAAACTATAAAATATTGTGTGTTTCATGATGGAAACAAATTAGCGTAACAGACTTATACTTGAAATAACAATTGGCGTGGTAACAAAGTTATAATAATAATTTATTTCTTTGCAATCGTGAGATTTAATAATCATGAAGTTAATATTACATTTATGCAAATGTACATCTGCAAAAAATATATATTTTCTTACTGTTACCGTAGCATTATGTTTCATGCAAATTGTTTCACTAAGTTCAAAACAAGAAAAATCTTCCTTGAATGTAGTGAAGATCCGGTTTCTTGGTTATTCGTGTTTAGTATATTTACTTCTCAAGAAACTTTTGTTTTTCTTCTGTATAGTTTTGGCCGCATCTCTCGGCCTTCTTCAGCAGCCTGAATTTACGGTTGTGTCACATGACCTGCGTCATGTGACACAAGCTGGAGCATGACTGACCTCGAGGAGAACTGGCATAGGAGAACGATCAAGGAGGCCATTAACATCTACAGGGGAAGCCTTCACTAACAGAGACATTGGCCAGGAGCTCCCGACAGTCATGCTCCAGCTTGTGTCACATGATGCAGGTCATGTGACACGACCGTAAATTCAGGCTGCTGAAGAAGGCCGTGAGATGCAGCCAAAATTATACAGAAGAAAAACAACAAAAGTTTCTTGAGAGGTAAACAAGAAAAAAATTTAAAAGTTATCAAACTGAGGTCAAATTATGTCATTTTGACCCTTGTTTATTCACTCTTGAACAACTCTGATAGCTAGTAATAATGTTTTTTATGTATGTATGTACATTCATATAGGACCCAGTGTGTTCAATGAGGCTATACTGTCTGCTTGGCATCTCCCACACGCCTGACCGGGAAGCAACTCCGGCCGCTGGAAGCAAGATCCAGTGGGTAGAGACAGAGACCACCACTCTGTGAGTCCACGACAGTTTACATATTTACCCCCTGTGTGGGATCTTTTACTTCCCCTGGCATAAACACCAGATAGAAGGGACCAATGGCTTTTAGTGTCTCTTCCATAATGTGAGGTGAACGAAATTGCCTAAGTTTCGAAATGGCGGCAGGTAATAATGAATTTAATACATTCATTACAAACTTTAATAGATAAATTATATAGACCCTTATTGGTCACAAAAAATACAATGATACAGCATTTATTTCAGTTACAATTTATATAATACAAAAAGTATTACGGTAATAATAATTCTGGATGGTTGAGATTTTTAGAACTGCTTTTTTAATACAGTGCTAACTTGCATTTAGGCAGCGTATGCTATGTTTGTCACATCAAATTCCCTGTGCACTAGTGATTAGATCACTTGTTACATCTGAGAAATACACACATAAGCCACTATACATGTCAGGCATCATTGCTTCACTATCTGCACGTCAAGCTGGAAACCTGACAAATGAAGTGTCTGATCTTCCCCACTCTCTAATCCCTAGTCACTTCCCCAGCATTGTCTTTCCCGATGAGCCACAAGGGAAGAACATAATCCTCATCCCGACTTGTATGAGTCAACAACCAGGGACATTTACGTTATGTGCAAGATAAAGCGACATAGTAATTAACCGGGTATTGGCAACAATTCACCTTCTATGCTGGCTGCCAACACATCTACAGATCTATGCAGAAAAAAACCGAGGCAGTTTGTCACGCAAACACGCCCACGAAAAACACAGACACATGCACGCTTCTCCAAAGGTCCACTGTTGTGGCAAAGCCACAATATCGCTGGCGGCAGCTTACCTCGATAACACAGACAAAAAATATGAGAAAGTAAGATTACGTAGTCAACTCACACCAGAGGGCATGTTTGGTAAAGCAAACAAAGACGATCGTGTCTCACGACCGAGCTTAAGATTAAAACTAGCACTGAAGTAGTGCTTTTTTCAGCATGCACAATCACATTGTCTTACTGGGTGACAATATGGATAAATACACAGCTATGCAGTTTTACATTTTAAAAACATTGTAAAAATATTTGCATTAATCTTAACAATCATGTCCCATCCCAATACTATTTTGTTCATCTGTGTCTAAATGGTATCACAAGGTACTCAATTTCATAGAACAGTCCAATAACTGTGTATGGTGGTTTAAAATAATTGTTCATATTTAAGTCAAATTTAATATTTTCTTCAATTTCATTTAACAGTTGTGAACAGTTTTCATCAGATTGACTACCACTAGATGGAGACACTGTAGTCAAACATACAGTTAGTTTACACGTCACTTTTTATTTGTTTAAATTTCACTATATTTTAGTCTATGTTTAATTGTATTACAATTTTTTGTGTTAATTAGTTAATTATTGAATTTCATTCCAGTTGGGCTTACCTTTGTGAAACAAAGTACTGTTGATATTTATACACTATATTTGTATGCATAAGTTGTGTACATATCCATATACCGTATTTGACTGCGTTACACCCATACCCGTATTATCACCCACCCCTATTTCCCGAAAATTTGGGTTAACCGTCCACCTGCTCAGATTACTGCCCACTGCCATCTCAGCCACATACATATATATATATACATTTGTTATCAAAATACAGATGATAAACATGCAGAAACACATCAATAAGGGAAGAAAGTTGTTGAATATTCTTCTGATTTAACATGGTTTGCTCCGATGTTTCTGTTGCTGGTTCGTTTTTATACTTTTTATATGAAGTAAGTTTTCCACGTAATACGTTATGTAATCAAACATACAGATAGGCCACAGAATGGTCAGAAAGTTGTTGAATATTCTTCAGACTTCACATCATATGTCGCTAGTTGGCGCTTCAGCCAGCAGGCATTGATTTTGATAGTTCTCAAATTCGCCACTGTATAGTTCTCTTTTTATATGAAGCAATTTTATTCATGTAATATACCATGTAATAACAACTATTCCTCCGATTAAAAATATTTAAAAAACACCATTGGAAAACTTAATCGACGGTAGCGCTGCATGTACGCACCGATAACCAGCAACGCCGAAGCGAAGGCGGTATCCATACTTTGCACAAACTACGTCTTCACCTGGTTGATTTAGTGCTCAAACAGTGACTCATAGGCGGGTTGATTTAGATGAGAAATATAAGAAACGTTTCTCGATGTCAGCGCGATTTCATAATAACGTAAATCTCTGTAGAAACGGAGATGAATGATCGTGTGACATTCCGTAGCCATGAGGAAGGATGAAAATAAAATGGCCATATCTGACATCTACAACATTGCAAATGTAGTGGCGATGCTTGCCGTATTTATTCACATTTGCTTGGGGTGCAGCCTGAGCCTGACCTGATTTCGTGAAGCTTGCGAACAAAGGTCAAACCCACTGAAGGAACTTGAAAAATAGACGTTTAACGAAGATGACATTAACTCAGAAAATTTTTTTGAATGCACAGCAAACATTACAAACACCCGACATACAAAAACTACGAATGATTTGAGGACCTTTGTATGACATTTCTTACAATATGAACGTTTTGTGAAACTGGCCCTGGACTGTGATTTTGGATATGGTTTCATGAAGCGGGAACCAATCCTTCATACGACAATCAAAACTTGAAAACTTGTATAGTTACGACACAATCTCCAAGCTAAAGTGGACTCTGGATAATCCAAACCTCCAGTTTCCCATGGTAATACTTCTAGTTATCAGAAGTTCCACTTATCAGGGCCTATATGTTTTAGTGCCTTGTAGATAGACCCAGGACCGAGATAAAAGATCAACTAAACTAAGTGAAAATCGGCTTATGCGAATTCGCATTATCGGGAGTGCATATAAATACAAATATCTGCAAAGCTATTAATATGTTGTAAGATTGTTTAGAAATACTTTTCATCAGACGTCTGTCAATGACAGTGTTTCCTATTTCAATTATCGCTTCATATAGTACAAACACTTTGTGAAACCTGATCGATGTCCAGTTGTTATCTCATATACCCACTTTAAGTTTATGTTGCTTAGATCATTTTTGCATAGGGGGCTGATAATGCAGATATCTGCATAACTGCCCACCCCCACTTTTAGAATATCTCGACCTAATCACCCATGGGCGATAATGCGGTCAAAAAATGGTAATATAAATTTACCACTTATGTTTGAACAAACAAATTGTAAAAAAGTTCTTTTCATGTAAATACTTTTACAGTTTGAACATTTGGTAAGATGCCACCACCTGGAATATCTGGAAAGTTTCTTTTGTCATAAGCCATGTTGCCCATAACATAAAATGTGCCTAGTAACTTTTAAACACCATAATATGATACTTAGTTTTTAGTTGTCTTGCAACATGAAAAATTAAAAATGTTGCTAAGCTCAACATTATAAGAAATCTTCTGTTTTGAATGCATCCACACTAACAACAACTGACACACAATGGCAATACACAGACACGTCTAGTCATCTACACCCCAACATCCAACTCTAAGAAATACCAATTAGTAAGAATCTCTCTAGGGGTCAGCACTGACCAGATGGTGAAAGTAACGCCGGTTGATCTGCCATCCCTGTTCCACATCCCTCTCACTGTTGTCTGCAATGCTTTGACACCAGGGGGAGCCAGCGTCTTCAGTCGTCTCGTGAATTAACGACACTGATGTCTGCAAAGAAAACATCCGAGGATCACACTATTTGAATATGTTCAACAGGAAATTTAATGTTTTATATGATTTTGTTTGTTCATTTATTAATATAAATTGATGTTCTTAGTTAATTATGTTGAAGATACGCTGCCCACCAAATTGTGACTGATAAGCCAGAAACAGAATTCGCTATTTGAATGTTCCACCCATGAGATTCAAACCGAGTATGAAATGTATGATTAGTAAACACCAGCTGTACGAGGCTGGTGGAGCTAACATCAAGTTCCTGGAAATGCTCTTTGATTTTGGCTGGTTCCCACAATAAAGACTGGTGAAGACAGCAAGTGGGACAAAGTACAACTGATTCAATGAATTCCTGTGCATTTGTGTTGGCAATACACTGGGTAGTATGGAGCACAGTATTGCAGTGGCTAGAGCATCGGATTCTCAATCAAAACAACACGAGTTCGAACCCTGTGCTGCCTTGTCGAACTTTGGGCACGTTTGTTCGCTCTACGTGGCTCCAGTTCACTCAGCTGTATGAATGAGTACCTGGCTATACAGACAGTGATGGATATTGGTGTATGAATAGTATTCACGCATTAATTGCAGCATGGCTGAATACTTCCCGGAGAAATTGAGATGGTGTTCGATTGAACAGGGATTAAAGTGTAAAGCATTTTGAGCAGCCCTAAAGACTGGATACTGTGTTATATATATATATATATATATATATAAGAACTTACCTTTTTCATCAACCCTGCCTGGCTTGAGACGATGATTTTGAATAATGGAACAGACAAGTTCACTTTAAAGTTAATGTCTATGCACAGTTAAATAGTCTAAACATAAACATGACCAGACAGCAAGACATATTAATCAACACAACCGTCAAGATCGTCTATGGTATTAACATTTTCACACAATGAAGTAGTTTCTATCAGCAGTAACAAACATTATTTACACCAGCTTACTCAAAGATACCATACGTCATGCAGATTACTAGGCAAGATTCATAAATCAAACTGCTCAATTGATTACGAGTGCCTTTGAATGCACTGGAACGTTCACAATGCTATCTTTCACCAGAGCTGATGTCTGCTGATTATCCAAAGCTGACAAAATAACTGTGCAACATCAAAATGTGAAGGTCAGAACAAATCATATGCAAACTTCAATTTTCACAAAACTATAAATCAGACCTTCCATGTCTGGCGGGAGATGTCCAACTATTTGGCCTGATTGCAAACATCTGGATAATCTCCACCTTTCAAACAAGAAGCTCTCACTTTTGTATGATTTGATTTTATGGTTTGTTTTAGGTAAATTTCAGGTTTTTTTTGATAGATTATGTTATATTTTATAAGATTGTACGATACAATTTAATTACTTCACTTGCAAAATTGTCCTGTTTTTGGAAGTTTGGTTGGATCTGGAAACAGACCACAGATTTCAGTCAAATTGTATATAATGCACATGTTTATGTATCATTATTTAGGTATTAAGTTGCAACATGTGAAATGGAGTTGTGTGTCTTTTTGGATTCCACAGATAATAAGCGTTAAAGTGGTAGCACTCTTTAAGGAAGTTGTTTTCAGAAAAACGGGTTTACAAAAAAGTTGGGCTTTGTGAAGAACCAATGTCCATAGCAATGATTCATTTAGTATTTTATTAGTTGTGAATTATTTGTTAAGGAAAATGAACCGGATACTGAAAGACGAGATTATACGGTGTGTTTTTCTTCCAAAATCATGCAACTGATGTGACATGACCCAGACATCTACTTTTGACTCTCCTGCGACATAATACCCGGTTCGCTGTGGCAGGTCCCATTTTACACTAAAATACCAATGTGCTTAATGATGAATATGGTATGAAAATGTCTACAAGAATTTTTTTAAATTGAACTATTTCATTCGTTTTACCGTAAAATTAAATAAACTTTAAAAAGTTAAGCATTATTATAATCAAAATAATGTTCACATTTATAAATTTACTTATGCATATAGTGCTGACAGTGCCATTTCAGAAACCTATCCAGAGTAATGGCCAATGCAACAGGTGCTGCCATCTAATGAATGATTAGGAACACCAGCAATGACCAGACCATGCTGCCATCTTGTGAATGAGTAATTCATAGTTAGTGTTCTGCAAAAGCCATGGATATATTAAATACCAAGTCATTGGTGTTTTAATTAACTTGATGCAAATATTTCTAAAAAAATGTATAATCATGTGAAAGATCCACCTGAATTAATTAGTCTAGAAAGAACACATCAAAGTAAATTTACTCTTCCTCACAAGGCAAGGGCGCTGACGACTACATCAGTCTCAGTCAGTACCCCCTGGCAGATCAAATCATTTATTTATTGCGAAACATTGAAGTTAAGCTCCTTCCTAAAGCCAATAATATTGTTGCCTACCAGATTCGGCTGTTTTGGTTTTGGCTATTACATATAGACCCTAATGTTTGGGAAGTAGAAGTAATTATTTGAATACTCAATACCACTCAGCTGCTCGTGAGAATGGTAGAACAGGTAATTATATTGGGATTCCCCGGGGTTGCAGACTTTTTCTTTGGTATGTGTCACACAGTCGCAACTGGCAGAGTCAATTAAGTACTAGAGAAAGTACAACTGATTCAACCAACTTGCAATAACACATTGCATAGGGTATCTAGGGGTAGTGTAGTCAAGGCCATATCGCAAGGACATAGATGTGCTAGAAAGATTAGAGGAGAGCGGCTAAAATGATACCAAAACTAAGGGATCTTAGTTACGAAATTCGTCTTAAAAATGTGGTTTAACAACACTAGAGACCAGGAGATTGAGAGGAGATCAGATAGAAGTGTTTAAAATATTGAATGGTTAAGAAAATATTGATAGAAATATTTTTTCTCAGTTAAGAAAGATAGTAGGACTAGAGGACATGAAGTTACATTAGTATAGGAGCAGTGTAGATTATATATAAGAAAGTTCACATTTTCAGAAAGGACTGTAAATGAATGGAACAGATTATCTGCTGATTGTGTGAATGCTACTAGTAGAGTGAATATGTATAAAAATAAAATTGACACGTACCTCAGAAGGGCGGGATACACGTAGATAAAAACGGTTGAACTCTCGATAAGCCAAATGGCTTCCTTGTCCAGCTTCCACCTACAGTTAATTCTCTGGGTGGCAATCTTGTTAAATCTTGTTAAATCTACCATCCCTGGCATGCGATGATTTACTTGACGTCTCAGACAATTTGTCATTACTGCATCACAAGTTACACTATTATGGGGTGACACGAAACCTTTATTTGGATGCTACCATTCCCCAGGCCAGCGAATGAACCCAGCAAGTTGTCTTGGAAGACACCCACTCATCACCTGCCCCCCCCCACCCCCCACCCCACACCCCACCCCATCCCAATACTCAGTGTTCTGAGTTCTCTTCTTGGCATGTACCACCATATTCACTATATTAAGCGAACATCCCCCTAGTCAGCATACACCCTCCTTTGTAGCAGCATCTGACACTGTGACAGCGATCTCCAATGTCAACCTTGGCTGTTGATTCCATTGTTGTAATTTGATTTCTACCAATGTCACACTAGATTCCAAAATCAGTGATGACAAAATATTGAAAGGTCCACTTAAATTATCAGACTTTACAGTTCTGGTACGTCTCCTGTTGCTCATATGTGAGATGCACAAATAATTTGCCAGTCACCTCTTCCGAGATGGCTGTACCCAGGAACCTCAGTAACCAAAGAAAATGGGTGTACACCTGTATGCTTATTGGAACGCAAAATTTCAACATATATCCATGCATCAAATATTTGTTAAGCATACTGTAGCTTAATACAATGAATACAGATTACATTTATTACTGAAGCAACCAATTTCTCATCAGCGCCCAACTATATGCTGCTGTCGGGAGCATGGGAAAGCATGTAGTGTGCAAAAGCAGAAAGTCCTTCAGCAGGATCTTGACACTCTGGAAGTTTTAGGAGAACACCTTCAAGATTCAAGATGAGGATTAGGTTTAATATGAGCTGATGCAGAGTCTTGTCTTATCTCGATTATTTGAATACAAGAAGGGGGTATTTAGAGGGAGGGGCAGAACTGCCAAGTGGAGTTGGGAAAAATGCGTGATGTTCAGTTCTCCAAATGGACACCAGATGACAGCACTGCTATTTCGTAACAAGACGCTAGGTGGCAGCATTATTACTTATAAAAAACAGAAAACAACATTTCATACACATAACTGACAATAATAAGAATAACCTTGCGGCGGATTCTGTGGAAGTTTTACGCTATTCGCACGTGCATGTGAATAAATATATGAAAATAAGCCTATTTGTATTAATATTGTTATAAATGGCAAATTTGTGTGGAATTTACAGGTTTATGCATGAGAGAGCATGAGATGGATGCTAAATGCATGTGACTCACACCAAATGCATGAGACTTGGCAGCTCTGATGGCCTACACCATGTAATACAATGTGCATCACCCATCATCTGGGATTTAAACAAGCAAAAACATATTTATAACACTGGTCCAACCATGGCATGCCATGGAACAGGATGCAGTTTCTGTTGAGCGTAAATCGGATATTTAGGTGCGAGTTGCCATCCATTGAATCTATTTATCATGCTCGCTATGTGCGAAAATCCAAGAGCATTGTACGGGATACTACCCACCCAGCCAACCATCTCTTTGAACTTCTTCCCTCTGGCAAACGCTATAGAAGTATTAAGACAAGGACCACTAGACTTAAAAATTGTTTTTATCCGCAGGCTGTGAGTCACGTGAACAGCGAGATGCCATGATACTGTTGTCAGTCGGTTTAGATTTTATGTCACCATGCTAAATTATTTATTTATTATTTGTTTAGTTATTTATATTATTTATTTATTATTTATTAACTTAACTATATGTATGTACATACTTTTTAACTGTCAGCTCAGCTAATTTATTTATACATATATTTATTATTTATTTAACTACATGTATACTTTTTAGGTACTGTTCAGACAGCATTAATGTTATGTTATCAAGTTCACTTTATGTCAATAGATGTACGACTATCTTAAAATAAGTTGGCAGTTGGCCTTGGCTTGAATTTATACTAGTTTTAGCATAGTTTCATAATGTTTCTGATAGTATATTTTGCGTGTGCATGATGGGGGGCAGGGGAGACAAGCATGCATATATGTTGACGCCACAACGCCAAGAATTTCTCGTACATTTAAAATGCTACTTGGTAATAAACTAAAACAGTCTGAATCTGAAAAGAATGTATATACCGTTTTCACAAAAATCTTACACCGTAATTTGTTTGGCACAGTTGACATTGTGGTGAATGTGCATATATATTGGAATGTGTACAGCAGCAAGCAGTTAGATGTATTTTCATAACCAGACAGTCTTCAAAGTCAACAGACATAGTCATAGGCCTTCACACTAACATGAACAAACAGAACATGATAATTAATGGCAGCAAAATAATTGGCACTTTTGTGACTGCACGTAGAATCCGGACCCACCTCGATTATGCCGTTATAATATCTACAATGTTTGCATAAATTTGATACGTCAATGTGTTAATTCCATCATTCAACATCATAATCATTGCAGGCATATTTACGTTTCAAATAATAAATAGCTTTCTGGTTTTTTATCAACATATGCTGCTACAAGGCTAATTAGCCTATAGAGATAGTATGCCTAGATATATCGCCAACTGCGGCAAAACCAAAGACAAAGTCAAATACTTGAAATGACGCTGTTTGCAGTTTGGCCCTCAAAAGTGCGCTAAAAGTATATGCCTGAGATTATGTGGAATGATGGAACTAACGCACCAAGGTATCAAACTTAGACTTAGGCAAACATATAGTTATAACGACGAAATCGAGGTGGGTCCGGATTCTACGCAAGTGCCAAATTTGGCAAATAATTAAAATTGCGTCTTTCTAACTCCAAGACTAAACTTTTAAAGACAGTAACTTACTTTCTTTAAAAGTTTAGTAAGTTTGTATAATACAACAAAAACTAGGACAGCATTAAGTTAAACATCACTGGGTCTGCCTATACGTACATGTTCATGCACATATTACTTACATATCACAGCTATATTCTAGAAACTTAGTATTAAGCCTGCACTGAACGCCGCAGCTCATTTCCGCATGCGCCGCAAGTCAACACATTCTGTAGCCTCGATCAAGGAGCCTCTATTTGGACAGGAGGCGTCACTGAGCGAGAAAATGGCAGTCTACACTGAAGGTTTTTGTCCGCCATTCGGGAGGCAAGCGCATGCGCCTACGGGACCGCAACGCGCGATGTTAGCGTATTTGTTCAGTCACCTCATTTCATCAGAATAATCACCAAGCTGTCATGCGTTATATAAAATGAAAGATATTAAAGTAATCCTTGAAGTTTTGTATCCATAACAATTCAAAATAATGACATTTAGAACAAATCACATAGAAACGTTGCAATTATTTACTGAGCCAATTGAACTTCGTCATTTTTCATCAGAATAATCATCAGGCTGTACCACTTCTTATATAATTAAAATTCTGAGGTTATCGTTGAAAATGTTGAGCAATGATAATGCAAAGAACTGCATTTTCTGCACGTGTATGGTCTGGCTTGACGCAACTCCAGAATGGCGGACGAACTGCTTACGTACTTTCCTCGAACAATGTAGATAGCGCGCGCTGCACCGTCTTGTATTGATATACGGTCTTTGGCGATTACCCACCCAGGCGCCGTGAGGTGGCAGCACATTTTCGCTCCTCACTACGGCCTGGGATATTATAGCCCTGCCAATGTTACCGGTAGAGGGCTTTACCATCCTCGCAAGCCAGGGCTGTTTGCCATGCAAAACTAGCCCTGGCAGATCTCCTACGCGCTGAGTCAAACTAGTAATTGACTTCGCCAGTCGCGACTGCATCACCCGTGAGAACAGCGCAAATACCCGCCTCAATTTGAAGACGGATAAACGACTTCTGGGAATCCCAATATATAATGACCCGTTCGCCCATTACCACGAACAGCTGAGCGGTATTGTGTATTTAGATAATTGCTTCTACTTTCTAAAAAAATGCATGTAACACGAGCCGCGGTTGGTTGAAATTAGTTTTATTATGACCACCTGACCTGCCGCCAACCACTGATCTAGTGAGCGATTTCATAGGCTGAGCTTAAATTCAAAGTTTTGCAAAGCGATCGTACTGCTGGTTGGCACTGACGTAATCGGCAGCAACGACTCCTGGCGTGCGAGGATCGGCTTTACCCCTTATTCGGGTAGAGACGATGATTGGCTCTCAGGCCAACTATGAAATAACAAATTAAATAAGGATACATTTTTATCAGATAATACTATACTATAACAACTATTCAACATTAAACTTATATTGAAACATGTCACACAAAAGTAAACCGACATTAAACTTTTTTTCGTAGTTATAAGTGCGTTTTAATCACATGCATATTCACTAGGTGACAGCTCTCGTGGCTGTCAACGATTCCGTATTGACGTGTTTTGCTTATGTTCGAGCAGAAACAAAAGACTAAGTGTGAATAAGCATGATATAAATACCAAAGAAGGACACATTTAACTAAACAAAGTGCAATCGTTGTCGCGCGCAACGCTCGGACTGCTAACTAATATAATTATGTGGTCGACAAAGTACAAACAAAACGTGCTGATCTTGGTGGTTAATAATATAAGTCGGTAGCGTGTCAAGCAACTATTTTTAGGGTCGTCGGTTCAAATCCAGTAGAGTACTTGAAACTTTTGTTTTAGTTCATTTAGTTTAATATTCATTTTATTTTGTATAATACTATTGTGGGCACTATTTCGTAATTTCATTTCGTTATAAAAAAAACATACATAATATATAAACAGTCTGAGGGATAGACGTGCTAACTAGCAGTGAGCAGTCAAAACGCGATTCTGAACCAGACTATCTTCCAGGCGAAGTCACGCAGCCGGGCAAGAGTCGGTTAAGCAATATTACAAATTCCACGGAAAACCGAGAAATTGTGTCAGAAAGATGGCGACACAGACGATTGGTAAATTGGTACAAACGACTGTTGGGCTGATAAACGACATTAATTGTTGTTTACGATGTCATCATCATCCTTTTGGCTGCCACAATCATCTTGCTGATTATGCTGCCGCACTTTAGGGAATTGTTTTTACCAAGAGAAGAATATCTAGAGTCCGACCTATGGAGAACATTCACTATAAAACTTTGAAATAGATAATAAAACAAAACACAAAAACCAAACATATACAAATGAGTAAAATTAAAAACAAATAAATAAATCATAAATTTAATTAAATAAGTAAATTAATAATTAGCATAAGATCAATATAATTATATGGAGAATCTAGATTTACATTTGTGGCACCCTTGCCTTAAAGGTGTCAAGAATACTGTCAGTCACATTTTTTTTCTCATATCTCCACTGTGTATTGCATCAATACTCACATAAGGGTATACCGCCTCAAAAGTCGCCGGCATTTAAATGGTATGGCATAAAATGGGAAATTTAGACAAACCTTAGGCTGAGCGAACAAATGGTGGCGCCTCATCGCGTAGCCGGGATAATGAATTTGGTAGAAATATTCAAATTGAGTTAACACGAGATGGCGCCAGCTCACGGACACGTTTAAGATCATTTAATTTTACGACCTTAATTTTAATGAGTTCGTAATTTTAAATCACGACAGTCCGAGTTTGCATAACATTACCATGTAGCATATTTCGTACTATTTATATTAATTTCGTATGCAGCATGTAATATGAAATATTATTTCGCGAGAAAGGACGAGATTATGTATGCGTCAAATATGGCGAATCTATCTTGGTTGGTTGTCGCGTTTGCTGCGTTGTTTGTCTCAACGCTGGCTATAAAATACAAAACTGGAGATAAGGTAAACAGTCGTGATTACAAGTTGAATTATTTGTTTTTGGTTACATGCGTTTGGACAGTCGTGTTTATGCACAGAAAGCGTATATGACCGGTCCGACACACCCATTGATTACGATAATCCGTCACGGTGGACTGTCAGTGTCAGTCATGAATTTATTTTATGACCACGTCCGCGAAAGTTAGACACGAACCATGACACAAGAATGGGTCGCGGTGAATTAACTCTAATCGTGATATTGTGTCCACGTATATGAATCAGATATGTGCCACAAATGGCACAAATGTATACATGTCATAAATGTGAATGTAATTGTAATGCATGATGATGAAGTCTTATCAACTTCAACTCGAGTCAAGACAAGACGTTCATCATCATGCCCCCACACTTTCTCGTCTGACTACTGGCTAATCTAGTCTATAACAGTAAAACAGTTCTTAAAGAGCACATTTCCATTGCCATTGGGAATATTATATTTATAAGCCTACAAATAATGGGACACTGCTGTGGGACATAGCTCAGCCTCATGTTGCATGGCCTTGTTATTGCATTGCTTTTTATATTTAGGCACAGCGGTTTTTTTGCTGTATGACAGTGCAAGTGCACAGATTTTATCATCATTTTATGTGTGGCTGTGATGTGTATTGTTTACTTGTGCACTAACATAGATCTAGATCATCATTAGTTGTTGTGCCTGTTGGCTTTGCCTGCATAGGCAGTTGGGATGATTTTACACGCTTGTCTAGATATCTTCTAACAGTTC
This sequence comes from Paraescarpia echinospica, assembly GCA_020002185.1. NCBI lineage: Eukaryota > Metazoa > Annelida > Polychaeta > Sabellida > Siboglinidae > Paraescarpia > Paraescarpia echinospica. The sequence goes on from CM034533.1 coordinate 40,523,183, forward strand.
TGTTTATCGGCTGACATCTTTCCCCTCAATTTGTTTCTGTTTTCGCAAGATGCTCTGATTGTATGTTGCTCATCACATGACCATGCCATTACTAGAACTATGATCATTGGTCCATGATTCACACCCGTGTAGCAATATCCGTGGACTCTGTATACAACATTGCAAAACTTGATATTTGTCATCACAATCACATGTGGTCATTCCGTGTGAATGCAACTAATGGGTGCGACACTCATGTGTTCAATTTTTGAATGAACCAGCATGGTGAAAGCCTTTGGAAAGATAAGCCAGAATCCAAAATGTTAATGTTCTAGCTTCAGTAGTTTTCGAGTTACGAAAACTCATAACCTACCATAATTTTCATGGCATTATAAATGATTAAGTTTTTTTTTATTCAATGTATTACTGAGGTTTAACCTTTAATCTAGTCAAAAAACTATACCATGTCCCAATATGTAACTTTATTTATTTAATTCTTTAGCAGACAACCAATTTAATTTATAAAAAACACCTATTCATGTATATACTATTACTATTCACCTTGTTCCAGTTGAATGTACTGTTTTAATGTTACGTTGTAATGTTATGGTATAAGGAACCTGATTTATATACCGGTAATGGTGATTGTCCAGGTGGTCCTCAACATATGCTTCTTTGGGTTTCCAGAGAATCTCCTCGGTTGCAGTATTGCTTTTTGTAATCCATTGTAAATATATTCAGAAATGTGTATTGTGACCGAAATAAAGTTCTGTTCTATTTGAAATTTGGAACTTAGACATTTTGTGACGGCTTCTTAAAAATGAATAAAATTATTCACATTTCACAAAGGTTACCAACTACAGACCCAAAAAAGTAAATGAGGCGTAGCATGTATTGTCACAAAAAACTTTTTCTACGCGTAAGCTTGTCCCTATAACATAAATAACTAATAACTCTCATTATCCTTCCGTGCTTCCTTCACAACAAAAATGGGATACGTTTGGGTGCCCCAAATTTTTCAAAAAAACACTTGCGATTCACAAGAGGGTTTTCAGGCATTGATTGTGAGCTAAATATAGATGCCTTAATTAACTATTGTAAATATTTTGTATCTATGCATATCAGTGTGTATTATCAGAGCAATATGACCTGTCTGACTCTCTTAATTATGAATCTGCACACACTCAAAGGTGCTATGTTATTATATTTCTAAAAAAATTGCCAACTTCCGACCCTAGAAAATCAATGTGGGGTAGAAGATATTGTTATGAAACTTATACTAGACATAAACCAGTCCTATAACACAAATAACAAGTAACTCTCAATATCCTTCCATGCTTCCTTTTTGAGAAGAATGGTGACCCTTGAGTACCCCAAATTTATAAATAAATCACTTGCGAGAGAGTTTTCAAGCATTGTTATGAGCTAAACATATATGCCGTTGTTAATATTTGTATATATGCATATCAGTGTACATACTCAGAGTAATATGATTTGTTTGACAGTTTTAATTATGAATTTGTTTTTTTTCAAAAATGGTACAATGTTATATTTCTCTTAAAAATAACCAACTTATGATAAAACATGGATGAGGGATAGAAAGTATTGCTGCAATCTTTTATTAGGCAAAAACCAGTCTCGTTTACAACATGACTATCAACCTGAAATAATCAGAAATCCCAAAAGTCATTTTTCTAGCTACTCTGATCAGTGTCAATAATCCCTCCTTTGCATCACAGGACAATTCCATAGAAAGTGATTGTCATCAAATCAAATTTTATTTTGCAACAACGACAATAATATAACAGCATAAACAAAACAACCGTAAAAAAGAGTAAAGTTGTGTTGTATGGTGTTCACATGACATATCATATGCCGGCTTCCTGTGACCCCACAGTTATAAACAAAAACTTTGAAATATATAATTATACATGTATGATTGTATGGAACAGACTGAGAGTCCAATAGAGAAAAAAATCTAATTGTAGAAAATTATTGTTAGTAAATAATTATAAAAGTTTTTTCCTAATCCAAACAGATATAGAAAACAAATATATAATTGCACTCCACACATCTGGGATTAAGGCAATGCACGTGGTTAGGACATTGTCTACATATTGTTTGCATAATAAGAATTTGAATTCATGAGACTGGGGTCAGTTGTGTGTCATTGCAAATGGTGAGGGGGTGGTTGGGCATCAATTTGCATTCATTCACAGAATAAACAAAAGTACCAAGAGTATTTGGTGATTTAACAGTGCGATATATTTGTGTAATTATAATACAACAGCGTACTGGTATAAGAGTAACCAGACTATGTGATCTGCGTTCACCGTGAACAAATTTATGTTTGCCGATAGGTCGCACTGGCCTAATGCACATGTGATCATTACTATGGAAACATTGTCAGTTTCCAAGAATACATAAGGAGATTTCCACAGACACATGTAAAATACTAGTTTTTAAATGATGGAAATCTGACAAATGGCACTAGTGCCGTAGTCTTCTGCTGCTTGCAATACACGTGTTCATACTGACACCTGCTAATGCTCTAGGAAGAAAAAAGTAAAGAAATCAATATTGTTAAGATTGCCACACAGAACACAGAAACATCTGGCTAATATTAGTCTAGGCCAAAAAACTCAAAAGGGCTCTAGAAATCATGTTAGGGGTACCTAAATGTTAGAAGCTGTCACCAATGCCAGGATTTATCTGTGACCTCTACCAGTCACAAAAAGCCCGGATGACACTTTCTATTTTGATTTTTTGCTACGTAGTGAGCTATTTTGAGAAAATGGTGGCGGGGCTTTATGAAGGTTTTTCAACGTGTACGTAATTGGCTATATATCTACTAATTATAGGACTACACGATAACATTTTGTGTCAGCATTAATGTGTGGAAAAACGAGGCATGTATGTGCAGCAAATTTTTAATCAATACAATAGATATAATTGAAATGAAGCACAAAATATACCAAATTATTTTGAAATTTTAGATAGGTTTCGCGACCAAAGGTGTACAGTAGTTCAAAACAATTACATATGTGGCACACGACAACTATATTTACATCAAAAACTTCCCAATTCATTTCCAAATAAAACAACACTAGATTTTCTGATAAACGATGTAATATATTGCATACACAAACAAAATAGTAACCCTACCCCCTTATTTTTCATAACTCCCAAGAACATAACCTGCAATATATGTACTAATTACAAGGTTACATAGCTAATTTTGTCTCTAATAGCGAGATACGTATTTGTAGTTAATGCACACATCAATATTGTAGACGGAGTTGAAGGAAAAACACAATATATGCTAAGATATATTAACAATTTAGTTTGGTTTCATGAGGGGTGGACATTAGTTCAAATAATTATTTACCCATTTGGTCCATGACAATTATGTTTTATCTCCCAACAATCCCAGTTCATTTCCAAATAAAATAACATTATATTTTCTAACAAACATTGTAATATTTTACATACAAAACCGAAACACTAACCCTATCCCCTTATTTAACCACTGTCTTCAAGCACAATCGACTATATATCTACTATTTGCAGAGCTACATAACTAATTTTTATTTCAAAATGTTTGGAAAGTTAAGATATACAAATTTGCAGACATACTTGAAAAAAAGCACAACATATGCTCTGATTGTGTTAACATTTTCATTTGGTTTAGTGACCGAAGTTGTACAGTAGTTTTAATAATTACTTACACAAGTGGTGCATGACAATTGTTTTTATATCGCAACTATCGCAGTTCATTTCCGAATAAAATACCATTAGTTTACTAGACAACGGATGTAGTATATTGCATACAAAGCCAAAACACTAAACCTACCCCCTTAGTTTTCGTAACCACCGTACTCAAACACAATAGGCTATAACTCACACGCTTAAAGATCACATGGTGGATTTTCTTGTTAAACATAACTTGATAAACCCATCTCAACATGGGTTTTTAAAAGCGAGGTCATGCTTAACAAATATGTTATGTTTTTTGGAAGACATCACTAGGTGGGTAGATGAGGGATCACCAGTAGATATCATCTATTTAGATTTTCAAAAAGCTTTCGACAAAGTACCACATCAAAGATTACTCCTTAAGCTAAAGGCCCATGGCATAGGAAATGGTATAATAAACTGGATAGAAAAATGGCTGAATGACAGAAGACAACGTGTAGTAGTTGATGGGGAGGCTTCAAACTGGAAATCGGTATTGAGTGGGGTACCACAGGGATCAGTACTAGGACCTATATTATTCTTAATATATATCAACGATTTGGACGATGATATAACAAGCAAGGTGTTAAAATTTGCGGATGATACAAAAGTGTTTAGAAGGATTAAAAGTGATGGAGACAGACAGCATTTACAAGATGATCTTGATAGGTTGATCAAATGGTCTGAAAAGTGGCAAATGCTGTTCAATTTTGGGAAATGTAAATGCCTCCACACAGGTCATGGGAATGAAGAGGTAAAATATAAAATGGGGGGTACTGTTCTAAGTACTACTGTAAAAGAAAAGGACTTGGGGTTAACCATTAGAGCTGATATGAAGGTTTCAGAGCAGTGCGGAATTGCAGCGTCAAAGGGAAATCAAATCCTTGGATTAATTAGGCGAAATATAGCGTATAAGAAAAAAGAATTAATAGTACCGCTGTACAAAACAATAGTGAGGCCTCATTTAGAATATTGTATACAAGCATGGAGGCCATATCGCAAGAAGGACATAGATATGCTAGAAAGAGTACAGAGGAGAGCGACTAAAATGATACCAAATCTGAGGGATCTTAGTTACGAAATACGCCTAAAAGAATGTGGTTTAACAACACTAGAGACCAGGAGATTGAGAGGAGATCACATAGAAGTGTTTAAAATATTGAATGGTTATGAAAATATTGATAGAAACATTTTTTTCTCAGTTAAGAAAGATAGAAGGACCAGAGGACATGAAGCTACATTAGTAAAGGAGCAGTGTAGATTAGATATAAGAAAGTTCTCATTCTCACAAAGGACTGTAAATGAATGGAACAGATTATCTCCTGATTGTGTTGGTGCTAGTAGCGTGAATATGTTTAAAAATAAAATCGACACACACCTAAAAAAGGCGGGATACATGTAGATAAAAAGTATTGGACTCTCGATAAGCCAAAAGGCTTCCTTGTCCACCTGCCATCCAGAGTAATTTTCTGGATGGCAATCTTGTTAAATCTTGTTAAACTCTACAAATAACAGATACATAGCTAGTGTTGGTATCAAAATGTTTGGAAAGATAATATACGTATTTGTAGTTACTGTAGATCTGTAAATATTGCATACCTACTTGAATGAAAGACACAAAATAAGCTCAGATATGTTAACATTTTAGTTGGTTTAATGATCCAATGTGTACAATAGTTCAATGCATTACATACACACGTGGCGCATGACAATTATTTTTTATCTTACAGTAATCACAGTTTTTTTCCAAATAAAATACTGTTAATTTGTCAAACAAAGATTATAACAAATTTCAAAAACAAAACACTAACCCTACCCCTTATTTTTCATAACCACCTTCTGCAAAAACAATCGGCTATTATAGCTAATTACTGAGCTATAGTCATAGCTAATGTTGACATGAACACATCTGATGCTTGACAAATATGTTTTACTTACCTTAAATTGTCTGACAAAGAATGTAATATGTTGCATATACAACCAAAATATTAGCACTACCCCCCTTACTTTTCAGAACCGCCTTCCTCAAACACAATTGGTTATATGTTTACTAATTACAGGGCTACATGTCTAATTTTTATATCACTCTGATAGATATAATACATTACATATTTGTAGTAAACATGTGTGTCAATATTATATACATACTTGAAACTAGAACACACATAATGCCACCAGATATTAACCGAAGGTGTACAATAATTCAAATCATTACTTACACTCATGGCACATGACAGTTGTTTTTATCTCAAAATAAACCCCCTTCATTTCCAAATAAAATAACACTAGATTGTCTGACAAACAAGGTAATATATTGCTTGCAAAACACTAACACTACACCTTACTTTTTACACCGTAGATAGGCTCTGCGAACGAGATTCTCTATTTGTTCTATTTGGCTTCAGAAAGATACGCTTTACGTATATGATTATCCAATAGAACTATGTGCATGTTTCTGGACTGGTTTCCAGTTTTACTTTTCCAAGCCTATTCACCTATGTGTCATGTCTACTTAATGCTTAACATACTGGTAAGTTCCTTCCATTAAGATGATATTATAGCTTAACTCTTCAGTTACAAATAAAAGTGCCATGTTCCTTGGATGTATCCGTCACGAAATCCAACTATAATATTAGTATATGTTGGCATAGTGTGTGCTTTCATATAAATCTGTTTATAATATTGAAATAAGTGTTTGCTACAACTACGCAATGTACTATTCTAAATGTTTTGATAACAAAGTTAGCTATGTAATTAGTAGATCTATAATTATAGCTGAATGTGTTCGAGGTTTGGCGATTATTCAAAATAAGAGGGTAGAGTTAGTATTTTGATTTTGCTTGCAGTGTTTTACCTTGTTTGTCAGACATTGTAACATTATTTTATTTGGAAATGAAGAGGGATTAAACGACATAAAGTTTAACATATTTATTTTCTTGAAAGATGACAACGTTAGTGCCATCGAAATGAAGCGAAAAGGCAACCTGAAGGTTGACATTTTAGACACGATACAAAATAGCAATAAAGAAAATAAACAACCAACTCACAACATGGGCGAAACCAGTAACGTGCGCATGTTTAATGCACTACTCATTCTGTCTACATGCAAAAATCTGAACAACGGATTTTGGCCAATCAAGTTGACGCGCTAAGAATACAGGTCGTAGACATTCTCTTCAATGCCTGCATAGTCAGCATCGCCTTGTATTACTTCAGAATAGAATAATGTAGTTATGTTTGGAGGTACGATAATCAAATTCTAATTATATGTTGTGCTTTCATTTCAGTTATATCTACAGTGTATTGTATTGATTAAAAATTGGCTGCACATACGTGCCTCGTTTTTTCACACATGCTGAGTCAGCATGTGTGAAAAAAACGAGCATTGCTGACACAAAATGTTATTGTGTAGCCCTATAAATAGTAGATATTTGTATATAGCCAATTATTTACATGTTGAAAAACCTTCAAAAAGCCCTGTCACCATTTTCACAAAATAGCTCAACGCAGTACAAAATCACAATAGAAAGTGTCATCCGGGCTGGTTATGTCCGGTAAAGGTCATAAATAAATCCTGGCATGGATGACAGCTTGTAACATTTTTTGACACTTTCTGCCTACACTATATGAAGACTCCAGCATTTGTATTGATCTGAAACCTGCCATCTGCATGAACTTATTCTTTTGGTATATACAGTGTTAAGTGACTGCTGAGTGTATGATTCGGTTGGCCACGTCTAATATTGATATGTTTGGTCACTTGCAGGTGATTGTGTATGTGAATAAAGTGGGTCCATATTTCAACCCTCATGAGACCTATCACTACTACCAACTGCCTCTGTGCGTGCCAGACAAGGTGAGTGATATATTTATGCTCTGCCGTGCAGTGTTGCCTACAAGACTTCACTGACCTGCTTTAAGTCGGCTTTGAAAACACTTTTATTGCGGCATATGTGTAATTCACTACTAACACTTTGATTGACATCTTTAACTCTGTTTATATATGTTTGTCTTATACTTTTTAGCTTAACTTATTGATGTCTAGATTTCCCTTAGTTTATTATAATATATTTTTCTGAATTATTATATTACTAATTAGTATATAACACAATTTATTTTATTATGTGTTTTTTTATGTCAATCGTCTATTAGTTTTACTATGATACATGTTTATATCAATATTCCATGTTATACATATTTTCTTAATTATTATTATTTCTTAGCAATAAATATAGTATATATAATTTTATATATGATGTAACAAGTATTGTTTTTAGTCCTTTGGCCGAAGGTCCAAGGGACTATTGCCATCACTCTGCATCCGCCGTTAGCTGCCGTATCTCAGAAACCGTTCAGCAACTTTTTCTCTAATTTTGCATAGACATATCTTGGGGCACTGCCACTATGCACGAGAAATCTGTATTTGATTGAATCATTTTAAGGGCTCCCTAGGGCCTCCAAGGACCACAAAACTGGTAAAAATGTAACATTTTGCCTATTTATTCAAAAACTGTTCAGCAACTTTTTTTCTAATTTTGCATAGATGTATCTTAGTGTACTGCCACTATATACAAGAAATCTGTATTTGATTGAATCATTCTAAGGGCACCTAAGGGCCCCCTAAAGTGCAAAAGGTTTACATTATCTAGTGATGTGGTTTTGAGAAGGGCCCTTGAGACCACCCCCAACAGTATATGTTGTGTAATGTGCCACAAAATCAAAAGCTGTGACTAATCTCTACAGCCTAGGCCATTGAGACTTTGACTAATCTTTAATTGGTCACAGCACCCAGGCAGAGTAGACACTTGACCCCTGTTAGACTGAACAGTTGCCTAACACTTTTAAACTGTATCTTCAAAATTATTGATTTTCTATAATTGCAAGTTGTGTTTATTTTGATGTTCATTTAATTATTATAAAATGGTGTGACTGTGGTGTCTATTGGTTAAAGATGTATTGTCTGTAGAAACCTGTAGGTGACAAACATAGAACATTAATATTCTGTCACCTGTAGGTGACAAACATAGAAAATTAATATTCTGGACAACAATAGAGTGAAATATCCTACACTTTATTTATATAAAATGCATTCTACTATTCTGTTTATGCTTGCCATGCCTTGTGTAAACATGGTACTGTCCATCAATTGTATCAATATGGACTAATAATTACAGGTTCACAATATAGTTGACACCTGAAACAACCAAATGTCAACCATTAGAAGAGTTGACATAGTTCCGCTATACACTACATATGTAAATTTAACCAGCTGCCATGTCAAGTCCGTTATAATTGTGATTAACAGTGTTCAAAATTATTCAGGTAAATAGCAAATAACAAAGGACACAAGTTTTCTCCTTGCCGTACCTCTACACATGAGAAGAAGGCTGACACAGCCTGGCCCTCATTTATACATGATTTAGCATTTTTGTACATGTTGTATACAACTTTCAACTAAATACCATTAATACCGCATGAAATTATCTTAGACCACAGGGAGGACCGGTCTACTAAATCAAATGCTTTCTTATAATCGATGAAGGCACAATAAAGCCTTTTGAGTCGAGACAAATACAATTCAACCAATACCCCTATCTGAACACTGCCTGTTCTTCACCTATTACACCCACTTTGTTTAGGTATGTGGTCAGTCTGGTGTTCTGAACAATCACTAAGGATTAATGAACACTTGTACAGAATGTCACTCATTTGGCAGGTTTAATTGATCTATTCAGCAATGAGGACACTGCTTAGGCCTCACTCTGGACACTGTCACTCACAGTGTTGTGTATTGTCTTAGTTGGTGCATTGAGCTAATCTACTTAATCATGAATTAGTGGTGCCTCTGGTTGTGTATTACACCCAGCTGTGGAGATAAGATTCTCTGCCTGCTATTGTTTGATGGAAACTGTGACTAATCTGTAATTGGTCACTGGCAGAAGCTTATGTCAACAGACAGCATTAAGCCACTAGACCCCTGTTAAACTGGACAGTTGCCTGTAGGTTTTAAACTGTGTCAAACAGTGAGTCTACCTTTTGCTCTCAGATAATCTGTCCTCTTAGTTTTACACATGAAGACATAATCTGGCATAACTTGATAAGTCTTTGTAGCAGCACATTTGTACTTCCAGTGTATCATTGCAACATAACATACATATTACATACTGTGTGCCACATTTGAATGTTGTGCATGTAATATTTCCATGCAATCCATTTGCATATATAATGTAAAACTTCAACAGCCGTTTTCTTCATTTTTACTTTTTGATCCCTACCATGTTCAATGCTCCATAACTTTGCCAACTTTTGTAGCAGTCATATTTTTTGAAACCGTGTAAAGCACCCTACCAAACCTTTACAAGGATGTAAGAAAACAATGTTACAATTTTTCCGACTTATCACTCATTTGGTCAGCCGGGGTCACATATCATATAGATGTATTAGTCCAAAGGACTTCAGGGCCACTTGGCCCATTTTTATTACAACATATTATTTTTAACATATTCTCTAGGTGTCTTTGTAAAGCGCTGTGAACTACATTGGATGTGGCGCTATATAAAATAAGTATTAGTATTATTTATCATTACGATCATGGTCTGACTGCACAGTTTTGTTGTAGGAAATGCAGCTAAACATCATAGTCATGTTTTTAACGAGACTGGGTCTAACTCAAGTTTGTGTTAAATAAAGTTTACTATGGATGTTTTTCAACAACATTTATTCAATTATTTGTCTGTTATTTATCTATTAATTGTTTAAAAAAATAATTTGCAAAAGTTCAGCTAAGCTGACAAACATGAGATGTGAACTGAACTTTGAAATGTGAACATTAAAGTACAGGAGATTGTTTTAGATCGAGCACAAGAGTCTAACACTGGGGGAGATTCTAGATGGCGATCGCATGGCCGTCTCCAAGTATGAGATGGCATTTAGAAGTGAGTAGTTCCACCCAAGATGCAGACCACTTAATGATCTATACTGGTAGATCTGGTGTGAAGACTATTTCTGTGTTGAGATTTGTACTTAAATATGTCCTAATTATAAAACCACTGTGACTGTTAATGACAGAAAAAAGCAATATACAGTCTAATTTTGTTTCACTTTAGAACCAACATTTCACAGTGATCAACATTCCTCCCAGATCTATGTATCCCTGAAAAGGTTTGTTTACAAAGTTGGTGTGCTGCAATTTCCAAAAATCCAAAAGAAGTTTGCAAGGCTGTTCTGAAGTATATTTTGTCATAATTTGTTAATATCTGTGTCATGTAGTTGTCTGTATGTGTCCAAATACCACATTGGAAACAAGTGTCATCCATATATATGTATATATATATATATTATAAATTTATAATGTATATTATATATTTATATTTTATGTGGTGTGTTATTGTTACACCATGTTGTGTTGTTGCTGCACCATGGTGTGTTGTTGCTGCATCATGGTGTGTTGTTGTTATGCCATGGTGTGTTGTTTCTGCACCATGGTGTGTTGTTGCTGCACCATGGTGTGTTGTTGTTGTGCCATGGTGTGTTTTTATTACATCATGGTGTGTTGTTACACCATGGTGTTTTCTTATGCCATGGTGTTTTATTGTTATGTCACAGTGTGTTGTTATGCCATGGTGTGTTGTTGTTACACTATGGTGTGTTGTTTTTATGCCATGGTGTGTTTTTGTTACATCATGGTGTGTTGTTGTTATATCATGGTGTGTTGTTGCTACACCTTGGTGTATTGCTGTTACACCACAGTGTGTTGTTGTTATGCCATTGTGTGTTTTTGTTACACCGTGGTGTGTTGTTGTTACACCTTGGTATGTTGTTGCTACACCACAGTGTGTTATTGTTATGCTATGATGATTATTAATATTTATTATTATTATTCACTTTATTTTGATTAAAAGGGGCTCCCATGTTAGCAACATGTTATGTCTTAATGGTAGTCTCCTTGACCTTCACATTTACTTAAACTATTTCAATGTGTACATGTATGTATGTGGTCAATATGAATCTGTCTGCCTGTCTCTGTCTGTTTGTCTCTCTGTCTGGTGTGTTGTTGTTACGCCATGGTGTGTTGTTGCTGCAGGTAACGAGCCGTCGAAGGAGTTGTGTCAGACGAAGCTGACGGATGCTGAGCTGCAGAAACTGCAGGACGCTATTGAAGATCTCTACTACTTTGAGTTTGTCATCGGTGTGTTGTGCTTTTCACTGTCTGCAACTGCTGTCTAATTCTGTTGCTGTTCTTGAAGCAAAATACTTGGATAAATCTCCCCCCGACCTTCTTTGTGTTTATGGCAAGGAATACATACACTATTTGGAATGCCTACCAGGAAGTGGTACATAACAGAACACCAGCTGTTAGACACGTGATGCCATATGTGTTGTGATTACTGTGTAATAAAGTTGCGCTGAGTACCGAGGATAGCCTGTAGAAACCATCAGCAAAACTCAATAGCACAATACTATCAATAGTAGATTAAACTGTTGATAGTCATCACGATTTGTCATCATATTATAATATATATATTATATTTCAACATGTTTACTTGTGTCATTGTAATACTGTTTGTCAGAACAGTGTAATTTACAAATTCAGTTTTTAATCGACCGTCTCCAAAGCCACTCGGTGGCGTCACCCATAAATTATTTATGTTTCTCACAGCTTTCCTGGCTGATAGCTATACCAGGGTACCATCGCGATACATCATCGTACTATTGCAATAGTTTATGCAATATCACAATAGTATAACAACAGCTGTACAGCAGTTGTAAGACAATCACAGCATTAAAATTATCCACAATAGTTTTACTGTTTATTTAGGATCGACAATGTTAAGAAAGTGTGTTTCATGGGTATAACATGTACAAATTTACACGTATCCATATAGCAATATGACAGTGGATAGAATAGAGAATATGTTTTTCATGTACCAATTATCCTATGTAGTGCACTGTTTTGGTGAAACATTACAGTGGCGTGATAATACGTAGTAAAATAGTTTATGTAGTAAGTTAGTAGATTCCTACAAATGTCTATCAAACATTGTCACAGATTCAAAGTTTATTGTACGCAGGGCTTTCTGAAATTGTGTTTTGGAATAGCTGCTCCTCACGCAATGGACGTCATCAAGTAACCACCCCATCCTAACACGGATTGTTACGTTTGTCGCCAGATGACATTCCTGTGCGGGGTTTCATTGGCCACCTTGAGGAGGGTGGCTTCCTGCCCCACAACCACAAGATCTACCTGTGGACCCACCTTCACTTCAACATTGAGTACAACGGTGACAGGGTAAAGATCTTGCGTTATTATTCATGTGTGACTGGGCATAAAGTCACAGAATTGTTAAATTGAATTTTTTACATTTTTGGATTTCACAGCTTTAAAATGGTGCCTCATTTGTTGAAATGTCTTCAGTAGTTTTTCATTTATTGCAAAAATTGAAGGAAACTTTGTTAATAAAACTTAAAGCAAACTGGACATTGACAGATGAGACTATAAGTTATGCATTTCTGCCAAAATCAAAAAATTGATGGGACATGACCTAGACAAATTTGTTTGGCTCTTGTGCAGAATAGGTCTGCGTCACTTAATACCTGGTTTGTCGTGATGGGTCAAATATCACTCTGATTTCTAGCCAGAAAGCACAATTTTGCTTTATTACCAGTTTCTGCAAAAGACCACCCTTCGATTTGACTGCTAGAATTCACTGAAGAGGAAAGACCATGTGACTAGGCTTGTCCAGGATGGACCACTATACAAATGGTCCTCGTACAACGTAGCATGCTTGGTCCTGTTTGGAAACTACAATTCTAAACTTGGTCCTGCTTGGTGGGCATCAAGCTATTTAAGTTCAGAACCAAAACGTTTATTATAATAAATTTAGAACAGTTGAATATTTGTATAGATACTGATGATGAAAAGTAATACTGCTGATGATACGACCAAACTACAGACAAACAATCCTACAACAGGGTTCACACGGGGCAGGGAAATCCTTGAATAGCATGAAGTTTCATTAGTTAAAAATCAAGGCCTTGGAAGCCTAGAATTTTCTAAATGGCATGGAAAAACCTGTTTTCTTAAATAAAATCGATGACACAAAAAACTGTCAGTTCTCCACCTATGGAAACCTTGAGTGTTGACACTTACTAAACACAATTTGGCAGGCAGTATGCCTTCAATACAGTATAATCTTAAGAATGTTATATTAATAAATGAAAAGCTAGGAACAGTCTGCCTCCATTTAAATAACATTACAGAAAATGTTCACAGCGTTTTTACTGATGGTGCAACCCATGTGTTGAATTTAGTTTACTGATGTACACAGAAAGATGGCATCACTGAGATTGTGGCTGGTTGTTTGCAGATCATCTATGCCAATGTGTCAACCAAGAACAAGTCTCCCGTGAGCCTGGAGGGGGTCAGCGCCCCCTTTAAGGTGACCTTCACGTACAGCGTCAAGTGGACGGAGACAGCGTGAGTGAAACACTCACATACTTCCTCCAGTTATTCAACTAATATAATGTTGTTGATGATTCTGTCATAGAGTTTTGTGAGAATGAGACCTCCGCTCAGTGAGTCCACGACATGTTCTCCATTTCCCTGCATGAATTGTTTTATTTCCCCTGGCACAGACACCGTACACAAGTGACCAACGGCTTAGGGTGTATCTTCCGAAAGACACAGGCAACGTAGGGTGAACAAAATCGTCCAAGGTTCAACACATTGGCTGAATCAGTACTGAACCACCGCCCAGCCAGCACCAGCATTCAAACACCAGTTCCTCCGAAAGACAGTTGAGCGTTCTAACTGCTCGACCACAGCACCCCACATATGAATTACATCACGACTAAAATAAGGCCATATACAAAAAATTTGCCGGTTTCTCGTCAGAACGTAGTCAAAAGTAAATGAGTGATGCATTTTTATTTTTAGAATGCTGATGGAGGTGTTAGTGACTATGAGAGGGGCTATTCGCAATGATCAGTGAATGAAGATGCATACCGAGTGTATTTTACAAGTGACAATGCTGTAAACAGATTCATTTGTCGTGTTAAAGTAATAGTTTTCACTTAAAATTGTGTCGGAACACATTTATTGGAATATTGTTTATTAACAAATAAAACCAATTCTCAGCAGTCAAAAATCATACAGTACAAAAAAATGTGTTGGTGTCCAAAAACGTAGTCCCTATGTACTGTATGTATTCAGACAGACAAATATTACGTGTCCGAAAATATGCAATACAGAAAATAATAATTTCTGTAGATTTATAGTGTGTCTGAAAACATACTGTCCAGTTACATTCAGTAATACAAATACATACAGTCATTACAGTAATACAAATGCATACAGTCATTGCAATAATACAAATGCATACAGTCATTACAGTAATACAAATACACACAGTCATTACAGTAATACAAATACATACAGTCATTACAGTAATACAAATACACACAACCATTACAGTAACATAAACACACATTCATTACAGTAATACAAATACACACAGCCATTACAGTAATACAAATGCATACAGCCATTACAGTAATACAAATACATACAGTCATTACAGTAATACAAATACAGTCATTACAGTAATACAAATACAGTTTTCTGTAAGTCAGTCAAAATCCGATAAATCTGGTTCCCATACAATTATATCAAGATTGTCATTATACGACATCTAACTTGGGTCGTGTCAGAAACCGGCTTGCTAATATGTTCGTGGTGCCACCTGGTGTGTGTTTGGTGTCCTACAAAGACTTGTCAAGTTGGTACAAAGGGAGGCGGTCTGTTCCTAACTTTTCATTTATTAATTTTTCATTTATTAATTCCACCAAATTTTGTTTAGAAAGTATGCCCATAACAGCGTTCGCAATTTGGAAGATATGCCCAGGAGCATGTTCAAATGGTAAAAAATATCCAGTTTCAAAACAAGCTTTAATGACAATAATGCAGAGATGGGCTGAGTTAACCACGGTACCCTTTGATGTTCAACAATTCCCTAATTTCCCACATTCTACATGGCAGACTTCCTGTTACAAATTACTACGCTGGCTAATTCAGGTTAAAGCAACAGACTGGCTCCCTTTAAAGGTGATCATTGTAATATCTGGCGCTTGAAGCTTTTCACCTGATTACTAGCAGTATAACAATCATCAAAGTTGGGTTTCCACTGCAGAACAAAATTCTCGGACCGTGGAAAGAGAGTTCGCGATAGCAGCTTCTTCCCCAAAACACTTGAGGTGTGTCACGTTATGTCAATTTCCTTGTCTTCAATCTGCTGCATTTTGTGTTGGTATACCTGTATGAATTAAAGTTTGTATTTGTTTTTGTAAAAAATATTTTGATTAAGACGTGTTTCTTGAACAAAGTCAATAGGGAAATATTTAGGAACATTTTGTTCTATTTTTCTGCCAATTCACTCACTATATGTGAACTACAAAGGTGAAACATATAAAACATAATATTAGGCATGTCCGTAACCATCCCTAATCAGATATGGGGATTTTTAAAACAAATTTTTTGTATTTACTGATGTCATTACTGTTTCTAAACTCTTGGTTATTTAACCTTTAAGAGCTTATCTCATTTACATGCATAATTTAATATATTTTATAATTGTTGGCATTGATGAATTTGTGTTAATCTGGTACATGGAATGATATTTACCTTTCAGATCCACTGGCTGTCCATAATAAACTCCATGGTTCTGGTCTTCCTTCTGATTGGCTTTGTGATCATTATAATGGTGAGTTAGCGTCATTTTTGTTTGTAAGTTAACATTACTAAATTACCAGGTGCTTCAAAAACGTACATATTATTATTAATATCTTATTTGTTTTGTCATTATTGTAAAGGTGAGTTACTATTATGTTGGTAAATTGATATTGTTTTGATGAGTTTTCATTATCTTATTTGCTTCGTCATCTTTAAATTGATAAGTAAACATAATCTTGACATGTTAACATTACTTTAGTAAGTTAGTATGATCATGGTAAATTACTATTATTTTAGTAAGTTAACGTTGTATTATTTGTTAACATTATCTTGGTAAGTGGCTTTATTTTATCTTAACCCTTTAGAAGACTTTACGTCATTTTATGAAACCTGCTCCGAATCCTTACAGCACGCACACAAAATCACCATGTTAATGGGTTCACCAAGTCTTTTGAATTTAATATTGTTGTGCTTCCTTTCCTAACATTGCAAGTTGTGTGTTTGCAAAGACTGTAGTGTATATCTATGAACTCTTGTCAGTTGATATTTCCAAACAGCGCTCATTTAAAAACTTCCAATACAGAGCTATATCATAAATACCCCCGCGCACAGCAGATACACTAAAGAAACTAGTGATACAAGTTACATAAATATCCAGACGGTGGCGCCACCTCCACATGTCAAAGTAGAAAATGTTTGTAGCCATTTGTGGCTGCTCAAGGAAATGTGTGTCTGGCCACTTTCGGTCGTTCTAGGTCTAAAGGATTAATAAGTTTTCCGGATGTCTGAGTGTGCACTGTGGGCCATCATTGTCTTGACCTGTCAGTTGTTTCTGCTGTTTACCTTTACTGTACGATTATCTGTTCACCGTAGACCCGGGTGTTAAAAAATGACTTTGCCAAGAGTAACGATGATGATGAAGATTTGATGGATGATGAAGAGAATGGGTGGAAGATTATACACACGGATGTCTTCCGCTTCCCGCCCTACAAAGCCTTCTTTTGCGCCATCCTTGGTACGTGAACCGTAGTTGTGTGGTGTGGCTGTCAGCTGAACTTGATACACGTTGACTAGCGCCTTTGCGTGTCATCCGACGTTGCAAATGTGAAAATGATTAGACCAGTCTAATATAAAACATAATGTCCGTTGCCTCGCTTCATCATTTGTAGATGAAATTATCTTATCCTATTTCAAGTGTTTACAATTTGTCAGTGATTAGTACATCTATATAATGATGAGCTAACTTTGACGGCGTTTGGCGGTGTCTCCTCCGAAGTGCTGAGATCCACTTGCCGCTTTCTTGGACCACTGGCGATTCATTACTTGACATACACAACAGTAGTTAATTAGAGTTATTTACTTACGTTAACCTGATCAGCCATTCCCCAGAGGGTGCTAATAAGGCCCTTAACCAGAAATATTTGTTGTCTGTCTTGAACTTATCAAAAATGTGCTTTTTAGCACGCGAACTGCTTGGGTGGAAGCCATTCACAGTCATTATTGGCCAGTTTAGTTTTTCAAAAGACAAACCAGGGTCAATTGAGCCATTGTTTACTGATCCATTACATTTGTTTCACTGCCAGTTGGGCCAATGATAGTCATTAATGTGGGCCCCTAGACTTGGAACTATTAGTTAATCTAATGGCTAGCTGGCCCACTCTAAATTCCACCAGTCTTATCAGTTGTAATTATCTGTCTTGGCCAGTCATCTGCCAGTCTTGAAGACAGGCCGACTGGTCTCAGGCTAAGCCCCTGGCGCTGTCATGGCTTTACGTTCACTTTACCAGGAAATATTTGTGCTCCATGGTCGGGTGTAAGCTAGTTGTATGTGATTCTCATAAAAATGGCATGTAGGTGAAACTCACTACATCGTGGTTGCTCTGTGAGAATGTGATCTATACATGAAGTGTGTCAGGACAAAACGCAATATATCCATTTTCTTGGTTTGGGGAAAATGTCACTTTTGTGTTCCGTCCTCAAAGTTTAAATAAAAACTTGTACGTACATGAAGTTGGTGTATATTAAGAATCCAAAATCATAGAGAATGGTAGCAAAGTGTAGAATATTTGTAGCATATTTGTTACGTGAAAATGTGATATTAAATCATTTTGTTATAAAAGCGCTGTATATTTATACAGCGTGCCGTCCCTTTACGTAGTTGCACGTGCCACAAAATGGTGCTGATTGGCTGAAAATGGATATATCGCATTATAAAACAGACGGATTGCGCTTGTCGTGTTTTGAAAACAAAGACACTTTTTGCATGTTGTTTAATGTGGATTTATTGCTTTGTAGTCCTTTGGCCGAAGGTCCAAGGGACTATTGCCATCACTCGCCATCCGCCGTTAGCTGCCGTATCTCAGAAACCGTTCAGCAACTTTTTCTCTAATTTTACATGGACATAGCATAGGCCACTGCCACTATGCACGAGAAATCTGTATTTGATTGAATCATTCTAAGGGCTCCCTAGTTTGTATAAATTAAGTCGCATTCTAGCTCAACACATGTTTAAAGAAACGTTTTGTCCTTGTTTAGGCAAAATTTCAAAAATGGCGTTTATCGCGTTTTGCCCTGAAAACCTTCACATGTATTCTGCTGCAGGTGTTGGCTCTCAGTTCCTGGCGACCGCGACAGGAATCCTCCTCATGGCCATGCTTGGAATGTTCAACGTGCATCGTCACGGTTCAATAAACACTGCCTCCATTCTGCTGTATGCGCTCACATCATGTAAGTTACCCTCGATCGTCATGGTTCATTAAACACAGCCTAGTCACGTCATGGTTCATTAAACACAACCTTTTTTCACATCATGTAAGTTACCTGTGATCGTCATGGTTCATTAAACACAACCTTATTCATGTCATGTAAGTTACCTCTTCATTGTCATGGTTCATTAAACACAACCTCATTCATGTAATGTAAGTTACCTGGCGACCGCGACAGGAGTCCTCCTCATGGCCATGCTTGGAATGTTCAACGTGCATCGTCACGGTTCAATAAACACTGCCATCGTCATGGTTCATTAAACACAACCTCATTCACATCATGTAAGTTACCTCTTCATCGTCATGGTTCATTAAACACAGCCTCATTCACATAATGTAAGTTATCTCTCAACTGTCATGGTTCATTAAACACAGCCTCATTCTCGTCATGTAAGTTACCACTTGATTGTCATGGTTCATTAAACACAACCTCATTCACGTAATGTAAGTGACCTCTGAACAGTCATGGTTCATTAAACACAGCTTCATTCACATCATGTAAGTTACCTCTTGATCGTCATGGTTCATTAAACACAACCTCATTCACGTAATGTAAGTGACCTCTCAACAGTCATGGTTCATTAAACACAGCTACATTCACATCATGTAAGTTACCTCTTGATCGTCATGGTTCATTAAACACAACCTCATTCACGTAATGTAAGTGACCTCTCAACAGTCATGGTTCATTAAACACAGCCTCATTCACATCGTATAAGTTACCTCTTGATCATCATGGTTCATTAGACACAGCCTCATTCACGTCATGTAAGTTACCTCTTGATCGTCATGGTTCATTAAACAACCTCATTCACGTAATGTAAGTGACCTCTCAACAGTCATGGTTCATTAAACACAGCCTCATTCACATCGTATAAGTTACCTCTTGATCGTCATGGTTCATTAGACACAGCCTCATTCACGTCATGTAAGTTACCTATTGATTGTGATGGTTCATTAAACACAGCCTCGTTCTGTTCTAGTTCAGGTCAGAGTTGCCTTTAACGCTACTGCTGAGAGAACTTGAATTGATGATGACAAAATTGTTGTGAAAGTCCAATTACAACCAATTGACATATTTAAGTAAATCAGTAGTTTTTTATTTTATTTTCTGTCATAAATTGGGTAGCCTTTGTAAATGTTGTCTGTCACGTTATGCCACTAATTAACGTGAATAACATTTTCTTTTCAAATCAGTAAGTCTACGACATCTAAGTGATCATCTCAGAATGTCGATATCCGGTATCAGACAAAATATTACTTTCATCTGGCCCAAACCTCCTCACCTCAGAGAACAGTTTGTAAACATTGATTTGATGATATCACTATATATATGTACAGAATCGGTCCGAAGTGTAAAATATCGATGTCTGACACCATACGAAACTGCCTCTGGAACTGTGGCCCAACTTGTGGCGGTGTGTTGCAGGCATAGCGGGCTACGTGGCAAGCAGCATGTACCGCAAGATGCAGGGCAGCTACTGGGTGTGGTGTATTAACCTCGCATCTGCCCTCTTCGCAGGTTTGTTCAGCGCCACCTAGTGACAAAACTGGTGTCTCCTTCACTAAAATATACAGGCAACACAAACAAACAGATAACACACGAGCAGTGACGCACACGCATGCACACATTCACACATGTACAGGTTCATACACAGGCACACATTCACACATGTACAGGTTCATATACAGGCACACATTCAAACATGTACAGGTTCATATACAGGCACACATTCAAACATGTACAGGTTCATATACAGGCACACATTCACACATGTACAGGTTCATATACAGGCACACATTCACACATGTACAGGTTCATACACAGGCCCACATTCAAACATGTACAGGTTCATATACAGGCACACATTCAAACATGTACAGGTTCATATACAGGCACACATTCACACATGTACAGGTTCATATACAGGCACACATTCACACATGTACAGGTTCATACACAGGCACACATTCACACATGTACAGGTTCATACACAGGCACACATTCACACATGTACAGGTTCATACACAGGCCCACATTCACACATGTACAGGTTCATATACAGGCACACATTCACACATGTACAGGTTCATATACAGGCACACATTCACACATGTACAGGTTCATACACAGGCCCACATTCACACATGCACAGGTTCATATACAGGCACACATTCAAACATGTACAGGTTCATATACAGGCACACGTTCAAACATGTGCAGGTTCATATACAGGCACACATTCACACATGCACAGGTTCATACACAGGCACACATTCAAACATGTACAGGTTCATATACAGGCACACGTTTAAACATGTACAGGTTCATATACAGGCACACATTCACACATGTACAGGTTCATACACAGGCACACATTCAAACATGTACAGGTTCATATACAGGCACACATTCACACATGTACAGGTTCATACACAGGCACACATTCACACATGTACAGGTTCATATACAGGCACACATTCACACATGCACAGGTTCATATACAGGCACACATTCACACATGTACAGGTTCATATACAGGCACACATTCAAACATGTACATGTTCATACACAGGCACACATTCACACATGTACAGTTTCATATACAGGCACACATTCACACATGCACAGGTTCATATACAGGCACACATTCACACATGTACAGGTTCATATACAGGCACACATTCAAACATGTACAGGTTCATATACAGGCCCACATTCACACATGCACAGGTTCATATACAGGCACACATTCAAACATGCACAGGTTCATATACAGGCCCACATTCACACATGCACAGGTTCATATCAGGCACACATTCACACATGCACAGGTTCATACACAGGCACACATTCAAACATGTACAGGTTCATATACAGGCACACGTTCAAACATGTACAGGTTCATATACAGGCACACATTCAAACATGTACAGGTTCATATACAGGCACACATTCACACATGCACAGGTTCATACACAGGCACACATTCAAACATGTACAGGTTCATATACAGGCACACGTTCAAACATGTACAGGTTCATATACAGGCACACATTCACACATGTACAGGTTCATATACAGGCACACGTTCAAACATGTACAGGTTCATATACAGGCACACATTCACACATGTACAGGTTCATACACAGGCATACATTCAAACATGTACAGGTTCATATACAGGCACACATTCAAACATGTACAGGTTCATATACAGGCACACATTCAAACATGTACAGGTTCATATACAGGCACACATTCACACATGTACAGGTTCATATACAGGCACACGTTCAAACATGTACAGGTTCATACACAGGCACACATTCAAACATGTACAGGTTCATATACAAGCACACATTCACACATGTACAGGTTCATACACAGGCACACATTCAAACATGTACAGGTTCATACACAGGCACACATTCAAACATGTACAGGTTCATACACAGGCACACATTCAAACATGTACAGGTTCATATACAGGCACACATTCAAACATGTACAGGTTCATATACAGGCACACATTCAAACATGTACAGGTTCATACACAGGCACACATTCAAACATGTACAGGTTCATATACAGGCACACATTCAAACATGTACAGGTTCATATACAGGCACACATTCAAACATGTACAGGTTCATATACAGGCACACATTCAAACATGTACAGGTTCATACACAGGCACACATTCAAACATGTACAGGTTCATATACAGGCACACATTCACACATGTACAGGTTCATACACAGGCATACATTCAAACATGTACATGTTCATATACAGGCACACATTCACACATGTACAGGTTCATACACAGGCACACATTCAAACATGTACAGGTTCATATACAGGCACACATTCACACATGTACAGGTTCATACACAGGCACACATTCAAACATGTCCAGGTTCATATACAGGCACACATTCACACATGTACAGGTTCATACACAGGCATACATTCAAACATGTACAGGTTCATATACAGGCACACATTCACACATGTACAGGTTCATATACAGGCACACGTTCAAACATGTACAGGTTCATATACAGGCACACATTCACACATGTACAGGTTCATACACAGGCACACATTCACACATGTACAGGTTCATACACAGGCACACATTCAAACATGTACAGGTTCATATACAGGCACACATTCACACATGTACAGGTTCATACACAGGCATACATTCAAACATGTACAGGTTCAAATACAGGCACACATTCAAACATGTACAGGTTCATACACAGGCACACATTCAAACATGTCCAGGTTCATATACAGGCACACATTCACACATGCATATGGAGTGTGCGTCTTTTATACGTCAACCTGGCTGTAATGAGTAGAAGTGAATGTCGCCTACATGACGCAGTACACACTGCCACTGTGTCTGATCCAACCGTATGTTTACAGCCCCGTTCTTTGTCGTGTGGAGTTTTGTGAACAGCGTGGCATGGGCATACGGCTCTACCCAGGCCCTGCCCTGGGAGACAGTCATCCTTCTCGGCTGTCTGTGGGCCTTCCGTGAGTACCACCGCCCCTCTTGTCTCTGTTTTCC
Source organism: Paraescarpia echinospica (assembly GCA_020002185.1). NCBI lineage: Eukaryota > Metazoa > Annelida > Polychaeta > Sabellida > Siboglinidae > Paraescarpia > Paraescarpia echinospica. The sequence continues at coordinate 40,546,975 of CM034533.1, forward strand.
CCAAATACAACATCTAGATAAGATTACTGAACATTCTTCAGGATAGTATACCCGCCAACATTTTGGTGAAATCCGGGAGATTCATCAGCGGTTCAACATGCATCATGCTGTCTCATCACGCTGTCTGAGATGGTGACATTGAAAGACGGGGAGGGTTGCTGTTGGAGATTTTTTGCCAGAAATTCAGCAGTTCAGCTCTCGACACATCTCCCATGCTGTCGCGCTGTCTCGAAGACGGGGGAGGAGTGCTGTTGGAGATTTTCAAGTATTTTGGGAGACCAGGAGATACACCCTAAATGCATTTTCTGGGAGAGTTTGCAATTATAAAGTGGTTCTTTTTAAATTCCAAAAATGTCATTTTGACATATCCAAACAAATTTGACCTGGTAGAAACATTCGTTGGCATTGCACGCCAATTTCTTCAGTACCTATGATGCCGAATGACGTTATTGTATACGTGAGGTAGCTCGTAATTTCCCTTATCTCGATTGGACTCAAAACACATAGACTGGGAGGGAGCAAAAATAGTAGACAAGGAATCCAACCGAAGAATCAGACACAAAAGAAGCCATATGGATCAGAAAGACCGGAACACCAATCAATCGAGATGAGGGAAATTACGATCTACCTGATATGTATGATGACGTCATTCAGTGTCATAGGTACAGTCAGCGGGCAGCACCAACGAAAGTGCACTAGAAAAAGCATTCCTTCTGGAATACACAGTTGATCCACTGAATACAGAACTAACTGAAATGGTGCATTTGTAATTGAATTGGAAATTGTGGAATTTTAATGGAAATGAAAACTACTTGAATTTGATTTGATTTTGTGGCAGTCATCTGAAACAATAGCTATCTTTTATGAGACAGACACGTATTTGTTCAACACTACAGTTCCACCCTAACTCTTCAATAGCCCTTTAATGCAATGATGACTACTGCAGGTCCTTGTTCATTACATAAAACCTAACGATTCTTGTTTATTGCACCTTTGAGCTCAGATTCGTGAGGATGTAGGCACTATAAAAGTACATTGTTATTATTAGTTGCACCAAGCCCTGGTTGCCATCGGAGGGTTCTGTCTCACATTGACCCTTGACCTTCGTTTCACCCCCACAGTGGGCTACCCTCTCACGGTGATTGGGGGCATCTTTGGCAAGAACTGGGCGAGTAACTTTGACGCCCCGTGTCGCACTAAGAACATTGCCCGTGAGATCCCGTCAGTGCCCTGGTATCGCACCACCCTCGCCCACTGCATTGTGGGAGGCTTCCTGCCGTTCAGGTGAGCGAGAAATGTTGATGTTTTTTCTGAAGTCTGAACTAACTACCCATTGGTGTATAGTGAGTGTAAGGTTAGGATTAGGGTAGACTGGTGTGGGATTCTACTTTAAAACAAGTTAGTTTGTTCCGTCACCTGGAACCAACCACAGCACACCAAAAGATGTTACAATTAGCCCAACCAGCCTCTGCAATATATAACCTACCATTTAAAAATGAGATGCTTCTCGCTGAAGCTCACTATGAGCTACAGGCCAAAACACACGCTGAAAACATTTTCTGTCATGAAACACTTTTTACGACGGAAATTTCTACGAAATTTTATTATGATTTCTGGCAATGTTTCTAACTACAGCTAATAATGCGAAAACATAGCGAACAGTGAAAATCACAGCCTTCGGTGTGAAAACCACTGTTAACAAAGAGAACACCAAAGCTGATAGAGTGAGAACCACAGTTACAATTATGAAAACCACAGCTGACTGAGTGAAAACCACTGTTAACAAAGAGAACACCACATCTGATAGAATGAGAACCACAGTTACAATTATGAAAACCACAGTCGACTGAGTGAAAACCCCTGTTAGCAAAGAGAACACCACATCTGATAGAATGAGAACCACAGTTACAATTATGAAAACCACAGTCGACTGAGTGAAAACCACTGTTAGCAAAGAGAACACCACATCTGATAGAATGAGAACCACAGTTACAATTATGAAAACCACAGTCGACTGAGTGAAAACCACTGTTAGCAAAGAGAACACCACATCTGATAGAATGAGAACCACAGTTACAATTATGAAAACCACAGTCGACTGAGTGAAAACCACTGTTAGCAAAGAGAACACCACAGCTGATAGAATGAGAACCACAGTTACAATTATGAAAACCACAGTCGACTGAGTGAAAACCACTGTTAGCAAAGAGAACACCACAGCTGATAGAATGAGAACCACAGTTACAATTATGAAAACCAGTCAACTGAGTGAAAACCACTGTTAGCAAAGAGAACACCACAGCTGATAGAATGAGAACCACAGTTACAATTATAAAAACCACAGTCAACTGAGTGAAAACCACTGTTAGCAAAGAGAACACCACGGCTGATAGAATGAGAACCACAGTTACAATTATGAAAACCAGTCAACTGAGTGAAAACCACTTTTAGCAAAGAGAACACCACAGCTGATAGAATGAGAACCATAGTTACAATTATGAAAACCACAGCCGACTGAGTGAAAACCACTGACGGCAAAGAGAACACCACAGCTGATAGAGTGAGAACCACAGTTACAATTATGAAAACCACAGTCGACTGAGTGAAAACCACTGTCGGCAAAGAGAACACCACAGCTGATAGAGTGAGAACCAGTTATAATTATGAAAACCACAGCCGACTGAGTGAAAACCACTGTTAGCAAAGAGAACACCACAGCTGATAGAATGAGAACCACAGTTACAATTATGAAAACCACAGTCGACTGAGTGAAAACCACTGTTAGCAAAGAGAACACCACAGCTGATAGAGTGAGAACCACAGTTACAATTATGAAAACCACAGTCGACTGAGTGAAAACCACTGTTAGCAAAGAGAACACCACAGCTGATAGAGTGTGAACCACAGTTACAATTATGAAAACCACAGTCGACTGAGTGAAAACCACTGTTAGCAAAGAGAACACCACAGCTGATAGAATGAGAACCACAGTTACAATTATGAAAACCACAGTCGACTGAGTGAAAACCACTGTTAGCAAAGAGAACACCACGGCTGATAGAATGAGAACCACAGTTACAATTATGAAAACCAGTCAACTGAGTGAAAACCACTTTTAGCAAAGAGAACACCACAGCTGATAGAATGAGAACCATAGTTACAATTATGAAAACCACAGCCGACTGAGTGAAAACCACTGACGGCAAAGAGAACACCACAGCTGATAGAGTGAGAACCACAGTTACAATTATGAAAACCACAGTCGACTGAGTGAAAACCACTGTCGGCAAAGAGAACACCACAGCTGATAGAGTGAGAACCAGTTATAATTATGAAAACCACAGCCGACTGAGTGAAAACCACTGTTAGCAAAGAGAACACCACAGCTGATAGAATAAGAACCACAGTTACAATTATGAAAACCACAGTCGACTGAGGAAAAAACCACTGTTAGCAAAGAGAACACCACAGCTGATACAGTGTGAACCACAGTTACAATTATGAAAACCACAGTCGACTGAGTGAAAACCACTGTTAGCAAAGAGAACACAAGAGCTGATAGAATGAGAACCACAGTTACAATTATGAAAACCACAGTTGACTAAGTAAAAACCACTGTTAGCAAAGAGAACACCACAGCTGATAGAATGAGAACCACAGTTACAATTATGAAAACCACAGTCGACTGAGGAAAAAACCACTGTTAGCAAAGAGAACACCACAGCTGATACAGTGTGAACCACAGTTACAATTATGAAAACCACAGTCGACTGAGTGAAAATCACTGTTAGCAAAGAGAACACAAGAGCTGATAGAATGAGAACCACAGTTACAATTATGAAAACCACAGTTGACTAAGTAAAAACCACTGTTAGCAAAGAGAACACCACAGCTGATAGAGTGAGAACCACAGTTACAATTATGAAAACCACAGTCGACTGAGTGAAAACCACTGTTAGCAAAGAGAACACCACAGCTGATAGAATGAGAACCACAGTTACAATTATGAAAACCACAGTCGACTGAGTGAAAACCACTGTTAGCAAAGAGAACACCACGGCTGATAGAATGAGAACCACAGTTACAATTATGAAAACCACAGTCGACTGAGTGAAAACCACTGTTAGCAAAGAGAACACCACAGCTGATAGAATGAGAACCACAGTTACAATTATGAAAACCACAGCCGACTCAGTGAAAACCACTGTTAGCAAAGAGAACACCACAGCTGATAGAGTGAGAACCACAGTTACAATTATGAAAACCACAGTCGACTGAGTGAAAACCACTGTTAGCAAAGAGAACACCACAGCTGAAAGAATGAGAACCACAGTTACAATTATGAAAACCACAGTCGACTGAGTGAAAACCACTGTTAGCAAAGAGAACACCACAGCTGATAGAATGAGAACCACAGTTACAATTATGAAAACCACAGTCGACTGAGGAAAAAACCACTGTTAGCAAAGAGAACACCACAGCTGATACAGTGTGAACCACAGTTACAATTATGAAAACCACAGTCGACTGAGTGAAAATCACTGTT
>CM034533.1:40552520-40585020 GCA_020002185.1 Paraescarpia echinospica
AGTTACAATTATGAAAACCACAGTCGACTGAGTGAAAACCACTGTTAGCAAAGAGAACACCACAGCTGATAGAATGAGAACCACAGTTACAATTATGAAAACCACAGTCGACTGAGTGAAAACCACTGTTAGCAAAGAGAACACCACGGCTGATAGAATGAGAACCACAGTTACAATTATGAAAACCACAGTCGACTGAGTGAAAACCACTGTTAGCAAAGAGAACACCACAGCTGATAGAGTGAGAACCACAGTTACAATTATGAAAACCACAGTCGACTGAGTGAAAACCACTGTTAACAAAGAGAACACCACAGCTGATAGAGTGAGAACCACAGTTACAATTATGAAAACCACAGTTGACTGAGTGAAAACAATGAATCGGTTTTACTCGAAAACCATACTTTCAGTATTTTCGACATTCACTTTGCTGTATTTTGGGAACTAGTTTGAATATTAGTAACATTGAGGTACCATGTTTCCCCTCTGAATGTGCTCTATTCGAATATACAATAAAAATCGACATACAGTCACGCCTCGTTATAACGCGGTAGTCAGGGTCCACGAAATGAATCCGCATTATAAATGGGGCGCGTTATAAAAGAGGCGCGATAACGCGTTCTCGTATCTGCCGTGGTACTGCTGACGTAAGATCTAAAATAATGACCTGGCATTCGGCAACCGAATACGCAAATGATATGACAAATGCTGTGTTAGAGTTGATTAAGGATTTAAAGCTATAAGTACGCTCACAATTGGCTTAACTTCGTCTTTCAATCGATATCAAAATACCAATTTAGAAAGCACATTTACCGTGCTGAAAAAAATTATGATTCACCAATTCATATGCGATTGACGAATTAATATTTTGGCGCACCAGTACAGACAGTAGCTTTCCATTCATCGCAGCATTTGTTACGCAGTGTTAGCTAACTGATCTTGCCTACTAAGCTGTATTAAAACGTAACGCAAGGCATATTTGTGAATTTTAATTGCACTTTACAAGCCACCTGGCACCGAAACCAGGCGAACTTGCAATCCACGGAAGCCATGAGCTGATTAGAAACGATTCGTTTGATGTCGGCGTGAAACAAACAATACCTCGTTCCACATTTACTGTTCCTAAAGTTAAAATTGACCATAATTATAGTCAAAGAAACGTATACCTTTGATAGCATTGGCAGTGCAGAATAAACAACGGCAGCGTAGTGACGTGCCTCACACTTGATTTGTTGCAGTTGTACGTCAACGTTAAATTTATTGTCCGCCAACTAGTCTTTCAATATACACGTCTTGAACAAAGATGGGGATAACTTCACACAAAACAATTGACAGTTATTATCATGTTAATATAGTTTGTCATAGCGCCCATTTTCCCCCTGGCGGCAGAAATTTGGGGTCCACGACCGACTGCATTATAACCGAATCCGCGTTATAACGGGGCGCGTCTAGTTTTGGCATAGTGGGTCACATATTGCCATAGAACATGTTTAGAAGCAAACAAAATTTACCTACAGTTTTGAACTCCATGTTTCACCAGTTTGTTCACTTAATAAATAACAATAAACTGCCAAGAAAAAGTGTATAATTGATACTTGTCTTGTCTTGTTCTATTCTGCATTCTTTGAAATAAGACACATCCTGCTCATATTTGCTATGTTAAGGACTTACCCTAGAAAGATCTTTCTTTTGCAGCATAATTAAACAGTTGTGTTGCCGTGTGTCACAGCCAGTCAATGAGTGTTTCCTGTGTCCGCAGTGCCATCTCCGTGGAGCTGTACTACATCTTTGCGACGCTATGGGGGCGAGAGCAGTATACCCTCTATGGCATCCTGTTTGTCGTCTACGCCATCCTACTCAGTGTGACGGCCTCCATCTCTGTCGCCCTCACCTACTTCCAGCTGTCAGTAGAGGACTACAGATGGTGGTGGAGGTCTATATTCAGTGCCGGGTAAGTTAATGTCAGTGGAGGTCTATATTCAGTGCCGGGTAAGTTAATGTCAGTGGAGGTCTATATTCAGTGCCAGATAAGTTAGTGTCAGTGGAGGTCTATATTCAGTGCCGGGTAAGTTAGTGTCAGTGGAGGTCTATATTCAGTGCCAGGTAAGTTAGTGTCAGTGGAGGTCTATATTCAGTGCCGGGTAAGTTAGTGTCAGTGGAGGTCTATATTCAGTGCCGGATAAGTTAGTGTCAGTGGAGGTCTATATTCAGTGCCGGATAAGTTAGTGTCAGTGGAGGTCTATATTCAGTGCCGGATAAGTTAGTGTCAGTGGAGGTCTATATCCAGTGCCGGATAAGTTAGTGTCAGTGGAGGTCTATATTCAGTGCCGGATAAGTTAGTGTCAGTGGAGGTCTATATCCAGTGCCGGGTAAGTTAGTGTCAGTGGAGGTCTATATTCAGTGCCGGGTAAGTTAGTGTCAGTGGAGGTCAATATTCAGTGCCAGGTAAGTTAGTGTCAGTGGAGGTCTATATTCAGTGCCGGGTAAGTTAGTGTCAGTGGAGGTCTATATTCAGTGCCGGGCAAGTTAATGTCAGTGGAGGTCTATATTCAGTGCCAGATAAGTTAGTGTCAGTGGAGGTCTATATTCAGTGCCAGATAAGTTAGTGTCAGTGGAGGTCTATATTCAGTGCCGGGCAAGTTAATGTCAGTGGAGGTCTATATTCAGTGCCAGATAAGTTAATGTCAGTGGAGGTCTATATTCAGTGCCAGATAAGTTAGTGTCAGTGGAGGTCTATATTCAGTGCCGGGCAAGTTAATGTCAGTGGAGGTCTATATTCAGTGCCGGGTAAGTTAGTGTCAGTGGAGGTCAATATTCAGTGCCGGGTAAGTTAGTGTCAGTGGAGGTCTATATTCAGTGCCAGGTAAGTTAGTGTCAGTGGAGGTCTATATGCAGTGCCGGGTAAGTTAGTGTCAGTGGAGGTCTATATTCAGTGCCGGATAAGTTAGTGTCAGTGGAGGTCTATATTCAGTGCCGGGTAAATTAGTGTCAGTGGAGGTCTATATTCAGTGCCGGATAAGTTAGTGTCAGTGGAGGTCTATATCCAGTGCCGGATAAGTTAGTGTCAGTGGAGGTCTATATTCAGTGCCGGATAAGTTAGTGTCAGTGGAGGTCTATATCCAGTGCCGGATAAGTTAGTGTCAGTGGAGGTCTATATTCAGTGCCGGATAAGTTAGTGTCAGTGGAGGTCTATATCCAGTGCCGGATAAGTTAGTGTCAGTGGAGGTCTATATTCAGTGCCGGATAAGTTAGTGTCAGTGGAGGTCTATATTCAGTGCCGGATAAGTTAGTGTCAGTGGAGGTCTATATCCAGTGCCGGATAAGTTAGTGTCAGTGGAGGTCTACATTCAGTGCCGGATAAGTTAGTGTCAGTGGAGGTCTGTATTCAGTGCCGGATAAGTTAGTGTCAGTGGAGGTCTACATTCAGTGCCGGGTAAGTTAGTGTCAGTGGAGGTCTGTATTCAGTGCCGGATAAGTTAGTGTCAATGGAGGTCTATATTCAGTGCCGGATAAGTTAGTGTCAGTGGAGGTCTACATTCAGTGCTGGGTAAGTTAGTGTCATTGGAGGTCTGTATTCAGTGCCGGATAAGTTAGTGTCATTGGAGGTCTACATTCAGTGCTGGGTAAGTTAGTGTCATTGGAGGTCTATATTCAGTGCCGGGTAAGTCAGTGTTTTATGTCATAGTAGGACAGGGGTGGTGACCTTTCAACCTGTAACCTTTGCAGCCATTTGAGGCACTGGTTCATTTGCAGTAGGTCATATGTGACAATGCCCAAAACTAACATGTTTTGCTTTTGATGGCAATCTTATTCAGTCTTGTTAATTAAGTATGTGAGTAATAGTCAATTTTATTGCTATCTTGCAACAATCAGTAGACAGAATTATATATAAGTTGTCAACGACCCTAATTTAGGTTACAATACTTTGTTTTTGTTTCATGATTTGTATTCCTTCACACACAGACCCTTCTAAAGTGACATAATATACAGACAGCAAGACATGTCGTTGTAGAGATCAGGTTCCAGTCTACAGTACAACATTCATCAATTACTTGTTAATGGATTCTCACAACAACACTACAAAGTCATAATAAAACGCCTTATTTCAAAGAGCAAGATAGTGAATAATGTTACAGTAAGGACTGATAAGGACTGCCTTTCTGTTGTATGTCAGCATCGCTCTTTGAAACTAGTTGTGGTTTATTACACCATTATGTTTGAGCAGGAATTCTGAGAAAGAACTTGTTGCATAATGAGTATTCTCAACAAGTCTGTATACGAACAATGGTTTAGCAAGAAGTTTTTTAAGTAGTAATCTAGCAGACTGGCAGTTTTGCAATTCAAAAGCCTACATGAATTATTTCATCTAGGATCCTATTAACCCATTATTTGAACCCCAATGGAAATAAAGGCATAATGGCCTTTTTAGTTATCTTAGGTGGAAACTGTTTTTCATCCACAACTGACTAGTGTAATTTTATTGATATTTTTCATATTTATACTAATGACCGTACCAGTGACTTTTGCTAAATCACATCATCAGATAATGCCAATGGTATTCTACAAGTTTTAGGTGTAGAACGTTGTTGTTTTATTTCTAGTTCTTTCTCCTGACATTATGTCTTAATATTTCCCTCCCACTGTATCACTCTACCTAGCGGTAGGTGTAATGTGTCAGTAGAGTTGGCCTAGGTGTGGCGACCTTCTTCCAAGTGTAGTTTCCGTAATGGTCACCAGGGGGCAGCACATACTTTGGGCCATTCTATGGGGCAGATTTTTGTCTTGCTCACACGTGTGTGAAATAGACCACTTTTAATTTGCTCATTCCCAGTATCAAGCCTGCCATCCAAGGACAAAGAAATCCACGAGTGATTTGCCATGTGTAATTGATACCACTTTTTGGACCTGTGTGTTGTACATCTCCACCAGGTGACAGCATTATCTAGTCATTTCTCCTCGAGCTATCTGCGCCATAAGTTGGTGACAGTATTTCTTTTTCCAGTCCTTTGTACCTTGTTTTTATAAATTTTATATTCAGTATCTCAAAAAACTTGTGTTTTTCTCCTCTTAATGTCCAAGTTCGTTTTGGCAATGTTTACCTGGAATCATTTTAGTTACTCACCTCTGTATGCTAACATATGTGTCCTTATGACGTGGCCCACAAATTTGTAATATCGTATACATTATTCTAATGCCCCTATCAAACTGTTGACTTCTATAAATGAGTTGGCCAATAATTGACCAATAAATCCCTGCATTTTATTTTTTTATAAACTATATTTACCAGTATACACATTCATATGTTTGATATAGTCTTAGGCATTCTTATCAATTTACTTTGTTTGTATTATTATTATTATATTTATGCTTTAGTATATTTACTTATTGTTTGTAAACACTGCTGAACAAAGTTTTACTTTGGATTTTAGTGTATAAATAAAGTTATTATTACATAGTCGTAGATTCTTCTTTGTAAGCCAATTGATTAATTGTATCTGATTGTAACAGAATTTATTTAGTAATGTAATTAACTGGTATACAGAAATTGTGGGGTAAATTAAAGACTACAGTATAGAATACTGTCCTGTTTGGGATTCAAACCCACGACAGCAATAGAAATAAGCCAGAATATTTACTTGTCCACCGGACAAGTAAGTTTTGAAGTCTACTTGTCCGCCAAAATTGTAACTTGTCCGAGTGGTTGTCAAGGGGAATCGAAGCTTTGGAAAAAACGTAAAGTCTTATTTTTATGACAACAACACAATGTTCCTGCTGTTTCGTTGCATGTATATCTGAGTGACTTGTGATCAAAGCAAAATTTGATTTAATATGCAAGTTTTGAAATTGCAAAATTATATTTGCAACTAGTTTCCGGTCCATTTCCAGGACTGGTAAAACTTTGATCCCGCATAAAGGCGTGCGTATTAGGTTGTTCTAGTTCTCATGCCAGGTCCTGGCCTTTGTAGGGAAACTCACCCATTCTAAGAACCTCTGTCCATCTCTTACGTAAGATCACTCAAACTAATGATGCAAAAGAACTATTTGTATTCATCACGTTTATGGCAAGTCCGGAATGTCAGATTGGTAAACACTAGGAATGCCACCTTATCTGGTTCTGCCTTGCACTGGCCAGAATTCATCCGTTGTTTATTTTACAGTTATCTTGCATGACAGAAAATTATCCAGGAAGGGGTTGCCGTTTTGTCTTTGTTTCTGTTTTTGTGTTCCTTGTTAGTAGTCGGATTTACTCAGATGGATTGCGGCTGTGAGTGGTGAATGTAGCCAGTTCTAATAATAATAAAGGAGCTTCTATTGCGCCTAAATCCTTGGAATCCAAGCTCAGAGGCTCACCAAGACGAAAGGGTTGGTCAATCTCAAAATCATTCACATGGTCGTAATATGCCCTGCATGGATCCTAGGCAGTAAATACACTGTCGGGGGGGGGGTATTTAATCAGGGCAGTAAAATGGTAAAATAAATATCCTAGTTGACATAAAAACTGCTACAATGTTATTGAAAAAAGCTAAAGATACATACTGACTAGTGGACGAGGAACTGTGCAAAGTCTTCCTCTCCTCCACAGTAGATACTGTATGTGGTGTCTTTTCTACCTAACCTCATTCTTTCTAATTAAAGCACCCAGGAAATGCAGAATCACTCCCTCCCCGTTTCTTGCTTCCCGGAGGGGGAATGTTTTTGAGATTAGATAAATTATGTTTGTAGGTGCACTGATAAGGGTGAGTTACCTGGCAGCAGTTTTTTATCAGTTATTTATCAAGGAACGCGGCTAGCTGCTTACCCCACATAATGATTATGGCGCAAAGTAAATATAGTTGTTTTAATAGCCTTCAGCCATCATAAAATCTAAAAGATTGACGTCTGAATGAAGTGTTTTCACAGTACACTTGGTATTTAAGGGGTGGAGATAAAACATTAGAAAAGGGTGTGTCATATGTAGTTGTTCACACAAACGTAATATTTTAATATCAAAAGGTCATGTTTGTCGCATGAAAGCATGGTGGGTTTTTAGTGAGTGATAGAGGGAGAATAAGGGAAGGAGAATAAGGGAGGGAGAATGAGGGAGGGAGAATGAGGGAAGGAGAATAAGGGAAAGAGAATAAGGGAGGGAGAATAAAGGAAAGAGAATAAGGGAGGGAGAATAAGGGAAGGAGAATAAGGGAAAGAGAATAAGGGAACCAGTATAAGGGAGGGAGAATAAGGGAACCAGAATAAGGGAAAGAGAATAAGGGAAGGAGAATAAGGGAGGGAGAAAGAATAAGGGAAGGAGAGTAAGGGAGAGAGAATAAGGGAGGGAGAATAAGGGAAGGAGAATAAGGAGGGAGAATAAGGGAGGGAGAATAAGGGAAAGAATAGCCTTCATGCAATAATTGCAAGCGTAGTCGTATACTTCCCAGAGAAGTCTAGATGGTGTTTGATTGAATAGGTCTGCCAGGGAGTAACATGTAAAGCGATTTGAGCAGTCCCGAGGACTGGATACTGCAGTATATAAGAATCCACCTGTTACTTTACTGACCGTTGACGTGCTTGTGTTTGTAGGTCGACGGGTCTCTTTGTGTTCCTCTACTCCCTCTTCTACTACTTCAAGCGCTCCAGCATGTCAGGCATGCTGCAGACGGTCGAGTTCTTCGGCTACACCCTCCTCACGTGCTACGTCTTCTTCCTCATGCTGGGCACCGTTGCCTTCTTCGCCTCCCTCAAGTTCATCCGATACATCTACGTCAACATCAAGATGGACTGAGCGTCGCCTCTGTGCCGCTCGATGAAACGCTTCGTTATTTCCAGGTGGTGGAAGTTGTGTTGGTGGGATGACTGAGGGCTGGATGTCGCACCGGTTTTATGTCTTCCTGTGTTCTTCCACTGTAAAGACTAGTGCAGGATAAGTTCATTTTACAAAGTACAGCTGTGCATGTGTGCTCAAACGTTTGGTCATCGCAGAACGTGAGTTGCAAATATGGCCTCCTGCATCTGTGTTGCCTATGCAAGGTTAAACAGTTTATGAAGCGATTTATTTTCGAGCAATGAATTAATGAACATTCCTGTGGGTTTTATTAGATAGAATGAATGTTGCTGTGTATGTGTGAATGTGCAAGCAATCACAAAGCATTTGGGTAAAATATGAGGTTGCTTTTCTTTAACATCTTTCTCCATGAAGGTATGGAGTGTTACATGGGCTGTGATGTCACAGGGGCTGTGATTTCACAGGGGCTGTGAACATTTCAGCCACTGACAGTTAAGACAACTGTGTTCTTCTAACATTTAGTTAACTTTTTGCATGGGGAAATAAAAACCAGATTTGTGGGATTGTCCAAAGGAGTATCATTATTTAGTTGATAGAGAACCAAGATGAGGAGTAAAATAGTCGGGTGGCGGTTGCATGAACTATTTGAAGATATATTGTTAATACTGGAGTGAATGTAAAGATGTAAAAAGGATGTGTTTTGTGGGTCTCAACTGAACTTTTGACCTTTCTCTTGTATCTACAGAAAGGTAGAGCGTTGTAGTAATGCTGATAAAGGAATACGTGTTGGTAAAATGTATCACGGAGGAGCTTAGTTGAGTTCTTTCAGCGTACGTTACCACTGTGGCACTTTTATAAAATAGTACCTAGCTGAACAGAGCAGTGAGATTGTACAAGTGAAAAAGCACGTTGTCTAGTTTGATGATTGTTGGCATTTTGAATGATGTTTCCTCATAATTTCCATTAGTGGTTATAGCTATGCCATGAATTGCTATAAGCCTATGCCTCAATGTAGCTATTCCTTGTCACCTGTACATATTGCTATGGCCTGCATGCTTGGCTTAATAAATTAAAGTCGCTAGTATTAATACAATCTTATTATAATAAGAATAACTTGTCTAAAGCTACGACAGTGTATCAAGAGATGTACATTTTGTGACAGTCGTTGTTGTGAAGTGTATCAAGAGATGTACATTTTGTGACAATCGTTGTTGTGAAGTGTATCAAGAGATGTACATTTTGTGACAATCATTGTTGTGAAGTGTATCAAGAGATGTACATTTTGTGACAGTCGTTGTTGTGAAGTGTATCAAGAGATGTACATTTTGTGACAATCATTGTTGTGAAGTGTATCAAGAGATGTACATTTTGTGACAATCGTTGTTGTGAAGTGTATCAAGAGATGTACATTTTGTGACAATCATTGTTGTGAAGTGTATCAAGAGATGTACATTTTGTGACAATCATTGTTGTGAAGTGTATCAAGAGATGTACATTTTGTGACAGTCGTTGTTGTGAAGTGTATCAAGAGATGTACATTTTGTGACAGTCGTTGTTGTGAAGTGTATCAAGAGATGTACATTTTGTGACAGTCGTTGTTGTGAAGTGGATCAGATGAAATGATTTATGCTTTGTCGTAGCACACATAAGTTAACAAGAATCAAACTTAGTTGTGTTCTATTTATTCACACATCAGTCGAGGTGGCTTATTTGAAAGTTGTATTCTTTTGTGTCTTTATCTTCCGTTATTTGTCAAATATGAATAAAGCTTCTCTAAAATTATTGTATTAATGGGCTAGAAATGGGGTGTGACTTACGTATCTGTCTGGCATAGGAAAGCTGAATATGGTGAAGAAAGAAATGTTGATGGTACATAAGTTGATTCGTTTAGTTCGGTGATAAACAGGGTCCAAGGTCATATTGGGGTTGGTTGGTGCTGTTTTGATTGTGCGAGATTCTCTAAGTCTGGGTAAGTTATATTGTGTTAAGTGTTCCTGTTATTGTGGCTGTATTATATTTAATCTAAAGGTTACGCATTCTAACAAGGTTCTGTGTTCTCTATTCGGTTGGTTCTGGTGTGAGTTTTTGGTGTATATGGAATAGCCCGTTACGGGATGACTTATGCCTTTTGTTAGTCATCGTTGTGTTAACTTTAATGCAGTCTTGCCCTTCATAATATCACCATACCATAGTCAACCTGATTTTGTTTATAAGTATAACAAATACACTTTCACAGTGTAAAGAAGACTGACACAAAAGTAATTCTCCAGAAATATTGGAATATTGAGTCATTGCTCAGTAGCTGAGATATGTGGACAAACTTCCTAGTTATTGTGTTGTGAATGCATGGATGGTCTGTGAATACTTGAACTGTCTTGTGAACACTTGGATGGTCTTGTGAACACCTAGATCTGGATGGTGTTATGTCAGCCTTTATGTTACCTGTCTCAGGAAGAGAGTACGGTATTTGTGTACTGCCAGAAAATAAGTAACACTGCCTGACATTGTTCTGCATCTAGTAGGAATAGTTCCCTTTCTCACACTGCTCGCACGTACCACCTATTGGTGTGTTTACTGTTGGTCAACATTGGAGGTCAATTACTTGTATTTAAGCACATGTTTTATATACCTGGAATCGTAACTGATCAAATATACATGATGCCCAACCTTTCTGTTGATTAATGCAAGATGTAATTAACAAATTATGTCAACTTGTATTTGAATGTATAAAGTTTGGTTGTAACTTACCATTAATGTGTCACAGTTGGTCTTGCTGGTAATCGCGTGCCTGTATATTTGTTTATTGGTCACAGTTGTACAAAATTGTTAAGTTAAGGTCGTCTGATGCATTTCGTGCAGTTGACCTTACAATTTCGAAAGACAAAAAAATGTGTACAAAAGACAGAAATATATCGAATAAATGTGAAATATTGAGGATTTTGTCTGTGTGACTATATCACATACACGAGTATATGTGTGTGTGCGTGCGTGTGTGTGTGCATGCATGTGTGTACGTGCATGTTTGCGTGCATGTATGCGTGTGTGGTGCCTAAGGTATGCTGTACCACTTACTATATAACTGATTTTATCACAGTAGGCAAAGATGCATACCTGTTACATACAGGTAGGTATATTAGAGCGTCCCTAGGTTAATATATGATTGGTCGTATTGTACTTCTTTAATTCATCGGTAGTCGAGAATGGACGGTTTGAAGAGACCGTGTGGAAACACGTAGGTTCGGAACACTTTCCGGAGATAAGTTGAGATAGGCATTATCTGACATTTTGAATTCGTAATGATGATATAAACCTTCTACTAACTTAAACATAATTAAGGACCTGTCGCTGGTTCGTTGCTCATCACATGACCAACCCCGCAAGAGTTCCTTGCGGGCGCCATCTTGTATCACGTGACACCTCACTCGTTCACCAATACACAAGTCGCGCCGTTAATACAGCCGCAAAAGCCTTAGGATGTTTATGGTAACGGTTTAAAAAATACACGAAGCAGCACCGTGAATGTTCGTTGTCTTTGCGCGGATGACTGAGTTCTGCGCATAATAATGTTATTCTTTTCGTATGACATTAGAAACTTATGATAAGCGGAAGCGACGTCACCCAGAAACGTCTAGAATGCCATGCGAACGTAAATCACGTCACAATCGTGACATTGACTTTGATTCTTGGCAACTTCTTTCGTATTGATTTAAGCAGCCCGGTTTCGTAGTGGTGTACTTAAGCTGTTGATCAACCCGGTTGCTTCGTAGCATAGGGAAGGTGAGTTGGCATCAGAGGTTCAACCGTTGAAAGCGAACATGCGGCAGTGGTTAACGAAATTGTCAATGGTTTGGTAAAAAACTAAACTTAAAGGTAAGTTCTTATATATAGCGCAGTATCCTGTCCTCGGGACTGAGCAAGGCGCTTTACATATTACTCTCTCGCAGACCTGTTCAATCGAACGCCATCTCAACGTCTCTGGAAAGCATTCAGTCATGCTGCAATTAATGCGAGCAAATATTCACCATTGTAAATAGCCAGGTACTCATTCATATTGCTGAGTGAACTGGAGAAACGTATAGTGAACGAACGTGCCCAAGGTTCGACACGGCAGCACAGGATTCGAACCCGGGTTCTCTCGATTGAGAGTCCGACACTCTAACCTTACGCCATCGCTCGTGTGGAGTCCTTCCAGTTGTAATGTGTCTGGTGTTGATGCGTTGGCATCGAGGAAAGTATAAGCCGGAAATTTCGGTTATAGGGACCGGGACACGATTCTTGTTCCTAGTGTATATCGAAACACAGGTCTTGTCTCCATTTCTCTTGCTCGCTGATGTTCGTTTCTTAGAGGGGGCATCTTTGGTCCAGAAAAGCCGTCGCGGAGTGAAAAGTTGTGGTTGGTCTCGGTTGGAGTACATATTGATGCTGGGAAGTCTTGGTTCGTTCCCATACATTTCACCAGTATCCCCCCATTGAAACCAGTGCCAGTGACATTGTCGAAAATGGCAGCACATTGCATCCCTGGTCTGTGCTGGCTTGTGTGTGGAGTAATTGCGCATGGTTTCACCTTTCTACACTCACCTGCGCCAGGTGTTGCTCTGCGCAAGGCTGCGGTTGAGGACAACCCCGATATATATTTCGGCAGAGGATCGATGGCGAAGATCAGGTCTTACGGAGGGTCAAACTTGCATCGATGTGAAGGTGGACCGTTTATGATACCACTGGCGCCGGAACAAAATTTATATTGGGTGTGCAGAGTCGGAGCTGTCGGATCATGACATCAGAGGAGTCAACATATTTGAAGCTCACCAGAAACCTCGATTTGCACCCCCTCCCCCGCGGCTCGCCAAAAAAACGACATTCAAGCTCAGATTTACTGAGGGTGGCAAACCATATGTCTCCCCAGCGAAATTCCTGAGGAGCAGCTGCCCATTTGCTCCCTCCCCCAATGTTCCCTCGCACACGGGTGAATCGGCCGGTTTATCCGCCAGTAATGGAAGTAGTGTTACCCGCAAACGGAAATTATGTTTTTTCTTCTCTTGCAGCCAGCTTCTATATGCGTATTAACTGCCACCATTTGAGACAGGTGTCGCTCCTGGCAACATACCAAGTACCATAAAGTAAGATATAACATGGTTATCCAGAATTACCCTTGCGCAACGCCCGATTGGGGGCGGCTGGAATACCAACGCCGTTTACTCGAGTCTTGAGGCTTATTTTATGCCACGCTTAATACAATTTGTTGTCATAATATGTGCACTGTTTACTAAAAATGCCAACTTTATGTTTGCTTGGCGTCAATAAAATGCGAAAGGCCTACCTCGTCATCATATATTGCAGTGTTTATTTGGCAGGGCGGTTTTCAGTGATGCTGATTACTGTTATGTGGCAGATTGCGGTATTATCACAGACGTGGTTTGTTATTTAGCGAAGAAAACCACGGGAATATGCTTGCATTTAATTTTTTTACGCGTACGGTGTATAATGCAATATGATTACATCTCGTCAATATATCCAGCTCAAGCATTCTCAAGATCGGTGTACAAAACGAAGGTCATCAACGGTTGGATGCTTGTGCTAGGGAGCTAAGGTGGGTGTACGCGTGGTTATAAAAACCGACGATATTAGTTAGTATAAGTATACAGTGTACATGCATAACGGTGACCATCCCGTGCATGTTGGTCCAGCGTCAAGCTATAGGCAGTGCGAGTTATAGGAGCGGTCTCGTTCACGAAACCTCTCAGCACCGATGAAAGTGACATAGTGAGTGTTACTAAACTTTGTATGGTCGCTTTTTCCTACAATCGTACAAACAAAACGCACACGGTGTCCGCCAATAGTGTGAGGTCAACACATATCTGACCACGCGATGATGCTCAACACTTGTCGATAGGTTCTTGCGTCATCTGTGCTATCCGCTCTACATATTTTTTATTAGTATCGCTTTATTGCAGCGCATCGTATCTGACTGGAACCTGTGTGCGCTATCTGTGGCTCGTGAGGAATTTCACAAACGTCACGACGGCAAACTAGTTCTTGTTGCGGTAACGGAGGCAGATACCTTATCTGACCCTTCCGGATATGGATATTTATTTCAACAACAATTACAATGCACATAAATGCCAAATATACAATTGTAAATCACAGTTTTGGAGTCAAAAAGGGCAAGCCTATCCATGCAGCGGCACGGAAGCGGGAACACGACCCGCCTCCGCGAAAAGCATAGTGCAGGGGTCTACTGCAACTCGGTTACGACGCATCGACTGGGTCGTTTGTCTTTTTGTCAGTAAATGAAACACTAGGTATATTATTAAACTGACATTGGAGCATTGTAAGTTTCTGTCTATACGAATGTGCTTCTATGGACCATTTATTTTAGGCTCTGATCTACCAATTGGGGATGTATTTGAAAAATACAATGGTGATTATTTTAAAAGTTTGTTCAGTTGTCTGTCTTTCTCCTGCTGTTGTCGCGGGAGTTATGTTAAAATAATCGTATGTTGTGTGCAGTGCCGTTAGTAACAACAGCAGAAATTAATGGTCGTGGGAATGGGTTTTAGTTGAAGACACCGCAATGGTAACGGTTGCTGCACTTGGTCTGTTGCTCTGGTTATTATAAAGTAAAACAAGGTAGGACAATTTGTTTGAAAGTTTGGACTTCGAATGTTACTAAATGTCTTTAAAATCCAGATACACCCAGACTGTCATCGAAACAACCACATTATGTTTGTAGTTAGTACCGCCCACTCCCTTGCCTGGGCCAAGTCGGCCATATTTTGCCACCACCGTCTACAATAAGCTGCCGCCATCTTGTGATTGTGTGTGCGTGTTTGTGTGCGTACATGCGTGCGTGCGTGCGTGCGCGAGATAGAGAAAAACAATTTGACGGTGTGTACGAATACAGCATTGCATGTAGTCTACTGTCTATAATGCCTTATTTCGCAATACACCTCTCACGTCAACTTCCCGTATAATTTATCTGTGATACTCTAGACGTGCAGAAAGCATGACGAGGTAGGGTCGGTTGAGCCGTCGTCTGAACAACCCGAATAGATCGATAAGATTGGACAGTATTCACATATGCTTATCAAACGTTGGGCGCAGTTTCAATGTACTTGGTTACAACAGTAACGGTTTGGCTAAACTGCGTTGGTTTTTTAATAGTTTTTTTAAATACCATGTTGATATTTTTTTTCCCGATCCCGATCGCTCCACGCGCTCCGATCGACTGTCCACCAATCGACCCGACCGCGTGTAGACAGTCTATTGTGACGGCATCTCCTCCTGGGCACCGAGGTACATTTCTTTTTCTCTATGCTAATTCACTTCGTTGATCTAGTGGCTGGGTATCTACCATCTGGCAATGTCTATAGACGGCAACGACAGTTGCGTTTGTAGAGTTACTTACTGATGTGTTCGCGATACGCTGTTATATATACTACCGTCCTTTTGCTGCGAATGTATTATTCACTTATTCACTTCACTTTTCCCATAGTCCGTAAGGATCGTTGGGGCACCACTGACGACTTCTTAACCAGCTCTCTCCACGTTTCCCTGTTCTCCACAGCCCTTTGGGAGTCGCGAACTCCAGTCCTGTCCACTCTTTGATGTTGTCTTCCCATCTCTTTTTCTCTCTACCTCTTCTTCTCCCCCTCTCACGGTACCTTGCAAGATGGTCTTTGCAAGATCAGATGATCGTGATATGTGGTTATTACACTTTGTTAAATGTGTTATTACACTTTGTTAAATGTGTTATTACACTTTGTTAAATGTGTTATTACACTTTGTTATATGTGTTATTACACTTTGTTAAATATTGTTAAATTTGCTTTTGTTTTTCATTTGCTTGGTTTCAACAGTGTAAATTATACCGCACATGCTGATTGCAAAATCAAGACGCTGACCTTTGACCCAAAAATGTCACCCTTATCGCCCTGCTGTGGCGTGGCAATCAACAGTAAATCTAACTAGTGCAAGATTGTCTTATCATTTGTTTGTCACTGGGAATGACCGAACGTTGGTGCGACGTCTATTGGTTGTCGCGTTAACGAACGCACGCACTACACACCCGCACACACTACACACACACACGCATACCCGCCGCCTGCCTATACGCCGAGCGCGTTAATATAATTTTGTTCTAGTTTACTTGTCCAATTCTTAACCCCGGAGACGCGACCCAATATTCATTTTGATTGGGTCGCCAAGAGAGAGAGAGGGAGAGAGAGAGTGTGTGAGAGAGAGAGAGGGGGAGAGGGGGAGGGAGAGAGAGAGAGAAAGAGAGAGTGGGCGGAGAGAGAGTGTGTGTCAGTGAGAGAAAGAGAGAGAGGGAGATGCATTTGTTTTGACAAGTTTTATCATTAATCACAAGTCAGCTGACTGAAGGCGTGGGTCACTAGGCAGGGAGAGAGAGTGAGAGAGAGGGGGGAGGGAGAGAGAGAGAGAGAGAGAGGGGGCGAGGGAGAGAGAGAGTGTATGTGTGTGTGTCAGTGAAAGAAAGAGAGAGGGAGAGAGAGAGCGAGCGAGAGATATAGTGAAAGAGAGAGACAGAAACAGAGAGAGAGAGAGAGAGACAGATAGAGATGCATTTGTTTTGACAAATGTTATTATTAATCACAAGTCGACTGATTGAAGGCGTGGGTCACTAGGCAGGGAGATAGAGTGAGAGAGAGGGGGGAGGGAGAGAGAGAGAGAAAGAGAGAGGGGGCGAGGGAGAGAGAGAGTGTATGTGTGTGTGTCAGTGAAAGAAAGAGAGAGGGAGAGAGAGAGCGAGCGAGCGAGAGATATAGTGAAAGAGAGAGACAGAAACAGAGAGAGAGAGAGAGAGAGAGAGATGCATTTGTTTTGACAAATGTTATTATTAATCACAAGTCGACTGATTGAAGGCGTGGGTCACTAGGCAGGGAGATAGAGTGAGAGAGAGGGGGGAGGGGGAGAGAGAGAGAAAGAGAGAGGGGGCGAGAGAGAGAGAGTGTGTGAGAGAGAGAGAGTGAGAGAGAGAGAGAGAGAGATATATAGTGAGAGAGAGAGAGAGAGAGAGAGAGAGAGAGAGAGAGAGAGAGAGAGAGAGAGAGAGAGAGAGAGAGAGAGAGAGAGAGAGAGAGAGAGAGAGAGACAGAGAGAGACAGAGACAGAGACAGAGACAGAGACAGAGAGAGAAAGAGTGACAGAGAAGGAGAGAGAGAAAGGGAGAGAGAGAGAGAGAGAGAGAGAGAGAGAGAGAGAGAGAGAGAGAGAGAGAGACAGAGAGAGAGAGAGACAGAGAGAGAGAGAGACAAAGAAGAGAGAGACAGAGAGAGAGAGAGAGAGAGAGAGACAGAGAGAGAGAGAGAGAGAGAGAGAGAGAGAGAGAGAGAGAGAGAGAGAGAGAGAGAGAGAGAGAGAGACAGATAGATATGCATTTGTTTTGACAAGTTTTATCATTAATCACAAGTCAGCTGACTGAAGGCGTGGGTCACTAGGCAGGGAGAGAGAGTGAGAGAGAGGGGGGAGGGAGGGAGAGAGAAAGAGAGAGGGGGCGAGGGAGAGAGAGAGTGTATGTGTGTGTGTCAGTGAAAGAAAGAGAGAGGGAGAGAGAGAGCGAGCGAGAGATATAGTGAAAGAGAGAGACAGAAACAGAGAGAGAGAGAGAGACAGATAGAGATGCATTTGTTTTGACAAATGTTATTATTAATCACAAGTCGACTGATTGAAGGCGTGGGTCACTAGGCAGGGAGATAGAGTGAGAGAGAGGGAGGAGGGAGAGAGAGAGAGAGAAAGAGAGAGGGGGCGAGGGAGAGAGAGAGTGTATGTGTGTGTGTGTGTCAGTGAAAGAAAGAGAGAGGGAGAGAGAGAGCGAGCGAGAGATATAGTGAAAGAGAGAGGCAGAAACAGAGATAGAGAGAGAGAGAGACAGATAGAGATGCATTTGTTTTGACAAATGTTATTATTAATCACAAGTCGACTGATTGAAGGCGTGGGTCACTAGGCGTGTTCTGCGACCAGGCATTTGGATCGCAGCCCAAGAAGGTTAAGAACACATCACCAGTGAGGGTCCACTACACAAATGCAACGGCGACCTGGTCAGGCTGGACGAGACAGCACGCGCCTGGCTTCAGGATCTACAGTGTCACACTTGACGACCCCCTAGAATAATTATTGTGTACGCAATAAAAAGGTTAATAACCGCGTACTAACCAATATCACTAACATTCATGTGAACATATTACCGAAACACAATTCTACAAAATTTAATGTAGACCCCTATCACTGTGTTGTCATCTGATTTGGTCGCTATCAAATGGTGATTTAACCTAATTACCCCGACCAACGTTGCCGCCGCTTCAGTCTTAGTACCCGCAATGTGACAGTGAACTTCACTAATTCGTGTAATTTCTGGCGCGTGCGACGCATGCTCCACGCCAGAGTCTTTCTTCAACTTTATCTTTCTGTAGACGACAAAAACGCGAAGTTGCACCAATCGGGGTTACGCCGATAACCCCCTGTGGGTAAGGAAGGGGCACAATCGCGCTCGTGTTACTTCCAAAATAACCGAATCTCTGCCGATATCGGCGTTGGTGGTTTCAGTGGACCTAGGAGTTATGCCGATATAGAAACACATTCTTCGGCTTTAGAAAACTATTAACCAAGGTAGCAATTATTGTTTAAAATCCGTTTTTTATAGGGTCTTATTTCAACCGGTGTGCGCCGTTAACAAAGAACAAAGCAGGCGCAGTCGCTGTGGTGTATCAGTTTAAGCTCTTTTATTTAAACTGGCTTACTTTCACTGAAGAACTGTGCTGTGGGACACTTTTTATGAACATGTGTTTTATTAATTTATTTAATTTATTAATGAAATTATGTTTTATTACATATCATTTTTATTTTATTTTAACATATTATAATTATTTATGTAATTATCTTAATATTTTCGAAACTGTCATGCATGTTAATTACTTAATATATACAGTTTTTATTTTAATATAATACTGTTTTACCAGGATTATATATTTCTGAAACAGAATTCCATGTACGGTTTATAATGTGCGTATGCGCCTATCCCGGATATATGGCGCTTAAGAAATGTTGCTAATAATACAAATAATAATATATATATAAAAGTATATATATATACACATATATATACATATACATATATATATATATATAGTTTATTATACATTGTACCTCATAGAAAATTGATCCTCGGTATTAAGCATATCCGAGAATTTGGACACGGTGGATAGACCTACATCGGTTATTTTGGAATACGGATAACTACTTTAATAAATGTAACATTGTTTTGTTGTTTGCTGTTGCGTTTAGACAATGTGATGTCTTACTTTCTAAAGATACAGTATGAGTCAAAAGCAAATGAATATAACATATCACATTAGTGGCTCTTAATGGTTTGCGTGAACACATTTAAAATTGACAATGATCAGATACGCTTAAAAAGAATAAATTCACAACTTTTTCATTTTAATTATGCATATTAAATCATTCCAATGAGAGTAACATGCACTAATTTATTATTCAAACAAAATATTTTCTTGTGAAGAGTGACAAAACTATATAAAGCATTTGTATTTCAATTTATAAACACGTTGACGTGATGGTTATGATATTCAAGTTACAATTTAGAAACAGCACATCTTATCAATCTTTCAATTATATCCAAATTCCGTAGTGGGAAGTCATGGTGGATTATGGATTGCTGAGTTGATGAGGTTGTCCATCCTCTAAGTGACACCGACATACATATCTTATGGTCTGTAGTTCTCGGAATGTCCACTGTTTTACATTGTGGCCATGTTGGCTGATATAATAACGAAAACATAGGATGCAAAATGAACACAACACGACTGAATGGTTGGTTGCCTGCCGTTCCAAGGAATCGCCACCACTATATCCTACCCCCGTGCACTGGCGCGGGAACGAAATTAATAGTGGGGGAGCCGAGAACCGAAGCTTCAGGGGTCAGCACACTGATAGTTTTCCCATTGGCGACCATGTTAACGTTTTGTCTGATTGTAAGAAAACGTGACCTAGAAAATGTATTAAACTTCTCACCTGCTGCTATCATCATCTCGTTGACATGTTGGTCCAGTTTAGTCAAAATCTAATATTTCTAGCTCTTGCAAAATGCCTGTATGTATGACACCCGTCAATTTTTACAAATGGATGCAGGCAGTAATCTGGCTAAAGGGTCAACTAGCCAAATTGCTGCCAAATACCCTTCCGCTTAGTAAAATCAGCTAAAATACACCGTTTTACTGTCAACAGCTTCTGTAACGAAGCAGGAAGTCTAACAGTGTCATGACCCCTTCAGCATCGCTACGGGGAGGAGTGCTGTTGAAGTTGTGTCAGTGCAGCGCTGCCTAACTCCAGCTTCTCCGCTGTCTCGGCTCTCGACTGATGACATCAGAGGAAGGTGATGTTTAAAAGTTGTCCCCGCATAATTACTGGGGGGTAGAACCATATCATATGTCTGCCCCCAGCGAAATTACAGGGGGCAGCTTCCCCTTTCCCCTGTTCCCTCGCCTATACCCCCGTGTCGTGCCCCCAACAGCTCAGCGACTCACCCAAATAGGCTTTATTTAATTGCGTTCAGGTGTGTTCAAGGTAAGATACTAATTGAATTAACCCGCCCCCATCATCGTGTAAGTCGTAGTTGTACTGCCGAAACTAAGTTGGTTCGACTAGCCTTGCTTTGATCATGTGCTGGGCAGCACTGTGTTGCTGAATGGAATAGTTTCCCTAGTAGTTTCCCTAGATGTCAGTGCGGATATGTCACTGTGTCGGCATGTCCCAGTAGAACGTACAATGTCATGCCACGTTTCCTCGAAACCTTGGTATTACTAGGCACCGCAATGGCTGGAGAATCGAAATAACAACAACCTCCCGTGAAGTAGTTTAGTCAGGAGTTGACCGGCTGCACTGCGAGCCGATTGATTTGTCGACCACGCTGTATCAGAAAGGCCACAAAAAACTGTTGTTCTCCTCCTGTTTCCCTGTCCGTCAGCTGTGAGGCTGGCCTCGATTCAGATCCTCGATTTGTGTTATCTGTTTTCCTTTCGCTCGGTGATCTTGCACTGGTTTATCCATCAAACCGTCTCCATTTCCTCTACCTTTTGCTCTCGTTCTCGACTGCTCTCCTGTCTCCTCCCACTGAAGTCTAGGTCTTCCTCGCCTCCTTTTCCTCTCCACTCTCCGGGCATCTGCTTTCTTTGCCAACCGTTCTACTCCCATTCTCCCATTCTTCTGTTGACAATAGTTCACGTTAAACACTTTGGAGAAGTACATTCAATACCAATATTTGGCAGTATTTCAAGACCAGGAGAAATGGGTCAGCGGCAAAGTTACCTCACTCGGTGATATATTTATAAGGTGTAGTACTATTGCTTGGCAAGTGGTAAATAATACGATTACTAGTATGTTCATTCAGTTGAATTGTCTTGACCGAAGCAGGCAGCTGTAGAGAGAAGTCAGCCGTTGCAACATCAAATACACACTTTGTAGCCATTGATCTCAGAACAACACGGGGGCAGCTGACACCAGACGCGTGAAGCATGTCAACACGTGTCGGCCGTATAGTTAACCAGCTGCACTTGTGTGTGCTTGTGTGCGTGCGTGCGTGCGCGCGTGCGAACGTGTGTCTGTATATGTATGTACGTGTGCGTGTGTCTGTGTGTGCCTTTGCCTGTGTGTGTGGGGTGTGGGTGTGTCCGTGCGTGCGTGCGAACGTGTGTCTGTCTCTATGTACATGTGTGTGCGTGTGTCTGTGTGTGCGTTTGCCTGTGTGTGTATGTGTGTGTTTTTGTGTGTGTCTGTGTATGCGTGCGTGTGTGTGCATGTGCTCGTTTGTTTGAGTGTGTGTGTTTGTGAGTGTCCGTGCGTGTGTGTGTGTGTGCGTATGTGTTTTTGTTTGAGTGTGTGTGTGTGTGTGTGTCCGTGCGTGTGCGTGTGCGTGCCAGTTATTTTATCAATATTTATATATATAAAGTTAACTGTTTGAAGGCATGGGTCGTCAGGCAATTCCAAGACTGGAATTTGTGTCGCAGCTAAAAACAGTCATGAATCACTGATATACGGAATTAGTACGATTCCAAGAAGACGTACCACTTACAATTTAGATTGCTGAACATTCTTCGGGAGAGTTAATGTGTATGCAAACAAATTCTTGTTGACATATCCAATACGTGATTTTTCCTTGTAGTCTTTTGCCAGCGTATAACACCAACTTTCTCAGTTTTTATGATGTATGACGTCATCGTTCGTGTGAGATAGTTCATAATACCTCTTACTTCGATTGATTAGTGTTTTGTTGTTCGTCGGGCTTCTGTTATGTATAGTGTTCTTCTGTTGGCTTTCTTGTCTACTATTTTCGCTCGCACCCGACCTTTGATGTGGTTTTCTGTAGTTGCGAGGTCCGTGTTGGCGGATTTATTTATGGTCGACGTAGTTAATCTTTTCCGCTCTTCGTGCACTTCTCTGTCTTTGTGTTGTCAACATCCTTTCTTTGTTCCTCGAGTCTCGTTTCGAACAAGATCTATGACGACCATCAACAATTCCGCCCTCACATCAACAGAAAACCACATAGGCCTACTAAACTGGGAAGGAGCGACAATAATATCGACCAAGGAAATCAACAGGAGAACAAACACATAAAATAAGCCATCTGGATAAGAACGACCAAAACACAAACCAATTGAGACGAGGGGAATTGCGAACTTGTGCGATGACGTCCTACATCACGTGTATTGATGAAGTTGGCGTGACACGCTGACGAAAGATTCTACAAGCTTTTGGATATGTCAAAACGAATATGTTTATTTGCAATTTAAATTGTAATTGTTATTTAGTAATATAGATGCACATTCCATATTATAAAGTGCAATTTAACACGTCGTCGACGCTGCTGTTCAAGGCAACGTAACTGACATATCCATCATGCGACCAGTTGCTAAGCAACAGATCCGTCAAACCATCAAAACTGGATGCCGAACACGTGGAGCGTTCGGACATTCCGTCGTATATTTTGTTGAAATTCGGACCCAACAAGTTTTCTTTATGGAGAAGGTTTTTTTACGTGACAACTGGTTGCGAAAATGTTTGATTTATGAGATGCCATGCACCAGTAGTTCATATTATTTCAATTGTGACGTACGCAAACCGCGACGTAGCGAATACATCAATTTGTAAATATATTTGTCCCGCTTGTCGATTCTTCCTCATCGACAGGGCCTTAGCCAGAAACACAACGAGTTTTCTTTTCAAATAACGGGTCTTTTGATTTTTGTATTTTCCAGGTACCATGATCTTGTGTGGCCATGATCGCTATAAACAAGGACAAAACAGTGTTTGCGTTGCTATAAAGCGGGCCTTGTACTACGTATGAAGGCGAGTGCAGGAGGGTAGGTTGAAGTATGAGTAATTTGCGAGCCTCAATGGGGTGCAATTGAAGGTTTCGGAGAGCCTCAGCCCCTCGAATAGTCACCACGTTCCGACGCCAGTGACGAATGCACGTGTAACGGGGTTTTTCATGAGTATAACGGGTAAATAAAAATGAGAACTGGTAAATTGGAAAATGTCTCAATCCTGGCTTAGGGCTTACTCCTCGGTGTAGAATCATTTCCTAATCCGCATGTTGTTCCGAGTTGTGTATGTGCCAACTAACCTTACTAACCCACCGTCGCGATGTCTGCAAATAACATGCCCCTTTGATATCGGCGGCGGCGAGAACGAGCCTTGTCCCGTGAAAGGTTGTGCCTCCGATTCAGGGTCGCAGACAACAAACGGCGGCTTAAAATGCCCCCCGAGACGTCCAAATAATTAAGTCGTTGCGGAGAGACAATGGAACAATATACAAAGCTACATATCATGTACAATGGAACACCATATACAAAGCTACATATCATGTACAATGGAACACCATATACAAAGCTACATATCATGTACAATGGAACACCATATACAAAGCTACATATCATGTACAATGGAACTGACTGTGCGGGCTTCCTGCTAATACTATTTATTATTACCATCCTTGGCTTGCGGGGATGAGTCCGTATATCGAAACAAAAAAGGTCGCATTAAAGTTGCAATCTGAGTTAAAATTACCATTTAACTGTTTTTTTTAAGAAAGCGTAGATACTACATGAATAATTATTATTTACGTATTTGATCATACTTGTTACCATATATATGTCACTTTTGCATTTGATATGTTATTAAAAAAATATGGTTTTGCAAATATACTAAGGTATAACTTGACATGGTATAACTTGACATGGTCTTACAAAGCCTACATTCTGAGTCCATCTTTTAAATGCACAATTCCAATGAATCAACTTGTCACATCACTCACATGCACTATATATACATATATATATGTATATATATATATATATATAGTGCATGTGGAGTGATGGACAAGTTGATTCATTGAATTGTGTATTTTATTTTTATCTTTAAAACTATATTATTATAAGACATATGAAACATATTTTGGTGTTGAGAGTTATATACATATATATATATATAGATATATATATATATATATATGTATATATATATATATATATATATATATCTATGTATACATATATACATTTATATATATATGTATATATATATATATATCTACATATATATACAACACTTCTCTCAACACCAAAACATGACAAACATTTGTTAACATAATGTATAGTTTTAAGATAAAATAAAATGCACAATTCCAATGAATCAACTTATCACATCACTCACATGCACTATATATATATATATATATATATATGTATATATATATGTATATATAGTGCATGTGAGTGATGTGACAAGTTGATTCATTGGAATTGTGCATTTAAAAGATGGACTCAGAATGTAGGCTTTGTAAGACCATGTCAAGTTATACCTTAGTATATTTGTTGGCATCTGTCGGCGCCAGGTGTAAGAAATGTTTGATGGTACAGATAAAGCCGTTGTCGTTGTTTCTCCGTCATAGGAACGACGGCTCTTGACGTCACTATTGCATATTTACCAAGAAAAAACAAAACATTCTAGTCTCACAATCGCTGCTGACATTCCGGTAGAGCCTGTTTGTGCGGGCGCAGATCGTGATGAATGGTAAAGCAGGGGACAAGCCACTAGCACCATTCCTTGGAAGACGACTTTGTAACACACGCCCTATAATAGTACACTGGAGTGACACTCTGACAGCTAGAAACATGATAAACGCACTGACACGTCGACGTTTGTTGAATGGATGACGTCAACGTGTTATCACGTGACGCAGCGAACAACGATAGGCTGCTGCTGCAATAGTTCATCGAGATAAACGGCAGACAGAGGTAGAACAATGCGGAAGCGACTCCGTTTTTTTCACTGACGCTGTCGTTACTCAGAAAATTATATTATTTTACAAGAGGAAAATGTCAAATATAGCAACAACGTTGCGTAGGAATATGTATTCCAGTTCAGTTTCGTCATTTGCCACATCATCTTGAAATATGGCATCGGTGAGTTGTTGCGTGTCTAAATGTGTCCTTATTTTAGTTTTGTATGTGGTACAAAATAGTCCCGTTCTCGGGTGGCCACCCTCGCCAACGGTCACCCGCCAACAGCGGTCATATTTATGTTACATTGGCTCTTTTATTGTCACAAACTTCTCTAACTTTTACGACTTGTAGTTTACGTAAGATTGAAAAAGGCCATGTTTGGCTGCGTCATAGAAGAATTGTGTGGGGCTACTTTCGTGTGTTCCTTTGTCTTAACAACATTATGCGATGTGCAACTTGCCCTTATTCGTCATCTTATCCCGCGTTCCCCTACACGTATGGCGCCACGCTACACGATCTACGACGGTGGAAAAACGCTCTTTTCTAAAGTACATGACCTAGCCGATGAACGTTCGGAACTTTAATGTATTAAACAGTTATTTATTTTAACGAATTCCACATTGTGCGTGCGTGCGTGCGTGCGTGCGTGCGTGCGTGTATGTGTGCATGCGTGTGCGTGTGAGTAGGAGAGTAGGGTGGAAGTGATGATTCACGGGAATATAGCCTATACCAAAACGCTGAACACACAGCACGTCGCATAGTCAGGTTTGTTATGTATTTTAAAAGTATATATGGCGGCCATCTTGGATTTTTTAAATGGTGGACACTGAAAACCTGCATTTCTCAATATCTCAGCTGCTAAACCACCCAGCCTTTCGATTTTGGTGGCTAAACCTACATACTGAGGGGCAAGGAATCCAATGGGATCAATTACAATCACCTAAGCATAATGAAATTACTAGTTTATGACAATGATACATGTTATGACTGAATAATAAACATGTAGCATAGCGTATAAACATATGTGTTTCGTTCACTTTTTTTAGATTTGGAAAACTATATATTTTTGGAAACGTCATGATATAATTAATCTGAAATGTAGCATTGCGTATAAACACATGTGTACATTAGAAACAAGTATGTGCCTGTACTTTAATTTATTAACATCTTATTACTATCATACCAGCATAACTACACAGTTGCATGTATTTCACACATGTTCGGTTTGTTGCAATACTGTTGTGACTAGGTATACTGCACATTAGTTATCACTATCGTCGTCGGATATACGATTTTTAAAGATTGAATCATCGTCATCTTCACACCGTGTGCTACACAGGCAGGGGTTTGTGCATTGCAATTCCTTGCATTTGCAGGAGCACCACTGTGATGAACAGTCTCCTTTGCATTGGCATCGTACATCTAAATGATGGCCTTGGGTGCTAGAAGGGTGTCAGTTTGTGTCTTGTGGTAGCCATTCTGCAGTTGGTCCAAAAACACTTGCTGAGCAGTGCTGGCCTGCCCCACACTCTAGCCTGCAAGTGTACTCTCTGTATGTGCTGGTTGAGGGCAACAATTGTGGGTGGTAGCTTGTCATTGTTTGCCACGTGTTTACAGAAGAGGTGCCATCGCCGTTCTGGAATGCGATTGATCTGGATGCTCTTGGGACAATATGCAGGCGCATACGAATTTAGCCCTGGTAGATATTCTGCCATTTCTCTGGCTGCTGATAACATAACAAAGGCATTGACCAAGTCAGCGCCAGCCTCAAGAAAGATTTTGAACCATATAGCGGGCTGTAGCCTTGTCTATTCTTTCCTGTATTGTCGGCTCCATGCAGAGAAGGCACGGGATGCCAGCAATGCCTTGGGCCTTTATATATATATATATATATATATATATATAATGATAACTAGTGTGCAGTATACCTGGTCACAACAGTATTGTAACAAACCGGACATGTGTGAAATACACGCAACTGTATCTAAGCCTAACTTGAATACATTGTCATCGACATCGTAACTAGGTAAGGCACGGTGTGTCACTGTGTGTTAACAAATATAACTAACTATAACCTAAACAATCTGGTGTAAATTGTACACAGAAAAGTCTTTTCAAAGACTACATAAAACTACTTTGAACATAAATAAATTCTGATATGGCACCTTGCAAGCGGCAACTCAGGGCAAAACGACACCTAGTTTGCAACGACTGCCAGAGCTGGGTGGATTTTGCGTTGTCTGGCTGTCCAAAATCATGGGCAGAGACCAAAGATGACGGATTCACCTTTCGGTGTATGGGGTGTTTGAGGGTGGAATGTCTGATGAAGGAGGTGTGTAAGTTGACGGATATAGTGATGGAGATGGAGGCGAGACTCAACATAGAAATAGATGGAGCAGAGAGGGATGACGCGGAGAGAGTTGAGAATTCTACAACACAGAAGGAGCAGAGTTGTGACACGGAGACTGAAGAAAGGAGACTGAGAGGAAGGAAGGTGACCGGTGTGAAGGAACAAGACATTGAGAAAACAGAAGGACGGAGGAAAAGTATTCGGCAGAGGAAAAGAAAACGGGCCAGTGGGGATAGATCAGCAGGTAGTCAGACTGTAGAGAACGAGGAGAGACACGACAGCGATACAGGTGGTGAAGAGGTAGATACCACAGAGGCATTTGGTAAGACTGTGAGACAGAAGACTGATGGAAAAAGACAGAGTGTTCAAAAAAAACAGAAAACATGACAGGTGTGAAGGTGACAGGGGAGAAAGTGACCGTAGTGAAGGAGGTAGCCGGGGAAAAGGGACGGGAGAGGAGAGAAGAAAATGTGATGGGAGGAAAGAAGAAGGGACGAAAGGAAGTGAGAGTAAATGTGCTAGAAGAGAAGATGACAGGAGGAAAGGGGACAAGAGAAAACGCGACAGGAAAAAAGGGAATGGAAGAGAATGTGACAGGAGAGAAGACGACAAGAGGAAAAGACAACAACCAGACATATGCAAACCGGAGGAGCTACTCCGAGGCAGTGATTGAGGGGGCAAGGAGAAAAGACAGAGTGTTTATGGGCGATTCAATTCTGAGAAAAACAGACAAGACTATATGCGAGGGGAAGGACGTTGTTGTATGTCTACCGGGGGCTAGGATAGAGCATGTGACCGAAAAGGTAGAGAAGGTATTGGGGCATGGCAAGGGAGGGTCTATACTAGTACACGTTGGGACAAACAATGCAGACAAGGAGGGAACAACTGGTATAGTTCAGAAGTACAGACATCTAGTGAGGAAGCTAAAGAAGACAAGAGTGGAACAGGTTATTCTCTCAGGAATTTTGCCAGTCATGGAAGGAAGGGGGGCAAGATACAGAAACTGTAAGAGGATGGCGATCAACGCACTAGTTGAGCAGATGTGTGAAGAAGAGGGTGTGGGATTCATAGATTTATGGGGGTACTTTGTTGGGAGAGAAGATATGTACATGAGAGATGGCCTCCATCTAAGTGGAAAGGGGGCAGCAGTATTCTTAGAGAATCTGCTGCGATCTGTTGACAGTGGGACAGGTTGCATCTATTTAAACTAAATTTGCAGGGGGGACTCGCAGAGAAGCCTGAAACTGGAGGCATAGATAAAGGCAGCAAAAATAATTCAGCAAAGAACAGTCTGGAAAACTGTTCTGAAGCTGGGTATAAATGTGTTTGTTTAAATGCAAGGAGCATAGTAAACACAATAAATGAACTAAACATTATGGTAGAAGATATTTACCCTCACATAATAGGTATAACCGAATCATGGGTAACCACCGATATATCAGATGCCGAATTGGGACTGACAGGATATGTAATGTTTAGGAAAGATAGAATAGGAAGAAGGGGAGGTGGAGTTATTTTATATATTAAAGAATCTATCCAGGCTTATGAAATAAAATTAGACAGAGAAGCAGATTGCGAAGAAGCTGTTTGGTGTAACATAGTTACAGGAAACTCAACGTTAACGGTTGGATTAGTTTATCGAAGTCCAAACATAAGCATAGAAGAGAATGAAAAATACAAAACGCTATAAGGGAAGTGAGCAAACGGGACTGTGTTATTATGGGGGATTTTAACCATGGGCATATAAAATGGAAATCTCTACAGAGTATGGGTAGTGAGGACCACAAGTTTTTAATTTTAGTACAAGATAGTTTCCTTTCTCAACATGTGCTAGAACCAACCAGGGGAGAGAATGTGTTAGACTTAGTTTTGTCCTCACAGAATGAATTAGTTGACAATGTTAAATTATGTGAGCCTCTGGGAAGTAGTGATCACAGCCAGATACATTTTACCATCAAAGTAAAATCAGAAAGAAATAATAAAAAGCAGTTGAGGAGAAATTTCCACAAAGGAAGATATAAGGAAATGAGGAAATATTTAGCAAAAATAGACTTGAATAATACACTGAAGAATAAGACAGCAACAGAATGCTGGAATATCTTAAAGAATGAAATAGAGTGCATCGTAGATAAATTTGTTCCCTTCAAAAAACAAGGGAAACGGACCAGAAAGAAATACTTATCGAAAGAAGCCATTAGAAATATTAAGTATAAACAAGTGATGTGGAAGTCATATAGACGTACTGGCAATGACGAAGACTACAACATTTATAAAGAAGCACTAAACCAAGCTACAGCTGAAATTAGAAATTCAAAGAGAAGCTATGAACATAAATTGGCTTGTAATATAAAACATGACAGCAAGAGTTTTTATGCGTATGTTCGAAGCAAACAGAAAGTTCAGGATAAGGTCGGTCCTCTAGAAGATAGTGCTAGAAATATAATATCAGAAGGATTCTTAATGGCTGAAGACCTAAATGAGTATTTTAGTTCAGTGTTTACCAGAGAAGACACTAGTTCACTGCCAGTACCAGAGGCTAAGTTCAAGGGGGCAGAATCAGACTATTTAAGACAGTTAATTGTAACCCCAGAAATGGTAGCTAAGAAAATTAGGGCTATGAAGGAAAATAAATCACCTGGAGTGGATGGTATTTCACCCAAACTACTAGTGGAAATTGTAGAACAAATTAGCATACCGCTTGCAACAGTTTTCAACTTGTCATTAGAAGAGGGAGTGGTTCCTTTAGAATGGAAAGAAGCAAACATTATACCGTTATTCAAAAAAGGTTCGAGAAACAAGTCAAATAATTATAGACCAGTTAGTTTAACATCGGTGATTTGTAAATTATTAGAAAGACTAATTAAAGATCACATGGTGGATTTTCTTGTTAATCATAACTTGATAAACCCATCTCAACATGGGTTTCTAAAAGCGAGGTCATGCTTAACAAATATGTTATGTTTTTTGGAAGATATCACTAAGTGTAGTGATGGATCACCAGTAGATATCATCTACTTAGATTTTCAAAAAGCTTTCGACAAAGTGCCACATCAGAGATTACTGCTTAAACTAAAAGCCCATGGCATAGGAAATGGTACAATTAACTGGATAGAAAAATGGCTGATTGACAGAAGACAACGGGTAGTTGTTGATGGGGAGGCTTCAAACTGGAAATCAGTTTTGAATGGGGTTC
The DNA here is from genome assembly GCA_020002185.1 of Paraescarpia echinospica. Classification (NCBI taxonomy): domain Eukaryota; kingdom Metazoa; phylum Annelida; class Polychaeta; order Sabellida; family Siboglinidae; genus Paraescarpia; species Paraescarpia echinospica. Next base: position 40,583,138 of record CM034533.1, read on the forward strand.
CACAGGGATCAGTACTGGGACCTATATTATTCTTAATATATATAAACGATTTGGACGATGATATAGCTAGCAAGGTGTTGAAATTTGCAGATGATACAAAAGTGTTTAGAAGGATTAAAAGTGATGGGGATAGACAGCATTTACAAGATGGTCTTGACAGGTTGATCAAATGGTCTGAAAATTGGCAAATGTTGTTCAATTTTGGGAAATGTAAATGCCTTCACACAGGACATGGGAACGAATATGTAGAATATACAATGGGGGAACTGTACTAAGTACTACTGTAAAAGAAAAAGACTTAGGGCTGACAATTAGTGCTGACATGAAGGTTTCAGAGCAGTGTGGAATTGCAGCTTCAAAGGGAAATCGAATCCTTGGATTGATTAGGCGAAATATAGCATATAAAGAAAAAGAACTAATAATACCGCTGTACAAAACAATAGTTAGGCCTCATTTAGAATATTGTATGCAAGCGTGGAGGCCATACCGCAAGAAGGACATAGATATGCTAGAAAGAGTACAGAGGAGAGCGACTAAAATGATACCAAAACTGAGGGATCTTAGTTATGAAAAACGCCTAAAAGAATGTGGTTTAACAACACTAGAGACCAGGAGATTGAGAGGAGATCAGATAGAAGTGTTTAAAATATTGAATGGTTATGAAAATATTGATAGAAATATGTTTTTTTCAGTTAAGAAAGATAGAAAGACTAGAGGACATGAAGTTACATTAGTAAAGGAGCAGTGTAGATTAGACGTGAGAAAGTTCTCATTTTCACAAAGGACTGTGAATGAATGGAACAGATTATCTGATGATTGTGTGGGTGCTAGTAGTGTGAATATGTTTAAAAATAAAATCGACACATACCTCAGAAGGGCTGGATATATGTAGATAAAAGGGTTGGACTCTCGATAAGCCAAAGGGCTTCCTTGTCCACCTGCCATCTAGAGTTAATTCTCTGGATGGCAATCTTGTTAAATCTTGTTAAATCTTGTTAAACTGTGTAGTGATGCTGATAGTTATAAATGAAAGTACAGGCACACTTGTTTCCAATGTACACATGTTTTATTCGCTATGTTTTGAGATTCATTACATCATAACGTTTCCAAAAATATACAGTTTTACAAATCTAAAAAAGTGAACGAAACACATGTGTTCTTACGCTATGCTACATGTATATTATTCAGTCATAACATGTATAATTGTCATAAACTAATAATTTCATTATGCTTACGTGATTGTAATTGATCCCGTTGGATTCCTTGCCCCTCAAAATGTAGGTTTAGCCACCAAAATCAAAAGACTGGGTGGTTTAGCAGCTGAGATATTGAGAAATACAGGTTTTTAAAGTCCACCATTAAAAAAATCCATGATGGCCGCCATATATACCTTTCAATATGTAAAGGTTTTCAGATTCATTATATCATAACGTTTCCAAAAATGTATAGGTTTGCAAATCTCTAAAAAAATGAATTAAAATACAAATGTTAACATTGTGAACCTGACTAGTAGTATTAATCAAATTTAACATGATGTATTTTCGTTATTTATTATTTATTATTTACTTGTATTGTATGTACATATGGACTTTTGTCTGAAATAAAAACATTATTATTATATTATATTAACAGGAATAATAAAAACCATGAATGAAGAGCCACAAAACTAATTCGAATGAAGATAAACAAAACTAATTCACTAATATTATGTGAAATATGATTGTAGAGATTAATCAGACTGGATGGTTCGAAGTGTTATTAGTTTTACTTATTTAAGTCAATTTACCCTTTCCCCGGGATCTTTCGGTCGATATAAGCGAACTTCATAAGACAACCGCTAGGTGGCGACACGATTGTCATTCTGTGCATAGCTATAACTGGTT
>CM034533.1:40590020-40770949 GCA_020002185.1 Paraescarpia echinospica
TAAGTTGATCAGAAAGTTCCACTGCGTCACTTAAAATAAGCACACAAGTAAGACATTGATGATTTAAGCAACTTAGTACCTTTCGTACAATAATTGCTACGTGGCTTAAAGCTTCCCGAAGAAGATGTATCAATGTTCACATGAACAGACCACAGGCATGTCGCCAAGGCGACTGATTCTACCCAATGGGGTGTGAAAGTTCAAAAGACTCATGAATCCACCGTAAATTATCAAATAAGTATAGAATATGCACTAAACAAATTTCCGGGAACCATCCTCTGTGTATGCGCGATTGATATAATACAAGCTTCCTTTCCATTTTCCTGTTTCTTGTTTATTAATATAATATATTAATATGACGTGTTTAACACTACACAAATAATCATGTTGAAGGTACACTGCGTGCCAAAGTGTGTTTAGCAAACCCTTAATATGTTTTGCATGTTCAGTGTTTCGCCTTAGGAACATTCAAATTGTTTACGAAACTTTGAAATAGTAAATATCAATTATAGCGGAGGCAGGCTGAATTAACAACACATTCCTGAAATTCTTCTATGATGTTGGACGTTTCCCACAATCAGCAAGTGGGGCGAAATACAACGTATTCAGCGAACTATATGTTTATAATGTTACCACTCTTGCCTTGAGAGAGTAATTCCATATACCGGAACAGACACGGTTGCTTTAAAAGGCCAATGATATCCTCGCAAAAAGCAACATAACTCTACCTTATTCCGTGACCTTTTTCACAAATGACGCGAGTTTGTTCTTTGTCTTGCACACCTATAACATTAACTACTGCTTTATACGTCAACCATGACAAACGACTGGTTATTTATGAAACCGACTGAGCCACTAATCAAACTACATTGTGCACATTCTTAGTTCGTCCTGCAGTCAGCAAATGATGATAAGCGGCTTCTGTTTTTGATAGTTAGGAGAAACTAATGCGCGCGAAGATACGCTATCGTAAATTGACAGCGACCTGAACAAAATGTCGTCTGTCTTATTTCTAAGTCAGTTGTGATTTAAATTGTTAATCTGCATCTTATAATATTGGTAGTTGTGTGTGTGTGTGTGTGTGTGTGTGTGTGTGTGTGTGTGTGTGTGTGTGTGTGTGTGTGTGTGTGTGTGTGTGTGTGTGTGTGTGTGTGTGTGTGTGTCTGTACTAACAATAAATAGTGTGGATATGCATCTGAAAATCGAGGCGTTTGGATGTGTTGCTAGGGGGGTCATCCGAATAATACGTCGGGCCTAAGGGTGGGGGTTTCGGGTCCGCGTGACGAAGCGTTACAAACGTTACGTAACGTTTAAACACGAAAATGTGTTAGCTCGCTTAGCTGTCAACATCAGACTGATAGCAATAATTACTATGTCATTTGCAATCACATTTTAGTTGAACTTTTTAAATTAACTTAGTTTTATTTTATTTAGCGTCTTTGACCAGGTTTATGACATGAATAGATAACGCATTACAAATAAACAATAGTAATGCTCGTAACGCACTGTATTTGTAATATAGAAAGATAAGTAAACTAAAACATGAAAACTGCCCGGATTGATATTGTGGATTTATAAAGGTAGGCCGTTGGACTCGTGTCTTGTGTCCACGTTAATATATTCTTGATAATACTCGGCCTAATTCGTTTTATGGATGACTCGGCCTAATTCGTTTTATGGATGACCTTGCTGTCTTCTTTGACGGGCGTCCGACCACCCTATCGAACAAACTACCGCCGATTGAATCCAGACGTCTCCTATGCACGGATTGAGATAAGTAGACGTAGATTAGCAGCGACACGCTCAAACGTATCATTACGCAGGATTATCCTTGGGTTAGACTTGGCGCCGTACATGGTAGATTCAGCCGTCGATATCTTAACTGGAAAGACGCCTTGAGATTGTACAATACCAATTCATCATAACGAAACATATTACATGACAGACACGCATTGGGCACGAACTTATCTATTCCTTGCGATACATCCTTTGAAAGAACTGAGAAGCGAGTAAAGTTAATTGCAGTCGTGTTTAGCATACGCTTGTTTCTTCTAAAACATACCCAATGAAAATACGCAATGAAAACACGAAGAGTTAGCCGGTTATCCGGCTGTTGACCACATTGGCAACGGATGACCCATTTGTTGTTACTGTCATATTTAGCAACTACCACTTTTGAATGAACTGCAAGAGCTGAAACGTAAAGTCGGTTAAATCTAACATCAGCATTAATCAATAATAACAATAATGTAAGATAATAAATATTTTATAACTCGAGGTCATTGTGCTCGATTGGAGTGTGTTTGTGTGTGCGTGCGTGCGTGCGTGCGTGCGTGCGTGCGTGTATGTGTGCTGTTGTTGTTGCTCTCCTCCTTGTTCCCTGCTGTATAGCGATGAGGATCGGGTACACTAAATCTGGGTCTTTTCCTTCCAAAGTTATCTGTCCTTCGCTCCCTCTCTCCATCTTTCATCCTCCCTTGATCTTCTCATGTCCCTCCTACGCAGTCCTCCCATCTCAGCTGTGTCCTCTCCTCCTTTATATATATATTATATATATATATATATTACATGTATATATATATATATATATATTATATATGTATATATATAACACATTATGATAATATATAATATAAATTTTATGTAAAGAATAGTTCCATTTCCTTTTAGAAGAGAGATACTCGTACCAAAGGTCATGTAAAACTTACTCATAACATTATACAAAATAACTATCAGGACAACGAATAAAGACAGACAAAGGAAGCGTATCCGTGACTCCGGGTGTGATTTCGTGACACGCTGTACTGCAACATTAATTTATCGAAACACCTATGCGTCGATAAAACAAGGCATGTGTATAAAGTTATAGCAACACAAATTTAATGTTACAGGAAAATTAACAAAATACTAGTGTTGTACAATGTATTAATTAATATATGCGTTACGCATAATAGTTGAGATGTACATTCAATCATGAGCAAGTCCCTAAAATGAGTATGTTTATCTGTGTTTATCACAGGCGTCAATTTCACAAACAAGCCAGCAAACATGTAACGTTTTAGAAAGGTCAATCAATGCCATGACAAAAAGCATGTTTTCAATGACATGTTCTATACGTAATTTAAATATTATACAAAGTATTAAAAAGGGGCATAAGAATATATTGAGACAGTTTTAAGGTAAAAACGTTCAGTGTTGTTTTTAAAAATTATTAAACATTCAATATCCCACCAAACGCAGTGATGCATTAAGCACATGGTAATTAATAAAGCTACGAATTTGTATATGCTTTACATAAATGTTTTAAATGTTTCTCTGATGTCAATAAAACATTTTCAAAAAACAATGTCAGGACATTTGAGGAAACATTGTGTTTGTTTATACACTGTGTAAGGACTGGATACTGCTTTTTATAAAACATAGCTTTAAGGCCTATATAAGATGCAGTCTTTTCACTGTTGAATATAACATTAATAATGCAATGATTGTGTCAGAACATTATTGTCATATAAATTACGCTGTTACGGACATTGTTGTGCTAGACAAAGGGCATGATTGTTGGAGCAGTCAGATTGTTTTTCACATGGTCGCATACACACGGAGGTATAATGACGACATATGGTTCTGCGGCTGTTGGAAGTTCGTGAAAAACCCAAACCACAAATTACTCACAAGTGCGAAAAAATTACACACAAGCAACGGGTCTACGATTTGCACATCTCCGTACTTCGACCTAATTACTAGAATTGTTCGATTGTTCCGCGTTTACATTTTCTTGTTCCATTTGTGCATTCCTTCATATCACCCTTCTTCTCTTCTTTTTCTTCTCATAATATTTGACGGCCACCTTTATTTTGTTGAAGATGTTATCGTTTAAGAGGTTTTTTTGTAACAGGAACGTGTAACCCGTTTAAAGATAGTGCGGTGTTAGTGGGGTGGGGTGTAGCAAAGGTAAGGGAGGAAGATACCAGTGTTTTTGGATTCAGAGGTGGTTCTTAAGCCTCACCTGAAGAGTCAATGGAGGTCGTAGGTACCATTCTCGAGGCAAGATTCAGCAATGGTGCTAGAAAGATTAACATCGTCATGTAAAGTGGATAGCAAAGGGAAAGGTCATACCCATGTGATGGGTCTTTCTTGTGTCTGTTCTGTGTGGGCCGGGTAGTGCTGTGGGGATGTTTAACCTTCCTTGTATTATTTTTGTTCTTCCCATATAATTCCGTCTCTCGCTCCAAGAGTATGTTCTTCTTGAATACAGCAGACCGACTAATAACAAAGGCTTGACGTAAACACAACACCTACAGTGCTAATTGTATTCAATCGGCCGGTTGTTAATTCTCCAGCGACTGCTAATTATCTAATTGCGCATTTGTAAGCTCGGCCGTTCAGACAGACAATCTCTCTCCCGTTGCCCGAGGCGTGTCCCTACCTGTCTACCCCGACTCCCTTCCCGGGACATCAGACGGGTTCCGGACACACCTCCAATCAGGGACTCGCACACCTGCTTACTTTCCCTTGATGACGCTTTGGTGCTCAATAACATAACACCCTATAGTAAATTGTACCAAATACCCTTTTATGCTAATTAACATCGAATTCATTGACAGGGTGCACCGGAGAACAATCAAGGGGATGGTTCTGACTGATCCCATGGCCTAATCTCAAACGGGCCGGGTAATTTCACTAATTGGGGTCGTTCCATCCCGGTGTATTCCCAGAAAGCCACTCAAGCGTGTCTGTCGCCATCTTTTATTGATGTCGACTACACTAAATGCTGTCAATTCATGCATAGACACCTGTCGTTGTAACTGGACTGCATGGTCAAAATAAATCGTACTATTCTGTACATATGTCTGCTTGTTAATTCGTGCACATCCACGAACGCATGTACACACACGCACACGAACACGCACACGCACACGCACAATCACACACACACACACACACACACACACACACACACACACACACACACACACACACACACACACACACACACACACACACACACACACACACACACATATATACATCATATACACACACATATATATGTGTGTGTGCGTACGTGCGTGCGTGATTGCGTGCGTCCGTGTGTGCGTTCGTGTGCTTATGTAGGTATGTATGTATACAAGTGAAGCGTCAACATGTTTAAACACTAAATTGACAGAGATATAAATGGTTAGACGCACACACATGTAGCAGTGTTATACTCTCGGTCGTTGTACTCCGTACGTCGATCGTTTGAAAGTATTTGCCCTAGTGTTATTAAAACATTCTTTTAACTGTTTTCTGCCTACTTCTCGATCGTGGCTCTCGGCACCACAGCCTGCGGTAGGATGTTTTTCACAGCCGCTAGCGCAGCGCCATTCCTGTTTTTTTTTATTAAGTGTAAGTGAATCCGCGACACTTACCCCCCCGTTTGGAATCTTTACTCCCTCTTGCGCAAACATCTAGCTGGTAGAAAGAATTTACGGATTTTAACGTAACACGCGAAAGACATGTGGCAAAGTGGTGGCGTGAACGAAACTACCCAGACAAGCTTCGAACGGCAGTAGACGAACTACAATAATTTCGGTCACCTCACATTCTATACCCACCGATCTATACCAAATATGTAGATAAACCAACGTCTTTCTTGTCCATTTGCAATGCATTTGGTTATTGCGCCGGAAGGCAGTCTTGTTATTTTTCTACGATCTTGTTAAATCTGATTAAATCTGGCTACTTATGATAAATCCTGGCTACTTTGTTAGATATTGTTGAATCGTGTTAATTGTTTTTATACTGCACCCACACTTTAATTCCCAACAGGTTAGGCAAGAATCCGCCGGGTTTTGTAAATTATGTTGTGACCGCCCTGATGATCTCCAATTTTCCGTGACGTAGACATTCGCTTCTATGCCAGTTTAACATAGACTTACAACTATTTCAGAAGGACGGGTTACTCCTAGGTAGATAAAGTTGGCCTCGCGATAAGCCAAAGGCTTCATTGGTCACTTGCTACATGGAGTTTCTGCTCAGGATCACAGCAACTTGTATCTGTGCATCCATACTGTGGCCTGTGTTTAACTGTTCGTTACTTTAGTGTCAGTAGCTTTGGGAATGAGGTGCATCTATCGTTCTCTAAACGTGATGTAACGGTGGCCACCTAAGCTTTAATCACTGCATGCGTATTCAGCCAGTGGCTAAATGATATACGGCCCGTCAGCTTTACGATGTTTAAGCTATTAGCTAATTAAGCAGAGTTAATTAAGCGTTCCAATCGTGTGACAATCACACGACGCTGCATTGTGCGGTGTAGCTTCGCGTTGTATTGTCTCAAATACGCGATTGCAGAACGACTTGTCTCGATGCTTTGTCAGGACTCGTTTGTTGTTGTTGAATTTTAAAGGATCGGCTCCTTGACATGTCGTGACAGTGCTGTTGTTAGCGCCTGTAGTTGGGTAATATCATCACAAGTAGGTCGATAACTCACCTAAATGGAAAGAGTCAGTACCGAAGGCGCGAATACTTTAATTAAAAAAAGGACTTACAACACATGAATAACCGTTAGTGATGACGTGAAAGTTCAGAGCGGAGGGTCACCAAATGCTATAGGGTTAATTAGAATATGTCACATACAAAAAAAACAGCTATTTGTACTCATGTATAAAGCACTTCATTTTGGAATGTTGCATGCCATATAGTAAAAGGACACATATGAACTTGAAATACTACAATTAACGAAGAGAGACTGAAATTATATTAGTTGTGAATGCCGTATAATACAATGTGTCTTGGCAACATCACAGTTTACGAGACTAAAAGCGGTTGCCACATATAGGTTGTTTTTTATGAGAAAGTACCCCTTCCAACAGCGGACAATACATTACTGGAATAGATTATCGAATGATTGCTTGCGTCAATGCTATACAAATGTAAATATATTTAAGAATTAAATTGTAAGATACATGTACATTTGAGCAATTGTTGGATTTTTTTGATCAGCCAAAGACTTTCTTGTCGCATGCCATCTGAAGCTTGTATAGCTTTGGAAGGCAATCCTGTTCAATCTGGCCAAATCTGACACCCAGTTGTTATATGCCATGCGACGCAGCAGACGGGGCTTATTGCATTACACAATTTACTTCCAAATTATGATAACCGATTAACAACACGAGGAGGGATTTACAAACGATTTCTTCGATAAAGCCATGGCTTCAGACATGCGACCGGTAACCATTTGTATAAATAACACCTTGTTCAGCGACATAAAATTAACAGGATTACGATGGCAATGCGCCGGTTCATGATTCATCAATATAGCATTGGTGAACCATTGCGCCGTGAACACTTCTTAGTTAAATCAAGCATCATAACGCAATGTGGAGGGTATAAAGTGTAATCTGTCTACGGCGCCATTCACAAAACCAAGATATATTAATTCTACCAGCGGCAATTAGAACAAGAATGTTATTATGACGTATCCGGCGTCATTCATCGCGACACTGAGTGCTACTTAATTAAATCGTATTAATTTATGGCATGACCATTCACAAAGTGTCCCGTTCTATGTATTGAACCTCGCGTGAAATGATTCCGTGTGATGCTAAATTAACTAGCGTTAAATATTATGTATACTGGGATATTCCATATGATCCAAAGTTTGAGTGAGTGAGCGAGCGAGCGAGTGATGAGTGAGTGAGTGATGAATGAGTGAGTGAGTGAGTGAGTGAGTGAGTGAGTGAGTGAGTGAGTGAGTGAGTGAGTGAGTGAGTGAGTGAGTGAGTGATGAGTGAGTGAGTGAGTGAGTGAGTGAGTGAGTGAGTGAGTGACGAGTGAGTGAGTGAGTGGGTGAGTGAGTGAGTGAGTGAGTGAGTGAGTGAGTGAGTGAGTGAGTGAGTGAGTGAGTGAGTGAGTGAGTGAGTGAGTGAGTGAGTGAGTGAGCGAGCGAGCGATATTGAATGGACGATAAGGATTTGGACGAAGGGGAGCTACTGACAAACTGACAATACATAGGGAGCGAAGTATTTTGAGTGCAGGTCGAAGCGTTCCGTAAAGTCAGAGAGAGCCAGGGCGAGAGCGGGTGCGGGAGAGAGAGGAGAGACAGAAAGAGAGAGAGAGAGGGGGGGGCGAGGGAGGAATGGAGGGGAGGGAGGGTGTGTGGTTAAGTTGTGTTGCGTGTTTCACACGTTCAATGTCGTCGAACAATCGTAATGACAATTTCCATTTGTCCGGTGTTGGTGACGCGGTGTACTAATAGATCAAGTGGAACAGCGATTACATTCCGCTCTTCGTGTTATCGCGTGGCCTTAAATGTCGATGTTGTTAATGATATTGCGACTGTTGAACAAGAGTTGTCCTACTATCCTCCCGCCTGGCCTTGTCCTGCATCTAATGACCTCTCCACGGTCGTCTCCGTCGTCACACTCCGAGAGACTCCGACCAAAATTAAATTGATTTGATCGGAAACGACAACATATTCCACGTGCCACGCGTCTCGCACCACGCGACACGTGGTAGGAACAGACACGTGGTTATTGGTTTTCACATCTAGGCCGTTGTTCGAGATGATAAATAAACAATCGGGCAGACAAAGGGCAATTTTCCTCTGCTGACTCCGTGACACGACACCAACCCCAGTCGAGTTGGTGAAGCTGACAAGGTGTTCACGTCACCGCCAGATGTCAACGACCACGCGCAGCTGTAACGTCACCAACATGGCGGACAATGTTTTGCATCTGAGAAATAAATGGAATAAAGGAGTTCAGCGTGATGGATACGAATAGACCTGCTGTTGGCTGCTAAATATGCATATTCCCATAGAAACGTCTGTCTTTCATATAACTGTCTACACCTGAACACGTTTGAGATGTACTATTGTTAATTTTGACATCGTCGCTAATCTTTAGGACACATTTTGCCGCCATCCTGCATGCCTTGTATTTTTCAAACAAAATATGGCAGCATCGATTTCTTCTTATTTGATAATAAGTACAGATAAATGTTAATCACGTCTGTGTATTATCTGCATGAGTGCGAAGCTATGAGAATAGCTTGGCATTTAGACGCGAACTCTTGACGTCTCTGGGGCCGGATTCATGAAACCTCTAAGAACGTTCTTAACGCTAAGATGGTTGTCTTAGTATCCGATCTTGACGGATCGCCGCGTGAATATAACACATTGACTTGCGCATCAAGACACCTGAAGTATTATTACTGTTTGACACAAGCCGTATATTTCAGTCGGATTTTTTATCTACTTCATAACATATAATTCAATTTCAATTAGCTGTCTGCTGGGTTGCTGTATGTTCTCACAACAGCGCGTTTTTACGAATAGAATACAGGCACGCACGCACGCACACCCGCACACATACACACACACATACATATATATATATATGTATATTATCTTTTATGGCGTGCGTCATACACACACACACACACACACACACACACACACACACACACACACACACACATACATGTATATATATATGCGAGAATTGGCGATGCGTGCGTCATATATGTCTCGCGCTCTTCTCCATCTGTCAGCCTTACCATCCCCATCATTTCGCACCCTCCCATTCTCGCACCTTCCCATCTCACCCTTCCATATCGCACCCTACAATTCTCGGAGGGAGCTACTTCTACTCCTCCGCGGTGGATTTGATGCGAAAAGGGCTTAGGGTTAGAGCTTGTTTGAAGATTACGATTAGTGTTAGGTTTAGCTTAAAGCTAATTTTGACAAGATTTAGATCACGTGTTTATCAGTATTTGTACGTTGAGGGGTAACACGAAACGCACCCCACAAATCTCGCACCCCTGTTGTGTCGCACTCTCCCTATAACCCTCCGCCACAGCTCGGCCATGCCGAGTGAGCGTTGTTCCACCCCCGATGTCGAGTATCCCTCGGCGCCGACGACTGATACCCACTGATATCCCTTTCCCGAGTCTCGGGCACGTCACCGAGAAACATTGCACGCTGCTTTACGTCATCTCGACGACTTGCCGAATTATTTATAGTCTTTGTGGATTCCGCGCGCATCGCGTTATATGTTCGCGTAATCTGTATATAAATACGCTAACATTCAATGCAGTCTGGCGGCATCTCCTCCCAGGCAGCGAGGTTCACTCGCCTCGTTCGGCGTCCATTCGCTTCCTTTGACCACTGGCCTCTGATGTGTGTTATTGACTCACTACGTGTTTGCTGCTCTAGAGGGTGCCACCGGTGCTGTATGTTCAGTTTATATCGAATTGTTTAGCATGCCGTACTAAAAGATTGCCAACATTAAATGGACAGCAGAAACAAGTTTAAAATTAAAAGTGTATCATGACGACACCTGATGTGCATTGCTTCTGACTCGACGAATGTGTGTAAGCTGTAGTTGATAGTATGTAAGTAATCATTCCGTAACCACGGGGTAAATATAAACGAATTCGTGTGTGTTTCCAATTCATTTGTGTGATTGACTTTGTCGTTACGTGTGTAATGTTTTGTAACTGCACATATTTGTAACACTAACACTGTCACACGGATACAGCACTGTTCGTAATTAACTCGGTGTGCGTTGCAGTTGTGTTGTAGGTATTATTAAAATATCAGCGAGTTATGTTTTGCCAATTAACACGAATTTCGTGCCACCTATACACACCTGGGCAAGGCCCCTACACGTATGCCGACTTTGGAGAACATTTGCAACTATGACATTGGTCTCCTGCAAGGAAAATTTCCCGACAATTAAAGTTGTTTAGTGCTAAAGACTGCGCGCGTATATGCGTGAGTGTTTGCATGCGTGCATGTGGACATGCGTGCGTGCGAATACTTGCGGATATACCGGAGTCATCTATTAATTATGCAAATCGTATGCAAGAGGAGCGTGATCTACCCAAAAGCATCAAGCGTCAAAAATATTAATAAAAGACCAACCACAAGGTCACAGAACAGTTTAGTGGCCAGCTCAAACTGCCGTTCTTGTCTCGTTGAGTAGGTCGAGACAGCAATAGCGATAATCAGTCAAACACTGTCGTGCGTGTTCCGATAACGGCTAAACGCAAAAATATGTCAAAATTATCGTCGCCGTCGGAGTAATCAGGAGGGTCCGTGTCTATGTTCTCGGGCCGGTGATTTACGAACGACGCGTGTCCTGATAGGGCCAGGGGGCAACGCGATAGCGGCCCAAGCGAGGCGAGCGACTGGGCGCCGGAAGTGATAGGGCCTCGGACGTTAACAACGCGTGGGCGTGCGCCAACATGGCGGGCGGAAGGCTGAAAGATGTCAAGCGTCTGGCGGAAAATAAACAGTGCTTGCGTCGGGAAGAAGATTTTGATAAGCCACAGAAACAGACCGCGATGTCGCAGTGATTCTGGTTGCAAGAAAGTGACGTCTTGGCTTGGGCTGGACATGCTGTTAGCAACCGTTGTGCAAGCCGTCTCCATTAGCATTCATGTGCCACATAGTTACGGCAAAAATAGACCTAGTGGAAGCAAATCTGATTATCGGTAACACAATTTCGTGTTTTTGTTAGATCTCTTCACCGCGACAAAACAAGACACTAGACCCATGCCAGGCAGAGGAGGTATATACGTGTGTGTATACTACTTGTACAGTTGTACGTTTAACCTAAACTCGCGGGGCCAACTTAACTCAACACCACACACACCTATTTCATATATCAGTGACGTGTACAATCTAAGGTAACAGTGGGTATAGTTGAGTATTCGAAGAATGTAGCCGTATACAGTTATAATAATAATAATGATGATAATAATAATAATTGTTCTCCTCATTCCTCCCCGTATGTCCGAAGTGAGACACATACAACTGTTTATTTAAATGAAGGTGTGTGTGCGTGTGTGTGTGCGTGTGTGTGTGTGTGCGTGTGTGTGTGTGTGTGTGTGTGTGCGTGTGTGTGTGTGTGTGTGAGTGTGCGTGTGTGTGTGTGTGAGTGTGTGCGTGTGTGTGTGCGTGTGTGTGTGTGTGTGTGTGTGTGAGTGTGTGTGTGAGTGTGCGTGTGCGTGTGTGTGTGTGTGTGAGTGCGTGTGCGTGTGCGTGTGCGTGTGCGTGTGCGTGTGCGTGTGTGTGTTGGGCGACAACCATAAAATTGCTTGTGACTACAAAAAGCATTTGTGTTCTTGCAACTGAGCTTTGCCCAATTTCATGGACTCCTCCGCGAGAACGTGGTGAGGTGATTCTTATAGCACAATCAATTATAAACAATTATAAACAAAATCAAAATCAGTACTACTGGTATAATGTCAATAAACAGTGCGATATGCTTACTATGAACACACAGTAAGCCACTGTGCGTTTACATTTGGCATAAACAATCGTATTCGTGAGGTTGATCCAGCGGTAAATGACGACATGTGTATAGTAAGCCGCGGTGCAGTTACTCGAGGCACATCAAAGGGACCCTATAGAGGCTGGGTCAAGCGGGACTCGCCATGGAATCAGATATAGACTTAAGTGACTCGGACCTGGTAATAGCGCATTGTGCGTGGTTCGGCTAAACCTGATTCATTAGGTGGTTGTAGGCGACAACTCACGATACATCAACAAGAAATACCTTAATATAGTTGCATCTTATTGAGTCTCGGTAAACACTGCAGGTCGCTTGTGTGTGTGTGTGTGTGTGTGTGTGTGTGCGTGCGTGCGTGCGTGCGTGCGTGAGTGAGTGAGTGAGTGAGTGAGTGAGTGAGTGAGTGAGTGAGTGAGTGAGTGAGTGAGTGAGTGAGTGAGAGAGTGAGTGAGTGAGTGAGTGTGTGTGTGTGTGTGTGTGTGTGTGTGTGCCGGTGAGCGTGCGTGTGAGCGTGCATGTATTGGTGTAAGTGCGTGCATGTCTCCCTGTGCCGTTTTTCGTTCACCTTTACTGCTTGCGTACCTCTGGGCACACGTGCGTTTACGTAACGCGTGTGCAATGAAGCGTTTACTGAAAGAAATGTAACACTGACACAGAATGTATCCCAATTCCCTGACGGCCCCTTGGAAGTGTTTACTTTGCACTACGTACGTGTTCTTGCAAGCTTTTCACACTCGCAAATATACGCGCGTTCACACAGGAAGCCTCGCCCGTGAACCTACGCAGGTCAGCGACCTCCCAAACAAGCCAGACATAATTCGACGCACCAAACAAAATCGTCAGGTGGTAAAAAGCCACAAATCCGTATAGACGATTGTCACACACATTCGAACTGCGACCTGTTTTGACCCGTTCCTGCGACTGGCGGCGCAGACGACAATTGTTCATACAGACGTTCACAAAGACGCGATAGACACACAAAGAAGACCCCGCGTTGAGACACCCGCATTGAAACAGACACAGTCGCCTCGACGAGCACAACGGAGATTTATGTCGCTAAAAAACGCGGCTCCGGCAGTTAGAGCAAAAGAGAGGCGTAATGAATGGACCCGGGCTTGGGAAGACACTCGGAGGTGACCGCCAAGTACTATGGCGGTCCAACGATGTCTTCGTCGCTGTCTGTTCACGTGCCGTCCGGCCCGGTACGATCGACGGGCAGCGACAAGTTTATTGTGTAGTCGGGGTCACGTGAATCAAAACCTGAATCGAGTTGCGAATGGGTATTTTGTTAACAAAGCGTAAGATAAATGCATACAAATAAAATACATATTAAATCATGGTTGGTACGTGTGTTATATGGTGGCACCCTGTAGTGCAATTGTGTATATTTTTACACGTACTAACTCACTCTCGCAGCAAATAACCAAAGTTCCGTTAAAAATTGTTACCTTGATTGCCGCATCTTGTTCTTCGTTGTGAAGTTGTGATAAAGCATGGTAAATGCGTGATAATGCGTGATAATGCATGGTAAGGCGAGGTAAGGCGAGGTAAGGCAAGGTAAGGCAAGGTAAGGCGAGGTAAGGCAAGGTAAGGCGAGGTGAGGCGTGGTAAAGCATGGTAAATGCGGGGTAATGCGCGGTAAGGCATGTTACGGTGAAGTAAGACAAGGTAAGGCGAGGTATGACCAAGTAAGGCGAGGTATGGCGATGGAAGTCGAGGAACAACGACGTAAGACGTGACACTCCCGTATCACTGGATGTTTGTCTCACTACAGGTGTTGATGTCTTCAAGTTCCCAAACGACTACCTTGTCCTTGTGCATACATGTCACATGCTACGGCACACATATATGAAACAATACATATGTATACAGGGTATGTATATATATATATATCATATATATATATATATACGTATATATATATACCCTGTATACATATATATTTGTTCATATACCTACACACACGCACGCACGCACGCACGAACGCACGCACGCACGCACGCACACACACACACACACACACACACACACACACACACACACACACACACTGTAATGCCACGTCACTGTTATTATATTCCAATGATCTTATGACGCGATTTGATCCAAATCCCCATTATTATGATGTCAACCGAAATATCATTTGTTATTGGGTTTTCAATTAAAGAGACGGTTACACAACTATTATATTCTTCATTAATTGAATAGTCGGTCAGCGTCATGCTGGCCACTAGATGTCGTTTCTTTCTCTGTGAGAAGACGACAATATGTGATTTCACCACCGAACAGATTTAACAAGATTGCCACCCATAGAATTAACTCTAGATGGCAGGTCAACAAGGAAGCCCTTTTGCTTATTGAGAGTCCAACCCTTTTTATTTATGTGTATCCCGCCCTTCTGAGGTATGTTTCAATTTTATTTTTAAACATATTCACGCTACTAGCACCCACACAATCAGCAGATAATCTGTTCCATTCATTTAAAGTCCTTTGTGAAAATGAGAACTTTCTTATATATAATCTACACTGCTCTTTACAAATGTAACTTCATGTCCTCTAGTCCTTCTATCTTTCTTAACTAAGAAAACAATATTTCTATCAATATTTTCATAGCCATTCATTATTTTAAGCACTTCTATCTTATCTCTCAATCTCCTGGTTTCTAGTGTTGTTGAAGCACGTTCTTTTTGGCGTATTTCGTAACTGAGATCTCTCAGTTTTGGTATCATTTTAGTTGCTCTCCTCTGTACTCTTTCTAGCATATATATGTCCTTCTTGCGGTATGGCCTCCACGCTTGTATACAATATTCTAAATGAGGCCTAACTATTGTTTTGTACAGCGGTATCATTAATTATTGTCCTCATACGCTATATTTCGCCTAATTTATCCAATGATTTGATTCCCCTTTGAAGCTGCAATTCCGCACTGCTCTGAAACCTTCATATCAGCACTGATGGTTAACCCTAAGTCCTTTTCTTTTACAGTAGTACTTAGTACAGTACCCCCATTGTATATTGTACATCTTCATCCCCGTGTCCTGTGTGGAGACATTTACATTTCCCAAAATTTAACAACATTTGCCACTTTTCAGACCATTTGATCAACCTGTCAAGATCATCTTGTAAATGCGCTCTCTCTCTCCATCACTTTTAATCCTTCTTCTAAACACTTGTTGTATCATCCACCCATTTCAACACCTTGCTTGTTATATCATCGTCCAAATCGTTGATGTATATTAAGAATAATATAGGTCCCAATACTGATCCCTGTGGTACCCCACTCAAAACTTATTTCCAGTTTGAAGCCTCTCCATCAACAACTACCCGTTGTCTTCTGTCAATCAGCCATTTTCTATCCAGTTAATTATACCATTTCCTATGCCATGGGCCTTAGTTTAAGCAGTAATCTTTGATCTGGCACTTTGCCGAAAGCTTTCTGAAAATCTAAGTAGATGGTGCCTATTGGTGATCCCTCGTCCACCCACTTAGTGATATCTTCCAAAAACATAACATATTTGGAAACATTCCTGAGAGAATAATCTGTTCAACTCTTGTGTTGTTTAACTTCCTTACTAACTGTCTGTATTTCTGTACTATCCCAGTTGTTCCCTCCCTGTCTGCATTATCTGTCCCTACGTGTACTAGTATAGACCCTCCCTTGTCATGCCCCAATACCTTCTCTACCCTTTCAGTCACATTTTCTATCCTAGCCCCCGGTAGACAAACAACGACGTCCTCCCCTCGCTTACTGTCGTATCTGTCTTTCTCAGAATAGAGTCGCCTGTGAACACCCTCTCTTTTCTCATTGCCCCCTCAATCCCTGCCTCAGAGTAGCTCCTTCTCCGGTTTGCATCTGTCTGGTTGTTGTCTTTTCCCCTGTCATCTTCTCTCCTGTCATATTCTCTTTCGTTCCACTCTTTCTTGTCGCTTTTTCTCTTGTCACCTTTCATCTTGACATCGTCCCTTTTATCGACTTCTCTTCTGTCACATTTACACTCTCCCTGTCGACTCTCTCCATTCCACCCGTCTCCTTGCTAATTTCCATCTCCATCCCCTTCACAATACCTAGCGCTTGCACTCGGTGTTTTCTCAACGTGTGCAAAACACAGCGGGGATTTGATCTCTCCCGGTACATTGAGCCCTGATCCTTCCCGGTGCACTGGGAGTTGCGTTCCACCCACGCCCCCCAACCCAGCACCAGTCCGCGGTCACCGACATGCGCGCGTGGCCGTAATTTATGCTCGATGGGCGTGGCTTACGGCCGGCGGGCGTGGCCTTTGGGCGTAACCGCGGCGCCGTTCGTCCGTGAAGCGATTTCATAAATAGCGCGCGCGGTGCGTTGCTCGAACACTCCTAGACGCGTGGACTAACTAGACAGCACCAAGCTACTAGTACTCACTCCGTAACCAAGCGACAAAGTACATACGTCGATCAGCGCTCGCATCGCTCCGTGTACTGTACTGTAATCTTACTATCGTGTCTGCAGGAGCCGCGCGAGGAGTCATAGACACAGCAGGAACCGTACGCTACTAGTATCCGTGCCACCAATTCAGGTATCGTACTCTCGAGGGTCCGGTCTCTGATCGTCTGTCGTAGTCGGGAAGTTGGCACAATCACCACCATCTACACCCACGTTCACTCCCCGGTCGCCAGCCTACATCGGCACCGCTCTCACGCCCTTACGCCGTACAGTCGCCCGTCAACGCCAGCACGCACCATGGCCTCCGCTCTACAGCAGAAGGACACGACGTACACGAAGATCTTCGTCGGCGGTCTGCCGTACCACACGACCGACCAGTCGCTGAGGGAGTTCTTCGAACAGTTTGGCGACATCGAGGAGGCTGTCGTTATCACGGACCGACAGACGGGCAAGAGTCGCGGCTACGGCTTCGTGAGTGTCTCTTCTTTGTTTCTTTGTTGTTTGTGTGTTTAGTTAGGTACACACACCTCCTAGCATAAGTTTGCAAATCTCACTTCCTGGCCTACCCATCCACCTGTAGACACAGGGAGGAGTGGTCATGTTCCCTAGAGGCCATATGTGCATGTACGTTCGACGGAGATTGCTGGGTAGATGGTGTATTCGACAGTCGTGTTTGTTGATGTGAACGTACGACAGTTTACGTCTAAGCGCTACACGTGTATACCTACAGGCAGGCAGGCAGGCAGGCAGGCAGGCAGGCAGGCAGGCAGGCAGGCAGGCAGGCAGGCAGGCAGGCAGGCAGGCAGGCAGGCAGGCAGGCAGGCAGGCAGGCAGGCAGGCAGGCAGGCAGGCAGGCAGGCAGGCAGGCAGGCAGGCAGGCAGGCAGGCAGGCAGGCAGGCAGGCAGGCAGGCAGGCAGGCAGGCAGGCAGGCAGGCAGGCAGGCAGGCAGGCGGGCAGGCAGGCAGGCAGGCAGGCAGGCAGGCAGGCAGGCAGGCAGGCAGGCAGGCAGGCAGGCAGGCAGGCAGGCAGGCAGGCAGGCAGGCAGGCAGGCAGGCAGGCAGGCAGGCAGGCAGGCAGGCAGGCAGGCAGGCAGGCAGGCAGGCAGGCAGGCAGGCGGCAGGGCGGGCGGGCGAGGCGGAGGCAGGCGAGGCAGGCAGGCGAGGCGGGCGGGCGGGCGGGCGGGCGGGCGGGCGGGCCGGGCGGGCGGGGAGGCGGGCAGGCAGGCAGGCAGGCAGGCTGGCTGGCTGGCTGGCTGGCTGGCTGGCTGGCTGGCTGGCTGGCTGGCTGGCTGGCTGGCTGGCTGGCTGGCTGGCTGGCTGGCTGGCTGGCTGGCTGGCTGGCTGGCTGGCTGGCTGGCTGGCTGGCTGGCTGGCTGGCTGGCTGGCTGGCTGGCAAACAGGCAAACAGGGAACAGCCGTCTTTCCGTCCCACTTACCGACACCATGTCGCGCGGATCAGTCGCCATGGCAACGCGCGGATTCCTGAATTCTTGGCGTGTGCTACTTTGTTGTTGCCGCTACGCCCCGCTCCAAGCAAGTCCCCGAACTCGCTAGCAACCTCTAATTGCAGCGCAGATATCACATATTGACGTTTCCGGCAACGTTGCTAAGTTACGTGTAAGCCGCGGATGTTCGTTTGACGCAGCCGCTTCTAGTCAACTTCCTCCAAACTCTCCTTAATCCTCCCGACTTCCACGTGTTGCCAATAGACTTATACTATTAGTTCTCTTCCTCAAAACTCATCCTAATCGGTCGGTCTACGTGTGTTCCCATTAGTCTACTGTTCAGTCCCTCTACCGGACCTGTGCCGTGGTCGTTAATGTTAAGCTGTATTGTAACTCTCGTCTTGTTTCGAGTTATCATCAACACAGTGGACGTATCCGACCGTTTAGGAAACCATTGCACGCGTTGACACAATGGTTGAGTCACACCGCGAACAAGTACTGCGAGTGAATCGTTCAGCTTACGGGGGTGTCCTGTTTAGACTTGTTATAAGATGTATGTCGGAATTAAGTTGATTGCTGGAAACGTTCGTCGTCGGTGCCCACTACAACTACTCACCCTGCCCGCCCTTACGCTTTACGGCGACCGCTGTGTAACTGTGTATTATCGCCAGTGTGTCTTTGTTGCGCCGTTGCTGGCATTGAAAGCACGTGGCCAGTTAATGATAGCCAGTGCTCGGCGGGCCGTTCAGTCTAACGGAGACGTGAGTAGAAACAGCGGCTGTCCACAGTGGGGGCGGGGGGGGGGGGTGAATCCACAAAGTGGAGCCAGGAAATAACATCGTTGTAGCAAGACTGTCTTGATGCAGGGGAATGTGTATTGTTGCATGACGTTAGTAGAAGAAGTCACGCACGAACATATGCATGCATGCATGCTTTGGGCATTCACGCTGATTGCTGATAGTAGTACGCACGCACGCACGCACGCACGTACACAGCCTTACTCACGTTCACATTTTCATACATAATTATATACACACACATACACTTACACGCATTCATACAACGTGTATGCGTGCGGCAAGAGTATGGCCTCCTGTCGCACGGCCTCGTACACACGGGCCTCTGGCCCCGGGTACGCGGGTAAGACAGACGCACCTTTACCATCCGCTTCCGCCAGTTCTTTGTTCCCGTGTAAGCGATAACCCAGGTCGCAGGCGGCGCGGTCGTAGGCCGCCATTGGACCGCGTGGGACGACATGTTGCGCCGAACTTCCTTTCTTGGCGAACGCGGCGCGTGGCCGCTCCACTTGCGTAACCTGATCGGGGAAATTCATTAGGATGACGCCTGCCCAGCCCGTCCCGAAAACGACGGGGCAGGGGAGGGGTGCCGGAGGGCGGGTGTCACCCAGACTGGGGTACGGAAGGGATCACTGCAGTCAACGGTGTATACCCAACTAACGCTGTCTTGTGGTTGTGGTAGACGGCGAATACACACTTAGCTGTATCCCGTTATAGTAGACGGCGAATACACACTTAGCTGTTTCCCGTCGTAGTAGACGGTGAATACACACTTAGCTGCATCCCGTCATAGTAGACGGTGAATATACACTTAGCTGTTTCCCGTCATAGTAGAAGGTGAATACACACTTAGCTGTATCCCGTTATAGTAGACGGCGAATACACACTTAGCTGTTTCCCGTCGTAGTAGACGGTGAATACACACTTAGCTGCATCCCGTCATAGTAGACGGTGAATATACACTTAGCTGTTTCCCGTCATAGTAGAAGGTGAATACACACTTAGCTGTATCCCGTTATAGTAGACGGCGAATACACACTTACTTGTATCCCATCATAGTAGACGGTGAATACACACTTAGCTGTATTCGTTATTGTCAGCCTACTCTGACCAGCCGGTGGACAGAGGAAGACATCATCACTAGCCCCTCTCAGTACGTCACGCCATTGTTATTGTACGTGACTATTTGCAATTTATAATATGCAAACGCATGAAACCTTGAATCACTACCACTCTACACAAGCCAACAAGAACGTGTCCGCACGCTGGCAGTGCAATATCTCAGTAATGACGACATGGTAGGGTAATGGATATTCCGTTAGATATAAGGTAACTTGTAATTGGTAATCCATACAGTGACACCCCCGCCAGTGACGTGTCCTGACAGATGCACTTTTCTGTGACAGTAACACCCCAGCCAATAATGTGTACCTCAGACGGTTACATCCACAATCGGTGACATTCACTCTAATAGTGACACCCCTGTCACTGACGTTCAGTCTGACAGTGACACCCCCAGTGACGTTTACTCCGACAGTGACACCCCCGTGCCGCTCGCTCGGGGATAATCAGCGGGCTCGGGTCAGCGCCCATCGCTCGCGTAACGCACGTCAATAGGTCATTTTGGTTTTAATGTGTCTCTTCCGCCTCCCCGTCCCTTCCCACGCCGGGGCTACAGGCTGCAAGTTTTCACTTTCCCGCCTGAGGTAACACCCCTGCGTCGGGCTGACCTTTATCGACCTCTCGTGATTCCCGATTTCTTTGTCCCGGGCCGAGGCATGGAGCTGTCGTCCCGACGTGATAGGGAGATAGATCCCGAGTGGCGCGGGCTAGGGGCGGGGCACCGAAGCTACCCGCGCGACCCCCCGACACTGTTCTTTGTTCGTGACCCGTCGACAGACTTGACGTGTCCGCTGATATCACTTGCAGTTGCGTTTTTGTTATCTCCAAGGAAGGTATGATCGCAACGGGGTATATGCTGACACATACCGCAGTAGTGATGCCGAAACCGGCTTATGTCAGAAAAAGAAACCCCAATGTATTCGGTGTCCTGCCAAGGCGAAATCATTGTGCGTGCTGCAATGCTGGTTCCGGTAGAGCTTATTTTAAACTTTGTTTTATATCGCTTGTTCCTTTATACCTTTTTAGGTCTAAACCTTGCTTTGTGTGGTTCTCAAACCCACAACCATCTGGAATTGGCTCCGTTTGGCTCACGAACTAGCAACTGACAAAGCACCGGTCGTATCGATATGTTATACCGACCTACTCTAAGCTATCACGTCTAGTTCGGGTACACAGCACGCGTAAGAGATTTGAAGTGCATGTCGGCGTGTGGACAACATGCGCCATATCCGTATTCCGTTCCCCGTTCAATCAATCGGTAACGCAATACTCCATCAATCAAGTTGGTGCGCTGTAAGACAATATCGGCCACACCATTAATCCAGACAATAAAACTTGCCGTAAAACTTAATACCGTCGGGCGGTGTCCATACACCTGGCTGGCGTGTCGGGTTTCGCCACGATACAAAGACAACACGTTTACGGGTCTGTTGATCGCCGCAGGCGTTACCGCGGACGTACCGACTCTGTGTTCGCAGTATCTTTCTAGGAGGCGATGGTGTGCAATATCGGAGCAACTATAGCAACTATAGTAACTAATTATTATATTGCAATACCGCAAATCCTTAGGTGGTTTATGTTGGCATTAAAACGATTCAAACCGTCACCACGACACACCAAATAATGCAACATGGAAGGTCGTATAGACAGATGAAATATGACAAAAACGAACTTGACGGAGAAAAAGACCGAGAGCGAAGCTTACATGGTGAATCTTCAGTCGGCGACCGCAACAAATAGACATGTTAGAGATGTCGAGTGTCCGTGTTGACAAGATCCCTACCGCGTACGCTAGTGGGCGAGTCATTTACCTGAAGTTGTGCAAGTCCATGCGCGTTGCATGATAGATGTACGTCTGAAGGCGAACAGGGCGCTCCCATATTGGTGAGTGACGTCAACCGGTGACATAATATCCTTTCTGTCAGTCCACTGCTCGTGGCGCTAGCTTTAGGGACACCAAACACGTGCGGTTAAACAAAGAAACTACTCTAATTAAAGATAACTTGTTAATTGTTTGAAACATGAATGGTAATTGTTATATTAACAGCATTCATGGGCCTGTCGTGCGGTGTTATATAACATAAGGTTGTTCGTAATTATCGTGGTCTTCCTTTAAAAATGAATTTGTATACACATTGTGTGTTCCCATACCGGCCATGGGGAAGTAGGGGTTCGGTGGGGAAGGAGACGCCACTGCAGACACGTGGCGAGACGACATGCGCGGGGAGACATCTACCTCGCGGCACTTCCGGTGTCGAGTGACGTGTCTCGCAAGAAACTGTCATCAGGCGGCGACACGATCGCCGCGTTTGAAGTTGCACTCCAGGGGACGCGCGGCGTAGCATAGAACGTTTAAATTAGATGTAATCATCCAAATCACGTGGAACGAGTGTTGTTTAATTACATGTTTCTTCGTACTAGTTTATGTGTTCGAGTATAAACAAACGCCTTCATGCTATACAGTGATTTTGGAATTATAAAAAAGTATCTATGAACAAGACCTACTGACGTTAAACATTTTAGACGGTTCCTCTCGGAACAGCGTCTGCTATTTGTCAGACGGCGTTTGTTACGAATCCTTTCTGCTGTCGATTGATGACTTATTAAGCCCGATCATGACATCTCCTTGTTCTCCAACATGCGGCTGACTTCCACTTTAAGAAATTGTGCTAACATGTATGTATAGATTAAGGAACGTTCCGGTCCATTGACCCTGCTCAGACCAAACAGTATAATGTAATGTTTTAATCATAGCAGGTGCCCCGGTAATACACGACTAGCAGCTATTGCTTCAATGGTCATTGCTGCACCGTCCATTGTTATTCATTCAGCGCCTGTCGCTGTTTTTTCTCTTCTGTTCTTTCAAGTGGCGCTGCCGCTTTAGACCCGTTCCAATTATTCCTGTATAATCTGACAAGCCATTGATAATGATTAGGCCCTGGTTATCACATACACATATAATTTATTCTATCAATGATTGCCACGGTACCTTTGTCTTCAAAGGTAGTCGCGCACATCCTGCTCATTACGACGAATGCGGTTAAACAGGGAGTCCTAAAAACACTGCGGGAGAACATACAATTGTCGGCGTCGCAAGTTGGAATACGATCTGCACAGAGCACGTTTTCAAACTCCCGGCCCCGTCCCGCTCTCTTGTCTCAGCGGTCGTTGTTCGTGTGTCGGTTTCGGTGTTGGCGATAAAGTAGCCAAGACACTGATCGTGTAGATTGCGTGGCGCGTTAGTCACCTGAACCTGTTCGAACTCGTACGCACCTCCTCGGGTCTGGGTGGTGTTTATGCATTTTTCGCCGTATAACATTTCTACCTCGAACTCTTGGCTGTCGGTTTATGTGTGTACACTAGCGTCTCGAGTGATAGCTATTCGCGCGACTGAACCCGCGACCCAAAGTGCTTTGCGACAGTCGCCATATTGAACATTGGCCTGTGGCGTTAAATTCGCATTTAAAATTAAGTATAACCGTCGCCTACAGTAAATACTCTAATGCTGTGAAACGTATATATGCGTACACAACATTAACAGTATAACAACTTATAATTTGTTGATGTTTGACTTCGACGAAATTTTGATTTGTATAGTAAAACAACTTGGAATCATAATTGACTTGCATCAAACAATACAGTTGCACGGAACATAAGTACGTGTATGATTTATTCCTGTTTACTCGCGCTTGTCGTCGATAATCTCGTCGATTAATACGACGACCGCGAGCAGATAAGATAAGCCACGGGCTAATAAGGCTAAATATCAGATAATAGATGCGAGTCTGGTCCGGCCCAAGGGAATGCGTCCAGCGACGTCTGTTCGCGATGAATCGTAGCATCCACTAGTTAATCAAGAATCAATGTGTTAATGTCTAAATGTCCGGTATAATAATAATGTATATTTATTCGTACTAAGAATTGTACAATTCGATTAAAACAATGTATATAAGTTACTGCCTACATAAAACAGCAAGCAATGAGCACAACTTGTCTATGAATAAAAAGAAGTGCTACCCGCATTACCAAACAAATATATATATATAATATTTTATATATATATATATAATATATTTATTATAATATATATATATATATTGCATTGAAATTATAATGACTGACAACAATTGTTATTTGTTTTCATAAATGTTAACGGTTTGTTAGTCACTGTTCACCACGTACGCGGACCCGCAATCAGTGCGGCTGCACACGACATCGAGCACCCGTTACGACGCGTAGATTCAAAGTCGTTGTTCGTGTTGTTGCAGGTGACAATGGCGGACAGAGCGGCGGCTGAGCGCGCCTGCAAGGAGCCGAACCCAGTCATTGACGGACGCAAGGCCAACGTGAACCTCGCCTACCTGGGCGCCAAGCCTAGGGGTATCCAGACAGGTGGGTGCACCGCCCCGTCTCCCGCCCCGCTCCCTCACTCTCCTTCTCCCACACACACACGCATACACACACACACATAGTCTCTCCCTCACCCTCTATGCCTCTTCCTCTCCCCCTTTCTTTCTCCCTCCTCCTCTCTTGCTTTATTACCCTTTCTCGCTCTCTCTCGCGGGCGCGCGCGCAGACTCTCTCACTCACTCCCCCGTCTCCCCTCTCTGTCGTCCTTCTCTATCCTAATATCCCCCTCTCTCTTCAGCTCTCTCCCTCCCCTCTCTATCTCGGTAATTATAGATATTGTATTGATTATGTTCGTCAGCTTCTACAATGACGGTCATCCACCCGACAAACTCCTGCTGATCAATCGCCCCTGCGCGAAACACCTTTAGAGGTGCTGCGTATCTTGGCTGATCATTTCCGGCATTTCCCGCTTTTCTTGCTTTCCCACTTCGCAGCCCGGTATTTGAATTGTGGTTTGCGGTTCAAGCGCCGAGCGGGGCTCAGCTCTGGTTCCCGCCATTGGCGCATCGCCGGTGTGACCCCAATAGCATCAACGTAGAGCAATCGAAGCGAGCTGTCTCGGAACGACGGCGCCGTAGCAAACTCTTTGACGGGGTACTTCTATAGTTGTACTGCTAGCGAAACACTGTCTCAGTAACCATCGACAGAAACATCGGTGGTAGTCGCACGCGGGAAACAGGGGATCCAAAAATGCCTAGATCATGCCGAGCTGTCAACCGAAACATCTCCAGGAACGCTGACGCGGGCCAGGCGTTAGCCTGGTAGAACGGTTGCGCGTTCTCAGTCTTTCTGCACTTACCACACGCCACAGGCATCGACCAATTGTCTGCGGTCTAACACACCACACACTCCACACACCGGACGGCAAACAGAACCGGTCGCTGCAGACATGAAAACTATCACATTTATAATTTAATAATGATAACAATAGTAGGTTCTAGTTGGGTATAACATAATTTTTAGTAGTCCGCCATGTTGTAAAGACGATTCCAGTACGGAACGACGCGAGGCGTTGTGTTGATTTTGAAACTGTGCCGACGCGTTTCTGATAACCAGGCTGGGGAACAACGTAACCAAACCAGCAGCGTTTATCGGTGTCTATTAGTCGAGTCGTTCCCGCCAAGTGTTCCCTAGTGAGCAGTTCAGACGAAACACTTAGCGCCCCAACGTCCCGGTTCGTTTACGTCTACTCACTGCGCAAGTTTATTCCCGCCTCGAATCACTGCCGCATCGATGGCAGTCGCTGTCACGCGAATTATTCTCCCTTCCTCTGACCCTTACCGTTATCCACCTACGCAGATGAAATATAGGCCATAATGGAGAATGTGATCATTAACATTTTACGCGCGATTTAACAGTTTGTTTCCAGATAGATTATTTGTGCCCGAAATAGCGCACGGCTTGGCACGGTGGGGATATTGCAATTAATCGAATGTTCGATCCGCGTAATAATGCAATTCCTGCTGTCTTGTGATTTATCTAACTGTTTGTCCAATACCGGATATGTGGTTGATTTTAAAGTAATATGCCATCTGTGCGCCGCATTGTTTGAACTTTGTGCTTGACCTGACATCTAATCCGCCGAAATCGGTGTGTCGGTGTTGTAGTAAACATATATACCGATCAGTAACAATTCATTTCTTTCCTTTGCAGCCGCCACCGGCTTCCCTTTAGCTGCGTTGAAAGCAGGCATCCCAGGCATCATGCAGAACCAATATGGGTAAGTACCCTTACACTCTTTCCGTGTCTACGCATCCTCTGTCCCCGGATTACGCGAACTGTCAAGGCACGACATTCGTATTGTTACGCGACTCAAATTAAATCGGAAATGAATTAATTAAATGAAACCAACCGTCGCTGAAGCGTATCAAAGTAATTGCCGCATAAGTGCGAGGATTCTAACTCATACGATGGACGCATTTCGGCAATGTACTGTGGCTGCCTATCCGTCAATCTAGTAGGTATAATAAATGTTGACGTCACAATCGGATTCCGGGCGAAAACCAATTACGCACATCGCCTGAGTAACGGATAAATACGTTACGTTACGCTGGCTGATCGAATCAGCCGTCTGGCTTATCCCGTTAATTAGGGCACCAGTCGAACTGGGAGAGATCGTTGCGTTCGGGGACAGTGAGGATTGCGAATGTACGTACGTATGTATGTGTGAGTGTGTATTATGTGTACAAGTTATACGGACATCTCGGCGAAAAGAAAAACCTCTCAGTCCAACGAATTCGGACCGGCAGCGGACGCGAACAAATAATACGTCATCCAGACGTCGGACGCTCTACCCTAACCAGAAACTGCCGGATGCCGACAGACAGTTGTAGCCCAAAGACTCGATTGTAATAATGGACTTCATTACTATAAATAATTTATTGTTATTCTTATAATTTTGCAAAATTAAAGTCTTCCGCACATAAGTCAACTCGTGCTAGTTAATCAAAGCGTAGCGAATAATATAATAACCGCTTCCAACCTAGCTATGAAATAATAACGTCTCCCTGGTCGAGCAGGCGTGTCATCCATTGATGAACGTAGGGCGTACCGATTCGGTTAGAATAAAATTCCTCATCGTAACGTGAACGAGAGAAAGCAAATCGAAACGCAGCGATCATCCGAAAACAATTTCTGACTTCCCGTGTGTTTCTTATTCTTTTAGATGACATTAAATCTAATTGCGGAGCGGGCAATGTCTGATTGCTAGCTAGGAACACGCACGAATCGAACCCAGCTGCCAGCGCGCAGTGAATGCAGCGTCGTGTCGCGATTGGCTGGTCCGGTCTGCCCACTCCGCCGCCTCTTCCGGTATAGCACCGTTTGCTTGCGTTGTTCGTGTGTACTGCGCCGCCGCCGCCGTCGCCGCCGCTAGGTGGCGCCGACGGCGGCGACTAGATGGTTGTCGTTGTTTCTTCCACTAGATGAGCCGTAGCCAGTCATTGAGTGATCGTTTGTGCTTGCCTTTTGCCGTGCTGACGTCATTTCTTTCTCCCATTTACTCTGCGTATTTTACTCTCGCTCTATATCTCAGTCTTCAGGCGGGTTGTTCCCGTTTCGCCAGTTCCGCACAAGTTCGCGTTTAACAACAGTCAAAACAAGCCATTTCTCCAGGCTTCCAAAACGGTTTCGGCCGGAGTGTCTCGATAAAAAGGTTGGGGTGTATTTACGGGTGGTTGAAGGGACACAGTAAATGTAACATGCTGTGGCTGCTGCCGAATGAAAAAGGAAAAGGCGAAACGGGACTAATGGGGTCCAGGAATGGGGCAACTCAAGTTGCAGTTCTCCACTTGGAAATACTTTGGCTGTGTTTTCTGAGTAATTATATTTGCTGTGACGTAGCAAGACATGGTTTCGTAACAATTAGAGACACATATCTAACATATACAATTTAAGACAATTTTGATCGACTGTTCGACCGGATGTGTCAATTTTGTCAAATGGTGTCCCGTATACATCTAAATTAAGGATGCGTGCATGATATTTTCAAACAATGGTCCAAAACAGAGCTATTATATAAACACAAACAGGGAGTAGTTTGATGTATTTTACTAGTTGAAATACGATTTATAATGACTGCATCATTATAAATGTATTCACGTAACATTAGCCAGTTCAGACAATTGATTGTGTTTCTTTTGAATTTTTGCCGAGTGTGGTTAATTCTTAATTCGTGTTATTTGACCTTTGACCTGCGAATTTCTGGATGGCACTCACCCCAGTGTTGGCTGTTTACACAAGTGTTGGCTGTTTACACAATTGTTGGCTGTTTACACAAGTGTTGGGTGTTAACCCGGGTTGCTTACACGTGTTAGGACGTGCCACCCACGGTTTCCGCTTCTTTCTTGGTTGTGCGTCTTCGTCTGGTTGCGCTTAGAGGCGTAGGCTTTGGTTGCAACGGATTTCATTAACCACATTAGTCTAAGTCGTAACTAGACGCCTAGTGAGTTGACGTTAAATATAGAGAATTTCATCCGGGCACCCGAGTGACGTCACACTGACATCGCTCACGTCACGACGGGATCAAGTTGTGAAGACCGACGCCTATATTGCAGGTAAACAGCGTGACTTGGGGTTAAGTACTTTGGTATATCTTTCACGTGATTAATACAGCATCGAATGATCCATCGAGAAAACACGCACCATGCTGATACCGGGACATATATTCCACATTGACTCACGACGCACCGGAACTTTCCGGGCGGTTAAGTTTGCCTGCGTACACGTGTGTTACGTTCCGACGTCGCTGCCGGCGTCTTGACGTCTCTCGCAGGCGGCGGCGCCTGTAGTTTCAACAACTGACGCCCGTAAACTTCCCCGCAGCCTGTCGCTGTATCGCCCGCCCCGTCTACGATAGTGTATGTAGTACGGCGCTGTTTTTCTGCGAGTCCTAGAAACTCGGCCGTAGCGTCGCCCACGTGTAACTCGGCTTCGTTTAGAGGCAATGAACGGGGTCACGCTGTCATTCCGTGAAGCCGATTGTTGCCATGGCAACGCTTCTGAACGTTGTGTTCGATAATCGCGGGCGAAGTGTTTCTCCAGACGCTGATATCGCTAGCGAAACAAAACCGATTTGTCGAACGACCGGAAGGGACGGAACTAAGAGAAAGGGTGCTGGGACCGCACCTTTTATCTCGATGCTGGCGCCACGGCCAAGCAAGCAGAGGCTGATTGTATTTAATCACTTCTTGAGGACAATAAGGCATTTTTCAGGTCGGCGTGTTTAGGTTTAATCCGGTTCGTCTCCATAGCATTTCGCAAGACGCGTGTGCGTTTATAGTTATGCCATTAACCCAAACACGAAAACGTCAACACTGATACATACCACAACTTGTTTATTGTTTAATTACTCTAATATAAACCGAACTGCGCTGCCGAACATAACCAGCAACTAAGTTGGACTCTTTGTAAAACAGCAATCGGTTTGACGTGAAATTATCAAACATATCCCCAAAGACCTACTTTACACACTGTAAAGTATCCCATTAGGGTCAGTCGACCGACCCCGTGGTCTATGTTCCCAAGAGGTGATGTCGCCACTTAATCTTGCAACTAGCCCTGATAGCGCCGTTTATCTTCCCCCGACGGCAAAGGGTCGTCAACGGCGGTGCAGCCAGCTGCTGTAGCATGCCGTCGCCGGTAGATATCCGCTTAATGAGCGCTTGTTGAGAGTATTTCCCTGGGAAGCAATTAAGAGGAGGCGTGTAAATCGTCGGCGGTAAGAAGGTCGCTTTGCCCGCAATCAATCTGGTGATACAATTTCGGTTTCCTAGTAGATTTACATAAGCAAGTTTTCTTTTGGTTCTCGGTACGTGAATATGTTCTCTTTCAATGTTTGGTCATCTTTAAGATAAAGTATACAGTATATTTGGCCGTTATAATTCGTCCGCTATAGAACACAAATTAACCGTGAATTTTAGCAGCACAGCTGGACATGGTCGTAAATCCCCTCTCCGTAGCTGCGATTTACTTCCGTCCACAGCTGCGAGTGACCCCCGCCGCTGTTGGATTAGTGCTCTCAATACAAAAACGTCTCACGAGGGACGAAAACGGTTGCTTGGGCCTTAGAGCTTTACACCACTAGTATCAATAACTGGCTATTGTGTGCCCACTACACATTACACCGGTGTTCGGTAATTCCACTCGTGGATATTGACGTACGTTTAGCGCAGGTATTCCAACGATTTACGCCAGTTCCATTTTGGAACATTTTCTGGCATACCAGTGCCTCCTTGCGGTCACAGTTTGTATCACTTCATATCGGCCATAATTTACTTAGCATAATTTGTTTGTGTAAATTTCTTTGTTCACTTATTTAAAACAAACGGCGTCAATTACTAAAATAATAACCTAAGCGTTAAATACGTTTTCAGCCGCTCATGAAACAAACTCGCATGTACATACAAAGGAAATGCATTCGGTATAACGGTGGAGGATCAAATATACCGTTTTCATTGACTCCTCGTAGTTCTGACGAAGTTTTAAAAGAATTAATGTTTTATCATTACAATACGCTCGAACTCATTCAACAAGTTCTGACGTCAGTTGTTTGTGGCGGTTAGACGTGAGATCAGTGAATGAAAAGTGAGGCGACGGTGGGTGAGTCTGGGCGGTGCCGGAATGGCCGAGTGCTCGCAGTAGGGGGGAGGGGCAAACTCATTAGCGGAACAACTGGACGAGATAAAAGCGTTAAGCTCTGTTCGGGACGACGCTAATGACGTCGATGTCGCTCGACCAGATGTTAAATGTGCAACACCCGACTGATGAATCGATGCACGGCCTCTCTAATGGAGCCACGTGTGGACACTTACTACGACTACTGCCCACAGCCACTGACAGCTCACTGGCCGTAGTTCCGGATTATCACAACTGCAAATGGATTTCATTGTTACCGTTCTAGACGATGTCGCGAGTCCGTCAACTGTTTTATTCCGTCGGTTCTTTCTGGCACGTGGCTGAAACCGGAAGATGCGTCGGCATCGCAAAAGTAGTTCACAAGTGTTCAGAATAACAACCGTCAAAAGTATACATCAAGTTCTTAATGTGAACAAAATATTTAAATAACACGTTTTAAACAGTATGTTGATTGTTAGCGTGTTACATATAATGATATGTTAGTTACTGGCATGGTAAGAGTAGATAGCATTAAGCGATAATATAATCATTATACATAACGTTAATTGATAACGTAATCAGTACAGAAGCGATGGCGGTTTAACTCGGTCCACGTCATCCTAACAGTAACATATCAACGTATCTATACTGTCCAGGCACATGTGTATATCGAGTGATGGGGAATGAAGGTCATGACTAGCAGACCGTAATTTATTATAGTTACATAAACTAATTCTCGTTACAATGTAGGTCGCTTGCGTCAATCTTTGGGATCAGCGGGTGCGCACCCGTCAGCCCACGGGAGCGTATCGGGAAGTGAGTGGAATCAGCGTTACTTTGATGACGAACACACGGTTCTACTTAAGCGGTCCACTCTCTCCCTTGACCGGGCGGGCACGGCCCTGACGACTGGCCGTGTTGTTGTCCCCTAACTAACCATAATGATCCAACACTCGACGGGGTAACGGCCGAATGTATGGGTTGCAGATGGGGTGAGTATGTTTATGGGGACGGGGGACAGAGCATGACGGGGGGAGAGCACGCGGCCCCACGTGCATCCACTTAGGTCCATCTAACACCGCTCGTTTACCCTGACAGCGACTGTTTGCTAAATCTTATTGCTATGATATTGACAATCGGTCTGATGAAACTTCGACTGAGTTATGAGATGTTAAAGAAAACGATAAACGTGTGTGTGTGTGTGTGTGTGTGTGTGTGTGTGTGTGTGTGTGTGTGTGTGTGTGTGTGTGTGTGTGTGTGTGTGTGTTTGTAGGGGGGGGGGTAAAATCACATTAAGGATTCGTCCGCCATTACCCAGTTAGAATGTCCTTGACAATAGCGTTTTGGTGTGGATTTTTTCGAGCACTTTTACATGGGACGTGTTGGTCCAGTTGTATACGTATTCGCACGGTGGCTATTTTGTAGATCGCACTAATATTTCAAAATCCGTCATCAGATTGGGGCGAAACTGGGGGTTATCGGGTTTTGGTGGATTTTTCAGAAAAACGAGGTATGAGAATTTCACGAATTTACCACAGCACTTGTGTCAATGGAGGGTAAATATGTTGTGAAACTGTCAAGAAAATTGTTCGACAAATTTTGCAGGAAATTAAGGAAACGTTATAATGGCCGCCTATGTAAAATCTAATGTGGTTTTACCCCCCTCCCCACACACATAATTTATGGTGTGTATATATATCCCCTGATCCTCGGCGATTACGTCATCATTTGTATGCGCTTCTGGTAAAACGTCACTTCCCGCGAACGTGTTAACTTCTGCTAGTGGGGAAGAGGCACTCGTATGTCGAATAGATGTGAACCAGTTTAAGTTCGGTTGGTCAGGCGCCTTTCCCATCAAACGGGACAACCAATTGCCTCTCCCGGTCTGCTCCAAGATGACAACGTCTCACTCTCTCGCCATGTGAGAGTGAGACATACACAAGCTCATAAGCCGCTTTACGAGTCGTACAGTCGCGGCGCGGCGTGAAACAAAGGAAACCACTCCATGTCGACTTCCTGACCCGGGGGACGGATTCACTGAAAGACATGGAAAATGCTAGTTGTTAATAACACAGCGAGCCAACTGATCTAATGTAAGAACATTGCACGGGTTCTCGGTGCGACATCCAAAGACCCGCTCGATAAGCCGCTGTGATTCTTAGCGCACCTGCGAGGTGCGAATCTCCGGAACAACACAGTTGGAGTAATAACCGGCTTGAGGACGAGTCTGGACACATCCCAATCGGCGATCAGCCGTCATACCCACGCAACCGGGACGTGTGTGCGCTTGGTAAGCAAACCCAAACAACTGGCGCTACCGGGGGACATTCTATTATTCAACGTCTACAAGGCACGAGGCGGTTTTTGACGCCTACGTGACGACACTAAGGAGCAGGCTTGGGAACCGCTTCGAAATGTGCATTTATTACGGTTGCGAACGCAGTTTAATTTACACCTCCAATTCACACTCACGTCCCAGTGCCAACGGCGACAAGACTACAACTCCGCCAAGGCCGCATTGTGTTTCATATCGGCCACTGATTATTCAATATAAGTTAAACGAATCGTGCCGATGACGCAACGTTGCGCTGTATTTAAGACCTTCGGTCTTGCGTTCTAAAAAGCGGCCCTGTAATACTATATTTAAACATTCATTTTCTAGTCTCGCTAAACACGCAGGTGATGCGTTCTGCGAGTCGTGTTATGACCACTGCTAGTTGTCTCGTCTACTGACGTCCGCCATTACCGGTGTTCACGAAAATGGCAAAATATTCACCAGACACACAGAGCGTTTAGCACCAAACACAGCGGGATGATTCGGTGCATCGCCTGTGGCGAAATTCGTTAAGCAAACGCAGCGCAGACGCGGGAAGGTGGTGTTTGTGCCTGAGGTCTTCCTTGAAAAAAAAAATTGATGAAAAAATACTCATCTCGCGTGACAGTGAATCGTCACCGAGACTGGTGTGGTTTCTCTCTCTCTTTCATCGCTCGCGCCTGCAAGGTATATATCCACCCCATGTGGCGTTCTCGTTGGGCTACATAGTGTTACCACGTGTCAGAGTCAAGGTGCAAGTCATCCGAACGAATCGGTTTAGGGTTAGACCAAATATAGTTCGAAGCGCCAGTTCGGGAGAGGATATCCTACCCGCAGACAGGCGGCGCGTTCTCACATTGCAATTAACACTATCGGTTTAATATCTAATTGCAAGGCAGAGTGTTACAGCATTAATACTTTTTATGACTTCAGTGTTATGAGTTCTGTTTGTGCATGTAAATTAAGGTGGCATTTAAAAATCTATTGAAATGTTCGTGAAGTGATAACACATCCACCAGTACCTTCCTAAACGTGCATCTTCTGCAGGCTTTGATGTAAATGTCAGCGTGCGAGCCGAACATTCTACAAACACACGTTCGTTTGTCTAATGGAAAATTAACTGTAAATGTCATTTGCGATAGGTGTCATCGTCGCGCAATATTTCTGCTACAACGCTTCCTCGTCAGGATAGTGATAGCCTATGCAAAACAATGTCGAATACTTCCACAATCCGATCGTGCGCGACAGCGTTGCAGATGGATTTAGTTGCCCCTGCTGTCTTTGTTGTCCGGTGCAGATACATTCTATTGTACATATACCGCATTTGGAGCTGTTAACATATACCAAATCCATTTCAAACTACTTCCTACTACTTAGGTTGTTCTTTAAGGATACGTCTTTTGTTACACGCCTGGATCATTTTCTGACTGTCCCGTCCCATTACGCTTCCCTGTCATCTTCTCTGGGCGTCATCCCTCCTTCCCACTCAAAGCCCGGGCCGCCCCAGCTGACTCCCAGCCGGTTGTCAATCGACTAATGACAAGCGGCGCTGTCAATCACGCAGTCTTTGGACGCCGGCGCGTGCCCGGGCATCAAAGCGTGTTATTACGACGGGAGGGAAGCAACCCCATCCGCAGCCCAGCTGTCCCTCTCACGGGAAATCATGCGCCTTAAACAGGAGTACGCTGTCTGCGGCCCAGCAAGCAGCAATAGGCGCCCTTGGAAGAGATGACAAAGATGATGCGCTATCAGACTCCGCGTTAACCTTTACTACCTGGTCGTTACTGCCTCACGACACCGCGATGTCCCCCGTTTCCCGCGCGTGACAGTACTCTCATTCCCTTCAAGTCTGACTTTAATGTTTCCACGTGACCCGCGCATACGCCACACGCGTCACACTTATGAGGCATTTGTAGGAAGAATTCATAAACAGTATTCCCAGAAGGGTTGTTTGGGTCGATACGTTTAGTTATCCAGTGAAAAAACAAGTCACACGAGCTTTCCGAAGAGTTATCACGTTGTAGTGTATGTGGCATCGTATTGTTGGATGATTTACCCCCGTATTACTTGGAGGATTTATCCGTATTACTCGTTAACGTTGGGAATCGACGACGTCTGTACCCCAACCCCGTAGTATATTATATACACAGACGGCGGTATTCCCACAAACAGCATTCGCAAATCTCATTTAGCTGATCAGTAATCGAATGCAGGGCGCATTGATTTGACTTTGTGTCAAATGTAAACACGCGCTAGACTCCCCTCTGTTCATCGGTGCTCGCAGGCGGCAGCTCGTTACTCGGTTCCTGGCACTTAATGGGTTTTCGGGAGAGTTCGTCTTGCTTTCATCACGTCGGCGACATTCTTAATCGCAACGGGATGTGTCCAGTATGTGTGACCTCTAGCGCCACACCGACGTACGCCGTTTGTTCAAGAGTCGCCGTGTGTTTAACGCACAGTTGCGCCATTAAAATAGTCTCGTGTAGGTTCATACACATGTGTGTTTGTTCCAATAAAAGTCATGCACACACTACCACACACACACGCACGCACGCACACGCACACCCGCACGCGCACGCACACGCATTTGTGAAAACATATTAGCAATTTTTACAGTTACTTCCCAGAGAGTTGAATTGCCGATGCCAACAATCTCCACTTAGATGCGGCAGATATATCAATTACAAGATAATCCGGGATAAATAAACATTTTGAAATAGGCGTTCACGCGCTATCGACCTGGGCTTTCTCCCTCCGTCCACCGCCACTTTGTGTCCCGCACGACGCCACGTGTGTGAGCTGTTTTTAGGGATAGAAAGAAGCACACGACGGTCTGGCGAGCTGTGTTTTTAGGTAGATCCTGTCATCGATCACCGTTGTACCTTCCTTCGGTGGCTGCCAAAACTTCCACTGCGTACTTACTCACTGAAATAGACTCGGTGCTATGTTTTACAGTCTAACACGGGGATGTTTAAGCGTTAGCACACCTACACACACCCAACATATATATGTGTACATACACACGTACAGGGGAAACAATTTATGGTGTAC
Source organism: Paraescarpia echinospica (assembly GCA_020002185.1). Taxonomy (NCBI): domain Eukaryota; kingdom Metazoa; phylum Annelida; class Polychaeta; order Sabellida; family Siboglinidae; genus Paraescarpia; species Paraescarpia echinospica. The sequence continues at coordinate 40,625,978 of CM034533.1, forward strand.
TGATGGGAATATGAGTTACACGCACACACGCACGCACGCACACACGCACGCACACACGATACAAATGGTTCGTAGTAACAGACCGCAGTACGGCGGTGACGCGACCGTCTAATCTACAGTCGCGATCACGACGTAATGATGCCACGGCGGGCAATGGGCGGACGGAAAGTTTATCAGTCCGCCTCAACTCGACTACACGCATCCCTCAGTCAGTGGTCTCGTGGGAACAGACGAGATAAGCGCTGATTAACACCACAGCGGCGCTATTTAGCGCCGAAGGACCTCGTCAGAAGACACCAGTTAACAAAGGCGCTGGTTTCTGTTCCCGCGTTTGGTTTCCGTCCCTTGTTGTGCGATACCGCTTACTCGGTTCGAACCGTCATCGTAACTAAACCGTCACCTTGCGATGCCACGGCAATACAGATACATGCTATAGTCGATGTACGTCACCAACAGCGGCGGGTGTTGTGAGTTGTACGAACCTTCATCGTGGCTGATTCTATCGGATGTCACGGTACCCAACCAGTAGTGAATGACTCGGCAAGACCGTTCTCAATACGCCGGGGTTTGCATTGTCAGCGCGTGTGGATGGCAATCTCTTGTGCTGGCCGACCTACTTTAGTCTTTTACTAAAGATCTCGTGACGTCGTTAAAACAGGCCTTGTCGAGTTTGGTTGCGTTTTGCAGCGGTATCGATTAACAAAAACGTACTTCAGCATTCAACTTCCGTCGTCTTTTCTTCCGCAGTCAACATCATTTAACTACCGTATACAAGCTCGGGGAACACCGCGTGGGTTCGCCTGTGTGTTATTTTGTGTATAATAGCATACAAAATTTGAATACTAACGTCTTATGGCGTTTTATTGCTAAAAAGCTTAGATACTTCTGGCTAACAAAACCACTGCAGCCGTTCCAGACAGTGCAGTTGCGTGAACACGCACGACAAGCAATGGAACACCCATTTATAATTTGAGCTCTGTCAGTTTCCATTTATTTTAAATGTTCTGTCTTTGAAGTCGCATCATCTGCTAAGTGTGGCGCACTCGAATACTTAAGGAAAGTAGATGTCCAGTTAGTATTTTAATTATGTAGAAATACCACATCAATATTGTGTAATTCTCTGTTCTACGCTACGATCCATTTGACATGGCGGCTAGTATTTTACAAAAGACGCTAAACAAGAATTCTTAATAAGTTCGTGAATGCAGTTGCTATTCACTAATTTATAAGCGTACTTTTTATATCTAACCTATATTGTTTCTTCACTAATGTCACTTCACGATATCTGGTAGTTTTGTCGTCCTTAAATAATATCAAAACTCGTAGTAGTTCTTATTACTACTGAGGCGTGTTTTCTAACAAAGTTGTTTCCTCTGCTGTTTTGTGACACGACTGTTCAATTAATTCGCTTCACAATGTCAAGTTCGACGAACTAACAATGTTTCAAAAGATCAAGACTTACTGACTAGTTATTACGACACCCGATTAGAAGATTAATACGTGTCAGTGTTGTTCACACGACGACGTATGAACCTTAATAATAACCGTGCATCTGCGATGTTATCACATAATAAGGTCAGGGTCACAACTGGAGCGATGCGTCATTATATCAGATCAACGGCTGATGTCACGACGCTTAGTGCTGTAATATCACACCAGAGATCAGGCGTGCGAGACATTTCTTATGTATTGTAATGACGGTTACCTGTGCCTCGTAAATTTAAGATTATATTAGTTGTGATAACTATTTTTTTCAGTGAACCCTATCGTTAAAACTCGAAACATCATCTCGTAAATAATATCTGCTTGAGGGAGATATGTTAAAGATACGACTCTCGGGAAACGCGGTCCAGTGTTGGTGTTGGTCAGCATTGTATTCGTGTGTGTTATGATGTCGCTGTCGTATATAGTTGTGGCGTTTATATAGTAACTAGCTATTAGTGTAAACGCATTGTGTATATTCAATTCAATGTTATTATTACGTCACGGTATAAATCAGTGGTTGTTTTCTGGAGAGAGAGAGAGAGAGAGGGGGGGGGGAGAGATGCGGGGAGAGAGATAACGTCGTGACCTTCGTTGAAGGTCGACCATCTTCCATCGGCTGTCGACGCCGAGCTATTGATGCCGTTCGGAAGGTCGCGGCAGCTGAGCGAATCACTCAACGTATTCTTCAGCTGCGGGCTACTTTGGATGCGTCGTTGCATCTTTGTTGTCTGCAAACTTTGATATTCGACTGGAATCGAATCTTTGATGTGTGTATATTGGTGTCTCTCACATTCTTGGTTGCAATGACTAAGATAGCTTCATCGCAAACGCAGTCACTTTCACCAGCTTCAGTTTATCAGAGATAACATTCCTCAGTATGAATACTTTTTAATCTACATCGATGTGAATACTTTTCAACATGGTATAGCTCACGTCTTAGATTGAGCGTAACATTCTTTGGGCGTGAGACAACTATATTAGTCATCGTTTGGGGCCCTGTCCTTGCGAGAAGTTATACTGTTTCTTAATCTCATCGACGTTCAATTAATCGTTCTTACGCATATTAGTTCCGTGTTAGCCTTATGCCTGCCTTTGTGTGTTGGGCTTTCGGAAAACAACAGGCCGAGTGAATGCCAGCTGGTTCGAGTTTCATGACGCAAACTCCACGTGTTCCCGTCAGTTCGTGCCTGCGCTATAACGGCAGGTATGCAGCCCGACGTATGCGGGGGAGCCTTGCCATCACTCATCTCTAGCAGCGCCGTTAACTCCCCGTGTTGCACGGCCACGCTACATGGCGTGGCACTTCACTTTCAGATTCGTAATAAATCCGCGGGTATTTACAATCATAAATATGATACTGCGCAGTGACGTAACTTCTGACTTTATGAACTATATATATTGATGATCGCGGGATAAACACCTAGCTAGGTGCAACTAAGTTCGTAGTTTGATGCTGATTCACGCGCGCAAGACAGTGTTCCGACGCGGCACCGGTTGCTGGTTTGGCGGAACGGCGCGCATGATCCCAAGTGGGAGGTTTTGACAGCTGGCCCCGCGCCGTCGCTCGGCCAACCTTTAAATGAGCCTGCGCTTCTTGGTCGTTAATCTGGCGCTGGTCGGATGCCAGTTGCCACTCTAGCGCGTGTTGACGCAGTCTGGTTATCGCCGACCGAGTGTTAATTACTACCAAACTAGTCGACGGGTGTTCGTTACACATTTCCACGTTCACGTATATGTTTATTTATCGCCCGTCTTCGATGCGCTTCGTGGCAGCCAGTGCTGCTTCTTTAACTTACGGACTTACACTCCTACAAGGCGCAGGCACTAGATGGAAAGGAAGCTGAGAAAGTCCGACTTATCCCGGAAGGAAAGAATGTTGCGATAGCGTGCATCAGCATTTCACATTTAAAAGTATACAATCAAGTGCTTATAATAATAATATAACTCCTTTTGCGCCAAAATCCTCGAAAACCAAGCTAAGAGGCGCGTCAAAACAGCAGGATTGATAAATTCAAAACTCAATAAGCATTGTTAAAATAAAAAAACAAGGATGGCTAGGTCGGGGAGCTAAAGTGGGTAGCCAAGGATACAAAGGTAGAACATTATAAACGTAATGTATATGTCTTACTTCGAGGCATCTCTTCTAGGTATTATCGAGTCAGAGTTAAATTGTAATTTGTGTACATTGCCATGAAGGCTGTTTGTGTTTTCGTGATGAAGTCAACACAGCTGTTGGACTCGTGACGGAGGGCCTTCGGTCGTGTCTTCGGCTCTCTGGGTTTTGGTCACGAATCGATTGATGCGCTAAGCAAACAGCAAGTCGAATATGCCCATTGTAAACGCCACACATGTGGTGTCGCGTGGCCGCGCAGATTGTAGGTGGACAATCTACGCTGTCGTGTAAATAAACGGTTCAGGCTGGCAAACGTGTCGCATCGCAAGTGTGTGGACCAATCAGGACCGAGAACGTGGCTCGTGTGACATCGTCGCTAAGTAGTCGATCTAGATTCCCATTATTTCAGCGATGCTAATGTGCTGTGTTAGTTATACCAGACCATAAAACTGGTTATGTTTTCGCTAACTGGTGACGAATGTTATCGAAAACTCGCTAGTCGCAATTGTTCATAAAAAGAATAATAATTGGAGATTGTCTTGTAACACTGTATAAATATACCAAAACTGCAAATTACTTCGTGGTAGCGAAGAATCTATTGATAAAAAGTCCTCGTGTCGGTTGCGCCAAGTTCTTATTAACTCGACTGTCTCGTTAATATAAAATCGTCGCGTACAATGCCGCCTGATTACATTGTACCGGCGCAAGGATTATCCAATGATATATCCAGGATTAGGCTTAATGGGAACCGGTTTGAGCCGGATATCGTGCAGTCTTGCATTGTTGTGCGTCGAGTCAAGCGGAGTCGGCATTGCGTCGCGTTTAATGCGTATCCGCTGCCAACGAATGAATAATTAAGAGCGTCGCGCGCCGGCGACGCCTGAGTTAGTCGTGCGTGACGTTGGTTCAGCGGTGTGTGACTGTGGAAGCTCCGCGGTCGTTGTCGCCGCTAATAAACACACTTCTGGCGAACCAATGACAATTGAACAAGTTGTACTTGTGTTTCGGTCGCGCATCGCTGGAAACGCGTTCACTCGGGCGTGGAGAGATCGTGAATACGAGCCTTCAGTTCAGCTATCTGACGATAAATTACCGTGAATGTTCATTTATTTGATCACTTGATGAAGGTGTTACATCTAGAGGAGCAGTGACATCGATCATTTGATTTAGCGTACGTTACGTATTATAATAATTACGATGATAACGATGACTATAGACGTGATGGATGTGGGAAATCAAAGCTTTGCCAATGTATAACTAAACTAACTCAGATTTGTGTATGATTGAAACAATTCCCAAAATAAAGTCGACGGAAATAAAAAAAACTTTGTCAATGTACAACTAAACCAATTCGGACTTTTGTATGATTGATACAATTCCAAAAAATAAATAAAGTTATATATCTACAGTGTCTATAACTGCTTCACCACATATAGACAAATAACAACCAAGGTTTCGACGCCACGCGTGACACCGCCAGATCGTGGCGTCGCGTGTTGTTGACAGACAACGGCAGTTTGTGTGACAACTGCATGTGTATGTTTAAAAAGCCCACGAGGACGTCTCTCTGTGGGCTGTCGACACGCGAGCGCACGTGCCGCCGACGTGGCACACTCGGCACCCGGGCAGCGACGGTGTCTGATTCCCCGAAGCCGAAATACCTGTCGATTGATATTTTTGTGAAGCGCCCGTCCGCCCGAAGGCGTGGTTGTCAATGGCGGTGAGGAGGCTAACGCTATAAATACACGTGAATCCGACCCGCCCGTCTGTCTCTCTCTGTATCATATACGTCACGCGGTGTCGAGTTAGCGGCATAGTATAGATACTTTTAATAGTAATCACATTTTAAGTTAATCTAATCACTATCACTTGATGGTATATGCGTACATAATAAACGGAACAGTGCTGTGTCCGTCTTAAATGCAACCCTGTGTCTAGTTGAAAACAAATACAAATCGCGGAAATGTGAATAACATAACACACACACGCATGCACGCATGCACGCACGCACGCACGCATACACACACTTGTTTTGAGTTAAACCACGTGACTGACAGACGATGCAACACACGCGGTATTATCACCATATGCTTCCCGTGCAGTCTAGCCATCAGCTGGACCGATAACCGAGTCAATTATGATAAATATTAACGAACAAGCGTTTAAATGTTGTGTGAAGCGGTTTGTCAGCGGGGACGTAATATAGCCTCGCTCTGTTGCTCACAGCGCATGCAATCTACGCGTGGGAACGAACGATTAAGGCCTGAGCAGCTGATCGTTTTGTGCTCACAGAAAACATTATAATTTTAGGCTTTGTGTCTCCGAAATTGATATAATTCAACGTAGTACTACGGCGTTGTACAATGAGTTTCGCACGATTGTTGCTACCGAATGGATACTGACATATGGTTCAATATGAAATTTTTTGTAGTGAGTCGCACGTCGTGATTTTAACAGATCGTATGCTAACAATGGAGATCGTATAAAACGTTTCATCTATGTAAAGCGATTAAGCTGTTTCCACATCATGAGAAGGTCTTTGTTTGCGGGAAAAAAGAAAGGCTGACATTTCATATATTTTTGTGACAACGCCAACAGGCTAGATATAATTAATGACGCTATGCAACAAAATGTGAAATATACAGACTTTATCTTTACACTGTGGATATCAACAGTTGTCTCGGTTGAAAAAGCCCGTTGCTATCAGGTCTTCGTGCACTTTTAAACGCTCTGGAAAATATAGTACCAACATAAACCAGAATGATTTCGTATCGTAGTTTACAATGTCATATTACCTATACAATAGTATTTACATTGCCTAGCAACCAGCGACTTGCAGCGGACAACCATCAACTGCATGCCAGTTGGATTCTCGTGTGTTCTTTAACGGCGTTTCGTATTTTTCTCTTGTGGCATGATCGTGAACTGAACATTTTGCTTTCTAGTGCAACACTTCTCTAATGAGTAGCGGCTAACCGCTGCGTATCGCCGTTCCTGCGCGGCGAACGCTCGGCACTTCTGTTGTCGTTCAGCTAGCTATCCATTCCTGGTGTGATGCAGCCGCAGTTTCGCATTCGCAAATAACGCAGCCAGCTACTGTTTCGTATTTCGTCGCTTGTCCCTATTATATGATAACAGTTATCCGGTGCGCTCTGTTCAGATGACGACACGCAAAACCACATTACGTAGTTTCCACAGCAACGCCATTACCACGTATGAATACCGTGAGAACAGGGCCCCTTTTGTTAAGCCGATTTATGACAATCCTGCTTTCATTTCTAAATATAATTTAATGCTATCATGTGTAGTAGTGTCTTCTCAAATACCGATTCAACAACACAGGCATTGCAAAGTAATTATGAATATACCTCGTGATATTATTTAGGTTAACATTAAATTAACACGACTACGTAAATAATCGTACTTTATATGCATCGCACTCAAGACCTGGATAGCAGAGTGATCTGGTGTGACGTGATTTTCTGGTTTGTTTTCGTTTCAACCTATTTTCTGCGTTTTGCTTCTAACTCGAGGTTTGAGAATCTCCCGTGGGTGTGATGGTTGAGTGATTGCATTCATTTTTTTTCTGGGAGAAATAATATATATGTGTGCCGACACACACACACATATTTATGTCTAAATATGTACGCATATGCATATATATATATATATATATATATATGTGTGTGTGTGTGTGTGTGTGTGTGTGTGTGTGCGTGTGCGTGTGCGTGTGCGTGTGCGTGTGCGTGTGCGTGTGCGTGTGCGTGTGCGTGTGCGTGTGCGCACTTGTCTTTATATCTGCCGATACTGAACTTAATATATAATGCATTTTATTTAAGATAACTGTCGTTTCGCTTCTGCTGAAACACAAATAAAATACGAGTTTTACTACTATAACGGAATCCGTTACACTTATAATTCTCGTTGAACCGTAAGTACATAGGTAATGTTAATTACCAATTAATTAATTAAATCCGGGAAATATGAGATATGTTACGTGTACTTTCTGACTTCGCCGTTTAGTGACTGAGGTGTTTGTGTTTATTCATTATGATGTTGTCGGCATCGATTGTGACGTCAGACGTTCCGTTCACGTGACTCCCCTTGCTGTTGCAGAATGCCGCAGTACTACTACCCGTCGTCGTTTATGGCGGCCCAAGGGATGACTCTACCATCCGTCAGCCCGCACAGCCCGCTGTCACCGACGTCCGCCGCCACGGCCGCCGCGTCGGCCGGCTTCTTCGAGTACGCCGGTCTTCCGACGGCCGCCTCGGTAGGCCAGCTCGCCGCCAGTGGCTACGAGAGCTATCTGCCATCGGCCGCTGCCGCTGCCGCTGCCGCCGCCGCAGGTTCGGCAGGTTACATCGCCGCCCCGGCTGGCTACTCGTTCGGCATCCCCCAGCCCATGAGCCACTTCACGGCACACTACCAGCCCCAGCAGATCCAGGCGGACCGCTTGCAGTGAGGCCGTCAACGCTCCCCCGATCGCGCCGCACTGTAATCCACGGATAATGAACACGAACACCACGGGCAATATGAGGGCGCTTCCGAGGAACTGTAGCGCGCACGACTCCCTCTGGTTGCGTGCGCACGACTGGGGCGAGATTTCGCGAGATCTCGCTCCAGCGAAGACGGACGCCCAGCTCAGCGAAACGAAGCGGTCCGTCTTTAGCTATCAATCATCCGTCCAACGAGAATCTCTCGCGCGCATGCGCCACCGGATGCACCCGACAAACGTGCAGCGGATATTTATACTATATTCTGTAATATATATATCGTAATATTGTAATATTGCACACCACTCATACGACGTCACGTGACGTATTGATCACCCGATCAGATCCCGGCATGCACGGCGCAAGCACGGAGAATGTAGTCAATATGGCAGGAATTTAGCGCGTCACGTCGAGTGCGACAACGCGCATGTGCGTGAGCATGCGTAACTAACATTCGCCGGGTGATACGACGACGCAGAGCAAACATAAAAAATGACTTTCAACGCACGAATGATCTCTACTATGCAAATGATTTATAAAAAACATACCGTCGACTTCGTCTGCGTCAAGGCGGGTGTGACGTAAGTTTCGTATTTGCAAGTGGGCGTAGTAACGAAAGCAGACTGTGGTATTTTGTGTAAAAGGGAATCTCACCATCGCAGATACGGAGACTTCCGGCTATGCGAGCGAGCGAGCGAGCGAGAATCGCAAGTAAACGATCTGTACAGTTTGTCGGCCTTACACGACCCCTGCGCGAGCTCGTCTAGCCGGAAGTGTCGCCTGTTGTCTGCGAGCTGACATTCAGCATGATATCGATAACTGTGCCTTTATGCACTATACACTGATATATACCAAAGGGATACAATGTGTTATTTTATTAATTTATGTTATACCCGGCCCAACCTTAGTTCTATTTAGCCATTAACTTATTGCTCTTATTATTAGTAATAATACTATTTTAGTATTTATATGTCACACATATGCGGACGACAAAGGCACTAATAATTAATTTAACGAAACGCACGCAAATAAAACACGCTTAACCAATGTGGGGTCAATCACGTGGTCACCACGTCGACATCACGTGGTCACCACGTGAACACCACGTGATGAGAGGCACGACACGTCCGCATTTCGTTACCTCCATACATTTTAGTTGGCCTTTATCGTAGTTTAACGCTTTAACTCGTAGATAAAAGTAATATACATAGACACCTGTATTTATGTATTGTGTACGTGCGTATGTATATACATGCAAACGCCTAGACGCATGTATAAGTACATGACGTGGTGGCAGAACTACAAATGATATTGTCACATGTACAATGGTATATTATTAATGACATCGTTAGAAAGACAATACACGGAGCAGTACATACGTTGAATGAATACATATATTTGTTTATGTATGTATATGTATAGATACACAAATATGCATACATGCAAATATATATCCGTATTTATTATGATATACACATATACTATATATATATATATATATATATATATTATATACACATATACATCATATATAATGTGTGCGTATATATATATATATATATATATATATATATGGATAACCAAAAACAATGTTAGATCACTGTATTATAATTATTATGTTAATTCTACTTATTATCAAATGTTATGACTTTAACATTTAAAATCAGAAATGTCAACCATAAAAATAATGTATGTCAAGAATATTTAATGATGTCAAACACCAATCGTTGTTTGTACATTTTCTATAATACAATTGTTATTCTCTTATTTATGCGGATCACGTGATCCCTGGTAATTTGGTGACGGGAGCGCTCAGTGCGTTAATGACAAATTTCTGTGCATGTGTAATGCTATTCATCAGTTTCTGGCGTTGGTTACGGAACTCAGAGAAGTAGCGGGTAGAGTCGAAACAAATACACAAGTCTGCATCACCCAGAGCTCGAATAGAGCGAATATCGCCCATTCTCCACGATGTATTGTACAAAGCTATTTATTAAATGTCTTAGAATTTTGTTACTGTATTATACGAAAATAAATTATACACAATGGTCAACGTAGTCAGTCTTGTTATTGACATACATGTGTTGTTTTATCGCCTTCTCATCGATTATCAGTGTGCACCGGATATACACGTAATGCGCAATCACCTGCCGGTTCTTCCGCCAGTATGCTGAGCACATACAACAACCCGTTATACCGCGGCGTCGCCAAATTGGCACGGTGTATTTCCACAGTTGCACTCAGTAATCTTTGTCGGTTAAATTGGCTGAATCATAATGAACATAAAATAAATATGTTATAAATAAAACGTAGCGGCCGACGCGTGTGTGCACATGCCGCATACAACGGGTAATGCGTTCGTCAATAGAATATCGGGCCTTGGTTTAAAAGGATTCTTGCCAACCTGCGTCGTTTGTGCAATGCGGACGCACAGACGCTGGAGTTGTAATGGAATCAATGCGCTACTTGTGTTTTAAGCGCAATTGTCAGATCCACATCTTATTTATTAATGTAATGTCTTAGGATAGATATGTTAAAGGTATACTGCTAACAAAATTGTATTAAAAATGCTCGCAGTTTTAACGTTTCGCCCTCAAAACGTTCATATGTATAGGAAACATTCAACTAGTAAAAACCCGCTAACATTCAACTAGTAAAAACCCGCTAACATTCAACTAGTAAAAACCCGCTGGAGACGCAAATTTCGGGAAGTGCTCGTTGGTGTCTTCCGATTCCCACAAGAAAGACCGGCGAAGACGGCAAGTGGGGCTGTATACAATCGAGTGGACCATTCATGGTAGTGGAACATACATGGTCGTTATAGCTAACGCATGCACGAATGCGCGCGCATACACACATATACACACATACATGCACACACGCACACACACATACACACACAGACACACAGACACACAGACACACATACACACACTGACACACGCACGCCCACACACACACACACACACACACACACACACACACACACACACACACACACACACACACACACACACACACACACACACACACACACACACACACACAAACACACACACACACACACACACACACACACACACACACACACACACACACACACACACACACACACACACACACACACACACACACACACACACACACACACACACACACACACACACACACACACACACACACACTATAAAATTACAAATACGTATCTAATAATACAACGCTTATATGCAATATACAACACATACTATTTGGTTACCATTTTGTATTAATTTTATTGTATAACTTCTAACACACGTGGAGGTGGTATGTCTGCTTTGTAACTATTAAACACTATTTAGGTTTTAAAAGTACAATAAAATCTGCAGGCGTAGTAGTTGAACAGAAACTAAACATCGGTTTCTTCTGGCTCGGCAGAGCAATTAATGGCAGAAAACGTTACAAACATTTCTTCGTCTATTTGAATGGGATAATATTTGCATATGCTAAATGGTGTATAATCTCTAGCGACACGATCGAAACTGCATGCGAAGCAGTTGTCACAGAAATTCGTCACAACAAAACGTTGAACATAAAACAAGCGAACAACCTGAACTGTGACAAGTGCGGAAGGAATCAGAATCAAAAACAGAATCAGAAAAATATATACTTGTCCCGTTTATATATTAACATATAATAGAGTCATAACTGATAAATCACATAAACAACAAACGATATACAACGCACTGTCGTCCCATGTAGTAATTCAGGTTAACAATGAAAGAGTTTTAATATAAGTTTGACCGACTGTGAAATCAATTTACCATTTCAAAATAAAATATAATTAATCAATTAATAATGTAATCATCAGAAAAATAACACACCTGTCAGAATATGTAAATATGTAATAGAAATTAACATTCGGTACAAATATTTTGTATTGACTACAGTGGGACGTGGTAGCGTTGAGGTTGGGATATAACGTTTTCAATTGTTTCAAATCCTCGTCCTGCCGTTTCGAAGTTTATACAATTTGTTCACTCCACGTTGTTTAAGTTCACTCGTGCAGCCGTATGCATTAGTGCTGCGCTGGCTATACACAGACAGTGGTTGGTATGTACAGTATGTGAATGGATAGTTTTAGCGTTGTAACGTGCCTGAATTTTCCCAGATAAGTCGAGACGGTGTTCGAATGAACAGATCTGCCAGGGTGTAAAGCGTTTTGAGAATTCACGATAACTGGATAACGTGGTACACAACGTATACTTTACACTACAATGGGATGAAAGGAATCATATTCTAATATACCTATTGTGGAAATTGTCTACCAATAAATGACACCATTCGTTGGTTTTTTATTTATGTACCAACATATTTTAAATAATAGAAGAATAGAAGGACTACTTAGTGTGCGTAATTTGCAATACTGAATGCCAGTAAAGCACTGCGAGTCTACAATATTTCACTACAGTTTGCACACTTGTTTACGTAGCACCAAACTGGAAATATCTTGAACTCGCGTGTGACTTCACACGACTTAGTCCACATATCTCTTTTGTTTAGATAATCGTCTGTCGACGGATTGGCGTACTATTGCCGTGTCGGCGTCTGTCGTCTCTTTGTCCTCCGGCATCCCAACACAAAGACCCGGTCCGACCCAGCCTAATAAACCAAGGATATATGCCCACGTAATTCGCCCAATCTGTTAGAAACGCTTGTCAACAGAAGCTCGCAAGCGCCGGCGTATTGAGGTCACCACGAGAGGTGGAATCTGTCACGGTCAGTGATTATGAAACCGCGAGAAAAGAAAGGCTGGGAAGACAAACATTTGTCATTTTCGCTAAGAGGCGTTTGCCAACTAAAACGAAACCTGATATACAGTATATGTTATTGCTCGCATTGTTATTGAAAACATACATGTATATTTTCATTTAAACATTATCAAATCAAATTGCGCCGAAGACAAAAGAAAAGAAAAAACATTAATGAATATGAACAATGACAGGATTAGAATGCTTTGGGACTTTTGTTGGACGCTTGTCACCGTTTAATCAGCACGCACACATCAGTTACTATCAAACATTCAAGGTACGTGGAATTTGCTGAGCTGTCATGCGGGATTTTCGTTGCATTTGAAAATAAGCTCTATAGATTGTCAAAGATTATCGACCAGCAAATGCACTAAATTTAAGTTAACAACCGTGCTGGAAATGATATGCATTCAAGTAAAATGTTACAAGATTTCCGCAACGTAAAACGTCTACACTATTTAACAACCGTAGAGTCAAGGAGATCAAGAGGAGATCATCTAGAAGTTTCTTAAGACACTGCATGGTTAATCATGTTTCTCTCATTTAAGAAAGATAGACGGATAACAGGACAGAGATTCGAGAAGGAACACTGTATATGTCGATTGCTTAAAACAAGCTTAAAACAACAATGACAACTATTGCAGAAGGGACAACACATAGATACACAACATGGACTCTCGGTAAGCCATTTGCTTCTTTGACCACTTGCCATCTATTTTTGCTGTGAATGTCAGTTTTGTTCAATCTTGTGAACTCTGTTTTAAATGTTGGCTTGTATGACGTAGTGTCAAATGTTGGCTTGTATGACGTAGTATCAAATGTTTTAAATGTTGGCTTGTATGACGTAGTGTCAAATGTTTTAAATGTTGGCTTGTTTGACGTAGTGTCAAATGTTTTCGCAACGGAAACAACGTAGAGTAGTTGAGGAAACATGACACACAATTAACAAATAGTTCGACGAACATCAGAAATGGCTGCAACCTGTCGGTCCACATCCGTGTTGTGATGCGTTCAATGCTGTCTTAGAAAAAACAAGGTGCTAGTACAATTGTTCAACGGGCCGACAATCAAGAGTAACTGATCACGCCGTGACCAACACAAGTTTACTGCCCACACACTGACCAGTAATGCATTTCAAGAATAATTAAGTAGTCAATCCATCGACAGTAATTTCCAAATAACGAGGGGTTACGCACCAATTTGGCTGATCTTGACGCAACGACGAGTAAGCCCCCGCACAGCCATATGGCCGCGAAGTCATGCATGCTGATCGGGGATGCAGTGGTGTGTGAAAGGATCCTAAACACAATTACTGCGTTGATTTAATGTAATGTTATTGGTTGCTAAACTCCCAATTTGCGTCTGGCCAACGTTGGGAGGTGCATGCATGCATGCATACATACATACATACATACATACATACATACATACATACATACATACATACATACATACATACATACATACATACGTACATACATACGTACGTACATACATACACACACACACACACACACACATACATACATACATACATAGTAGTAGTAGTAGTTGTTGTAGTAGTAGGTTTTATTTGGAATTGTATAAATCATACATACAAATATAAACAATCCGTAAAACAATTGACAAAATGATATACAATTCCAGGTTGACATACATGCATACATACATACATACATACATACAGAACAGGTCACAACATCAGAGACGACGCATTCTTGTTATGTCTTGTTCACCTCCACCCACCGTCCGGCCCACGCAAGCGGCTCAAGTGATCCCAAACGGAACAGCTGCTGAAAAAGATGTCATCTATTTTTACGAGTGACAAGACAAAGCCGTTAGCCGACACTGCCCCATAGGGCCAACAGCTGACCGACTGACCAACCGACGACGGAAGGAATGTGGTCAGAACGGCGCTGGCGGCGTCTGTGATACTTTGACTGCAAGATGGCAGAGCACCTGTCGGTACATATTAGCGACGGAATCTGAAACATGAACAGCTGCGACAAAATCTAAACTCCTCCGTAAACGAGGGAGGGAATAGGTTCAGAAGGCCACGCGATTCCGTGCAAACCCGAAGTGTGAATGGCCACTCGACGTTAACAGGAGAATACGCTGAATCAGTTGTACATTTCCCGAGTTGTAGTTTGGTCTATGGGAACAAACATAGAATCAAAACATGAATTCATCATATCTTTGCAGGAGCAAAGTTTTGTATACCTTTTTGCATTGATAAGTAGAATTGCACAATTTAATGTAAACACACAGGTCATTCCACATCTTAGGTCCCTTTACTCTGATACATTCTGCTTTTTTAGAAGTCCTACTAAACCTTATTTGGAAAATGCAATTTTTCATACGGGTATTATGATGATGACTGTCATTAACTCTCTGGAAGTACAACATAATATTTGTCGGTAAAAGATTAGTATAAACCTTGAACATAAACACCATGCTGTTAAAATCCACCATGTTCTGCACAGTTAAAGTTTTCAATTGATAAAAATTGGTCTTGTATGAGCCATGAAGTCAGCCTTTTGACAAATCCGAATAGCTCTTTTCTGAATAATGTGCAAGGGCTATAATCGAGTCTTATAGGTATTGCCCCAAATTTCACATCAGTAATTTAAATACAGCATGATAAGAGTACAGTATAATTAGTATAATGAAGGTTTACTCAATAAATGTTTCATTCTATTCATTACAGATACATTTTTCGAGATTTTACTTATTTCAATTTAAATGGGAATCAATGTGTACACCAAGAAATTTTGTAACATAGACTCTATTAATGTTCTTACCATTGATACTGACCAAGTGGTTGTTTTCACTTTGTCTATTACCAAAACTCATAAAATTTGTTTTGGCTATATTTAGGGAAAGCTTATAACTTGAAACCATCTGTATAATTTGTCTAATTCTGTCGATACTGTTTCACACACTTGTGACAGATTGTCACCTGAGTAAACAAAATTAGTATCATCGGCAAAGACAATTGATTTCATTAACAATGACACATTACACATATCATTAACATATAGTGTATATGATAAACAATGCAGGACCCAATATAGCACCCTGTGGAACCCCGCATGTAACATTAACAATGACACATTACACATATCATTAACATACAGTGTATATGATAAACAATGCAGGACCCACTATAGATCCATGTGGAACCCCGCATGTAACATTAACAATGACACATTACACATATCATTAACATATAGTGTATATGATAAACAATGCAGGACCCAATATAGCACCCTGTGGAACCCCGCATGTAACATTAACAATGACACATTACACATATCATTAACATATAGTGTATATGATAAACAATGCAGGACCCAATATAGCACCCTGTGGAACCCCGCATGTAACATTAACAATGACACATTACACATATCATTAACATACAGTGTATATGATAAACAATGCAGGACCCACTATAGATCTATGTGGAACCCCGCATGTAACATTAACAATGACACATTACACATATCATTAACATATAGTGTATATGATAAACAATGCAGGACCCAATATAGCACCCTGTGGAACCCCGCATGTAACATTAACAATGACACATTACACATATCATTAACATACAGTGTATATGATAAACAATGCAGGACCCAATATAGCACCCTGTGGAACCCCGCATGTAACATTAACAATGACACATTACACATATCATTAACATACAGTGTATATGATAAACAATGCAGGACCCACTATAGATCCATGTGGAACCCCGCATGTAACATTAACAATGACACATTACACATATCATTAACATATAGTGTATATGATAAACAATGCAGGACCCAATATAGCACCATGTGGAACCCCGCATGTAACATTAACAATGACACATTACACATATCATTAACATACAGTGTATATGATAAACAATGCAGGACCCAATACAGCACCCTGTGGAATCCCGCATGTAACATTAACAATGACATATTACACATATCATTAACATACAGTGTATATGATAAACAATGCAGGACCCAATATAGCACCCTGTGGAACCCCGCATGTAACATTAACAATGACACATTACACATATCATTTACATACAGTGTATATGATAAACAATGCAGGACCCACTATAGATCCCTGTGGAACCCCGCATGTAACATTAACAATGACACATTACACATATCATTAACATACAGTGTATATGATAAAAAATGCAGGACCCAATATAGCACCCTGTGGAACCCCGCATGTAACATTAACAATGACACATTACACATATCATTAACATACAGTGTATATAATAAACAATGCAGGACCCAATATAGCACTCTGTGGAACCCCGCATGTAACATTAACAATGACATATTACACATATCATTGACATATAGTGTATGTCATAAACAATGCAGGACCCAATATAGATCCCTGTGGAACCCCGCATGTAACATTAACAATGACACATTGCACATATCATTAACATACAGTGTATATGATAAACAATGCAGGACCCAATATAGCACTCTGTGGGACCCCGCATGTAACATTAACAATGACACATTACACATATCATTAACATACAGTGTATATGATAAACAATGCATGACCCAATATAGCACCCTGTGGAACCCCGCATGTAACATTAACAATGACACATTACACATATCATTAACATACAGTGTATATGATAAACAATGCAGGACCCAATATAGCACCCTGTGGAACCCCGCATGTAACATTAACAATGACACATTACACATATCATTAACATACAGTGTATATAATAAACAATGCAGGACCCAATATAGCACTCTGTGGAACCCCGCATGTAACATTAACAATGACACATTACACATATCATTAACATACAGTGTATATGATAAACAATGCATGACCCAATATAGCACCCTGTGGAACCCCGCATGTAACATTAACAATGACACATTACACATATCATTAACATACAGTGTATATGATAAACAATGCATGACCCAATATAGCACCCTGTGGAACGCCGCATGTAACATTAACAATGACACATTACACATATCATTAACATACAGTGTATATGATAAACAATGCAGGACCCAATATAGCACCCTGTGGAACCCCGCATGTAACATTAACAATGACACATTACACATATCATTAACATACAGTGTATATAATAAACAATGCAGGACCCAATATAGCACTCTGTGGAACCCCGCATGTAACATTAACAATGACATATTACACATATCATTGACATATAGTGTATGTCATAAACAATGCAGGACCCAATATAGCACCCTGTGGAACCCCGCATGTAACATTAACAATGACACATTACACATATCATTGACATATAGTGTATGTCATAAACAATGCAGGACCAAATATAGATCCCTGTGGAACCCCGCATGTAACATTAACAATGACACATTACACATATCATTAACATACAGTGTATATGATAAACAATGCAGGACCCACTATAGATCCCTGTGGAACCCCGCATGTAACATTAACAATGACACATTACACATATCATTAACATACAGTGTATATGATAAACATTGCAGGACCCAATATAGCACCCTGTGGAACCCCGCATGTAACATTAACAATGACACATTACACATATCATTAACATACAGTGTATATGATAAACAATGCATGACCCAATATAGCACCCTGTGGAACCCCGCATGTAACATTAACAATGACACATTACACATATCATTAACATACAGTGTATATGATAAACAATACAGGACCCACTATAGATCCATGTGGAACCCCGCATGTAACATTAACAATGACACATTACACATATCATTAACATACAGTGTATATGATAAACAATGCAGGACCCAATATAGCACCCTGTGGAACCCCGCATGTAACATTAACAATGACACATTACACATAACATTAACATACAGTGTATATGATAAACAATGCAGGACCCAATATAGCACTCTGTGGAACCCCGCATGTAACATTAACAATGACATATTACACATATCATTAACATATAGTGTATATGATAAACAATGCAGGACCCAATATAGCACCCTGTGGAACCCCGCATGTAACATTAACAATGACACATTACACATATCATTAACATACAGTGTATATGATAAACAATGCAGGACCCAATATAGCACCCTGTGGAACCCCGCATGTAACATTAACAATGACACATTACACATAACATTAACATACAGTGTATATGATAAACAATGCAGGACCCAATATAGCACCCTGTGGAACCCCGCATGTAACATTAACAATGACACATTACACATATCATTAACATACAGTGTATATGATAAACAATACAGGAACCACTATAGATCCATGTGGAACCCCGCATGTAACATTAACAATGACACATTACACATATCATTAACATACAGTGTATATGATAAACAATGCAGGACCCAATATAGCACCCTGTGGAACCCCGCATGTAACATTAACAATGACACATTACACATATCATTAACATACAGTGTATATGATAAACAATACAGGACCCACTATAGATCCATGTGGAACACCGCATGTAACATTAACAATGACACATTACACATATCATTAACATACAGTGTATATGATAAACAATGCAGGACCCACTATAGATCCCTGTGGAACCCCGCATGTAACATTCATGCATTCTGAAGTTGTGTCATTAATACAAACATATTGGCTTATGTTTTTAAAATAACTACAGATCCACATATCAGCTATTCCTCTTATTCCGTAATGCTCAAGTTTGTTTACTGTATCAAAGGCCTTTTTCAGGTCAATGAAGACACCGAAAATAGATTTACAATCATCAATAGAAGAAGTAATTTCTTCCACGAGTTCCACTAATGCCAGTGACGTTGACATATTTTTCCTAAACCTGTATTGGCTTTCATACAATATGTGTTTGTCATCTATAAATTACATCGTCCTGTTGTGGAATGAAACTGAGGTAATAATAGATATAGGTCTGTAGTTAGTAAAATTATTAATATCGCTATTTTTAATAGCGGGATAACTCTAGCAATTTTCATACCATCTGGGAAAAATCCCTTCTGTAAGGAGGTATTAAAAATATGTGCTAAGTGTCTTACTAGATATGGTATTTGTTGTTTAACTAGGCACATGTCAATGTCATCATGATCTTTAGATTTCTTGCTTTTTGATTTATTCACCAGGTTAATGATTTCTTCTTCAGTAACAGGTTTTAGAAACAGAGTATCTTCAACCACATCAGATAAATAACTTGTAAACAGATCATTGTTTTTTGGAATATTATTAGCCAGAGATGGCTCTATATTTACAAAACAAAAAATTGCTAAAACTATTAGCAACATGTTTGCTACCTGTGTCTGTGGCTTCGTTATTATTAAATTCATTGGGGTATTTTGGTCCCTTAGTTTTATTGTTACTCAAACTATTTATAATTTTCCATATTTCTGTTATGGTTCCCTTATTTTTCCAGAAGTTCTGTAAAGTGTTGTTTCTCACAATACCTTAGTAGGCCTGTCAGTTTGTTCTTATATTTTGTGTATTTTTCTTCATTAGCTATTGACCTTTTCTTCAGGAACAGTTTACACAGTTGACTTTTTTCTTGCATGCATTTATTAAAGAATTTGTCATCCATGGCTTGTCTGCCTTTTGTTAACAGTTTTTCTGTTTAATTTTCTGTTTAATGATAGGACAAGTTGTATTGTATAATGATATCAACTTTTCAGTAAATGTATTAAACATACCATTTACATCTTCTCTTTCCAGTATTTCACTCCAATTGCTTTCTTAGAGCTCATTCATTTACATCTTCTCTTTCCAGTATTTCACTCCAATTGCTTTCTTAGAACTCATTCATTTACATCTTCTCTTTCCAGTATTTCACTCCAATTGCTTTCTTAGAGCTCATTCATTTACATCTTCTCTTTCCAGTATTTCACTCCAATTGCTTTCTTAGAGCTCATTCATTTACATCTTCTCTTTCAAATATTTCACACCAATTACTTTCTTAGAGCTCATTCATTTACATCTTCTCTTTCCAGTATTTCACTCCAATTGCTTTCTTAGAGCTCATTCGTTTACATCTTCTCTTTCCAGTATTTCACTCCAATTGCTTTCTTAGAGCTCATTCATTTACATCTTCTCTTTCCAGTATTTCACTCCAATTGCTTTCTTAGAGCTCATTCATTTACATCTTCTCTTTCCAGTATTTCACTCCAATTACTTTCTTAGAGCTCATTCATTTACATCTTCTCTTTCCAGTATTTCACTCCAATTGCTTTCTTAGAGCTCATTCGTTTACATCTTCTCTTTCCAGTATTTCACTCCAATTGCTTTCTTAGAGCTCATTCATTTACATCTTCTCTTTCCAGTATTTCACTCCAATTGCTTTCTTAGAGCTCATTCATTTACATCTTCTCTTTCCAGTATTTCACACCAATTACTTTCTTAGAGCTCATTCATTTACATCTTCTCTTTCCAGTATTTCACTCCAATTGCTTTCTTAGAGCTCATTCATTTACATCTTCTCTTTCCAGTATTTCACTCCAATTGCTTTCTTAGAGCTCATTCATTTACATCTTCTCTTTCCAGTATTTCACTCCAATTGCTTTCTTAGAGCTCATTCGTTTACATCTTCTCTTTCCAGTATTTCACTCCAATTGCTTTCTTAGAGCTCATTCATCTTCTCTTTCAGTATTTCACTCAATTGCTTTCTTAGAGCTCATTCATTTACATCTTCTCCAGTATTTCACTCCAATTGCTTTCTTAGAGCTCATTCATTTACATCTTCTCTTTCCAGTATTTCACTCCAATTGCTTTCTTAGAGCTCATTCATTTACATCTTCTCTTTCCAGTATTTCACTCCAATTGCTTTCTTAGAGCTCATTCATTTACATCTTCTCTTTCCAGTATTTCACACCAATTGCTTTCTTAGAGCTCATTCATTTACATCTTCTCTTTCCAGTATTTCACTCCAATTGCTTTCTTAGAGCTCATTCATTTACATCTTCTCTTTCCAGTATTTCACTCCAATTACTTTCTTAGAGCTCATTCATTTACATCTTCTCTTTCAGTATTTCACTTGCTTTCTTAGCTCATTCATTTACATCTTCTCTTTCCAGTATTTCACTCCAATTGCTTTCTTAGAGCTCATTCATTTACATCTTCTCTTCCAGTATTTCACTCAATTGCTTTCTTAGAGCTCATTCATTTACATCTTCTCTCCAGTATTTCACTCCAATTGCTTTCTTAGAGCTCATTCATTTACATCTTCTCTTTCCAGTATTTCACTCCAATTGCTTTCTTAGAGCTCATTCATTTACATCTTCTCTTTCCAGTATTTCACTCCAATTGCTTTCTTAGAGCTCATTCATTTACATCTTCTCTTTCAGTATTTCACACCAATTACTTTCTTAGAGCTCATTCATTTACATCTTCTCTTTCCAGTATTTCACTCCAATTGCTTTCTTAGAGCTCATTCATTTACATCTTCTCTTTCCAGTATTTCACTCCAATTGCTTTCTTAGAGCTCATTCATTTACATCTTCTCTTTCCAGTATTTCACTCCAATTGCTTTCTTAGAGCTCATTCATTTACATCTTCTCTTTCCAGTATTTCACTCCAATTGCTTTCTTAGAGCTCATTCATTTACATCTTCTCTTTCCAGTATTTCACTCCAATTGCTTTCTTAGAGCTCATTCATTTTAGCATTTATGTTCTGTTCATTTAGTATTCTTCTTGTGTTATATCTCACATTGCTGAAGTTTTTATGGACGTATTCCGTTATTTGGAAAATGGGAAATTATCACTGACATCATTTATTAACAACCCATTCTTTACATTTGACAAGTTGTGAATATATTATCTATCCGTGTTTTGAAGTGGCTTGTTATTGTGGTAGGTCTTGTTATTGTGGTAGGTCTTGTTATTGTGGTAGGTCTTGTTATTCTGGTAGGTCTTGTTATTAAAAGGCGTAATAGCAAACTGTACAAATGGTCAATGAAGTTATTTGTAACATTATTGTGATCATATTGTAGGAGATCAACATTAAAGTCACCACACATATAGACCATTATTGTGATCATATTGTAGGAGATCAACATTAAAGTCACCACACGTATAGACCATTAT
The DNA here is from genome assembly GCA_020002185.1 of Paraescarpia echinospica. Taxonomy (NCBI): domain Eukaryota; kingdom Metazoa; phylum Annelida; class Polychaeta; order Sabellida; family Siboglinidae; genus Paraescarpia; species Paraescarpia echinospica. Next base: position 40,648,993 of record CM034533.1, read on the forward strand.
TGTGGTCATATTGTAGGAGATCAACATTAAAGTCACCACACATATAGACCATTATTGTGATCATATTGTAGGAGATCAACATTAAAGTCACTACACATATAGGCCATTATTGTGATCATATTGTAGGAGATCAACATTAAAGTCACCACACATATAGACCATTATTGTGATCATATTGTAGGAGATCAACATTAAAGTCACCACACATATAGACCATTATTGTGATCATATTGTAGGAGATCAACATTAAAGTCACTACACATATAGGCCATTATTGTGATCATATTGTAGGAGTCAACATTAAAGTCACCACACGCACAGACCATTATTGTGGTCATATTGTAGGAGTTCAACATTAAAGTCACCACACATATAGACAATTATTGTGGTCATATTGTAGGAGATCAACATTAAAGTCACCACACATATAGACCATTATTGTGATCATATTGTAGGAGATCAACATTAAAGTCACCACACATATAGACCATTATTGTGGTCATATGATAGGAGATCAACATTAAAGTCACTACACATATAGGCCATTATTGTGGTCATATTGTAGGAGATCAACATTAAAGTCACCACACATATAGACCATTATTGTGATCATATTGTAGGAGATCAACATTAAAGTCACCACACGTATAGACCATTATTATGGTCATATTGTAGGAGTTCAACATTAAAGTCACCACACGTATAGACCATTATTGTGGTCATATTGTAGGAGATCAACATTAAAGTTACCACACATATAGGCCATTATTGTGGTCATATGGTAGGAGATCAACATTAAAGTCACCACACATATAGACCATTATTGTGGTCATATGATAGGAGATCAACATTAAAGTCACTACACATATAGGCCATTATTGTGTCATCAACATAAAGTGACCATTATTGTGGTCATATTGTAGATCAACATTAAAGTCACCACACATATAGACCATTATTGTGACCATATTGTAGGAGATCAACATTAAAGTCACCACACATATAGACCATTATTGTGATCATATTGTAGGAGATCAACATTAAAGTCACCACACATATAGACCATTGTTATTGTGTCAACATTAAAGTCATAGATATTGTGTAAGAGATCAACATTAAAGTCACCACACATATAGACCATTATTGTGATCATATTGTAAGAGATCAACATTAAAGTCACCACACATATAGACCATTATTGTGATCATATTGTAAGAGATCAACATTAAAGTCACCACACATATAGACCATTATTGTGATCATATTGTAAGAGATCAACATTAAAGTCACCACACATATAGACCATTATTGTGATCATATTGTAAGAGATCAACATTAAAGTCACCACACATATAGACCATTATTGTGATCATATTGTAAGAGATCAACATTAAAGTCACCACACATATAGACCATTTTATTACGTATGTTTCTACAAGTGTTATTTATAAACTCACTCAGTAGTTCCAGTTCTGTGTTTGGTGCACGATAAATGCAACAGGTTATTGTTTTTTTACCATTTTTAAGAGCAATTTCTACAGATACCACTTCTGCACAATTATCAAAGCATTTAGACTTTTCCGGTAGGTATTTGTGTTGTACTGTGTCATTATTATATACTGCAACTCCACCTCCATTATTATTTATTTTTATCTTCAAGATCTAGTGTGACTTATAACTAGTACAGTCCACTCAAAAATAGAGGTCCAGTCCTTTGATCTTGTCCTCGCTCCAACCTAGGTTTTGGAACCCCAAACTTCAAAGGTATTTGCGGGTACGGTCGCATGCCTCTACAATAAGTGCCAAAGGCGACAGTAGTTGGCTGCGAGGTGCACCACGACTTCTGACGGCTGGTTTGATGTTGTAAGTAGACCGCCGTTGTCTACGTGGAAAATGGACTCCTGTTAATAAAAAAAAATCTCAATGTGTTGATTGAATTAAATGTGTCCAAACCTTACTGGTATAAATCAAATATGGCAATTTCAGTATCTTTTACGGGTATTAACATTGTTTTGAAAATTTTGGTGCGCAATTTTGCCTTTCAGAATAGTACATTTGTAATGTGCAGACATCAGCAAATCACGTTTATTATTTTTAAATCATCAAAACATAAACAGTTTCATTTTTCACAAGGGCGCACATATAACACGGGGTCCATTTACAATCTAACACCGGTTATACACTGATACGATTGTACGATTATAGCCTGGTGTACGGGTGGCCGGGTGTACGGTGGCCGGGTGTACGGTGGCCGGGTGTACGGTAACCTGGTGTACGGTGTCCGGTGGTACGGTGGCCGGGTTTATGGTGGCCGAGTGTACGCTGGCCGGGTGTACTGTGGGCGGGTGTACAAAATTGGAGAACTCGAGTTGAGTTCTATATAATTACTTCTCCAGTGCGCAACGGTCAAAGGCTGGCCTACATTAACACCTGCGGAATAATAATACCTTACGTGGGCTGTATGTGAAGTTATATGTCACTTAACATACTTATTGTCATCACGTTACATAAACATGAACGCAAAGTAACAAATGTGCATGCATTTGCTTGAAAACCGAACTGAAAATCAATAAAAAAAAGCTGAAATATTGATGATAAACAGCAAACGCAACTACAGAATATAGATCGATGACCAACAACTGAATGAAGTAGAGAAGTTTACATACTTGTGTGCGAACGCCAGCAAACAAGGAGGAGGGGGTGATGATATCATCAACAGGATACGAAAAGCAAGGACATTATTATTTATGAAATTAATGCAGAAGCTCAAATATGTACAGATTAAGAAGTAAACTCGAATCATACGATACCCTAGTCAAATATGTGTTATTGTAAGAATGCGAAAAGTGGAAAGTAAACAAAATTGAGCAACAGAAAATTAAACACATTTCAACTGTCCAAGAAGAATTCTCAAAATTAGATGGACGGTTGTAATCTCCAAGAAAGACATTGAGAAAATAACAAAACGTAAGAGAGAATCAACACAAAAGTACAAAGAAGAAGATGGAAATGGAAGGGGACTCAAAAACCAACGAACGGCGCTGTTTTGTTGATCTCTAGCTCCGTGTTCAGCAAGTACGTTTAATCAATGTTTTAGTTATATTATTACTACTTATTTTATCATTATTCATTTTATAATTTATCACTATAGTTAACTGAAGCGACCAGAATTTGGGTCGCAACCAAAAAAAGGTTAAGAACCGCTGCAATATACTGAAGAGTTAGGCGTTGGCAATATTTCCTAGACCAATGCACATCATCATAAATACATGCGTCAGTGATACATAGGCGCGCGAGCGAACGCACGCACGCACGCACGCACGCACACGCGTACGGAAACATAAACCCACTCGCACACGTTTTAAACATTTTAGAAAGAAGGCATGGGTGTGAACCTTTATAGAAACAGCTGTTTCTGTCGTTCCGCAACTACACAGCAACAACTACCACCACCACCATCACAGTCACCACCACAACCACCATCACAGCCACCACCACCATCACAGTAACCGCCGCCACCGCCGCCACCGCCGCCACCGCCGCCACCGCCGCCACCGCCGCCACCGCCGCCACCGCCGCCACCGCCGCCACCGCCGCCACCTCCGCCACCGCCGCCACCGCCGCCACCGCCGCCACCGCCGCCACAACCACCACAACCACCACAACCACCACCACAACCACCGCCACCACCATCAACAGCACCACTGCCACCACCACCACCACCACCACCACCACCACCACCACCACCACCACCACCACCACCACCACCACCACCACCACTACCACCACCACCACCGCCCATCGGCTCAACAACCACCTGTGTGATGTCCATCTAGACCATAAATCCAGCCCCGCTGTTGTCAGCCGTAGATCTTCTACGGAGGTTCTATCGCCCGGCTGGTGGGGCGTTCAACCCTCCCCGTATCTTGCTGTCCCCCACCTGCCGCTACACCGAGCGACAACAACCACTTGTGAGGCGACGTCTCCATCGTCTGATGGACGGCCAACACCTAACTCCGAGCAGCGAGAACTAGCTGAGAAATGCTCCCGAATTCATCAACCCATCTCTTCCACTCTCCCGTTCTCTGCGCAACATCCCAGGTCCTGTCAATTGTGCGCAGGAAATGTAAACAGTAAACACGTTTTGGCAGGTGTTGTCTGTTCTTCCTGACATAACAGAATGTGCTTCTGGGCCAATATATGTGCCGAATCGGGGGTATTTAAAAAGCGGTTTACATAAACCGTGCTAGACTAATATGTTGGCAGCCAATTATAAAAAGGCAGAACACTCTCAGAGGAACGAATTTCTTTGAAGAACTTGTAACAAATTACAAGAACATGTATCCATATGTAATAGTCTTTACGTAGCTGCTGAGGAAGAATGACAACTGGGGAAGAATGACTATCACTGCCTGACAGCACTGACGTGGATGCCGGGAGGAAAGAGAAAAGGGGACCGCCCAAAACAACATGGCGAACCACAGGGGCGAAAGAAAGAAACCAACTGCGATAGACAACGTGGAGCGGAGCTAGACGCGTAACCGTTGGCAGGGCGACATGGCGGAGTTGTACAGCTGCCATAGCCACAACGATGTTAGCATCGAACTACCCCCGTACACCGTCAATGGTGCCACACTCATCGCCGAAACCTACGCAAATATACACGCGATGTAGTTACTAATATATGGAGTCACGACAGGCAATACTGTACAACGAATGGCGCTCGGCGTCCGGTGTCGCAATATCGGTTTCTGTATTTACAACGACTGTCACTGTCTCACACCGATACGGGTGTGTGTGTGTGTCAGAGAGCGGATACAGATGATGTACGGCGACGTATATAGCAACGGTAATCGACTAGTGTTGTTGACCAACTTAGTGTTAATCGGCGAGCCACGAATACACGGGACGGCACTTTATGAATGGAGCGAGCAGCCGAAAATATAATATGTATTACCAACAGCTGCCCTTACGCCCGGGCGACGAGGTGCGCGTCTGACGGATCGCATGACTCGACTTCTAGGAGCGGGCAAGCGAACGGGGACATACTTCTTGAAAGAGAACATTGGGGTAGTGTTGAGCTGCGTTAGGGTGATGCAAAATTTGTGCGAACACAATATAGTTGTATTAGTAGTCAGTCCATTAAATGTTGATTCAGAAACATGTCAGTAAACAAACTGGAATACATAAGTAAGCATACCATGGGTCGCGACCCAAAACTGGGTCGCCAAGCCACTTTGAGTGGATCGCCAAGAGTTTTTAGTGTTAAGTGACTGTCCGAACTTTTCTTTGTTCTCTCTCTTGTCCGTACCAAATGCAAGCGATACGAATAATTTACACCAAATCTTACAACTGAAGTCATTTTTTGTTTGATGCTGCCGAAAATGCATATTGCACACACTGAACGAAAATCGACGCCGCTTTCGATTCACTTCATATCGAAGCCTTCAAAGTACACTTTCACAGACAAACGCAGCTTTAACCAGCATATAGAGGTGTCTATGGAATCGCACACACACACACACACACACACACACACACACACACACACACACACACACACACACACACACACACACACACACACACACACACACACACACACACACGAACGCGCGCGTACGGAAGCATAAACGCACTCACACGCACGCACGCACGCGCGCGCGCACACGCACACGCTTTAAACATTTTTGAAAGAAGGCATGGATGTGAACCTTTATAGAAGGCATGGATGTACACCTTTATAGAAGGCATGGATGTGAACCTTTATAGCCACCGCCGCCACCGCCGCCACCGCCGCCATCGCCGCCACCGCCGCCACCGCCGCCACCGCCGCCACCGCCGCCACCGCCGCCACCGCCGCAACCGCCGCAACCGCCGCCACCGCCGCCACCGCCTCAACAACCACCTGTGTGATGTCCATCTAGACCATAAATCCAGCCCCGCTGTTGTTAGCCGTAGATCTTCTACGGAGGTCCTATCGCCAGGTTGGCGGGGCGTTCAATCCTCCCCGTCTCTTGCTGCCCCCCCCCCGCCTGTCGCTATCCCGAGCGCCAATAACCACTTGTGAGGCGACGTCTCCGTCGTCCGATGGACGGCCAACACCTAACTCCGAGCAGCGAGAACTAGCTGAGAAATGCTCCCGAATTTATCAACCCATCTCTTCCACTATCCCGTTCTCTGCGCAACATCCCAGGTCCTGTCCATTGTGCGCAGGAAAGGTAAACAGTAAACACGTTTTGGCAGGTGTTGTCTGGTCTTCCTGACATAACAGAATGCGCTTCTGGGCCAATATCTGAGCCGAATCGGGGCTATTTAAAAAAGCGGTTTGCATAAACCGTGATAGAATAATGTGTTGGCAGCCAATCGGAGAGAGTCAGAACACTCTCTGGTGAACGAATTTCTTTGAAGAACGTGTAATAAATTACAAGAACGTGTAACTATATGTAATAGTTTTTACGTAGCTGTGCTGTTATTCTCACAAACACAACCAACTGCTGCCCATTTCACTCCAAAGAAATGTAGTATATTAAAAACTCTCGAAAACACTACAGGTAGTGTTTTTAATTTAGGTTCCAAATACTGTAGATTTACCAGCCTAGGTTGAAAAAACTCAGCGCCACCGCTCAAAACTGATCCTTTTATATCATATCTTAATATTCGTTTTATCATTCAATAATATACTGAATGTTTCTATTAAGTTTATTCTGTCATGTCGACCGCGCAAATATTGGCTATGCTAGGTTCAAATGCAAAACGAGATATTTTTGAACTGAAATGGTATCTCTGAAACGGTATCTCCTCCCACGTTCTGAGGTTCGTTCGCCTCTTTACGTTCATTCGCTTTTTTTTACCATTGACGATGTATTAAAATACAGCTTCAGTGTCGATGTTGTCATAACCCTACGTTCTTTTGAAACGTCCAATCAGACTGAATTATTTGAGCAGCATGATGTACTATTGCTGTTTTCCCGGAACTCTCTCTTCGTCTGTATGAACATACGCCCTTGGTGCAATGGCTGCTTCTACGATTGCATCAAATGATATTGTTTTTGTTGTATTGTAGGAACTATACTAGAAACCGATGAGAAGGATCCACGTCGTTCTGCCCTGTGCATTGGCCTAGACCTACGGTTTGTAGCCTAAAATGAAAGAAGAAAAAATATAGGTTAGTTCTTATACAGCGCAGTATCCAGTCCTTAGGACTGCTCAAAACGCTTTACACTTGACTCCCTGGCAGACCTGTTCAATCGAACACCATCCCGACTTCTCTGGGAAGCATCCAGCCACGCTTCAATTGATGCGCGAAGACTATTTGTACACAAATATTCACCACTGTCTATAGCCAGATACTCATTCATACAGCTGAGTGAACTGGAGCAACGTAGAGTAATATCGAACTTGTCCAAGGTTCAACACCGCAGTACAGGATTCGAATCCCGGTTCTCTCGGTCGAGAATCGGAAGCTCTAGCCACTAGCCAAGAAGATTCCTAAGCATATTGGCTTATCTAATTCTAATTAATTATGTCGTAAGGAGCCACTGTTGGCTATGCTTTACGATGGGATGGGTGCTTAAGGTGTTATTGAGTGTTTGGGCCGCAGGATAGGCGACTGAAATCGTTTATGGTCTCAGCCTGGACCTGCGACTCGTTTAGTTTAGTGCAGTCTACTGTTGTCTTTACAAAGTATGAGTTTTTTAATTAGTCGGTGTGGGATGCAGGTACTGTATAACACCTGGTGTTATTGGTTGTTAGGTGTTGTACAAAGTTTGAAAGTGATCTGGGAAATGTTTGGGTTGGATGCGTCTTTTATTTATTCTTTGGGGCCAAAAGTATGTTTCTGCGGGGTTGGCTGGGATAAATCCCTCAACTATTGTGTACATGAATTTATGTCGTAGGTCCCGAAGTTTGTTTTGTAGGGTATTGAGTTTTAGGTCTATTAGTATGTTTGTGATCGATCCTTCATGTCTGGAGTGGCAGTCACCGGTAATGAAACGAGCAGCGCGGTGTTGGATACGCTCTAGTTTATCTATGTCCCCCTGATGGTATGGATCCCACACTATGGCTCCGTATTTTAAGGCAGCACCCACAAGGGCAATGTATACGGTCCGTTTGCTGTTTATAGGACAGTGTCGTGTGTTACGCCTTAGGAAACCAAGTGTGGAGTTTGCTTTTTTTAGTTACTGTTGCGATGTGGGAGTGCCATTTAAGGCCGTCGGAGATAGAGATGCCAAGATAGGGGTTGCAGTTTACATGTTCTAGGGTGGCGTTATTTATGGTGTAGAAATAGTCAGTTTTATTTTTTACACTGAGGATGTAGCATTTGTTTGTACTGAAGTGCATACCCCAGTCCTTATCATTAGCATTTCACCCCGCATCAAGATTCAAGCAGTTAGTGAACGTTTTACATGCGTTCTACATGTAGGGAGCGCGTTTCCACGTACTAACGCAAGTAAACATGTAAATATTGTCAAAAATAGGTCTATTTTCAACCCAACACTACGCATAACCATAACATTCAACCTAATCCTAATATTAAACATAACTATAAACATAACCCCTTTTGCACATCAAACCAACCATCTGTACGTGGAGGGGTAGCAGACAGCTCCCTCGTACTTATAGGGCCCCAGATAGGCATGTGGATTGCTACGATTAACGCGGGAATTGGTAATTAACACCGACGCACATAAAGATAACCCACGACGGATCAACATCAGGTGTACACTTTGATACCAGTTTTACGAAACGTACGCAATTGGCCACGGAATATCTTGGATGTCGTAAAAATGCTGAACGATTTTCGGTAAGCTTGTCAACGTCATATAACAATCACGTTGTACGTGACAGTTGACGTACTTTATCCACGTGGTATGTATGATGTCACGTTATATTTTCCAAAGTTGCTTCAGCAGTTATATATTTGTCTCATTTCAGTTATGTTACCCCAAAAATCGAACATATAATAATTATTGTTACTATAGCACGCGCCATATATGGGTTTACAAACTACTCGGAAGCCATTATAATAAAGTATTGACACCACATATTCCAACTCGTTTGTGTAAACGCTTTATTTAAGTTTGATAAAAACAACGGACAAAATTACTAAATTAATTACCGTGGCTATTTGTAGCTCGTCTCTACACGTTAGGACACGCTAGTTACCCTATGTAACGGCCAACATTAATTATTTTATTGACTTTTTAAACACACACGCACGCTTTTACGACATTATCGATTGAACACAAGGAAATGTCAAATTTCACTGAGGATCGTATTTTGTTAATGTGGTTATAACAAGAATACAAATTGTCAAACAAGTGTTAGATGACGGTGGATTTAATATTACACTAATCGATTAATTGTATTTCACAGTCAGTTTTACCTCTCTTCTTCCTAGTCAGTCTCGTGAAAAACTGCCGAAACGTAAAAATGATTGTGAAACTGTATAGAATAAGATGCATATGTACCGTTTCGGAAAGAAGACAGCCTCGACGTATTGTGTTGTACGTTAGACCAATACGCCTGAACCGTGGTTATCTGGTCCTCGCATGATGTTCTTAATAATAGATAATAAATATATTGGACGTATACTGCTCGTCAAATTGTTTTTATTAAGTTCCAAACAGTATTCGCAACTGGAATGTAACACCAGCGAAATGTTCTCTAATTGTAAACAAAACATTCATTCTACGTTCTATTTGCTGTGTTCTATTGTGTGCGTGTGGCACCCACATTCTATTCAACTGATTCAGCGAACTTCCCGCTAGTAATAACCACCCGGGCTGATTCCGGATGACGGACCAGAAAACCACAATATAAAGACCATTATTGCAGTTTCCAAATGTTAACGTCTAGTCAGTGGGGTCTATGTCCGCTACGGCTTCTGCTTCGGTGCGTCGAACGTACATAAGACACCGAATAAACCAAATCTTAGTATCTTTGAAGGGCCTTCGCGGACATACAAACGCTCGCCTACTGGGACGAACGGACTACAGTCAAACGCCAGGGATTATTTATTAGTTATCTTTGAGCACATAGGCCTACTATACTCGGCGTATGATAGATTGCCGCGAGATGACTTGACCCAGTTCGCAAATTGCCGTGGCGTAAGCCATATGTTTAAGTTTGGGCTTAACCTTTAGGTCGAACCAAGATCCGTGTGCCGGTTTTCAGATATGGATATGCATTACAAGGAAACAACAATAACGAAACCGATAACATCCAGGAAAGTGAGAAGAGCGTACATATGTTTGGAACAGTTGTGTTTTGTAAATATATTTCACGTTAACATTTAGAACTACGATCATCTCTAGTTGCCACGAACCAATCGGTTGGAGACAGCTATAATCTGGGTATGAATCATAAAAAATTTTGTGGGTGTTGGCCCCCGCCCCCGTTTTGCTGTTGCGCCATGTGTCCTGTACGGTCTGGTACGGACGTTTGATCACTGGCTCGTTTAAAGTTGTCAATTTCGTGCGATTTGTTGCTCATTTCACGCGGCGTTAATTTGATTAATTTCGGTTTAGTCGGGGTCCTTGCAATTCGTCAATGTCCCTCGAGGCTAGGCAGCCGAGGAGGTCTTGCTGCTCCGGCTGGGGAAGACGTAAAGAAGTAGTTCAGATGGGGTCGACGGTGGAGTCGTTGCCGTCGTCGCCGTCTCCGCAATTATATATACATGCATCCATACACCCATTCATACACGCACACGCACACGCACACGCACACGCACACATACGTTTCCATATAAAACAAATTTCATTTCCTGTATACATCTTACGTACACTTCGTATAAACACCCCCCCCACACTGGTCTCCCCGCCTCTCTACCCTTGCCGCCTCTCTACCCTTGCCGCCTCTCTACCTTTGCCGTCGGATGCACACTGCGTTAACGATCGATTCCTACTCCGCGCTACATGTTTTTTATTAGGAAATATAAGATCGTATAAAAATGATTACTTTTCCGTTTTATGATTCCGACTTGTGAGGACACCCGGGGAGTTTCCTGTATTTGCGTCATGCCGGCGTGACGAGCCACGACTTCCTGCAACGATTGGCAATTTCCGTGAAAGCTGTCTCCGTGTATGCTCCAATGCACGCTGATTCAAAGCTACTTCAACATATTCGAGTTAATCATATTTGGAAAAAGGCAATGCAGCAACACTTTGCTGCTGTCCATAACATATTACTTGCTCTCTCTCTCTCTCTCTCTCTCTCTCTCTCTCTCTCTCTCTCTCTCTCTCTCTCTCTCTCTCTCTCTCTCTCTCTCTCTCTCTCTCTCTCTCTCTCTCTCTCTCTCTCTCTCTCTCTCTCTCTCTCTCTCTCTCTCTCTCTCTCTCTCTCTCTCTCTCTCTCTCTCTCTCTCTCTCTCTCTCTCTCTCTCTCTCTCTCTCTCTCTCTCTCTCTCTCACTCACTTTTTAACTAATAATTTAACTAATAATTACCGGACAACCCTCCCACGGATCACACTTCATCCATTGACAATTGCAGATACAACGATTAAACTAGCGGTCAGTTGCACCTGCAGCAGATGTTAGATGCAGGCCCTTAGCCACAGACCCGTTTTCCTGTTATTGTACGTTTTTGGAAAATCCTTTTCAAATAAGGAGACTTTTGGTTTTTGTATAAAGGGATTTTTACTTTTCAGATACTGTGATCTTGTGTTGGACCATAACATGGCTTTATTGTCCCAATAACAAGGTCTAGACAGCGTTTGCGTCCTAAAACGCGGCTTGTACTAAGTGTGAATGCGAGCGAAGGAGTTTAGCTTGAAGTTTGGGTATTTGGCGGTGCAGTTGGGGGGGGGGTTTGGAGAGCCTCTAGAGGGTGCAATTGGAGGTCTTCGGATTGCCCTGAAGGCAGGTCAGTTGGAGGTTTTCGGAGAGTCTCTGCCGCCTGAATATTCCCCACGTTCCGACGCCAGTGACCATTGCATGTGTACCGAGGCTTTTAATGAGCATAACGGGTACATAAAAACGAGAACGGGTAAATTGAAAAGTTTCACAATCCTGGCTAAGGACCTAGATAGATGACCCTACCGCAGGAATCCACAGACATTGTATTCTGAAACAAGCTGTGCAACTATACAAGATGCACCTGCAGATCCAGGCGTTTAACATGCGCAGGTGGTGCAGGCACGTGTAGCGATTATATCGCCGCAAACCATCTACCGAGACGTATGGTGAAGAATCAGACCAAATATCAATTCCATGTACACCTTGTATTCTTCTAATGCGGATCTTTCCACGTATTCCCTTGCCCCGAGGTCATTATTGGGCGTGGATTTGTGTGTTTGTTTTGCAGCGAAACATTGCACAATATCCACACTTTCAGAGGGGGAGGTAGCGGGGTTCAACTGACTGGTGTAATATAATACACACACACACACACACACACACACACACACACACACACACACACACACACACACACACACACACACACACACACACACACACACACACACACACATATACATCATCTATTAACCGGTAACAAAATATCACAATAGAAAATGTAACCCGGGCTGGTTGTGACTGGCAAAGGTAATAAATAAACTCTGAAATAGATGACAATGTTTAACATGATGCAATTTAAAAAAATTGTTTTCAAGTCAATATTAAATATTATTTCCGATCACTGTTCACAAACGCATGCCGTCTATAATGGTGTCAACTCCGAAAGCATGCCCGTAGTTTTGTCTCGGGTCTACAGAGTCATTTAGTTAGCCTACACGAAGTTTCACACATGTCAGTATCAGACTACGTTTCATATAAGAGGTCTGCGTTTAAATGACATCAACTCTGAGATGACGCGTTACGTGTTCTTAAACACGGGGGCCGGTTTCATGAAGCGGCTAAGAACGTTCTTAATGCTAAGTTGATTGTCTTAGTAAATGACGTGATTTTTTTAATATAAGCGAACATAGGACTTTACGCAAACACGTGACGCCAAGTAGTTGCGTAACTTTAAGTACGCTTCATGAAACCGGCCCCTGTTCCCGTTCTGAAGCGACAGTGTATAACTGACAGGCGTGACTTTGTTTCGTCAATGACAATGTAAGAATAGCGAGATGGGCGCACTCGACAGAAGTAAGGTCGTGTTTCGTCTTGTCTCTGACACCCGCGTCTCACCTGCTCTCAACCACACGCTCAGTCGACTCCAGACGGCGGCTCAGTTCGAGTCCTGTTTCCCTTCCATTACACACCATATCAATGCGCTCACTAATTACAGGACTGCAGTTTTTAAAGTCAGTTCCTATGCCTGATAACACTTGCGTAGGTGCGTGGTGGTGACGAACGGCACATATCTCCCGGGACATGAACGCCGGGTAGATCTATACTACCACCAGTGGACATTGATGTGGCCGTATATTCTGACTCCCGGACGCTCGGACACTCGGACACTCGGCCGTAGTGTCCACGTGCGTCAGTCGCCATGACAATAACGTGTAAGAAGTTGAAACGATTGTATCAAACACGAACCGCTGCTTAGGCCCGAGCGCAAATAATGCGATCGGCCACGTGTTTTATATCATGTGATCTTGATTATTCAATTAACTAAGGGATCATCTCAGAATGTCGATGTGCCCTATCTGACGAAATTGCTTTCGTTTGGGGGAGAGGGTGAAGAGGCAGTTTCGTTTGGCGTCGGACATCGATATTTTAAACTTTGGACCGACACTGTTAATATATTTACATCACCATATCAATGTTTAGAAGCTTTCGTCTAAGGGGGAGGGTGGGGGTGCGGCCAGATCAAAGCAATTTCGTATGATATCGGACATCGATATTCTGGGATGATCCCTAAAGCAACTCTGCAAAGAATCTTCTTAAAAGAAGAAAATGTTGCAAACCCTTGAAAAACAACAGACAAGCTGACAAAGGGACAGCGGAATGTGGCATACGACAAGTTTCGTTTTGTGCAATACACTGGACGTGGATGGTTGGCCGGAGGTCGGGGGTCGTGGTTCAACTCCGTCAACACCTGTCCCGCCGTGTCGCTACGAGACGACAGTATCAGTTTCGCAAAGATAATCCTAGCGTCGTTCGGTTGACAACATTTTCAACGCGGCGTAATATATGTGACAGTCGCGACGTAATATATGTGACAGCAGTCGGGTGTCATGAGGCGGCTTGAGTGTCCGGCCGGGTCCGGTTACACTCGCCGTGACGTGGCCAAAAGCCCGCGCACGGGACTGGCTGAAGGGGTCAGCACACTGTTGAACTTCCTGCTTGATTACAGACGAAAAAAAGTGCATTATATTTTTGAGAAATGATTTTTTACAATGTTCACTTGCTCTAACATAAGTGCATTTGAGTAGTCAGATTTCTAGATGTGATTGTAGCAGCTGTTGACAGTAAAATGGTGTCTTTTTAGCTGATTTTACTAAGCGGAAGGGTATCTGGCAGCAATTTGGCTAGTTGACACTTTAGCTGGATTACTGCCTGCATGCATTTGTAAATATTGACGGATGTCATACATACAGGCATTTTGCAAGAGCTAGAGATATTAGATTTTGACTAAAATCGACCAGCATGTCAATGAGATGATAATAACAGCAGGTGGGAAGTTTAAGAAACTTTATAGGTCACGTTTTCTTATAATCACACAAAACATTAACATGGTCGCCAATGGGAAAACTGACAGTGTGCTGAGCCCTGAAGTCTGGGCGTGTGACGTCGCCACATTTATGACACCGTCGAGCGTCGTATATCAGCACACTTTAGATTCCAATGATATCTTTCTTACTGGTTCCCTGTGGTGAGGGTCAGGTTTAGTACTGTTGAACCATTCGTTCAGTTCTTTCTCTCTATAACTTCCTGTCAGCAGCCTCCTGTCAGCAGCCTCCTGTCAGCAGCCTCCTCTCTCCATCTTGCATCCTCACCCGCTCGTCTCGTGTCTCTCCTCTCACTGTCCTCCCATCTCAGTTGCGGCCTTCTCCTGCGTCCTTGGTGTTGATCCGCCTCTGTTCTCGTTGCAAGTTTGCCTGCATCCACTCTTGCCAAATGGCCTGCTCATCTCGGTTCACTTCTCACCAGTGTTCCTGTGGTTAGGTTGGATTAAGGAAGAGTGCGTATTTGTGAATCATATAATATTGAAACTACTTAAAGTGTGTCAAGATGTTTGTCGCAGAGCGCGCGGATTTACTAAATAAAACGGAGTATCGAAAAACGGGTTTCATGCATCGTGTATTTTAATAATAGGAGACTCTTTTTAGAAATTGTTATTCAACGTTCTTGTTAGACAGCCAAAATGGGCTACGTCACGTGTCAGTCATGTCGCGTGGCCGGGTGGTGTGGTCCATGCTATGTCGTAGGTAGTGCTTTAAGGTGCGAGTCGTGTGATCAGTGTTACGCCACATGACACGTGTTCTACGGTCCGTGCTGTACGGTCTATGATATGTTGTAGGTCGTGTAGCGGTGGGCTGCGATAGATCGGTGGATAGGGTGACAGGTTGGAAGTCGAGAGGTCTGGAATCCACTAACAACTGTTTTGAAACTTGGGGGCAATTTCGCTCACTCCACATTGCCACAGTTCACATACGTGATTGGTATGTGAAAAAATGTATGAGGGCAATAACCACAGCGTGGCTGAAGTCGAGTGATGGAATGAACATGTCGTTCACGTGGGTAGGCGCTCCGGGCAGTCCACGGACCGGATACAGAGCAGTGTAAGTTACCATTTCCTCACCTTAAGGTGGTCACGTGACCCTCGGTCAATTCAACTTGATTACAACGCGGATTGTTGTCGTGTTGTAATAAAGACTGAACCAGTTTTTTTTCTGAAAACTGGTGCAAAAATCGATCGCCGACGCTCACACCAGTGACCACATCAATGACCACACGATTGACCACACAAGTACGTGGACTGTGTGACATGTTGTATTTTTTATTGTCGGTTGGTGTTGTTCCTTTTCGTTGGGTCAACTTGAACCGCTCTCGTTCTTCTCTGACGTCGTCGCCTTATTAAACATGGACGACTAGTAACGGGATTAAAACATCTTTGTGAAGATACGATATTTATTAATATGAAAGTGTGCGTGCGTTTGCACTGCAGTTGACCAATACATCACGTGACCGGTTGCCTAGCAAAACAATTAAAAAAATGGATGCCGAACACGTGGTCGGTTCGGACATTCCGTCGTATATTTTGTTGAAATTCTGGTCCCAAAAATGACAAAAAGGCAATTTTTTAAAGCGCCAACTGTATACGGGAATGTCTGATTTATTTGTCATAAAGAAAACATTTTGGGATGATAATTTCATCAAAATGTACGACGGAACGTCCGAACCCTCCACCTGTTCGGCATCCATTTTGGTGGTTTGACCTAGTTTTGCTTGGCAACAGGTCACGTGATGGATAGGTCAATTGAACGAGTGCAATTTAATGTCCGTCGAGAGCAAAGGGGTCATCTGATATTTATTTCACACTCCTAATGATTGAATTTAGCTAGTTTCAAACTCAATGATGGGGTAAGTTCTTTGTCGCTGTAGTCGATTGTCATGCGGTTTTAATTGTATTTTTCGCGCAATAACTGCGTCATGACGTAATAACTTAGTTTCGATCACAACACAACGTGTGGGGTGATGAAATCTAAACTGCGTGGGTGCGCTGCACACGCACCGCGTATTGCATGCTTTTGGAATATACACTGGAGTTAAGTGTTTACTTTTGTTCGCGAAATTTGGACAACAACTTCTGACAGCGTGTTTTCCGGGCACCCCGATGAGGCGGCCACGTTAAGTCAGTAGATGAGTCACTCTGCGATTAACTACAACAATTGGAGACATACTAATCCAGGATTTAGCCGATCCCAAAGTGCCAACAGCACAACAATGACCAGGACAAGATTAAACAACAAAGTTTAAACTACTACTACTACAGACAATCGATGACAAATCACTATGTTTAAGCCGTCGACTGATTATAACTTGTCGACGATAAACATTGGGCTGTCGGTATTCAAGTAGGGCGTTCGCAACAAAGGAATTGTCACAGCTGAACGAAAGAGCTATGACCAACGTTATGAAGCCTACGCTGAGTGCAAAGTCGCGTCCCTACCGGACTATACACCTCTGAAGGTTTGTTATATTTAGACATACATTAGAACGAGAGTCATAATCATTTGTGTATGGTCCGTGCTGTATGGTCCGCGCAACTTTGCAATTCGTGCTGTATGATCCGTTCTGTATAGTCCGTGTTACGTTGTAATTCGTAACGTATGGTCCGGTTCGTACAGCACAGACTGCAAAGTAGCGCGGAGCTTATAGTTCATATGGTCCGGGTTGTATGGTCCGTGATCACGGATGCGAGGCTGTGAGTCGTTGCGTATGTGAGGGATACTCGGTATAGATGATGAGGGGTAAGAAACGACAGAGAGGAGAAGAGGAGGTCGGGCAAGGTGAAAGAGGTGATCAGATAAGCAGGCTGGGAAGTAACATAAGGGTAGACACGGGGGAAGTTGGAAAGGGGAGGAGATGTGACGATGAGTGGGACGTAGACATGTGTGTGTGTGTGTGTGTGTGTGTGTGTGTGTGTGTGTGTGTGTGTGTGTGTGTGTGTGTGTGTGTGTGTGTGTGTGTGTGTGTGTGTGTGTGTGTTTGTGAGAGTGAGAGAGAGAGAGAGAGAGAGAGAGAGAGAGAGAGAGAGAGAGAGAGAGAGAGAGAGAGAGAGAGAGACGGAGTAGGGACGGAGAAAGACAATTTACAGCAGCTCGTGTACATTAACTGTGGGATACGATTCTGGAGTCCACTATTATAGCAGAGACACGCTACGCTAACAGGAGTGTGGGAACACGACAGACTAGAACATAAGATTGCACGTGGTTTGTTGAATAAATGTTATATTTCTCACTGTGTTGGCTTTGTTTCGACAACAGACAATCAGTACAACTGATTGGTGAGGTGACTAATACAACGATATATTGACGACGATGCTTTGGGAGACCTGTGTGTTTCGCATTAAAAAAATGTTGTTACTTCATGCAGCATTTAACTCGTGTAATATTTAACTCGTGTGATAATATTTCGAGTTCACGAGGAATCGGCAGCGCATTCAACCTTCAACAAAGCAACATACGCGCTCGGGATTACAACACCACTTCTAAGCTGTTTTTGCGATCATGAGATAACATTTGAATCCAATATCGTATACATTAATGTAGACTGCGTGCGCGCTATGATCCCAGATCGTCTTTATGAAATCGCCGATGACGATCAGTCACTAATGTAGCCGGACAAAGAGGTGTTGTCGGGCAAGCGGCAACGGTGGCGTACGCAATTAGAGGCTACTCTCAGCACACCCGGGCAACAGGTCCGGACATGTAATCTCACCGCCACAATGGACGCAGTCATGCGTGACCACCGCTAGTTCCACCAGCGACCGCCTCTCGCCGCTACGCGCAGCGACGGCGCGCGCGGCTTGATTGACGGCGTCAATCAAACTCGCGAGCGAGCGGCGCGCGCTGCCTCGACAACAAGAACAGCTGTGTTGAACGTCTCTCCTCGGCATAACGGAGATGATACTGCTCGGCTAAAACTGGATACCCGGGACAGGATGATTTGTGTGCTTAAAAACTAAGACAAGACGACGTCATCAAAGGTGGCACGCGACCGACGGTTAACGATGTTCCACTGCTGTTCCGATATGTGGTTGGCGACCAACATTTGCTTAACCAGTCGGGTCTGATCATGTACGCGTACAAACAGTCTTTTGCGTACCTCTGGTAATTGTTTAACAAAATGCCATTTCGTGTTTATTTATACCCATTTCAGAAGTAAAGTGTTTGGCCAAATTACCTGTTAACGTTAATCGTTTTATTTTTGTTCAGTTAAATAGCCTCCTCAACTAATCTTGTTTTCTGTTCAACACCACTCGCTACAACCGTCGGCCAGTTTATGTTTGGGGTTCATTTCTGGTACTGATGGTGGAAGTTCTTTTTCACTCATATATCATGAACATGGATTATCACAAAAATGGCTACGTTTGATCACCATCTTGTTGTTTATTTCCGTAAGTGCTTCGAGTTAAGAACTTCGCAGTCAGCGACCCATTGTTTTGTTCACTCAGTGCATCCACAAACTAAATTACATATAGTCAATGGAAATGGTTGAACGACGGCACAATACAGTCTTTTTGTGATTTGTAGTGATGGTCAATTACGTCATAAGTGTGACTCTTTATGGGATCGTGTTCTCCAAATGGCACTCGCTGTGTAAGACTGTCCTGTGTAAGACTGTCCTGTGTAAGACTGTCCTGTGTATCGTCAATTCGTCAGTCATAGACCTACACCGATATAGACATCGTCACAAACAGTCACGGTGCACTGTTATAGTCAAGCCGACACCATCACATACAGTTGTACACCGTCATATACAGTCATGCTCCGCCACGTACAGTCATGCACCGTCACGTACAGTCGTACACCGTCACGTACAGTCATGCACCGTCACGTACAATCGTACATCGTCATATACAGTCATGCACCGTCACGTACATTCGTACACCGTCACTTACAGTCGTACACCGTCACATACAGTCATGCACAGTCACGTACAGTCGTATACCGTCACATACAGTCATGCACCGTCATATACAATCCTATATCGTCACATACCGTACTACACCGTCATATACAGTCACACATTGTCACATACAATCGTACCCCTTCACAGAGAATCATACACCGTCACATAGAGTTATATACCCTACATCATCACATACAACCCCACATCGTCACGGACAGTCATGGTGCAATGTTACGGACAGTCATGGTGCAATGTTACGGACAGTCCTACAATGTCACAGACATCACATATAGTCCGGCACCATCATATATAGACGTACACCGTCATATGCTGTAATACACCGTCACACTCAGACACCGTCACAGGCAGTCATAAACCGTCACAGACAGTCCCAGACCGTCACAGACAGCCCTAAACCGTCACAGACAGTCATAAAACGTCACAGACAGTCATAAACGCTGTACGCAGTCATTAGGACTGCTCAAAACGCTTTACACTTTATCACCTGGCATACCTGTTCAATCGAACACCAACGCGACTTCTCTGCAATTAATTCAATCACGCCGCAATTAATGCGCGAAAACTATTCATACACAAACATCCACCACAATTGATAGCCAGGTACTCAATTCATACAGCTGAGGGAATTGGGTTCTCTCGATTGAGAGTCCGATGCTCTGTCCACTGCGCCACTGCGATCACAACATGGCCACGAGCGTTGTCGTTTTCAAGGGTACAGACGACACCACCAACTACTATGACGTCGCTGCTTCCGATTATATGACTAACACGGCAGCAGCTCCGTGAATACCACATTTACAGTGTATTTTATGACTACGCGACCGTCAATATTGCATACACCACAGATCAGTCTAAGCCTCTTCTCCCAAACCGCGCTACGCAGGATTTGACGTCTAATCATCGACTGATCAATAACTGAAACGTGCGACCATCCACTTGTTGCCCGTCTTCGGCCATTGTCCAGTCGCTAGCCGTTGCTCTGTGAGACCCGAACGATGACGTAACGCGAGACAGATGTTACTGTTACGTCAACGAGACTCGTTACACAGTTTCGAGGGTGTTTCGTGGCAGATGTGTCTGCAAGAGCAGGGAATGTAAAGCGAACAACGGACGGAGACGTGGTTTCAAATAACAGTCCCCGGCTAAGTTCGTTTGAATCGTCATTTGCATTAAGACAATTACCGCCATTTATGACGTCATTCGGTTAGACAGAAGGCTACTGCGTAGGGATGCACCGACGCACATAAGTAACAATAACAAATTACCTTACTTAAAACTTACCATACCTTACCTTGCCAACTGAACAACAAGTCATTGTAATAATCACCATTTTGGTGGCGCCATCTGGAGATAAGCAGTCAATTCGCTCGTGTAGGACAAGTGCCATCCGGAAAAGCAGAGAATATAAAAATACGTAAGTAAATCATTATAAACTATAATAGTGTGTTTTAATATAATTCACCATAATACACCAGGTAACTTGGCTAGTTTGCAATAAGACAACGACTTCAGTGACCCCGCTTATGACGTCATTCCGATTTATATAAAACAAAAGATAAACGCGTTATGGCTACAAAACGCACTCGAGTAATATAATAATAACGCATATCTATGTAATTATGAGTTTTAGCCACGTAGCTCCGCGCCTATTTATTGATAAACGACTCAAATACGCGTCCTCTGCCTCGCTGCCCCAGATAGGCGCGATGTTTCTAATGTATCATACTTGATATGATATTATTATATATAAATAACGCGACGAATCGGTGAGCGTTTGTCAAATGCGTGTCGCGTTACTGGTGTCGCCGGGGGCAGACAGGAAGTATCGCTTACGACAGCGCCAACGTGACGGCTCCTCGAGGAAGACAGGGTGAGGGCCGATCCCTGGGAAATTGAGATCAGCTGGGACGACTCCCACTCTTCCTCCGATGACCGCCAGCTGTGTCCTGACGGCACAGCGACGTTCGTTCGGTGTCATGCATCCAACAAACCCAGGCGTTTGTAATTCACTTGCGTGTGAATGTTAAAGGCACGTGCTTCAAGTTGAGCGTCTTAGAAGAGTGCTGGTGACTAACTCTTTCCGAGTTAGTCACCAGCAGCGTTTTTCTGCTGAAATGAGTATCTAAATAAAGTTACAATGATTTCGTTTAACGACGAGTAGGATCTATGCAGGGATACAGAAAAAAGCGACGACGCGAGCTAGAGGGGCCGACAAAGGGAGAGTGGGAGAGAGATAGGGGCATGGAGGGTGGGAGAAGGAGTGGAAGGTGCGGAAGGAAGGAGGGACAGAGGACGTGTACGCACAAGCACGTGTATTACAAAAGAACTTAGGACTACACATGTATACACAAATCTGAACTTCTTCGCCTTAAATTGAGTTAGTATCCCATGATACACCATATTCGCATCCCGTGATACACCATATTCAGATACATAAATATAACACACTGGTTGCTTAGTAGGACTGGCCATTCGTTTTCTATAATAATGAACGTTGTGGCGTGTTTTCAGTACAATATGAGTTTCATTGCACTTTGCCGACCTGGAGAGACGATAAGTTAGCGCAATACAAATTGGGAGGCACCAGTGACGCGGGAACGAAATTCATATTGGGGGGACTAACGGAGCTTCAGCACCACTGACAAATTTTCGCCGCCGCATATCTTCACATTTCCCCCCACCTTGTGGCTGCCTCGATTGGCTCGACTGTGACATCGGGAGACGGAGGAGGATGGAGGGGGGGGGGGGTGCTTTCAAAAACATGTTTGCCACCACGCCGCCTATTACTGGAGGGGGGCAGAAAACAATATGTCTACCATCCAATTGCACACACCTTTCACAGTCGACAAACTCTCATTTAATGGGGGGGGGGGCAGAACCATATGTCTACCCCCCAGATAAATTCAAGGTGGGGCAACTGCCCCCCCCCCCAGCTGTTCCCGCGTTTATGGGAGGCACCTAAAAATTGCCCAACAGTATTTTGTAGAATGTGATGTAACGGTCCTCCGCAGAGTGGCGCTGTTATTTATTTAACACAATTCTCCAGATGGCGCTAGTGGCTGGCGTTCTCATTGATCTATCTACAGATCTACCGTCAGTGTTCTTGTTTCTGGCATGTGTGAATAGCTCTACATAATTGCCATTTGCATACCATTTCTTCTCAGAGTTCAAAGTAAAAAAGAATATTAGTCTTCTCAATTCACAGTGAATTAGTTGACGTGACGTGACGTGACGTGACGTGCGAAATATAACCTTCCACATTTCACAAAAATTTCACGTAGCCCATCTGTCAGTTTTGATTAGTGCCCTCCTCGGCGTATGTTGCGGCTCCATTAGATTCGTGTGATACAATATAAGACATCGTCAAGTGCGGGGGAAGAACATTAACTCTCCCGCCTGTATGCTTTGATTCTTAAGCTATGTTTTTTCCAGATATGATCTTCAATTTCCAGTTCAATAATCTTTTCGCGTTTATCTTGATCTTGTATACCCTAAGCATATGGGAAAGAAATACATCCCTACCTTGTAAGTTCTCTCAAAATACCTTTGGGTCACATAACTATATTGGCAGATTTAACGTTCGGTTTCGGCTATTTGCGGAGTCACGAATTATTGTTCTCACTAAGAGAAACTTGCTGTATCTCCGGAGAAAGTGGCATTTTGTTTCATGTATTCCATTCATAGCATCTGACGATGCCCATTTTCCAAGTTATTGTTGATTATTTTCAACTCAACTCCCGGAAAAGAAACAACACTACAAACATTATTTGTTCTTTTTACACACACGTGCATGCAGCGTCTACGCCCGCCCAAACAACCGTAGGCACACCAGCACACGTTGTTTATGTCTCAGTCATAAGAACCAAAAGAATATTTAGTAATTGGTAATTAGTAGATAGCGCAGTAGGTCTACTTTGAATTACTGCTCGACACACTCCGCATAGGCGCAAATCTCCATTAAGCACAACATATAGCATCAACGGGAATAGCTCTGACAAGTTATTTGTTTACGCCTCGGTAAATTTAATAGACTGCAAAATCCGCTGTCCACAACGTACGTAACTCACTGTGACAAAATAACAGAATCCACAGGATCGAAATGTACCAGGAGAGCTAAGTGATAACCATATCGAGACGACATTTTACTGACTCGTTTACTGTACGGATATTATGGAAGTGAGAACAGAATCAATTAAGCTAATGCTACATTGAAGCAGTGACATCTTGTTCTTGTTCTTGGAGCGTTGTGACGCAGTGGCTAGAGCTTCGGACTCTCGACCGAGAGAACGCACGTTCGAATCCTATGCTGGTGTGTCGACCTTGGGCAAGTTCGTTCACTCTACTTTGCTCCTGTTCACCCTCGCAAGCCAGTGGAGTGTAACTACGTACCCCGAGGCTGATGTAATCAGCAGCGCCCCCTGGCACGCGAGGATGTTCTAGTTCACTCAGGTTTATGAATGAGTATCTGGCTATAGACAGTGGTGGCTATTTGTGTACGAAGAGTCTTCGCACATTAACAACAGCGTGGCTGGATGCTTCCCAGAGAAGTCGAGATGGCATTCGATTGAACAGGTCTGCCAGGGAATAACGTGTAAAGTGTTTTCAGGATACTCGGCTATATATAAGAACTTACCTTTACTTTTTTCTTTTTTCGGTGACACGTTATTCTTGTATCGGTGACATCTTGTTCTTGTAGAGGTGACACCTTGTTATTGTGTCGGTAGCATCTTGTTCTATTAGCAGTGGCATTTTGTTCTTGTAGCAGTGACATCTTCTTCTTGTATCGGTGACATCTTGTTCTTGTAGCGGTGACATCTTGTTCTTGTATCGGTGACATCTTGTTCTTGTATTGGTGACATCTTGTTCTTGTATCGGTGACATCTTGTTCTTGTAGCGGTGACATCTTGTTCTTGTATCGGTGACATCTTGTTCTTGTATTGGTGACATCTTGTTCTTGTATCGGTGACATCTTGTTCTTGTAGCGGTGACATCTTGTTCTTGTATCGGTGACATCTTGTTCTTGTATTGGTGACATCTTGTTCTTGTATCGGTGACATCTTGTTCTTGTAGCGGTGACATCTTGTTCTTGTATCGGTGACATCTTGTTCTTGTATTGGTGACATCTTGTTCTTGTATCGGTGACATCTTGTTCTTGTAGCGGTGACATCTTGTTCTTGTATCGGTGACATCTTGTTCTTGTATTGGTGACATCTTGTTCTTGTATCGGTGACATCTTGTTCTTGTAGCAGTGGCATCTTCTTCTTGTATCGGTGACATCTTGTTTTTGTAGCGGTGACATCTTGTTCTTGTAGCGGTGGCGTCTTGTTTTTGTGTCGGTGGCATCTTGTTCTTGTATCTGTGACATCTTGTTCTTGTAGTGGTTGCATCTTGTTTTTGTAGCGGTGACATCTTGTTCTTGTAGTGGTTGCATCTTGTTTTTGTAGCGGTGACATGGTGTTCTTGTATAATAAAAATAATAATTCCGTTTCTGAATACAGCGCTTTTTAAGTAGGTAAATACCAATCAAAGCGCTTCACATATTTTTCTTGTAGCGGTGACACCTTGTTCTTGTAGCGGTGACATATTGTTCTTGTGTCGGTGATATCTTGTTCTTGTAGTGATGACATACTGTTCTTGTAGCGGTAACATATTTTTCTTGTAGCGGTGATATCCTGTTCTTGTGTCGATGGCATCTTGTTCTTGTAGCGTAGCATATTGTTCTTGTAGCGGTGGCTTCTTGTTCTTATAGCGGTGACATCTTGTTCTCGTGGCGGTGGCATATTGTTCTTGTAGCGGTGGCTCCTTGTTCTTATAGCGGTGACATCTTGTTCTTGTAGCGTTGCATATTGTTCTTGTAGCGGTGGCTCCTTGTTCTTATAGCGGTGACATCTTGTTCTCGTGGCGGTGGCATATTGTTCTTGTAGCGGTGGCTCCTTGTTCTTATAGCGGTGACATCTTGTTCTTGTAGCGGTGGCATATTGTTCTTGTAGTGCCACATTGTTATATCGTTTTTTAGTAGCGGTGGCATATTTTAGCAAGTGCTATTTTGCCCGAAGCTGTTTATTTTTGGGTAACTGTCATTTATTAATTTTGTAGTGAAACCCATCTTGTCGTCTTAGTCGCGCTTTTCATCTTTAAATCGAAGTGATGGATACGTATTATTCTCGCTGGTATCACCATCGTATTGTATGTCGACTATATAGAATTTAGCATCACATTTCGAATCAATTCTTGCTTGCTACTGTCCGACTTGCTATAGCAGCAAAATCGCCCCTTGCCAGTAACATTGAATGAGACTTATTGCAGAATTACTTCGCTCAACGGTTCATAAGAAAGTGGTTTTAATATATAACTCTATATATATATATATATATATGTATATATATATATATATATAATTGTATACGTACGTCACGCTGCTATCTATATACGCACACGACAAAAGCTGGGTTCCACTATATATATATATATATATTTGTATATATATATATATTTTTTTTTTATACAGTGTATATCTATATATATATATATATATATACATATATATATATATATATATATATATATATATATACACACACATATATACAGTGGAACCCAGCCTTTGTCGTGGTGCGTATATAGTTAGTAGCGTGACATTACACACACGCGCACGCACGCATGCACGAACACACGCACGCGCGAGCGAGCGCGCGCACACACACGAGACACTTTTGTTGCAGCCATTATCGCGTGTCAGCCGCCTTATAAACCACCAAGAATATACATTTATAATCAAGTTTGTATACGGGGGTAGTTTAACGTTTTCCTCTTAGATGGCTTGAACATCGAAACTGTCAGTGATTATTCTTTGACCCCTGGAAAAGGATGTAACACCTATATATTTTCAAAATACCCCATATATGTCAAGATTGTTACCTTTTATGGGGTATATCAGTTGTTCGGAACGTAATACGTGATGTGCGTATAACCTCATGAACTACGCAGGCGCAGCAAATACGACCCCTGCATCATGGACTTGGTAACATGACAACTGACACAATTATGCTTTTGTCTACTCTCGTGCCAGTAGCACTACACTACGAGCATTATTTGACAGTTACACACTACCACGACTAGGGCCTATCGGTGGATATGAACAATTTGAACAAACAACGAGTATCTGCGAACGCGCTAAGGTGTTTATGTAACGATGCAGTGTGTTTTCTAACATTTGGTAAATATTACTATCACGACCGTCAACTACCAAGGCACCCCGTCAGGTGACTGGCCTCTTTGATAGTAAATATAATAGGGATGCTGCATTCAACAGTTTTATTCCGCTTTGGTCCATAACCAGGACTAACACAGATTTTGAGGAAATGTCTGAGCTTTTTAAACAAAATATAAAACTTTTAGGTTGAGCGTTGACAGCGAAGTTTTCCTACTGCATACTTCTATGTTACACGCCATCTGCCATTTCAATACTTGAACAATTTTGTTTTTTTCACCTTGCCTCAGTTCGTAGGTCTAAATAAATAGAGTGAAACGTTTCGTCGCTCGCCCTCTTCCGTGGCCTTTCTCTGTGTCTCTGTCCTTTAAAGTCTTGTTTCTTGATTTATCGCAAACATATTCAAACCAACATAGTCTTCTATGTCGGCTAGCATCTGAGATGGGTTCAGAATTGAATGTCGCTTCTCTGGCTTCTTCTGGCTATTCTGTAATCTGTCTGCCCCAGTAACACATCTAATAGCCCTAAGGCAACGTATCTTAAAAACTTAAGAGATTGTGTCTCTTGTGATCGTCGTGTTGCGCTGTTAGAGCTTCGAACTCTCAACCGAGATATGACGGTTTCGAATCATCTTGTTGCCGTTTTGGACCTTGTGCAAGTTCGTTCAATCCAAGTTCGTTCACTCCAAGTTCGTTCAGTCCAAGTTCGTTCACTCCAAGTTCGTTCACTCCAAGTTCGTTCACTCCAAGTTCGTTCACTCCAAGTTCGTTCACTCCAAGTTCGTTCACTCCAAGTTGCTCCAGCCAGGTCCCTCAGCCGTTTGAATGAGTACGTGGATATATACATCGGTGGACATTTGCGCAGTAACTGCAGCGTGACTGAATGCTTCCCAGATAAGTTGATATTAAGTTCGATGATACAAGTCTGCCAGTGAGTGAAATGTAAAGAGCTCTGAGGAGTACTAATCCCTCACCAATCTCTCTGTCTCTGTCCCTGTCTCTGTCCCTGTCTCTGTCCCTGTCTCTGTCTCTGTCCCTGTCCCTGTCTCTGTCTCTGTCTCTGTCTCTGTCTCTGTCTCTGTCTCTGTCTCTGTCTCTGTCTCTGTCCCTGTCCCTGTCTCTGTCTCTGTCCCTGTCCCTGTCTCTGTCTCTGTCTCTGTCTCTGTCTCTGTCTCTGTCTCTGTCTCTGTCTCTGTCTCTGTCTCTGTCTCTGTCTCTGTCTCTGTCTACGTCTACGTCTACGTCTACGTCTCCGTCTCCGTCTCCGTCTCCGTCTCCGTCTCCGTCTCCGTCTCCGTCTCCGTCTCTGTCTCTGTATCTGTATCTGTCTCTGTCTCTGTCTCTGTCTCTGTCTACGTCTACGTCTACGTCTCTGTCTCTGTCTCTGTCTCTGTCTCTGTCTCTGTCTCTGTCTCTGTCTCTGTGTCCGTCCGTCCGTCCGTCCGTCCGTCCGTCCGTCCGTCCGTCCGTCCGTCTCTCTCTCTCTCTCTCTCTCTCCCTCCCCCTCTCCCCCTATCCCCCTCTCTCTATCTATCTGTCTAAACCCCTCTCTCTCTCTATCTATCTGTCTAAACCTAACACCGAGTCTGTCAGAACCAGTGCTCCCATTTTCTTCACTGAAAGCATTCGTTTTGGCAGAACGCGATGTCCTTCCCGATAGAGGCTAGTTCTAGCAGCAGTGAGACACCGTCTTCCCTCATCCGCCTGGGATGGCAGAATTTGTGTCTCAATACCAGATCTGGACTGGCACGCCATGTGCTTAACTTCAACGCCGTTCGGATGGTTTAGTTCAATTAAAATTACTCCAACAAAGCGGGATATTCTTAGATGCATACCGGACAAGGAAACGTCTGTCTTGTTTCATGTGTTCTTTGTATGGCTGTTCACCTACTACACCCATGTCTTGACCTATTTTACCGATTTCATCATATAATCACCAAACGTGTACGAGATATGTTTTTTTCTCACAGGCTTCATCTTCGCGAATAGTCTTCGCGCATTAATTGCAGCGTTGCTGAATGGTTTCCAGAGAAGTCAATATGGTGTTCGATTGAATAGGTCTGCCAGGCAGTAAAGTGTAAAGAGCTTTAAGCAGTCCTAAGGACTGGATACTATGCTGTATAAGAAATTACCTGTCCTTTTTAATCTCCAGAGAGGACAGCATCGACGGCTTTCTTTATCTTCTTTTGTGGCTTGCACCTCGTATCTGTGGCTTTGGGCTACGGTTCTTTTTTGTAGGATGTCACTGGCAGAGCAAGTCTGCACCAGCATGTTGACATGCCACAGGCGTTAATTGGGACAATCTCCCAGTTAACCCCAGCACATGTTTCCTTGATAACCTTAATTAACAGAATATGTTCATGAACATCAGGGATATTAATTCCAACATTACAAACTAAATAAAAATTAAATAAAAATTACACACTGGAGAAACCGACATATATCTGGAAAACATGCGGCACACAGCGACCTACATACGAGAAACCGGAGTCTGAGCGAACGCCGAAGAAGAATCGCAACATCATAAATTACAATATATACATGTAAGTATGAGTCTCTCTGTCAGTCAGTCAGTCAGTCAGTCAGTCCGTCCGTCCGTCCGTCCGTCCGTCCGTCCGTCCGTCCGTCCGTCCGTCCGTCCGTCCGTCCGTCCGCCCGCCCGTCCGCCCGCCCGCCCGCCCGCCCGCCCGCCCGCCCGCCCGCCCGCCTCCGCCCGCCCGCCCGCCCGCCTGCCCGCCCGCCGCCCGCCCGCCCGCCCCCGCCCGCCCGCCCGCCCGCCCGCCCGCCTGCCCGCCCGCCCGCCCGCCCGCCCGCCCGCCCGCCCGCCCGCCCGCCCGCCCGCCCGCCCGCCCGCCCGCTTTTGGTAATAAAGCACACTGTTTTGTTGTGAAAATACATAAAATGTTTGTAATACTATTTGACTGCTACCAATACTATTACCTTTGGAAAACCATACAACCGAATGGGATTATTCTCGCTTTCATTATTAATACTCAACTCCAAATTATAGCATGTTTTCTGCATGACACGTGTTCACACTTTACACCAATTACACCAAACGCCATTCGCTATAACTTTTTAATGGATATCCAAAAAGCACTATTGCTTACCATATTTATTGCTTAGTGCATATCCACGACAGACGTACAATGTCAATTTCATTGGTCAATATTTGTGAATATAACGGAAACGTTTTAGAACATTCCATTTGGATATCGTAATAAACATGACTACTTCATAGTTTCAACAGTACCAACAACTTTATAAAAACACTTTTACACCTTCCTTTTGGCATTATATCACCAAAATATTTTTTTAATTTTCGTTTAGGTTTATTTAACATCAACACTCGCTTTCGAAGGGTGTAAAAGTCAACAACAAATGCTTTACGATTTCTCCGTAGCCTGCATTTACATGTCACATGATAGCGTGAAATGTTGGAGAAAGAAGTTTTCGGCACTCTGAATGGCAAGATACCGGTATGTGTGTGTCTTTCTTGATGAGTAAACTCGGATTGCCATTTTTATGTGGCGTGCGCCAAAAACTCTGATTTCTTTCTGTACCTGTGGGTGATGTTTATTACGACACCCACCACCCTTGGTAACAACACACGCTGTTTTTATACTCTGATTGTACATAACAGGACAGTTTGGAATGTGTGTGAATGCTTCCAGCACTATTACCTTTGGTAAAACAATACATAGGAACGTGGTTGTTCGAGCTTTCACGATAAATACTCCACTCCTAATGATAGCATATTTGCTGCACTATGCATTTTATTCAAACTAGACCAAGCATCATTATCTATATATGTTTAGTGGGTAAGGGGAAATATATATTGTTTATCAAACATATTGCCTAATGTTAATTTCATTGGTGAATAATTGTGAAAACAATGGAAAACGATGTACCATTTGGATGTCCTAATATACATTAATATTTAATTGTTTCATCGGTACCAACAACATACTATATAATGGTTTTTGCCTTCCATTTGGCAATATATCATCAAAATATATATTCAAACATGTATACTGGGTACTTTCCGGTGGATTTGCCTAGCACCAGTACTGCATCTTGAAGCATGTAGGAGAAAACACCAACTTCTTCACGATTTCTGTGAAGTAGCCACATGCCGGCCACTAAATCCCTTAATATTTCGAGGAAAGAAGTTCGCGACACTCTGAAGAGATGTGCGTCTCTCTTGTTGGCTACACTGATATAGCCTTTCACTGCAGCTCAGACAACATGGTAGTGGTTCTTCCCATGTCCTGCTTCAAACAACTGCCGGGACTACTTCAGCCCAAAGACAGAGCGCCATGCTGCACTGAAACCAGCAGCATATATACTTGAAATTCTTCTATTTTTATAATAAAATTTAACAAAACTCAACAGTTGGTTTTTCTGTCTTAGAAAGACAAGATATATTTGTGTTGATAGTTTGCCATTATCTTTCTTCCCAAGAGAGACATTCACTTGTTCCCATCACTGAAATACAAAATCCGTATTTAGCATATATGAAAAATCATACAAAAAAAATAAAATATATATCATTAAATTCAATTTTTCGGTTAGCTAATACGTCGTAGCACA
This sequence comes from Paraescarpia echinospica, assembly GCA_020002185.1. Lineage (NCBI taxonomy): Eukaryota > Metazoa > Annelida > Polychaeta > Sabellida > Siboglinidae > Paraescarpia > Paraescarpia echinospica. The sequence continues at coordinate 40,680,349 of CM034533.1, forward strand.
TAGGTTGACGTTGCCATCGGAACCACTTCAACCATTTTTGATGCAAGCATTTTCATGGCATATTTGCATTATTAACAAACATGTTTATTACGACATCCGTATCTTGATGCATGTTACTACGAGATAAATTACTGCCAATTTTCTGAATGTATTTAAATATTTTATTAGGACCGGGTGTGTACCTCATTCAAAATATTTATAATTATTATTATGTACAATATTTGTTTGGAAAATACACTAAAATTTTATTTTGAAAAATCACTGATACTAAGCTAATGATTATTTTTAAACACAACTACTATACAAAAAATAGGTACTCCTACGAGACACATAACTACACTATAACATCCCATATTACCTGATAAACGCGTCTTCCACAAGGGCCGGATGTCGTAAAAACGGCGATATCGTGATAAACATCGTAGTGTTTTTGTCATTTAACTGAGCTAATATGGACATACATTTCAATACAGATGCGGGAAGAGTTGTATTGTTTGACTTCTTGTAGCATAATCTAACTGGTATTGGTAACAAATAAGATGAGAAGTATATAGTTTAAGAGAAACTGCATGTCGTAATAAACATTTCTTAAAAGAGTCGCAACATTTATATGATTTCAAACATGTCTGATGATTTGTTGGTTGGAAGTAGTATATAAATGTTTTTCTTACATAGATATAACCATCCCCCGGACCATAGGTACATTATGTCCTTCTAATATCATGGTTCTTGATGTGTTTGAATTATATTTATCTTGGATGTCGTAATAAACAACAAATATGTGGACAACATAAATTGGTGCCTCAAAACAATGTTTCCAACATTTTCATAGATTGAACGTATACACGTGTGAAATTAAGAACATATTTCACGCTCTAAATAACCTAGATGAAACATAAACGGAACGATTTATATCTGCAATTAGAGCTGCAACAGATTAAGTAATCCATACACTTATGAAGTAGAAAAGTAAAATACAGAATTTAGAATGTCGATAAGCAAAACACCATATCTGACAGCAGAATGAGCTATAAGCAGTCCAAGAAAAACATTGTAGAGGAAGACAATTTTAGTACCTTAAATTGAAAATGCATGCCTACATACAAACATGGACAGAGCGGGAAGAGTGTAAATCAAATGAGTGGTAAAGAAAGGCAACGCGTAGGGGACAACTAACAGGCAACACTGCAAAACAAATGACGGACAATTAACAAATATTTCCAACAACTAATTGTAGTCTAATAAACACACACGACGAGGACGAAGAGATCCAAATTGTACTCACACAAGTCAACATCAAAGAAGGACCGTCTGTGAGATAGGAGAATGAGAAAGCCAATAAATCGTGACCGTAGGAAAGAGTTGTGGGGATGATGGAATACCACCAGAAGTTATAAAATACTGCAACCTGGACGATGTTATTCTTGACTTTTGTAATAAAGTCTTGATGAAAGGGGAGAAACCGTTACGGTGGTTATGTTTTGAACATTGTTCCGATACCAAAGTCGATTTAAGTATGGGAGGGATTCAGGGCGTTTTTTAACGTATAACAACCTTTCGTTTGCCCCCCCCTAGTCAGACCAATTTTTCCCCCAGTGTGCCCCATTCTCCTAAACCAGCCCCTTTTAGGGCTTACTTTTTATTCGTTTTAATTTGCACTGGGGTATAATAAAAAAAATATGTAGCAGGTCATGCATTCGCCAGAGAAGTGCCCCTGGACTAAGTGAAGAGGTGAACAAAGCTTTGGATCTGATAGAAGGTAAAAGCATAAAGCTGGTTGGTGTTACCACTGACAGCGAGGCGGCAAACACCGGCTTACGAGGTGGATTCGGCGAGACGGTAAACACCGGCTCACAAGGTCGATTATGGCGTCTGCTTGCTGACCAAATACAAAGAGGTTTGGCAACATTCTGGTGTGCTGCACACCGATCTGACTTAGCCGTTGAGTCGGTCGTCAGCACGGTACCTGAGTTAGGAATCTGGAAGTCCAATCTACTGGGACTTGTACAATTCTTCCGGACGCCGAGACGGATGAAGATGGTGTCAGCGCAGGCCGGGAATGTCAAACAGTTCCCCCGGCACCACGATGTCAGATTTGCCCAGCACGAACTGCAGCTGGTGGATGCTGTGCTGAACAACCAACAACAGATGCAGACGCCAGAAAGTACCAAAGACAGAAAAGAGAAGGCTTGAAGCCAAAGGGTTCCTGAGAATCTGGAACCACCAACAAACGTTGATCACCGCGCTGATGGACGACATCCTGGAGATAGTTGTAAAGTTGTAAAGGGGTGATTTGATCATCAGCGATCTTCTCAATGTGACTGGTGCGGCAATCAAGAAGTTGAACCTAATGAGGAATGAACCATTCCCGGGAAGAACGGGGGAGAAAGTGAGTTGTCCAACTGATAACACAAAAGAAGACCTAATACGACGAAAGTGTAATCACCAGTTTGTTTGTACCAACCGCCGCGACAGACGAGCAATCAGATTGGAGGTCGTGCAAGCATTGTATGAATGAATACCTGTCTGAACGCATGCACCCGGAGCATCAGGACGTCATCAAAGACATGAAGGAGTTGTATCAGTGATGCCACGCAGTCTGAGATAATTCGTTAAGCATGGTGTGCGCGTCGTCAGGCGCCTTTTCCCAGATGAGGCATCTGACTTTGCGGAAGGGGCAGCCGAGTAACGGGAAAACATGATGAATGTGCCATTCCTAACTGTTGGCTGTGATCTCGGTTGTAAGTTGACTGTCAGACTGCGCCAACTTCTGCCAGTCACAACAGGTTCAGTTCAGAAGGTGTTGGCATCTCTGGCTTGTATGAGTCCACATTCTATGCAGACCGAAAGGATCGTGAGCCACCACAAACCTCGTGGTCGATAATCACCGCACCAGTATGAACGAGGACACGAGAAACACACGACTCATGGTGACACTGAATAGTGTGGGCACCGCCTACTATGACCCTCCACTCGCTGTTGTCAGATTCTTGGAGAAAACAAGAAGATGCTTGGCTCCATACTGGGACATCTACGGACAGCGTGAATTCGTTAGGAAATTCACCCGCGAAACGCAACTCGTCTAGTCAAATAGAAACAACTGTCAAACGTTCTGACTTGCAGGATACGTCTCATATTTCTATATGACTACTACATGTATTGGTTATAATAAACATGTTTCTAGGATATATATGTACCATTTAGTTTCATACCAAGATGCAGTCGTCACTCGTCACTGTAGGTCCCACAACTATGTGGATACAAAAATAAATACACATTCTATTAAGCTTTCATATATGCCTAAGGGTTATGAACATAATCATTAATGTATGCGCAAAGTGCCCTTTTTATCCATTAGAAAGTCATTTTAAGACATTGCCCCCCAGTGAAAAAAATTCAATAAAAAATGCCCTGGAAGGATTTACATGAGGATTAGTCTGAGTTCCACCGTTGCGAAGTCTTTCAAAAAGACGATACTGTACAGAATACGTCCCGAACTGGATCACCTTTTAAAAGCAAATCTTACTGGATTCCGTGCAAGTAGGATTACAGTCGGCCATACACCGAGAAGACGAATTAAAGGAATTTTATTGAAAAAATCTTCCAGCAGTACATTCGTAGACTTACAAAAAGCATTTGACACAATCCATTGTGACAAAGTGATGAAGATTCTGGAGGCCTATGGTATTCCGGATCAGCAGGTAAAAGCTGTCGTCAACATACACACGAACACGCGCGCTAAAATAATATTATTGTCATCAGAAAATAAAGTTCGTGTTTTAAGATCCTGGCAGTAGTTTTATAGGGAGACACGTTCGCACTGTACATCTCTTCGTGATAGTTCTTGACTATGCACTGCGACAAGCAACGGACGGACATGAAGAGGAACTGGGATTCCACCTTACAAGAAAGAGTAGACCAAACAAACCGGTGGTCATCGCAGATTTTGAATTTGTCGACGACACCGTTCTTCTGTCAGAAGAGATCTCACATGCATAAAATTGGGTTGAAAATATATTCTAGAAAAGCAAAGTAATGGCATAGTAGTATCGTGACTAGAGAAGGGACAATTTTTAAAAAGTCGAAGATATTTTTAATACTTCGGCTCATATGGGTCAGCTTTACAACGAGGGATATCAAGACCCGGAATGCGATAGCACGGAAACACTTAACCACAAAAGCAATATGTGGAAATGTACACTCTCACGCAGTGTCAAGCACCGACTGACTGCCCTTTGCAGACGACGGGCGGGGACGAGGGGAAGTAAGAACTGCTATGAGGGCCCGGACAGAGACATCTGAAGAAGAATTGTGGTAGCTAACAAAGTTCGACCTCAGCGGCCGCCATGAGTGATTGAGTGAATGGTGAGTGAATGAGTGATCGAGTGAATGAGTGGGTGAGTGAATGAATGAGTGAATGATGAGTGAGTGAAAGAGTGAGCTCACTGCCAGTTAGCACGTCTATCCCACAGAATGTTTATATACTATGTAAATTTTTGATAACGAAATGAAATTACGAAATATTGTCCAAAATAGTATTATACAAAATAAAATGATATGTTCAAATACCATTGAGAATACCACTGAGACTCTGATTTATCATCGAATGGTCCAATGGTACTGAATGGTATTCAATGGTATTCAATGGTATACCATTGACTCTTTTTTGTAAGGGAGTGAATGATGAGTGGGTGAATGAGTGAGTGAACAAGTGGGTGAGTGAGTGAGTGAGTGAGTGAGTGAGTGAGTGAGTGAGTGAGTGAGTGAGTGAGTGAGTGAGTGAGTGAGTGAGTGAGTGAGTGAGTGAGTGAGTGTGTTAGTGAAAGTGCCGCTTATAATGCGTCCTGTAAAAAATATATAGCCCGGCCGGACCCCCCAGTCTACCTTGAAATTGTATAGTTAGTGGTGTGATAGCAGCGATGCCATGGAATTATAAGAACGAACAACTTTCGGAAGTTTCGCGCTGGAAAAATTGCTAAATTCTTTAATATAAATTAAAATGGTGTTTGCATAATATGCATGGAGAGATATATTTGCCAAGGACAGAGTGTAACGCTCATGCCACTGAGCACCAAATACCCGCGATGTTTTATGAATGGAACTCTTTGTTTTGTTGTTCCACAGGGGGCGCTGCTACTCTGGACAGAGATCCGGTTAGATGCGCCATCTACTGAGAGGTCTAATGCGACACGCCCAGGTGCGAGCTCTGAAAATCGAGGTAAACAGGTGCAACGTATTTTGGGTGCTTGTTCGGCTGTTGATGTCTGGTCACTGTAGAACAAATGCGTAATGTGCAGTCTACTTTGCTGCCAGTTTAGAGACATTACAAGCAAATCACTTTGGAAACTTTGCTTCCTTATTTAGTCTGGCGGAGGAACAACATGGCGGCGCCCATGACTCACAGTTCCGAAACGTCAAATGTTTACATATTCTACGAATTTCGTTTTCCCTATTGATCTGTGCAGATGACAGCTTTTTGCGCCTTCGCGGGACCAGTTAGTATATTCTTGACGTAACATCAATGTACACAGAATACTGACCATTGTGCATATATTGACATGGTCGTAAACAGTGACTAACGGGCCCAAGCCAGGGCGGCTGGCCAAGCTCCGGCCCAAGCAAGTCGAAATAGAATAAGTCAAGAGTAAGCTACCCGGATACAAACGTAACAAGCACCCACCTCACAGTGTATGCCCTAATTCACCATTAAAAGATGCATGATATATTTTTACACCAAATGTAATGGTTTAAAATACAATTGGCCTTAAATTCCAGACAACATTTTATGTATACATTTGAATTTTGTTGATTTGTTTTTTTTAAGTAAAAAATCAGCACATTCTTTATGTATAGAATGTAACATGATCTGATCGATAGACCAGTATAACAAACACAAGTTACACAACACTAGTTATTCACTTAAATATTATGATCAGTTTCTGCAAATTAACAAAACTAATGATAATTATGTATATTATTTGGAAATTATTTCTTCCCAACAATAAAGCTGAATTAAATTATCTACCCGCAATCACTGTTTCATGAATGTAAATCATAATATCCTTGTTGCATGCTTATGTACTTGTGCATGCATGCTTTAATAATGGATGTGTATGCTATTAGATGGTTGCTGTATGTACTAGTAGTTAAATCAGAATAAAATTTTGTTTACCTAAAAAAAATGTTGCCATGGTTTTCCAGTTTACACCATTCAACATGATAACACCAACTTAACTACCTGTGTTTAGAAGACATTGTTTAAATATCAAGGTTCGCTGTCACTGCCAATAAGATTGGAATCAGCCCCAGTTTTCCCCAACAAATTGCCATCCCTTATTGGTCTTGCATGCAAGTTTTACACAACTAATTCTTGTGCACAACTAACCAGGCCTGGGGTCAATTACATTGTAGTGTAATCTATTACTTTGTTTCCTTCCTATTACTACTACATGCTGAATTCTTACTATTACTGTTACATTTGAAGCAATTACTATGACATTTCTCATCGGAACATTTTACGGTATAATGCACAGTATGCATAAATACAGTAGTACAATTGTTTGATTCACAGCCTCAAGATGTTAAACAAGACAGGTGAATAACAAATCTTACTTAACATTTATTGATACCCATGCCCAAAGTATTTGAACCAATATTTGAAACTGTCAAGTACTATCATCATCATCATTAGGGAAGTATTATAAAGTATAACAAATCTTAAATATTTACAACAAAATATATCTGTAGTATATATCATATTTAGTACAGTCTACTTACTATATCGACTAAGGAATAAGGATAGAACTTATATTTAAATACCATACTGGAATGAAAGACAAGGATTATATAAGTCTATTTAAACCACATTGCTCTACTGGTGCTTGGTGTACAGTTAATTATTGGCTCAAGTTTGAAAACGGTAGTTGGCAACTTGGCACTTGGCAGAACTGGCTTCAAAGAAGTTTAGTCCCTTTAGTCAATGCAGCAGTCACACTGTACCAGTGTCTCTTGCTATGTAAATGCTCATAAAACATGAGGGCCATGTTGAAGTTGACAAGGGGGAGCAACCATAAAACCTGGAGAAATTAGTAGAATCTACAACCTAATCAAATGGAATTGTTACGTAGTTTAAATTCGGTTGAAATGTTCAATAGTAATATAAAAGTAATAGGTCAATTACTATTACATTGCTTCCTGTTACTATTACATTGGGTTTTTGTTCAAACTATTACTTCAATATTTGTAATCATTACTATTACATATTACTAATACCCCAGGCCTGCAACAAACACCATGTCGGACAGAAAATTGTACAAGAATCAGTTATATAACCCAAATTAAGATGTATTATTGTATTTTACTTAAATTGTTGTTCTTGGCACCAGTGAATTTTCTGTCAAAAATATAAAACAAGAAATAAAACATTTATTTATTTTTATTTATTTAAGTAGTGCACTTTGATGTTAAGTAGTATACAACAGTGCAGTGGCCTTGTGGAGGCAAACATTCTGTGGATGGCTAACTGTTGCTGTGTCCCTCCTACTAACTGTATGCGGATACCTCACCTAGTTTCATGTAGAATGCTACTTTGGAAAGTCGACCTGTGAGCTGAACAGGCCAGTTGGTTTGAATGTGAAATACTTTGCTGATATGTTGTCAGTAGATTAACATTTGGAAAGTGTAATGTAATCATTCGGTCCGTGGACATTTGTTTTGCTCTGGCACCTAAACGAGGTTGTGCAAATAGAAAAATTGCGACTGAAAAGGTATATATATATACATGGTTGCTCATTTGGTAAATAGCATCAGCTTTGAACAGATAGTTTTGGCTTTGAACAACTTGAGCCTGTTATGAGCAATTTTGAATTACATAGATTTTCTTTTGAAGTTTGTTTTCAAATTTTCTCTTCATGTAAACCCCTCTCACATGAATGCACCACTAATAGAATTGTGACAATTGTGTAGAATCCAGGCCCAATTTGACTTTGCTGTTATAAATACATGTCTTCCTAAATTCGCTATCTTTCAGTACATTAATTTCAGATCGTGTTGGTCATACAATATTATAAAAATAATCCATTTTAAGACATTTTTGAGGTTCAAATAGCATTCCAGCTTTTGTTAACATGCCCTATTATATTGCTCATTTCAAGCACACTTTGTGGGAAGCAGTGGCACAGGTTAGTGTGTTATTTGGACCCCAAAATAAATAACAATAATTATTTATAAAATAATGCCTAAAACAATGTGGAATGATATACTGAGGTAAGAAATTTAGGCAAACGTGGTTATATAACAAAAAAGTCGAGATGGGTTCTACATAAGTGCCAAAACCACCAGCTAACACTTGTCAACTTTATGGCACTTTAGGTTCGTGCTGCAAACAACAGCGAAAAACCGATCATATCAGCAGCGTAACGCCATCCACAGATCAACACTTGCCGCCACATGCTTCACTGCTGCCACTTATTGAGCACTGTTCGTACTGCACCAGTCTCAATGTGCACACACTAACTATTATGTCTGAAAGTAGCGGCGTATTTGCCAGCTGTCTATGTTGTAAAGGATCCCCACCCGAAGAACGCAAGACGAAAGATAAACACCCCCTAGTGGCATATAAGCAGACTAAATTGGATGTAAATAAAAAGGTGCCCATAAAATCGCAACCCCAGACAGTGATCACTAATCGGCAGCCTCTTTCTGAAAGTGGCAAGAAGGAATCGGCGGCAGTGGGGAACGGGAGATCGAAGAAGGAATCGGTGGACACACGCGACGTCGTACTTCAGGAAGACATCGACGCTGATATGGCGGCCAATCTGTCGGAGTTGGTGGCGCGTCTGGAGAAAGTGACATCAAGGCTGGAGAGTGTTGCGTCAGGTGGAGGTGGCAGCGGTGGCGCCACCGACGCAGGTAAGATCATCTTGACATGTCTACTCTCTTCCCACTTACCGTATTTGACCTATTAAAAAATATACATGCCATATTAAAGTAAAACCCCGGTTTTGATATGTGATGTATAATTTATGTCTCTCTATATATATTAGCAAGCACACAAAGATCGTACACAAAATTACAGCCCAATACATACAAAACTGACAGCGATAAGTGCCATTTAAAAATTGTGACCCCAAGAACCCCATCCTATGGACGAATTTAGAAAAAAAATTATATATGAACCACCCCAGTGGGCCTGCTAGATCACCTAAAAATGTCGGCAAAACTAGCGGAGATAAAGGTCTACAAACAAACAGAGAACCATATTGTTTTATAATAATTAATATGTGATATGTTTCTGTTTCTCAAATATTTTCAAGCATACGTTACGTTTAATGGGTCGAAAACGGTACATGTATTGATGTAATAGGCACCGGGGGATAAATCTTATTGTGTTTGTGGCATTACGTTTTTAATAATCCAGGCACACAAATGCATCTATAGCTATTTCACCATAAATCATTATTGATTAAGAGATGGATCATTCCTGATTATTTTGATCTTTTGAGAAGGCATTTCTACATGACGACTACATGAGAACACATACCATAGATAACTTGTTAGATCTGGCCAACATTTGGGCTGAAATCGTCTCAAGGTCGTGTTCCCAAGGCCAGGAAACATTCCTGTCTCCACCACACTGCTGGCGGTTAGTTTGTAATGAAACTCTTAATAGTCGACTGAGAAAAGTAATGAGTGGTTCTTGTAAGGTTTTAGGGTTCCTAGCATATTTTCATAGATTTTAATTGCAATTCCTGTATTTCCTCTAAATATTCCTGTTTTTTGTTTTAAAATATTGTGTATTTTTCAAATAATTATGGTCCATTTGTGGAGATTGGAAATTTTCTTGTGATTTCATCACAGACAAATTATTTTGTTGTAGAAATGTACACATCAATTGTCACATGATGTGGGACCTTTTTAACGAAGGTAACAAGCTTATGAAAACAGGAAAACCCATCATTAAACAGAACATGTTGTATTTAAATAGCATTTTCAAAATGCAAAAAGCTGCTGCCTTTTCACAGAGGATACTATTTCTGTGACATACCAACAAAAGTGTCCTGGTGGCATGTCCCTGTGCTGTGTCCTGGTAACAGTTTTCAGTAAACAAGATCACTTGAAATTGATTTTAAAGAGCAAAATCTGGATTATGACTGAAACGTCCTGTAGATTCCTAAATTTTATTATGTAATATTGAAAGTTGGCAGTTACTGATTTGCAGTATCTCAAGTCAATCAATGATGCCCCCTGAAATTCTCAAACCCGCTTATACCCTTCCTTGGAGGAAGAAACAAAGGGCAGTGTTTTGATTTTAACTCTTTCATAATGGCACCCTTACAAGAGAGTTGCTAATCACCCATTTCTCCCACTGTTTTCAGTTATATTCGACACATACAAATTTACAAAGTGTATCGGGTACACGTAAGTAAATCACTCTAAATAATTACCATTGTTTTTTTAAATACGTGTGTTGCAAATTGGTAGATCACATGTGAGTGGACCTCGGATGGGATACAAGCATATAGCCCCAAAGTTAGCGCATAAACATATATATATTATATAACGTTTTTAATTTAAAAAATTACTAGTTTCTGTTACAATTGATGGGGAAATGGTTTAGGGGTGGGATGAACCTTCGTCTTCCAGTGATTTCATAGCAAACAGCACACTTTCACGCTGAAACAGCTGTGTTGTGGTCATTCTTATGTATTTCTGCCCCGATAGACACCAGCTTGCTTTCTTTCAGCCAAGCATGCCTTGTGATAATAGTCCCTAATTGCAACGCTGTGTTACTGGGCTACAGCTGTATTTGTAGTCTATTGGCTGTGTTTCTCCTGGGGACCATCTCCAAGCCAATTGTAGGTGTAGCAGACATCACAGTTGCAAGGGGTGTGAGAACTTGACAGATATGATTCAGCCCCAATGGAGCAACAATACCCGAGAGGTTTGTTTCACAGAAACAAATTTGTAAACAGATGCCACCATTGACTGGCAATTCTGTGTCCATTTTATGAAATAAAGATATTTATCACACATTTTCATAGGAAATTGATGTGGAGAAATTCTATTATATTTGTGTAATTTCCATTATAAAGAAATAAAGTAGTTGTCTACACTGCACTCATAGTGCTTCACTAAGTGCTCAGTAAAAATAGTATTATATGAAATGGTTTGGTCATAGCCTCAAGGTCATCCTCATGTTATTAGGAGTCTGTGACTTCTTCCCGTCATGAGGGAGGTCACAGGTCAAGGTCAGCTCTTAATCATATACGTGATACTTGTTTTGTTGAATTTCTATAAATGTTTGTCAACGTGATTGAGATGGCACTTCTGATAGGTCTTTTTCATGTAAAGTTTTTGATATGAAAACAATTCTTAACTGATCTAATTGTTGCAATCTAAAATGATTAACGCAAACCAATTTACAGTTGCAGTTAAGGCATCATTTCAAAACCTGAATCAAATGCAGTTACAAAGTTTTTCCTGTAATCCAAACTTTATATTTATGTAATAACACTCAGCCCAGACTCTAGCCTTTTTAGTCCTTTGGCCGAAGGTCCAAGGGACTATTGCCATCACTCTGCGTCCGCCGTTAGCTGCCGTATCTCAGAAACCGTTCAGCAACTTTTTCTCTAATTTTGCATAGACATATCTTGGAGCACTGCCACTATGCACGAGAAATCTGTATTTGATTGAATCATTTTAAGGGCTCCCTAGGGCCTCCAAGGACCCCAAAACTGGTAAAAATGTAACATTTGGCCTATTTTTTTAAAAACTTTTCAACAACTTTTTTCTAGTTTTGCATAGATGTATCTTAGGGTGCTGCCACTATATACAAGAAATCTGTATTTGATTGAATCATTCTAAGGGGCCCCCAAAGTGCAAAAGTTTTACATTATCTAGTGATGTGGTTTTGAGAAGGGCCCTTGAGACCACCCCCAACAGTAGGTTTTGTTTAATGTGCCACAAAGTCAACACCATGGCTAAACTCTGCAGCCTAGTGCTACTGTTCCATTGAGACCTTGACTAATCTTTAATTGGTCACAGTGACCAGGCAGAGTAGACACACTTGACCCCTGTTAGACTGAACAGTTGTCTAACACTTTTTTATCTTCAAAACTGTTGATTTTCTATAATTGCAAGTTGTGTTTATTTTGATGTTCATTTAATTATTATAAAATGGTGTGACTGTGGTGTCTATAGGTTAAAGATGTATTGTATGTGGAAACCTATAGGTGACAAACATAGAAAATTAATATTCTGTCACCTGTAGGTGACAAATATAGAACATTAATATTCTGGACAACTATAGAGTGAAATATCCTACACTTTATTGATATCAAATGCATTCTACTGTTCTGTTTAGACATGGTACTGTGTAAATCAATTGTATCAATATAGACTAATAATTACAGATTCACAATATAGTTGACACCTGAAACAACCAAATGTCAACCATTAGAAGAGTTGACATAGTTCCGCTATAAACAAGCAAGAAATCTGTATTTGATTGAATCATTCTAGTGTCATCAGCATATAGTAGAACATACATTTTCTACATCATCATCCCTAAGGTTGTAAATTTCACCAGCTGCCATGTCAAGTCCATTATAATTGTGACTAACAGTGTTCAAAATGATTCAGGTAAATAGCAAATAACAAAGGACACAAGTTTTCTCTTTGCCATACCTATACATCACATGAGAAGAAGGCTGACACAGCCTGGCCCTGATTTACACATGATTTAGCATTTTTGTATATGTTGTATATAACTTTCAACTTAATACCGCATGAAATTATCTTAGACCACAGGGAGGAACGGTCTACTAAATCAAATGCTTTCTTATAATCGATGAAGGCACAATAAAGCCTTTTGCGTCAAGACAAATACAATTCAACCAATACCCCTATTTGAACACTGCCTGTTCTTCACCTATTACATTCGCTTTGTTTAGGTATGTGGTCAGTCTGGTGTTCTGAACAATCACTAAGGATTAATGAACACTTGTGCAGAATGTCACCCACTTGGCAGGTTTAATTGATCTATTCAGCAATGATGACACTGCTTAGGCCTCACTCTGGACACTGTCACTCACAGTGTTGTGTATTGTCTTAGTTGGTGCATTGAGCTAATCTACTTGACCATGAATCAGTGGTGGCTCTGGTTGTGTATTACACCCAGCTGTGGAGCTAAGATTCTCTGCCTGCTATTGTTTGATGGAAACTGTGACTAATGTGTAATTGGTCACTGGCTGTAGCTTGTGTCAACAGACAGCATTAAGCCACTAGACCCCTGTTAAACTGGACAGTTGCCTGTAGGTTTTAAACTGTGTCAAACAGTGAGTCTACCTTTTGCTTTCAAATAATCTGTCCTCTTAGTTTTATACATGAAGACATAATCTGACATAACTTGATAAGTCTTTGTAGCAGCACATTTGTACTTCCAGTGTATCATTGCAACATAACATACATATTACATACTGTGTGCCACATTTGAATGTCATGCATGTAATATTTCCATGCAATCCATTTGCATATATAATGTAAAACTTCAACAGCCATTTTCTTCATTTTCACTTTTTGATCCCTACCATGTTCAATGCTCCATAACTTTGCCAATTTTTGTAGCAGTCATATTTTTTGAAACAGTGTAAAGCACCCTACCAAACCTTTACAAGGATGTAAGAAAACAATGTTACAATTTTTCCGACTTATCATTCATTTGGTCAGCCGGGGTCACATAATTTATATTATAGACGTATTAGTCCAAAGGACTTCAGGGCCACTTGGCCCATTTTTTAAAGGGAGCCAGTTAGTTCCTCTACCCAGAATTAGCAGGCATAGTCATTTGTAACAGGAAGTCTGCTTCATTGAACAAGGGAAAATGAAACATTTCTAAAGTTCAATGGGTATTCACTATTTCAGTTAACTTGGCCCGACTCATTTGTACTGCCAGTAAAGCTTTTTTTGCAACCGGATCTTTTGTTTACTATTTGACCATGCTCCGGGGTTGTACAGTACCTTCCAAATTGCGAACATTGTTGCGGGCTTACTAACCACAATTTGGCGGGCAGTATACCTTCAACGTAATTAGTAGTCTTAACAACATTATTTTAATAAATGAAAAACTAGGAACAGGCTGCCTTCTTTAAAAAAAAATTGTAGGTATGCAGACAGAACTGAGTGTAGAAGGTATTAATTAGAGTAATACATAACATATGCCTGTCCTGTAGTCTGACTACGCTGGGGGTCTGCAGATGATTGGAGCCAGACAGCATGTCTAGGTGCCAGACTAGGACACTGGCCAACTGCCTCCAGTCTACCCTCTGCCGAAACTCACTTTTCCTAAATCTACACGCTATCCGGCTTTACCCCGAACTGTGCAACATATCACAACTGTAAATTCACATGTGTGTGTGAACTCACTGCATAGATCTCTGTCTAAGTATCAGTCCCCCCTGAACAGTCATTCATGGTTTAGGGGGGTACATGGTCGGAAATGGACTGTTTCACTACTTTGGAGTCGTAATCACTTTTACAGAATTTCTAAACTTGCTCCCAAAGGTCCACAAAGTTCAAACACACAGGTGGGTGGACATTTGATCGTCATCGTGTATTCTGAGGAAAATAAATCACTGCATTGGCAACACCTATTGAGTGGAATATATATTAAAGCACATTGATGCTAACTTGAATATCAGCACCAGACGGCTATTGGCTGAGGTTTTGGTAGGTAATTTAGTTAATTCCACACCACCATGTACAGTGTATTGGAATTTATAAACTTGTGAGGCTCCCCACCACACTCACATTAAAACACAGTTATCCAAGAGCAGGTGTAATTTATGCCATGTCACATGATTGTATGTATAATAGACATGGTCAGACTGTGTACAGTTGATCGTGGCTTTATGGTCACCTCTGTAATACAGTCACCTCACTATTCAGGTCACTTTCACCCAGTCCCAAGGGTGGCCTTAATAGTAAGGTTCTACTGCATATTTAGAATTATGATAAGGCTTGAAAAAAAAGAATATGTTTGTCTGGGTGTCTGTGGGAAATAGTGGTTTGTGACCATGACGTGAGCCAACTAGGACATACCAGGGCAGCACTGATACAAGCAGGAAGTCTGTAGAGTGTTGACCAGTGCCAACAGTCTTCATTAGGGAGCTGGGCTCTCTTGATGTTCTCACGCCGGACCGCAGACAACATAAGCCCAACACTAGCCATCTTGATGTGAAGGGTTTTGGGGCAAAATGCGATATAGCCATTTTCTCGGTTTTGAAAAAAGGTACTTTTGTGTTTCATCCTCAAAGTTTAAATTAAAACTAGTAAATGAAGTTGGTTTATATATTTACATATTGCCCAACACATCTATATATGTAAACAAACATTTTGTCCTTATTAGGGCAACATTTCAGAAATGGCATTTATCACATTTTTATTGAAACCCTCAATGTATTAATACACTACATTGAAGCATTGTCCACTCTTCTCTTTCTATATATATATATATATATTTTTTTTTTTTCCTCCTTTGCCCATTGGCCACTGACCTACCAATCAAAAAACAACTGACTTAAATTTTGCATGGAGAATTTCAGTTTATTCTGCTCTTGGCATCAAGTGGGAAGGAAAAGCTTGAACTTTTCATCATCAGCAGCAGCAACATTTTTGGACCACCGTAGACAATTTGTTAGACCACTTAAACAACACTGATCAATATTATTTAGGATATTTGAAGTAGCGACAACTAGACAACATTATGGTTCCCCATAGAAGTGTTGATGTTTCCTCCAGTAAGTTCAGACCATGTTGTCATACCTGGTACCCTTCGTTTTATCCAACCACCCTTCTCGCCAACGGACATTATTTTATGTAGGCAGTAACAAGCGAGGAATTACATGAGAAAAAGTAAGTTCGAGCACATGCAGGTGGCCCATGCCTTGATGTGCACCTACAAACAGTTTGGCACTTCATCCAGCAAATGTTTCCTTGCCATGTCGAAGTTAATTTTGAAGTCTACATAGTTACTTGTTTTTCGTTGCCAATGTGACAAAAACTGGAAAAATTGCTAGCTTGTTGCGCATGCCATAGTTTGTCCACACGCATCTAAGAAATAACTTAACAGCCTAATCAGAACAAAAGGATATGATAAGAATAAGTTTTACTCTTCTCGAAGCAATCATATCATGTGACAAAGCCAAGAAGGTGAGCATGGGATGCAAATTAAATTAATAGATAACTATCTGTGCCTTCAGTCATTAACATTTTCATAAGGTGTCACAGATGTAGCAAAGACGCTGATTTATTTAGAGTATCACCCAGTGATAAATATACTTGAAGTTATTAGTAGTTTATACATATCTCAAGGTCAGTGTTGAATGTTGGAGCTTACCTTGGTGAATTGCAAAAACCCTTTTGTACTCTAGCAACTTTCAAATGGCACATTTAGTTTGGTAGTGCCCAACACAGGTGAATTCTGGCGAACATACTTTGGGCCAGATCACCGCCGTGATAGAGGAAACAGTTTGTTTTTGAAATGAGCCCTTAAAGAAGCTAAACTGAAATCAGCTGTGGCCCTCTGGTGGTAATTGTTGGTGGCAGTTGTGTTTTGTCGACACGTCTGCTTACCTGGCCCATTCAGTCGTTAACTGTGGCCAGGGCTCGGGACGCACACATCAGAACTGTTCTTCACGCGGCCAAACATGTTTATGAATGGCCAGCAACGTTGCTTTTATATCCCCAAAAAAGGTATGTTGTCGTTATGAGGGTGAGTGAGTGAATGGTAGGGGTTTTGTGGGACTGATCGCAGGGAGAATGGTGTAGTGATGGTCAATTCAGTTTGGAATTTGTGGAATTATATTTTGAACTGTAATGTTACGTGTATAATATGGTCAATGTTTAAGATGTTACTTGTGTTTTTAATTAATTTAAAATGCTTTAGTTGTAATTTATTTTTAACGGTTACCTTTTCTGATTTAATTCAGGCCAGGACTTTAATTCTGATTTGTTTTCCTGTGGCATTGTATCATTGATTACCAGTTGTTGTCAAGGCCACCCTATGAATGTTGTGTACATTTTAATGTTTAAAAATTGTTTCTTTCACACTAATAACCCTTTAATGTTCTGCTCGTAGAAGTAAAGTAGTGACAATAATTGCAGCACCACATTTAAAATGATTCACATTGGTAAATGTTTTTGTCACTTTGGTTAATATTAATTGTTTTTTAAAACTTTTTGTTATACCTGTAGGTTTATGTGTACCTTTGGGCCGTACACAGTGATATTCTCTCTCACCTGAGGTATTAGTCTACACCACACCAATGGTGGTCTCGAACAATCATCTGGAGCTTATAATGTATATCTCATATATACCATCTAATGTATGTATTTTTATTTACTCAAAGTCTAGGCATACATAAGATATTTGTGCATATGTGACTTGGAAGATGGCAGGAAAATACAATTGCTGAAAACGCGTGGTAATCGTCCCAGCATTGTGTGTCAGTGAGTAAAATGACAACTGGGACAGCATTTAATTCAATCTTTAACAGTTCCCATCTAGGAAATAAACAGAACAGAATTTGCAGTTTGCAAGTTAGGTTACTGATGACTTGTGCATTCCTACTCATGACATAATGCCTAATGATTTGTGATTGTTGCCCCTCTGAATTGATCTTTCTGAGGATATCGGTGCTATAAAAGTCTTGTTATTGTAACGAGATCTATAGAAGTCTTGTTATTGTAACGGGATCTATAGAAGTCTTATTATTGTAACGGGATCTATAGAAGTCTTGTTATTGTAACGGGATCTATAGAAGTCTTGTTATTGTAACAAGATCTATAGAAGTCTTGTTATTATAACAGGATATATAGAAGCCTTGTTATTGTAACGGGATCAATAGAAGTCTTGTTACTGTAATGGGATCTATAGAAGTATTGTAACGGGATCTATAGAAGTCTTGTTATTGTAACAAGATATATAGAAGTCTTGTTATTGTAACAGGATCTATAGAAGTCTTATTATTGTAACAAGACCATTAGAAGTCTTATTATTGTATTGAAGCCTATCTGAGTCTTATTGTAATGAAATAGTATGCCACTGATATCAAAAGAAGACATTTGTGTGGGCCTATACATTACGAACTAAAAGAGTTAATAAAATCTAACCATTTGCAACTACAATCAACAGCGTCACGTCTGGTTTACTCAGAATTTATTTTTAAAGTGGGAAATTCTAGTGAAATCAGAATCATACAGATCACAATGGCTTCCGCATTGAGACACACCGCCAATGGTGGACCAATAGGCATCTAGAGTCTTGACTGTGGTGCTGTGGTAACGTGTCGAATGCCTCTGTTTCATCAACATGCCAGGTCATTGGTTTCTCATATTCCCGTCGATTCAGAGTAACAACTGTTATAATGCCGTACAGTGTACTACACAGATGTAATGTTCTCATACAGTGTACTACACAGATGTAAAGTTCCCATACAGTGTACTACACAGATGTAATGTTCTCATACAGTGTACTACACAGATGCAAAGTTCCCATACAGTGTACTACACATATGTAAAGATCCCATACAGTGTACTACACAGATGTAAAGTTCCCATACAGTGTACTACACAGATGTAAAGTTCCCATACAGTGTACTACACAGATGTAATGTTCCCATACAGTGTACTACACAGATGTAATGTCCCCATACAGTGTACTACACAGATGTAATGTCCCCATACAGTGTACTACACAGATGTAAAGTTCCCATACAGTGTACTACACACATGTAATGTCCCCATACAGTGTACTACACAGATGTAAAGATCCCATACAGTGTACTACATAGATGTAATGTCCCCATACAGTGTACTACACAGATGTAAAGTTCCCATACAGTGTACTACACAGATGTAAAGTTCCCATACAGTGTACTACACAGATGTAAAGTTCCCATACAGTGTACTACACAGATGTAATGTTCCCATACAGTGTACTACACAGATGTAATGTTCCCATACAGTGTACTACACAGATGTAATGTCCCCGTAAAGTGTACTACACATATGTAATGTCCCCGTAAAGTGTACTACACAGATGTAATGTCCCCGTAAAGGGTACTACACAGATGTAATGTCCCCATACAGTGTACTACACAGATGTAATGTCCCCATACAGTGTACTACACAGATGTAATGTCCCCATACAGTGTACTACACAGATGTAATGTCCCCATACAGTGTACTACACAGATGTAATGTTCTCATACAGTGTACAACACAGATGTAATGTCCCCATACAGTGTACAACACAGATGTAATGTCCCCATACAGTGTACTACACAGATGTAATGTCCCCATACAGTGTACAACACAGATGTAATGTCCCCATACAGTGTACTACACAGATGTAATGTTCTCATACAGTGTACAACACAGATGTAATGTCCCCATACAGTGTACAACACAGATGTAATGTCCCCATACAGTGTACTACACAGATGTAATGTTCCCATACAGTGTACTACACAGATGTAAAGTTCCCATACAGTGTACTACACAGATGTAAAGTTCCCATACAGTGTACTACACAGATGTAATGTTCTCATACAGTGTACAACACAGATGTAATGTTCCCATACAGTGTACTACACAGATGTAATGTTCTCATACAGTGTACTACATAGATGTAATGTTCCCATACATTGTACTACATAGATGTAATGTCCCCGTAAAGTGTACTACACAGATGTAATGTCCCCATACAGTGTACTACACAGATGTAATGTCCCCATACAGTGTGCTACACAGATGTAAAGTTCCCATACAGTGTACTACACAGATGTAAAGTTCCCATACAGTGTACTACACAGATGTAAAGTTCCCATACAGTGTACTACACAGATGTAATGTTCCCATACAGTGTACTACACAGATGTAATGTTCCCATACAGTGTACTACACAGATGTAATGTCCCCGTAAAGTGTACTACACATATGTAATGTCCCCATACAGTGTACTACACAGATGTAATGTCCCCATACAGTGTACTACACAGATGTAATGTCCCCATACAGTGTGCTACACAGATGTAAAGTTCCCATACAGTGTACTACACAGATGTAAAGTTCCAATACAGTGTACTACACATATGTAAAGTTCCCATACAGTGTACTACACAGATGTAATGTTCCCATACAGTGTACTACACAGATGTAATGTCCCCATACAGTGTACTACACAGATGTAATGTCACCGTAAAGTGCACTACACAGATGTAATGTCCCCATACAGTGCACTACACAGATGTAATGTCCCCATACAGTGTACTACACAGATGTAATGTTCCCATACAGTGTACAACACAGATGTAATGTCCCCATACAGTGTACTACACAGATGTAATGTTCTCATACAGTGTACTACACAGATGTAATGTCCCCATACAGTGTACAACACAGATGTAATGTCCCCATACAGTGTACTACACAGATGTAATGTTCCCATACAGTGTACTACACAGATGGAAAGTTCCCATACAGTGTACTACACAGATGTAATGTTCCCATACAGTGTACTACACAGATGTAATGTCCCCATACAGTGTACAACACAGATGTAATGTTCCCATACAGTGTACTACACAGATGTAATGTTCCCATACAGTGTACTACACAGATGTAATGTCCCCATACAGTGTACAACACAGATGTAATGTTCCCATAGCTACACCACCAGAACAAATTCGGAGAAGATAAATAGAGTAATATTCTCAATGTGTCGAGTCTGTCGACAGGCTGGGAAGAGTAGGCATTGATGCCATCATAATCTGGCATAATAATCTTGATTGTAGTTGCTAATGGTTAGCTTGTATTAACTTTTAGATCCATAGCCTAAGACCATAATCCTAGAAAGATGTCATTTGTTTCCCTTTAATAACTTTAATGAATAAATATGACATTTTTTACAACAAATATGCTTTGTTATGAAGGCACCAATTCAACATGATTTTATTGACTCTGTTGTATTATTGACATGACAATAAGTCGGCAATTAATTAATTATTGAGTTATATTCAGTTTAGCTGGTGATTAACTCGTATACCTTGATTGTCCCACCCTAGGTGAGGCAGGGGTCTGGTATATTTAATTCCAGTGTTAGGTAGGCCCGCAGTAGGACCGTGTGTGTCTAGACTGAATGTGGGAATGTATGCGAGTAAAGGCAGTCAGACATCCCAGGGGCTGGCCAAGACTAGTTGGCATTAATTATCTAGCCTTGTTTCACGGCGAACATGAAAACCAGAATTTAACGATTTAGAAGAAAACGAACTTGAATTTAAATGCGTTGAGGAATTTTAATTGTGACTGGTAGAAATGTGAGGTTGTTTTAGTGAATACCTTTCAGTTGTTATTTGATTGCTTTGAACTCTCTCTAAATGCTCAGTCTCTCTCACTCTGCCCCTCCCCTCTCTCTTTAAGTCCTCCTCATACTCTCTTCAGTACAGTTTTTACAGTTTCTGAGATACATTCCATCTGTAATACATCTAAAAATTATATAAATTTGTTAAAAATTAAACTGATAACAAACAGTAGGCTTGTAATTGAAATTGATGGTATTGAAGTTGGAATTAATCACCCAACTGTGTAGTTGTTTGTAATATATCTTTGTCTGTTTCAAATATATGTTATTCAACTGCATGGTTGTTTCTAGTGTCTTTTTGTCTTCTCCCAATATATGACCACACCCAACTGTATGTTTGTTTCTAGCATCTCCTTATCTGTCTGTTCCAAACAGAGATAACCACACTCAACTGTATGGTTGTTTCTAGGATATACATGTCCGTTACCACAGAGGTGATGACACCCAACTGTATGCATGTTTCTAGTGTCTCATTTCTGTTCCTCTTAAAAATTACCACACCCAACTGTATAGTTGTTTCTAGTGTGTCCTTCTCTGTCCCCACAGAGGTGACGGCTGTGTTTGTGACGGCCTATGACCAAATCATCAATGGACCATTGGCTGACTTCATTGCCCTCAGCAACCAGATCGGAGGAGACGTGAAGACGCAGGTATGGAGTCAATATATTGCCCTTCTTAGGGATCATCTCAGAATGTTGATGTCCGATATCAGACAAAATTACTTTCATCTGGCCTCAGCCTCCCACCCTATCCCCTCAGCTAACAGTTTGTAAACATTGATATGATGTTATCAATATATTGACACTATCAGTCAGAAGCATAAAATATCGAAGTCCGTGCCAGACGAAACTGTCTCCGACCCTCCTCTCGCAAACGAAAGTAATTTTGTATGATATTGGACATTGACGTTTTGAGATGATCTCTTAGTAGTGTCCTGGTGATTATACTACATGTTTGTTCCTAGCAGTACAGTCAGTAGTGTGTTTCTATTTATAAACTTGTAGCACCATATCGGTAATTATTTATAAGGGAAATCCAGTGTGATGCTGTCAAACGTTTGAAACTTAATATTTATTTTACACAGAAATTTTGTAAATGAAAATTTTAAATCTGATGGCTATTGTAATTATTGTAAACATGAACTAACATGTGTGCTTGCGGAGTCAAGATGTCATACTGTTGCTATTATAATTTTACGGATAAATGTCAATTGTTTCGTTCTTCAGGTTGACATTGTGAAGGACGCTTTCACGGCTCAGCGAGCATTTCTGGTGACAGTTGCAAGATCAAAGCCACCAGCTCAGGTAGGTGGCAGCACTAATCATCCTTTTGTTATGTAACTGTTTGGCTGTGGGCGGAACACTTACTAAGCGACATGTTACCTGCTGGAAACCGCTTGAGGGACTTCATTATCTTCTCTGGCTGCCGTCTTTATTGGGCTCGTGACCACAGGCGGCAGTTGATAACTGTTTAAGTGAATAATTAGTACACATGGTCGGTGGTGTGCAGAACATACATCAACATACTAATAGCAGAGTAATATAGGCAGCGTATTAATTGTTGGGAGGTAAATTGAACGAATTACCTTTATAAATTACTCACCTTAGCAATGTAGCATGTGTTAGTGTATGTTACTTGATTACTTTGGATACATTCCACGGCTGTCGTATATATTTGTTGTAGGAACCTGTGCTTTCAAGTGTAAAGGGTAAACTAGATTTTTATGCTATACTCCCTGGGATACCTGATCAATCAGACACCACCTTAACCTCTTTAGAAGCCACATTGCATTAATGCGACACATAGATATCCGTACGCAAATATCCACCACTATAGCCAGGTCCTCTTTCATACAGCAGAGTGAACTGGAGCAACATCGAGTGATTGAACATGTCCAAGATTCAAAACAGCAGCACAGGATTTGAACCCGGGTTCTCTTGATTGAGAGTCCGCTCTAGTTACTGTAGCACCGTGCTCCAGACTGTCTGTTGCTCAGTGAAGTGAAGCATGGAGGCAGGCTCTTAGCAAGAAATTATTTTTTTGCCAGTCTAGCATTAATAAAAAGTGGCTTTTAGTATGCGAACGGCTTGTGTGGCAGCTATTCATGTTCAACACAGCCATTATTGGACAGCTTGCCTCCTGGTAGTTGTTTTTCAATGACAAACTGGTGTCATTTTAGCTATTTATTTAATTAGTGATCCATTTTATTTGTTTCACTACCAGTTGTGTCAATGACATTAATGTGGGCCCTAGACTGGGAACTATTAGTTAATCTTGTGGCCAGCTGGCCCCCTCTAAATTCCACCTGTCTTATCAGTTGTAATTACCCATCTTGGCTAGTCATATGCCAGTCTTAAAGACAAGCAGTCTTTGGCACGGTGGTACAGGTGTGTACATGGGTAGTAGCTTTTAGAGCACACTGGTGGTCAAATGGAATATGGTTCAAATCCACCTCCCCACTAAGCTGTTGGTCCCTTCCACCTAGTGTCTATAGTATGTACAAATACAAGATCGCATGTAGGGAAATGGAAAACCTTTTGTGAACTCATAGAGCCAATGGTCTTGATCAACAGACAGTTCAGAAACCCATACAGTTGTTGCATTAGCTGCTGCTGAAAACATTTGATCTGATAATACAGTATTTTCTAGAAGCGCCTTGTCAGGGCATATACATACTGGAGCTGTCTAAATCCTCACATTAGCATAACTAGCCAAAATGCCTGTCCCCAGGCGTGATAACTTGGTAGATTATACATGACAGTTGTGATAACAATATTGACCAAAGCATCCAGCATTACTACATAGACAACCACATCACGCATGTCGCGGCATGTGCTGCAATAGTCGTGGGTTCAAAATGACAAAGGCTGGGGAGAAAGTGAAGTTCATGTCCATCGATAGGCCCTTGTTGTAATAGTGTAGTATTGTTAAATAGTATCTGCATTGTTATGGTATTGGCTTGAAGGTAGACGTAAGCCTATTGTGTCAGCGTCTAGTTTATGCTGCAAAGCAACCTAGTCCATTGTGCAGTTGCCAGTTTCCCGAATTATTTGCCATGTGTGTGGTTCCTGTGATTGTTATGTTGCGTTTTATGCGCATATTCTGTTTTACATTCTGAACATTTTATTTACCCTGTAAAAGATGAGGAAATATGACGCCTATATATATATATATATATGTATATATATGTAGCGTAACAAGATAAAGGTGTTACACTAGTAACGCTACACTCGTGGAATTGTAGACTATACTCTCAAAGTTTGTCGCCCAAGGTGCGAGCAGTTTATGAGGAAGTTTACCATGTCGCCTACACACACTACATGCAAACAAACATGTGCTAGCTTGATCGTAGTTAGATATTATTTGTTTCTTTTTACATTGTTAATGTTATTATCATCAATGTTTTCCTATGATTTCAGGATGTCTTGGTCAACCTCCTGCAACCAACATCCACAAAGATCCAGCAAGTGCAGGTAAGGAACCAGTTTACAGGCAACACACAAATGGAAATGCAGATATCGGATATTTTTGAGCTTTTTCTCTAACATTTTCATAAATAAGCCTGATTTTGCTCTTTATAATTGATTTAGCTTCGTAACAATGATAGAAAATATGCCTAAATTTGAGATCACGTGTTATACATAATATAGAAATGTTAGTATTTTCTGAATGTTTAAGAAAGGATTGTTTGATTGTAATGACATGTAAATAGCTGTACAACTGCATGATGTCTTTTTTTAGGAGTTCCGAGAGAAGAATCGTGGCAGTGCGTTGTTCAATCACCTGTCTGCCATCTCGGAGTCAGTCCCGGCCCTAGGATGGGTCGCAGTCGTACGTATACGTCGTCTTTAACCCAGCAGTATTTAATCTGTTATTTGTCTAGAAACAACTTTGTACAACTGCGTAGTTGCAACAAAGAGATGCAGTGAAACTATAAAAACTGCGTCCCACCTTGAAAAAATGCATAATATTGCCCAAATATCGCGTTGACACAAACACTGCTACGTTGTTGTTTCTAAGAAAAAAATTAATGTTGAATGATTTTGCTACAAAAACTATATAAACATAATGACACTTGATCAGAATTTGAAACTGATTCAGCAATATTGGATTTACATTAGATGTTATTTGTATTTTTGTTGATGCTGCATTTAATTTTCACTTTGCTTTATAATGGCTCAGCTTGTATTTTATCTAATTAATTGATCTTTAATTGTTTGTTGCAACTATTTGACATTTACAATGATTGACAGCTGACATGTTTGATTGACATGTGTCACTCTGTTTCAGAGCCCCACCCCCGGCCCCTACGTCAAGGAAATGGCTGATGCTGGCCAATTCTTCACCAACAGGGTTCTCAAAGAATTTCGTGAAAAGTAAGTTTAATCATTTTGGTGAGACATTTATTGATTGTTCATTGAAATGTCTTATCCGCAGAGAAAGGTATGGTTCATTGGCAGAGATTTCTCTTAGGAGTACATTAAAACCTCGCAAATGGTCACTTCAGTAATAGAGCCACCTCGCAATTAAGGTCACCCTAGAACAGTCCCAAATTATTTCCATAACAGTAAAGTGTAGGAAATATGTCCCGTTAATAAGGTCACCTTGCTATTCAGGTCACTTTTGACCAGTCTGGAGGGTGTCCTTAATAGTGAGGTGCCACTGTATTCAGCCACGCTGCAAAGTTCTGCTGCTCCCCAAAACCTATGATGTAGCATGTATGGCATCTCCATTTAGTGGCTAAGTTGTTTACAATGTAAGAGATGTGAGCTGCCACCAGCCATGTTCCACCCTGCGTTTCACTCGTTCATTACTTACTTAATCCTCTTCACTCTGATTAGAACACAGGGCTGAAGCAACGCTTCTCCAATATGCTCTGTTGTGTACTTACTAACTTAGGCCTGTTTGCTCGCTAGGAACGTAGGCCATCAACCATGGTCCTCCACTCTTGTCGGTTTGATGCCATTTTCTCGATTTCTTTTCTGGTGTGTCCCATCTGCTTTCTTTTGCTTTCCGTGTCTCTCTGCCAGGTGTTTCTCAACCTTCCTTTTCTCTTCTTTGGGGGTTCCATGTAATTGCTTGTCGTGTGATGTTTGTTGCAGGTTTCCTCAGTGTATGTCCTAGCCACCTCTATTTCCTCTTTGTTTCGATTTCTATTGGACGTTGTTTGGTCCATTCGCATAGTGTAGCATTGGGTGCCTTATCTGACTATTTTAGGTGTAGGATTCTGTGCAGGCATTTAATGATGAAGGTCCGTTTCTTTTTAGTGTTTTCTGTGTAATACGCCGTGTCTCCGAGCTATAGAGTAACACTGACTTGACATTTGGGATAAATATTTTCAGTTTTGTGTTAAGCTTAATTTGATTTGCCTTTCCAAATGTTTCTCAAAACGAGGAATGCCACACTTGCTTTTTGTATCCTTGCTGTGATGTCTTCTTCTGTGCCTCTACTCAAATTTGTTCCCTTAAAAAAACATGGGAAACGGTCCAAAAAGAAACACTTATCGAAAGAAGCCATTAGAAAACTTAAGTATAAACAAATGATGTGGAAGTCATAGACGTACTGGAAATGATGAAGACTACAACATTTATAAAGAAGCACTAAACCAAGCTACAGCTGAAATTAGAAATTCAAAGAGAAGCTATGAACATAAATTAGCTTGTAATATAAAACATAACAGCAAGAGTTTTTATGTGTATGTTCAAAGCAAACAGAAAGTTCAGGATATGGTCGGTCCTCTAGAAGATAGTGCTGGAAATATAATATCAGAAGGATTCTGAATGAGTATTTTAGTTCAGTGTTTACCAGAGAAGACACTAGTTCACTGCCAGTACCAGAGGCTAAGTTCAAGGGAGCAGAATCAGACTATTTAAGACAGTTAATTGTAACCCCAGAAATGGTAGCTAAGAAAATTAGGGCTATGAAGGATAATAAATCACCTGGAGTGGATGGTATTCCACCCAAACTACTATTGGAAATTGTAGTACAAATTAGCATACCGCTTGCAACAGTTTTCAACTTGTCATTAGAAGAGGGAGTGGTTCCTTTAGAATGGAAAGAAGCAAACATTATACCGTTATTTAAAAAAGGTTCGAGAAACAAGTCAAATAATTATAGACCAGTTAGTTTAACATCGGTGATTTGTAAATTATTAGAAAGACTAATTAAAGATCACATGGTAGATTTTCTTGTTAAATATAACTTGATAAATCCATCTCAACATGGGTTTCTAAAAGCAAGGTCATGCTTAACAAATATGTTATGTTTTTTGGAAGATATCACTAAGTGGGTAGATGATGGATCACCAGTAGATATCATCTACTTAGATTTTCAAAAAGCTTTCGACAAAGTGCCACATCAAAGATTACTACTTAAACTAAAGGCCCATGGCATAGGAAATGGTATAATTAACTGGATAGGAAAATGGCTGATTGACAGAAGACAACGGGTAGTTGTTGATGGGGAGGCTTCAAACTGGAAATCAGTTTTGAATGGGGTTCCACAGGGATCAGTACTGGGACCTATATTATTTTTAATATATATAAATAATTTGGACAATGATATAGCTAGCAAGGTGTTGAAATTTGCAGGTGATACAAAAGTGTTTAGAAGGATTAAAAGTGATGGAGATAGACAGCATTTACAAGATGATCTTGACAGGTTGATCAAATGGTCTGAAAAGTGGCAAATGTTGTTCAATTTTGGGAAATGTAAATGCCTTCACACAGGACATGGGAACGAATATGTAGAATATACAATGGGGGGAACTGTACTAAGTACTACTGTAAAAGAAAAAGACTTAGGGCTGACAATTAGTGCTGACATGAAGGTTTCAGAGCAGTGTGGAATTGCAGCTTCAAAAGGAAATCAAATCCTTGGATTGATTAGGCGAAATATAGCATATAAAGAAAAAGAACTAATAATACCGCTGTACAAAACAATAGTTAGGCCTCATTTAGAATATTGTATACAAGCGTGGAGGCCATACCGCAAGAAGGACATAGATATGCTAGAAAGAGTACAGAGGAGAGCGACTAAAATGATACCAAAACTGAGGGATCTTAGTTATGAAAAAACGCCTAAAAGAATGTGGTTTAACAACACTAGAGACCAGGAGATTGAGAGGAGATCAGATAGAAGTGTTTAAAATATTGAATGGTTATGAAAATATTGATAGAAATATGTTTTGTTTAGTTAAGAAAGATAGAAAGACTAGAGGACATGAAGTTACATTAGTAAAGGAGCAGTGTAGATTAGACGTGAGAAAGTTCTCATTTTCACAAAGGACTGTGAATGAATGGAACAGATTATCTGATGATTGTGTGGGTGCTAGTAGTGTGAATATGTTTAAAAATAAAATCGACACATACCTCAGAAGGGCTGGATATATGTAGATAAAAGGGTTGGACTCTCGATAAGCCAAAGGGCTTCCTTGTCCACCTGCCATCTAGAGTTAATTCTCTGGATGGCAATCTTGTTAAATCTTGTTAAATCTACTCTTGCTAATTACGTTTCACAAGTACGTGAAGGAGTCAGCTTCTTCCAGTGGTTCTCCTTCCAATGTAACTGGATTGTTGTTCTTCATGTTCTTTGGTGGTTTCATACTTCTTCAGTTCCTTGGCTGTAGATCTCTTACTGCTGTTTTTGGTCTTCCTGTTTTTTGTTTCCCCTGTGGATTCAATTCTTGTCTTGTAACTATTGTGGTCTCTTTTCAAAGTGTATGTTGTGAGAGCTTGCTGTCTTGTAGGTTGTGAGAGCTTGCTGTCTTGCTGGTTGTGAGAGCTTGTTGTCATGTAGGTTGTGAGAGCTTGCTGTCTTATAGGTTGTGAGAGCTTGCTGTCTTGTAGGTTGTGAGAGGGTCTTGCAGGTTGTGAGAGCTTGCTGTCTTGTAGGTTGTGAGAGCTTGCTGTCTTGCAGGTTGTGAGAGCTTGCTGTCTTGTAGATTGTGAGAGCTTGGTGTCTTGCATGTTGTGAGAGCTTGCTGTCTTGTAGATTGTGAGAGGGTCTTGTAGGTTGTGGGAACTTGCTGTCTTGTAGGTTGTGAGAGGGTCTTGTAGGTTGTGAGAGCTTGTTTTGTTGTTTAGGTTGTGAGAGGGTCTTATAGGTTGTGAGAGCTTGTTGTGTTGTGTAGGTTGTGAGAGGGTCTTGTAGGTTGTGAGAGCTTGTTGTGTTGTGTAGGTTGTGAGAGGGTCTTGTAGGTTGTGAGAGGGTCTTGTAGGTTGTGAGAGCTTGTTGTGTTGTGTAGGTTGTGCGAGGGTTTTATAGGTTGTAACAGCATGCTGTCTTGTAGGTTGTGAGAGGGTCTTGTAGGTTGTGAGAGGGTCTTGTAGGTTGTGAGAGCTTGTTGTGTTGTGTAGGTTGTGAGAGGATCTTGTAGGTTGTGAGAGCTTGTTGTGTTGTGTAGGTTGTGCGAGGGTTTTATAGGTTGTAACAGCATGCTGTCTTGTAGGTTGTGAGAGGGTCTTCTAGGTTGTGAGAGCTTGTTGTGTTGTGTAGGTTGTGAGAGGATCTTGTAGGTTGTGAGAGGGTCTTGTAGGTTGTGAGAGCTTGTTGTGTTGTGTAGGTTGTGAGAGGATCTTGTAGGTTGTGAGAGCTTGTTGTGTTGTGTAGGTTGTGCGAGGGTTTTATAGGTTGTAACAGCATGCTGTCTTGTAGGTTGTGAGAGGGTCTTGTAGGTTGTGAGAGCTTGTTGTGTTGTGTAGGTTGTGAGAGGGTCTTGTAGGTTGTGAGAGCTTGTTGTGTTGTGTAGGTTGTGAGAGGGTCTTGTAGGTTGTGGGAACTTGCTGTCTTGTAGGTTGTGAGAGGGTCTTGTAGGTTGTGAGAGCTTGTTGTGTTGTGTAGGTTGTGAGAGGATCTTGTAGGTTGTGAGAGCTTGTTGTGTTGTGTAGGTTGTGAGAGGATCTTGTAGGTTGTGAGAGCTTGTTGTGTTGTGTAGGTTGTGCGAGGGTTTTATAGGTTGTAACAGCATGCTGTCTTGTAGGTTGTGACAGCATGCTGTCTTGTAGGTTGTAACAGCATGCTGGCTTGTAGGTTGTGAGAGGGTCTTGTAGGTTGTGAGAGCTTGTTGTGTTGTGTAGGTTGTGAGAGGGTCTTGTAGGTTGTGAGAGCTTGTTGTGTTGTGTAGGTTGTGAGAGGGTCTTGTAGGTTGTGAGAGCTTGTTGTGTTGTGTAGGTTGTGAGAGGATCTTGTAGGTTGTGAGAGCTTGTTGTGTTGTGTAGGTTGTGAGAGGATCTTGTAGGTTGTGAGAGCTTGTTGTGTTGTGTAGGTTGTGCGAGGGTTTTATAGGTTGTAACAGCATGCTGTCTTGTAGGTTGTGACAGCATGCTGTCTTGTAGGTTGTAACAGCATGCTGTCTTGTAGGTTGTAACAGCATGCTGGCTTGTAGGTTGTGAGAGGGTCTTCTAGGTTGTGAGAGCTTGTTGTGTTGTGTAGGTTGTGAGAGGGTCTTCTAGGTTGTGAGAGCTTGTTGTGTTGTGTAGGTTGTGAGAGGGTCTTGTAGGTTGTGAGAGCATGCTGTCTTGTAGGTTGTGAGAGGGTCTTGTAGGTTGTGAGAGCTTGTTGTGTTGTGTAGGTTGTGAGAGGGTCTTGTAGGTTGTGAGAGGGTCTTGTAGGTTGTGAGAGCTTGTTGTGTTGTGCTGTAGGGACAAGACTCATGTGAATTGGACGAAGGCATGGTTTGGCATTCTCAGTGAGCTGCAGACTTACATCAAACAGCACCACACGACCGGAGTGAGCTGGAACAAACAGGTCAGTCCAGTGCTTTACTTGCTTGTGTTTTGTACCGTACACCGCTACATCAGTGAACCAGTTTATTTAAACTGTTTTTTTGTTTAATATTAAAAAAATCCAAGACAAGCCGCACGCCGTGCATGTCATTGCATCTAGCAGACAACCAAAAACAAACAGGCTTCGAACTGATTGGAACGATGCCAATGCCTATGATTCGTCAGGACTTGAATGTTGTCTATGCAAAATAGATTTTTCATTTGTGAAGTTAATTATGTTTCAAACTATCGATTCTGTAGGCGATCCCTGAATTCCACGCCTAACAGAAAACCGTGTACCATATAAAATATACGGTACATACCATATAGAGCCATATGGTACATATCATATAGAGCCGTTTGATACATACCATATAGAGCCATATGGTACATACCATATAGAGCCATATGGTACATACCATATAGAGCCATATGGTACATACCATATAGAGCCATATGGTACATATCATATAAAGCCACATGGTACATACAATATAGAGCCATATGGTACATATCATATAGAGCCATATGATACATACCATATAGAGCCATATGGTACATATCATATAGAGCCATATGATACATACCATATAGAGCCATATGGTACATACCATATAGAGCCATATGGTACATATCATATAGAGCTATATGATACATACCATATAGAGCCATATGGTACATATCATATAGAGCCATATGCTACATACCTTATAGAGCCCAATAGTACATAGCTCTAATCACATGTCACACATGATGCTGCTCATACCGATGCCATCACACGCGACCAGAGGAACGTTTCACTAAATTCTTTGAGCTCATAAGCCTGATTTTGCAGTAGATTTCACTCCTTAACAGATCACTTAGCTGTATGAATGAGTATAGACAGAGGTGGATATTTGTGTATTAATTGCAGCATGGCTGAATGCTTTCCAAAGAAGTTGAGATGGTATGTCACGGATATAGTGAAAAGCTCCTTGTATTTAACTGCTTAATGACGAATGTTTCTAATGAGGTCATTGTCTTAGTGACGTGGTTTGCAACATGTTCATCCAGTGTTTATGAAGATATAGAATAGAAAAGCCTGCCCCCAAGAAGTGGTATCTGCGACCACGATGGAATCTTGAGGCCAGGTTTTAGTGTCATGTCTGAACACTAAAAATAACTCTCCCGTCCATTTCCTTCCTAAAATCGCACTACGATGTACTACATTTCTCTCCCTAAGATGACAAAATCTTGAAGAAATGACAGTGGTCATTCAGTTGAAGGAGAAACTGTTTGTCACTGCAACGTGTCATGGCGACATTGCGTGAAATGGAACCAATCCCATTTTGAAGCAACATCGCTTTTGATGTGAAACAAACTTTTCTAACAACAAATTCATCACCACATTACCGTAATGATACCACCTCATGTAAATGCAGTTTTAGAGAGTAGATTCTACCTTCAGAATGAAAACAAGACTGAGTCAGATAATGTAGACCAATGAGAAATTGTCTGTCTACACCGTCAACAAATCTCTCTCATGACAGATTTACTGTGTAGTTGTTTTATAGGTAGAATATATATATGTTTATATATATATATGTGTGTGTGTGTGTATGTGTGCTATATTTATACATCTTATGACCCTGTGGGGGTTGGGAAGTTATGAAGCAATCTCCTAGACTCGGCATGCCTTCTAGGATGATCTGACATCAGGTTTATGCCTTCTCTCCCTATGTCTCTTCTCACTGCTGAGGTCGCAGTTTATGTCCGTCTAGCTCCTGGCATGATGCCTGAAGGAGCCTTCATCATGTCGCATGCATCACCATAATGTCACCTGTCACAGCAAAGTCAGTATTAGTCGCAAACTTGTGAAGTGGAGTTTTGCACCAGTTTAGATTCCACAGGTCGTGAGCTTTAAAATTATACCTCATTTGTTGAAATATCTTCAGTAGTTTCTGATTTATTGCCAAAATTGAAGCAACCTTTTAAAAACAACGTTTTGAGAAATGAAGTAATTTTGACTCGTGTTGTTTTTCAATTGATGGTTCATAAGTGCATATATTTTATTAAGTTTGTATTATTTATTGAGAAAAATAAACTTGACATTGAGAGATGAGATTATACAGTACGCATTTATGTCAACATCACAAAGTTGATCTAGACAGTTAGTTTGAGCTCATGTGCAGAATTGGCCTGTGCCTAGGACAGCACTTGTCATCGTTACAACAGTGTTTTGAACGTGAAGTCGTTCTCATGGCAATTTAAGTTCCGCTGTTGCCTATTATAGCATGGCAGTAGATCATAATGTTAATGTAGCACTACAGTGGTGCCACCTGGGAAGTGATGGACAACTCAGTTCAACCCACACACAGCTGATATGGGCCCACTGACAGGGCCCACACACAGGGCTCACTGAGAGGGCCCACTGGCAGGGTCCGCTGAGAGGGCCCACTGGCAGGGTCCACTGAGAGGGCCCACTGGCAGGGTCCACTGAGAGGGCCCCTGGCAGGGTCCGCTGAGAGGGCCCACTGATAGGAATTAGTGTCCCGGGCAACTTATGGAATCCTGAATCCCTAGAACTCATCTGCCTCACATTGATCACACCTCCTTGAAGGGTCCCAGCTGTCAGCCCTCTCCCGTCTCCCTCTCCCTCCCATTCCCTGTAATGTGCAATCAACACCTCCCTACACACTCAGGATAATATCCCATTAGTGTGCCTGCTATCATTCCTGTCTTACCTGACCATCTTCCCGCTATCTCGCTATGTCTTGTGTTTATGACTATGTCTTGTGTATAACCATTTGTGTCGGCACATTCTAAACAACATCTTATTCAACACTTAGTAAGTTAGCATTCGTAATAGTGTTTGTCCATTTGTCTGGGACAAGTGATATTGGCCAAGTCAAATAGAATAACCCTGCATGGATGTCCAGTG
This sequence comes from Paraescarpia echinospica, assembly GCA_020002185.1. NCBI lineage: Eukaryota > Metazoa > Annelida > Polychaeta > Sabellida > Siboglinidae > Paraescarpia > Paraescarpia echinospica. Next base: position 40,714,454 of record CM034533.1, read on the forward strand.
AACAAGTGACAATTTACAGTAAATAGTGACATGTGCAAAATAGCAACTTTTTTATTTGAGGAAATTTAAATATAGAGACAGTACGCCAGGGACCACAAACAGTGCAGTTTTGTTAGCATGTTGACGTCTTGTCTTTCTGCTAGCAGGCATGTTGCAGGCATGTTGCAAGCATGTTGCAGGCATAGGGCTATCAACTTGAATTACCCAGGTGACTCAGAAATTGTCAAATTAAATTAACTTCACAATTTCTCCTTTTAACTGGTGAACTGGTAACATAAGCACTGGCACGGAAAATGGCAAACTTGTTATGTAGTGAAACCAGCCGTGAATTCAAGCTCGGCCGAACTTTGAACTTTGATGAGACTGTCTTTGTCTAAATCGTCATTTCCCAACACAGGGTCCATGATTAATTTCAAACCGATGTGGTAAAATTAATTTCATAGTTTGTCTGTTAATTTCACCAAAATGAAATTATAAAATATGCGCAAATAAATTAGCATATCATAGTGAATACTTGGCAGTTTTGCGTTTTTGGTGAAATCAGTCTAAATTGTTAGGAGCTAGAAACTGAAAGAGGAGTTTTAAAGACTGGACAGTGTTAGCGACTTGGATACAGACAGACCATAGAAGGGAGCTGAGACAGACATGAAGGGCCCAGGAGTAGGGAAGAGGGAGGGTGGAAAGACGGGGGGTTACTGATAATAATAATACATTTCTTATATAGAGCCCCATCCAAGTATTTTTACTGGGGCACTGTACACTGGTTATTACAAATGAATTAATAACTTATAAAACCATATATATATAAATATATATATATCTATTAAAATACAAAATGCTAAAATGTGGTATCATTACGACTAAAGAAAATGCTCCTTCCCTGACTTTAGCGGGGAAGATAAAAGATAAGAGATGGAGAACAGGGGTTATTGATAGGGAGTTGGGGGGAACAGCACCAAGAACAGTACAAGGGTGCAGGGCCCAAACCCCACCCCTGCACCAGGGAACCAGCAGAAGGAAGCACAAAGCATGGGGTTTTCACCTTGTGGTCATGTGACTTGTGCAACATCTGTCACCTGACAGCAGCCACTGCTAAAGATGACAAATGGGAGGATACCTTGGGAGGCTGGCAGGCTAGGGATGATGGAAGGGGGACTGGGGGGAAGGCAGCTGTGCCCCAGTGGGTCTTTGTTCCTCTTCCCTGGAAATGTCATGGGTTGGGATGGTGAGCAGGTGAGTGTAGAGGCTGCAGGAACAGCTGTCTCTACAGTAGCAGCAGTGCTTAGGGAGTGTGCTCCTGAATAAACACTAGCAAATTAACATGTCCCCTCCTGTGGCTTGCCTGTGTCTCCCACTTGTTGGGAGTATCAGGGATGAGTTACTGGGTCTGTGTCATGTGTCTGATGGAGTGCTTGGTAAACCATGTAGCAAATTATAGCAATACATATATATATATACATGTATATATATATGTATATATATATATATATATAAATTTAAAACTTATGATCTGTGGAATCCAAGAAGGTGCAAAACTTCATTTCACAAAGTTGTGACTATACCCACTGTGCTGTAGCTGGTCTCAGTTTATTTATGTCAATTTTGCTATATATAGCTATAATGATTATAAATATATTATATAATGATATATATAATGATTATAAATTATAGCTATATAGAAGTCATGACATGTTGGTTCTTTGGTGCACGTATTTTAGTTTTGGATTACTTGTCGAGGAGTATAAACTGGTATTTTGCAACGTGATTTGATAAGGTATACATTTCTGCTAAAATGACAAGATTGGCGGGACATGACATGGACAGGTACATTTGGCTCGAGTCCAGAAATGGTCACACATGTGTCAGAAATGGGCAGTTGATATGAAGTGACCGAGACATGCAGCAACAGAGGTGGCAACTGCCGATTGTACGCAGTGCTGTAGTATCCTGGGTGTGTTTAGTAACAATGCTTTTAAAAAAACTGTAATAATGTCGGCAATGATAACCAATTATTAATACAGTCAGAGGCAACACAGTTATCATCGTGACCATTATGATAATAATAATTATGCTGATCCTAGCAACGATGTTGTTTATCTTCCAAATAATGTAAGTTACTGTCCAAACAATATAGGTCAGTGGTGAAAGGTGAAAGGTCATATACACAGAATCTGGCAGCCACATTGCAACTAATTTTGTGGCCATATGTGTTGTAATAACTCATTTAGTTAGAACTGGTAGCATTCAGAGGCTATGAAGTCCACCTTGCATCTTCCCGTGGTATGTTGGCCATAGATCAGTGTCCAGTCATCAAACTAAGTACTAATAACTGTCCCTGCACATTTACTCAATGGCGTCTAGGGCCTGCCAGTAGTTCCATTGCGTCAAGTGTAGTTATGTAGTCCATTCATATTTTGTAGATACACTTGTGTATTTCTAGGAATGTGTTTCCTGGATGTGTCTCGTCCTGTGGTGTGACATGGTGGCTTCTAGGCAGAGATGTTTTTAAGCTCAATTCTGGGGTAGTTAGTTTTAGGAACGTGTTCAGTACAAACATGAGTGGCTTCGTGGAGTGATTCTACTGGTGCACTTTGTAGCCTATTGTTTCAGTGAGTGAAAAGCTGTGGGAGATGGTCCACTTTGTGTTAGCTACAACAGACTGAATGTTTGACTGAAATAACTGAGAGATGATCCACTTTGTGTTAGCTACAGCAGACTGAAAGTTTGACTGAAATAACTATGAGAGATGATCCACTTTGTGTTAGTTACAAGTGACTGAATGTTTGAGATAGCTAGGAGTGATGGTTCACTTTGTGTTAGCTACAACAGACTGAATGTTTGACTGAAATAACTGAGAGATGATCCACTTTGTGTTAGCTACAGCAGACTGAAAGTTTGACTGAAATAACTATGAGAGATGATCCACTTTGTGTTAGTTACAAGTGACTGAATGTTTGAGATAGCTAGGAGTGATGGTTCATATAGCTATAACAGACTGTTTCAGTGGGATTAAGGATGTTAATATTATAAAATTCATAGTGCACGATAGACCAATCAGCAGGGTTTCTTTATCGACGACTTAGTCAGAGCCGAGAAATGTTGCTTTCATTCTTTCCTGTGGGATACCTGTCAGATCCACCCAGGAAGTAAGATTATTTCTCAGCATATCTTCTGTGATTGTTTATGGATGTGTGTTTATGACTTCCGGAGATGGAGTAGGTTCTCTAGTTGTCTTGTTCTAGAATCTATGATGGTGAAGATGTCTCGAAATTATCTGCATAATGTCCATCATAAAATAGTTTTGTTGACGGCAATATTTCATGGAACAAATATTCGCAATGAATCATTATTTTATGAGCTTCACAGGGTTTGTGAGGGAGGGGAGAGAGAGGGGGGAGAGAGAGGGAGAGGGAGGGAGGGAGAGAAAGAGGGAGGGAGGGAGGCAGTGGGGAGGGAGGGAGGGAGGGAGGGAAGGAAGGAGAGAGAGAGATGGAGTGAGAGAGGAAGAGAAAGTGATAGACCTTAAAATAAATTATGACTAAATTAAAATATATATAAATATATACACCGCATATTTAGAACTCGGACGTAGTTGATGGGACCGCACAGAAAGAGTCATCTTCTGCTACAAATCAACGTTATACCTGCTGCTCCAGTCAGATTACTATGATTTGATAACTCTAATCATTAACCTTGTTTTTCCCTCGGAGCACATCTAACAAAATACAAATTCCCCACATTCATGTTGTAATGAATAGATTGCACAAATTAGTGAAGGTATCTTTTAAAACAAAGTAAGGAACTTCCTTGATAATAATAATGAAATCTTATATAGCGCTGGTATCCGCCGTAGAGGCACTCATGGCGCTGGCACAGTATTTGACCATTGATGAAATTAGTCATTAAATTTGTTTATTCTAGTGAATCAAGTGATGGTTAATGCCATCCATAAATTGTGGTTCCGGATGAGTTATCACATGACATGGCTGTACCTGTGGATTGGGTCCAGCAGTGATCGTCTCGGAGATGTAACGTTTTATGACTACTTTGTGAGACTGTGTGATTACTGCTGCTTGCAATTCGTCAGTCAGCTATACCTTGGGTTTACATTAATAGGGCACAGTGGTCCAGTGGTCCAGTGGCAGGGATCAGGTCTGGCTCAAATATATTATTATTACTATTACTTAGTTTTTTCTATTACTATTACAATGTAATATATTGCTATTACACTTGAAACTATTACATGCTTTGACAGCGGCATTCTCGTTGTTGACATGACGTCACAATAACGTATGCCAACCAACGGTGGCTAAGGGTCAAAATTCTTTGCGTTGGTTGATTGATATATGTGATTATGACGTCATGCCGACTTCAAGTGTCAGTTTTGCTGCCGTTTAAAAGTGGATGGCTTGTATCAAAAAATCAGAAAGTAGCGCCTCAATCAATAGATGGGTGAACTGTGTTGACGAACCAACATCATTGGCCAGTGTCTAAAACACCGGAAATGGCACGGTTGTATGTCCCTTTTTAATAACAGAAAGGGTAAGCTTTCAAAAGATTGTTGGGATCAGACGAGCCACAAGAGTGCTAGTAACCACTAAAATGAGTGTTTTTGGACGTGTTTGAAGTTGTACTTTTTTTTTTTTTACCTATTTTTGGTAGTATCAAAGTACACTGTCGAGGGATAGAACGTGTTTTGCATTTTCTATGTCAGTACCTTACTGGAATGAAAGACAAAAACAATGTCTCTCTCACTTAAGGTGGATTATACAGGTAATCTGTATAAGTAAACCATACTGCACTATGGCTGCTTGGTGGACAGTTAATTATTGGCTCAAGTAGAAATACGTCAGGATGTTTCTCACACCCGTGGTAGTTCAGGCTCGATGGTGAGCAGACAGCTCAGACCTATGTGGAAAGGATAGTTGGTATGAGAACAGGCTTCACGACACCACTATAATTATCTCAGGAAGGAGAAAGACCTCTACAAAAGCAATGCTTATCAAAAACACCTAAGTAAATAACTCAAATTAATGTTTCTTGTGTTTTCTGAAATACATCATCCGTTGGTAGATCAGACACCAAAGGTCCAAGGAAGGAATGAACACAGAAAGATGTGAGTGGACCTCGGCATGTCAAAAGGAGATGCACGTACAATGATCCAAAGTTGATATTGATATAGCTGTTTGTTGTCACGGTGAAATATTAAGCTTTGAAGTAGAGGAACAACTGTTGGCCTTACAAGTTGTGTACTAATTCATACATGTAGCGATGTATCATTTAGCACTTTGGAGGTTAAGATGTTGATTAAGTTGTCTGGTCTGTTTTGTCCCTCACTCACGGTAGGAAGTAAACACTGCAATCATTCACTAGGTTACCCCAGCACCTGTCTCTCTGGCTGTCTGTCTAGTTGTCTGTCTGTACGTCTAGCTGTGTGTATGACTGTCTGTCTGACTGTCTGTCTGACTGCTTGACTGTATCTGTGTGTTTGGGTGTCTGGTTGTCTCTGTTTGTATGTCTGTCTGACTGCTTGACTGGGTCTGTCTGTTTGGGTGTCTGGTTGTTTCTGTTTGTATGTCTGTCTGACTGCTTGACTGTGTCTGTCTGTTTGGGTGTCTGGTTGTCTGTGTTTGTATGTCTGTCTGACTGCTTGACTGTGTCTGTCTGTTTGGATGTCTGGTTGTCTCTGTTTGTATGTCTGACTGCTTGACTGTGTCTGTCTGTTTGGGTGTTTGGTTGTCTCTGTTTGTATGTCTGTCTGACTGCTTGACTGTGTGTGTCTGTTTGGGTGTCTGGTTGTCTCTGTTTGTATGTCTGTCTGACTGCTTGACTGTGTCTGTCTGTTTGGGTGTCTGGTTGTTTGTCTGACTATTTGTCTGTCTGGTTGTCTGATTGTCTGGTTGTCTAATTGTCTGTCTGCCTCTCTGCCTGCCTGGTTGGTCATATGTCTATCTGACTGTCTATCTGTCTGTCTGTCTGTCTGTCTGTCTGTCTGTATGTCTGTCTGTCTGTCTGTCTGTCTGTCAGACTCTGACTGTCTCTTTGACTGTTTGACTCTCTCTCTATCTGGATGTCTGTCTGACTGATTGTCTGGCTGACTGTCCGTCTGACTGTCTGTCCATCTGTTTGTCTGTCTGACTGACTGCGTCTATATGACTGTCCTTCTCACTGACTGTCCGTCTGTCTGTCTGTCTGACTGTCTGGTTGGTCATCTGTCTATTATCTTTCCGTCTTTATGCCTGTCATTCATTCTGCCTGTCTGTCCGTCTGTCTGTCCGACCATCCATTTGTCTGGCTGTCCCTCTCTATCTTTTCTTCCCAGCCCCAGTGATGTAGCATTTGGTGTTGTGTACTGAAAAACCGTAGTTACAACATTTGTTTTAACTCTGGGAAGAAATGGTGGTTGTGTAGTATGACACTTATGAACCTACTACTGTAGTTTGTGATCGTAAGACACTAGAGGCCCCGTGACAAGTCTGGGGACTTTCAGGCATGTTTAGCAAGCTCTGTGTGACAGCACCAGACTGCGTGATTCTCCCAGGTAAATTCCTTGATTGATCCTACCACTCTCCCAGGGCGTCGGGCTGACCTTCTAGGAATCTCCGGGGATTCCTGAACTCAAAATGAGGTTCAGGGAGGCAATGAAAAGCCTGGGAGAAGCTTCGTGATTGACACCTGTCAATGTATCCGTCATGATTTGACTGACAGGCTCATATATGGTATGCGTGGTTAGTAACAATGTTTAGCAAGGTATACAATTACACAGCAAATTTCCTAATTTTATGTTGTTATTTAGTGCGACACTAGAATAAGATGTATGAGGCACAATTGTCGATAATCTAGGCTTTTAGTGGCTGTGTCTGTTGCACTTCCAGAAGAGACAATGAAAAACTGGAATTAAGATGTGTTGTAGTGAAAGAAACATATTATTTTGTAGTGGGAAGTATGCAGACATTTATTTTAAGTAGTTGTTTTAGAGTCATATTCTGAGTTAAACAACCATTGAAACTGTTTTTAAGAAAGTGTATGTGCAGCGAGAACGATATTAGTTTATTGGATAAAACTTGCTAATATATGTCACTTTGGCATTTGATGTTATTCGATAAATCACGTTTTTGGAGGTTAAGATGTTGATTAAGTTGTCTGATCTACTTTGTTAGGTTACCCCAGTTACTGATCACAAAAATCTAGCCAGTGGAATAATAAATATAATTTCTTGTCTTTTGTGCTGTCTTATCTTAAAATTGCATATTATGTGAAAAAAAGTTTATATGGAGTTGAGGAAAGTGACATATGTAGTGTATAAAGGGTATGTTGTTTCACAGAAAATGTTTACGTAACATTTTTATGTCTCAGAATGCAACTTTAATAGCCAAATAATTATGCATTATTACAATGAAACATGCACACTAGTATAGTGTGAAATGTGCACTAATGCTCATTTCATGGTACATTGTGCAAGTGTTGTGGTGTAGTTATGCATGTTCAAATATGCACTAGTACATCATAACACTTGCACTAGTGCACCATGAAAGGTACTAGTGCACCATGAAATGTACTAATGCACCATGAAGCATTCATTAGTGCACCATGAAACTTTCACTGGTGCACCATGAAACTTTCACTAGTGCACCATGAAACATGCAATAGTCCACCATGAAACATGCACTAGTGCACCATGAAACATGCACTAGTGCACCATAAAACATGCACTTGTGCACCATGAAACATGAGCTAGTGCACCGTTAACATGAGCTAGTGCACCATGAAACATGAGCTAGTGCACCGTGAAACAGGCACTAGTGCACCATAAAACTGGCACTAGTGCACTTTGATATTTGCGTTATAGCACCATGAATTGAGTCAGTCCTGCCAGAACATTCTTTGACCGAGTCACCCCTCCCTCTCCCCTTCCTTTCCCTCACACCCTCCCCTCCCCCAGTGTAACTCAATCGGGTGCAGCTGCGTCTACATTATTGCCAGATCTTCTTCAAACACTGACAAATCTCACATGTTGTTGGCCTGTAAAACTGACAAGTGCAGATAGGTTTGCTTGTGCCAACCTAAAAAGTCAGCATGCCTTTCCTACCAATTCCTACCCCGCGGTATTTAGCAGAGAGAATGGCCTTAGAAACAACTGTCCACGAATGAGGACATAATGACAGGGGTGATCAGTTAGTTATTTCTGTCTCCGTTGAACGGTTGTCAGAAATAACATATTTCACATCTGTTGTCTCAAATGCCAGTGCCAGAAGTCCACGTGCCTTCTGTTCTCGTGGACAGTTGTCATGTCTATTTGCAGAAAGCAGATTTAGACTCAGGTTTGGGGTCAAGTACTCATACTTGTATTTCAGTACATTTTTTTAGTACTTGGACTTGTACTCGTGCTTGGGTGTTTGGAATGATAAGTACTTATACTTGGACAATTATACTTGCCAAAATATTGAGTACATTTCAAGTACATAACTTCAGTATTTAAAATACAAGATATTACTTCTCTGTTGATTTGCCAGTGTGATACACAACATTGCGTACCAGTCATTACCGTGTCTACAATTCATATTGTATGATATCAAAACAGTTAATAATTGGCACCTCAATAAAATTACTGTTGATCATTGCAGCTGAACTGTACTTGGATTTGAATGAATGAATAAATGAATGAATGAATGAATGAATGAATGAATGGATGAAAAGTTTATTCAACAACAACACCATAATATAATTGCACGGTATGGTGGGCTGCTGCTGCTGCCGCGGCGGCGGCCGCTGCTGCTGCTGAACGGGCATAGCTGACGTTGTGTGACTTGTGAGGCGCTATGTCGTTCTCGAACTAAAACATGTGGTAAATACAATATGACTGATAAGAGATAAAGTACAAAGTAACAGTCACAATTCATTTATACACTTGGTACAGCGGTGCTTGTGCTTTTACAAGTTTACAAATATGCAGAAAATAATGAAGACTTGAATATTTTGTTAAATAGTGCTAAACATGGTAGTTAGACTTGCATGTGTACTTCACCTAAAGTACTTATACTTGGAATTGTACCTGATAAATCTGTTTTGAAGTACTTGTGCTTGACCTAATGTACTTATCCTTGGAATTGTACTTGACCTGGTGTACTAGGTACTTGGCCACAGCCCAGGATTCAGTTTCAGTTTTGGTTTACTACAACTTTATAAAATGCTGCAGTTAAGATATTGTATGTTAGTTAAGTTTGTAATAAATGTTGTCTTTTAAACAGCCGCTCAGTGTGAATGTGATTACGAGTCATCAGTGGTCTACGGGGGTAACATTCATAAATGACCGGTTGTTTATTTTCACGTTTACGAACATTAAACATTGCTTGTTCTGATTTATCATGATAGCAAATACAACTATGTGTTTTAACTAGGGTATGACATTGCTGTCGATAGTTTGCTCAAAACTGGCGACTTTTGCCCTTTTAAAAAGTTTGTATCTTTTTCTCTTTAAATTATACACTTCACAAATGGCAGTCATGTAATTGCTAGAAAGTTTGAGCGTTTGTGTATGGACCATAACCAGTACCAGCAATTATACAAAGTGTGATACTGCAGGCCAATGGGATTTTAACCCGAATATCCTTCGTTGGTTGCGACCTGTGTGACAGAGCTCCCCCTGGTAACTAATGCAGACACTAGCTAGTGCACAGCGGTCTTTTTTGTGTATGGTGATAATAATAATATTTATTTTACATGATGCACACATCTCCACAATCCAGTGAGATTTAAGATTGAAACATGCTAGGACCACAGATATAACTATGGCTAGAACTAAAGAGGACTTATCTAGAGAGAGTGGTGATGCACCTGTTATGTGGCGCCCTCTGTGAATCAATCAGAACACTGCCAGTGCCCTCTAGGGACTATTCAGGGACTGCCTCGTCTTGTGATCTCTCAGCTTTACTGCCAAATGTCGGACTTGTATCAATATTATTTACTGGTATCTGTAGCCTTTTTGTGTACATGGGTGCTGTTTTTGTGTACATGGGTGCTGTTTTTGTGTACATGGGTGCTGTTTTTTGTACTCCAACACCCGACAGGCTGAAATCTGTATTTTATTTTTGTTTGTCCTATAATCATAAGGAGCACTTTTATTCAGATGAAGGTATTGTTACTGTCATTAAGTAGCATTCTGATTCCAATGGACTGTCGTCATCTATCAAACTGTGAATATACCTCGATCACGTTAGTTCTGCCAGGTTTTGCAGGAAACATGTCGATCTATGTGCATATTTTGTACACAGGCAGCAAAGTATTTGTGATTTGACCATTTGATTTGAAATTTAAGTTCACAAAGAACATTAGAAAATTTGTCATGGCAGGTTTTTCGGTAAACTTGTAAAGTGATTTGTGTAAATACTATATATGACTGTAGTCTTTCACAGATCCAGTAAAGCCGTGATAGACTAAATACTGGTCATGTAAAAAAGGTAAAGGTAAGTTCTTATACAACACTGTATCCAGTCCTAATGACCAGACCTGTTCAATCAAACACCATCTTGACTTCTCTGGGAAGTATTCAGCCATGCTGCAATTAATGTATCAACGTGTTGTGGTACAGACATCATTCCATTTAAATGTGTTATCTCTGCTTCAGGGTGGTGATGCTACAAGCGCGGCTAGTGCAGCCCCCAAGAAAGTGCCTTCTGCACCCTCTGCAAGGGGTCCACCCCCACCCCCAGGCCCCCCGCCCCCTCCAGAGATGTTGAGGGCGGAGGATACGTCTAAGGTAGGGGGTGAGGCAGACGCCAGGAGCGCCCTCTTTGCGGACCTCAATAAGGGTGGCACAGTCACACAGGGTACGTAGCACTAGGTGTGTGTGTTTGTATGTGCGTGCGTGTGTTGGGATCAGTAATGATAAATGTAAATTTAAGTAGATTTGTGTTATTTTTATATATACACCATATATATAATATATATATATATATATATATATATATATAATTTGTCCATTCATGTTGGAATCATTGATGATAAATTTAAATCAATTTTTAGTCCTTTGGGCCGTATCTCAGAAACCGTTCAATAACTTTTTTCTCTAATTTTGCATAGACATCTTAGAGTAGTGCCATTATGCACAAGAAATCTGTATTTGATTGAATCATTCTAAGGGCCCCATAGGGCCCCCAGGGCAAACAAAACTGGTAATTTTCCACATTTTGTCTATTTTTTTCAAAAACTGTTCAGTAACTTTTTCTCTAATTTTGCATATACATTTCATCTGGTAGTGTCACTGTACACAAGAAATCTGTATTTGATTGAATCATTCTAAAGGCACCTAATGACCTCCCAAAAAGGACCCCAAAACTGGTAAATTTTCACAGTTTGCCTATTTTTTCAAAAACTCTTAAGTAACCTTTTCTCTAATTTTGTATAGACATTCCATGTGGTAGTGCCACTGTACACAAAAAATCTGTATTTAATTGAATCATTCTAAGGGCACCAAAGGACCCCTAAAAGCTAAATTTCCAGTTTGAAGCCTCCCCATCAACACATTGTCATCTGTCAGGTTAAACATCTTAACAATAACTATAATTAGTTCTGTGGGGATGTTTTTTTAAGTATTCATTTATAACATTATCAATACCACATGCCTTTTTGTTTTTGAGTTTTTTGATTTGCATTAGTACCTCATCTTGTGTGAATGGTCTGTTTATGTGTTCGTTTGACTGGGAAATCTTTCTTGGATCAAAAGGTATCTCACTAGCTGCAGTTTCACTTTCAGGTTTTTCACCAAGTTTTTCAAAGTGGTTCATAAACTTATCCAGTGAAATATTTCCACATTGTTCACTGCTGTTGCTTTATAAAGTATATCCCAGTATTCTGCAGGCTTGCTATGTTTTAGGTTGCGCAAGTTTTCATGTAACTGTTTATGGTAGCATTTTGATATTTGTTTTATAAAGCATTTATACCCTCTAGTCAATTCTCTTAATCTCTGCATTAGCTTCGTCATTTTTAAATTTCTTTAGTCTACCTTTTGCTCTCAAATAATCTTTTTGACTTTTCCGGGGTCACATATAGACGTATTAGTCCAAAGGACTTCAGGGCCTCTTGGCCCATTTTTAGTCCTTTGGCCGAAGGTCCAAGGGACTATTGCAATCACTCTGCATCCGCCGTCCGCCGTCCGCCGTTAGCTGCCGTATCTCAGAAACCGTTCAGCAACTTTTTCTCTAATTTTGCATAGACATCTTAGGGCACTGCCAATATGCAAGAGAAATCTGTATTTGATTGAATCATTTTAAGGGCTCCCTAGGGCCTCCAAGGACCCCAAAACTGGTAAAAATGTAACATTTGGCCTATTTTTTTAAAAACTGTTCAGCAACTTTTTTTCTAATTTTGCATAGATGTATCTTAGGGTGCTGCCACTACAAGAAATCTGTATTTGATTGAATCATTCTAAGGGCCCCCAAAGTGCAAAAGTTTTACATTATTTAGTGATGTGATTTTGAGAAGGGCCCTTGAGACCACCCCCAACAGTAGATTTTGTTTAATGTGCCACAAAGTCAACACCATGACTAAACTCTGCAGCCTAGTGCTACTGTTCCATTGAGACCTTGACTAATCTTTAATTGGTCACAGCGCCCAGGCAGAGTAGACACACTTGACCCCTGTTAGACAGAACAGTTGCCTAAAACTTGTTATCTTCAAAACTACTGATTTTCTATAATTGCAAGTTGTGTTTATTTTGATGTTCATTTAATTATTATAAAATGGTGTGACTGTGGTGTCTATTGGTTAAAGATGTATTGTCTGTAGAAACCTGTAGGTGACAAACATAGAACATTTATATTCTGGACAACTATAGAGTGAAATATCCTACACTTTATTGATATCAAATGCATTCTACTGTTCTGTTTACGTTTGCCATGCCTTGTGTAGACATGGTAATGTATAAATCAATTGTATAGACTAATAACTGCAGATTCACAATATAGTTGACACCTGAAACAACCAAATGTCAACCATTAGAAGAGTTGACATAGTTCCGCTATACACAAGCAAGAAATCTGTATTTGATTGAATCATTCTAGTGTCATCAGCATATAGTAGAACATACATTTTCTACATCATCATCCCTAAGGTTGTTGTAAATTTAACCAGCTGCCATGTCAAGTCCGTTATAATTGTGACTAACAGTGTTCAAAATGATTCAGGTAAATAGCAAATAACAAAGGACACAAGTTTTCTCCTTGCCATACCTCTACACATGAGAAGAAGGCTGACACAGCCTGGCCCTCATTTATACATGATTTAGCATTTTTGTACATGTTGTATACAACTTTCAACACAATACCATTAATACCGCATGAAATTATCTTAGACCACAGGGAGGACAGGTCTACTAAATCAAATGCTTTCTTATAATCGATGAAGGTACAATAAAGCCTTTTGCGTCGAGACAAATACAATTCAACCAATACCCCTATTTGAACACTGCCTGTTCTTCACCTATTACATTCACTTTGTTTAGGTATGTGGTCAGTCTGGTGTTCTGAACAATCACTAAGGAATAATGAACACTTGTGCAGAATGTCACCCACTTGGCAGGTTTAATTGATCTATTCAGCAATGAGGACACTGCTTAGGCCTCACTCTGGACACTGTCACTCACAGTGTTGTGTATTATCTTAGTTGGTGCATTGAGCTAATCTACTTGACCATGAATCAGTGGTGGCTCTGGTTGTGTATTACACCCAGCTGTGGAGCTAAGATTCTCTGCCAGCTATTGTTTGATGGAAACTGTGACTAATGTGTAATTGGTCACTGGCAGTAGCTTGTGTCAACAGACATCATTAAGCCACTAGACCCCTGTTAAACTGGACAGTTGCCTGTAGGTTTTAAACTGTGTCAAACAGTGAGTCTACCTTTTGCTCTCAAATAATCTGTCCTCCTAGTTTTACACATGAAGACATAATCTGGCATAACTTGATAAGTCTTTGTAGTAGCACATTTGTACTTCCAGTGTATCATTGCAATATAACATACATATTACATACTGTGTGCCACATTTGAATGTTGTGCATGTAATATTTCCATGCAACCATTTGCATATATAATGTAAAACTTCAACAGCCGTTTTCTTCATTTTCACTTTTTGATCCTTACCATCTTCAATGCTCCATAACTTTGCCAATTTTTGTAGCAGTCATATTTTTTGAAACTGTGTAAAACACCCTACCAAACCTTTACAAGGATGTAAGAAAACAATGTTACAATTTTTCCGACTTATCACTCATTTGGTCAGCCGGGGTCACATATAGACGTATTAGTCCAAAGGACTTCAGGGCCACTTGGCCCATTTTTTATATATTTATACACGCACGCACACACAATATAAATATTATAATTACTATATATATATATATAGCATCACGGTCATTAGAAAAGAAAGCCAGAAAATGACACAGACACATTAGTTGTATGCCTGTTTAAAAAGATATGTATATTGTATATATTGAATGAGCCGAATGTCTTGAGATTTTTTTCATTCTTGGGTTGGTAGTGCCTTTAGCTGGTGTCACTGTTTGATTGACAGGTCTGTTTGATTGTCAGGACTGCTTGACTGACATGTCTGTTTGATTGACAGGACTGTTTGATTGACAAGTCTGTTTGATTGTCAGGTCTGAAGAAAGTGTCCAACGACATGAAGACTCACAAAAACCCTGGCTTACGTCTGACGACTGCCAAACCCTACAAACCCACTTCCCTCCCCCCGAAACCCGTCAAACCTTTCGGCAGTGGGGGAGACAACAAGCCTCCGAAACCACCCAAGTGTGCTCTCGAGGGAAAGAAATGGGTCGTGGTACGTACCCTTATAAGGACATCATAACAATTTAACTTTTTTTCGAGGTAGTATGTATGTATGTGCGTATACATATGTATGTATGTATGTTATAATTTTCCTCCTAGATGCTCTGCATCTCAGGCGTCAAACTTTCAGGGATTCATCTATGACCCCAGGAAGGATCCATAACATGTTTATTTAAAAAAAATCCCCTGGCTCAAGGGTTTGTAGCAGCAAAAGGTGCTGCTGGTGATTTAGAAATGCAATAGTTATTAAACAAATATTTGTTGAATTTTTTATGAACAACAGCCATAGTCACAGATGATTCTGAAGAGGTCATCTACGGTCTGACAGTGATCGTTATTCCAATTAATAAATAATAATGTTGTTGATGATTGGTTGATTCATGCTTCTGATCAATTAATTGATTACAATCTTGTGTGATGATCATTTCAATTGTGTAATTATGTGAAATATGTACAGTTACTAGATGACCGAAATGCATTTAGGTTTTGTGAAAAAGACATTAACATCATTCAAAATTACTACACTTTTGGTGTGTTCAGAAATCTCATATTAGTAAGGTCAGATGCAACGCATTAAATGTATATACATCACAGGGCCGTTCGATTCGTTTCTTGCAGTGGTTATTACTAACATACGCGTGTATATTTTCGTCAACTATGTCATAAATTTATATCAGTTGTCACCTATGATCACACTGGTGCTGTCGTGTAGCGATAAAGCATAGGCATATGATAGCTGTTCTGTTACATGTTTGACCAAACCGATGATAAATTGTGAAATTGAGACCGATTGCCAACTCCAGTCGTGTATGTTGTAGGAGTACCAACATGGCAACAAGAACATCGTCATCTCAGACACAAACCAGAAACAGACGGTCTACATCTATAACTGTGACAATAGCACGGTACAAGTGAAGGGAAAACTCAACTCCATAAGTCTTGGTGAGACACGTCTTACATGTCACCTCACATGCCATGAAGTGTTGATTTTTGGGGGGGTGCGTTTTTCGGCCTGTGATTGCACATTTCCAACAAACATCCCTCACATTTCAGCCGGGGCCTCCAGCTTGAATGAGGGATGTAGTGTTGGATTATTTGTGTGGTCAGATAGAGATAGAGATGGAGATATTTGCAGTCGAGGGGGATATTGTTGGATATTTTTGCAGTGGGGGGGTAGGTTTTTGTGGTCGAGAGGGTTAATGTTGTTAGGTATTGTTAAAAAACTCTTTACACTGCTTTTTTCAAGTCAGATATGTATACTTCACTCCAAGAGGAACTACTTCCCACCGGTGGAACTCTTGCCTCAGCTTGGGTGTGCATACGCAGCCACACACCCATCGCACCCTCAGTTTATGTGTCTGCATGCTTCCGCAGCTAACATCTTCCCCATCTTTCAGTTTCTCTTACGTTAAAATGTATCTAACTTACATTGTAATGTAATTGGAATGAAGTACAGCTGCACTTAACAAAGATGCCCGCTCTTTAAAATGTTCTAGTTCAAATGCTTGGCAAAATTAGTTACAGTTAGTCTGACAGGTGGCAGCACGGTGCAGCTTCTGTGTGGTGCCATCTGGTGGCTAAGCAGTGTTATGTAGATTATGACATCAGCAACCAGAGATGGACAGAATTGGTATGGGGACAGGAATGCTTCATGTCGTCACAATATTGTCCTGGCATTTGATACATGTCAGCATCTAGTACCCTACTGTATCGCAATCCATGCACTATTTTAAAGACTAAGCGAAATACCAATCTGAATTACATACACACTAAAAACAGTGTCCTTATATTCAACTAATTTTTTAGACCCATCTGTTCAAAGCCCCTTTTGGTCACGCTTTTCTGTGCATTTCCTGCACAGTTTGGTGCGACCTGCTAGGATTTAGCATGTGGGTTGGTGTTTTATAATTTTATGTCAAAGTAAAAATAATAATCTTACCTATAAATGTGTTGTTGGATGCACACAGGAATTTTGTTTACTTTTTGAGTTATTGCCATTTGAAGATTGCGAATACTCAAACTTGCAATAGGATTTAATATTTGTTTATATCACAGTAAAGATTTGTGACTATCTGACTGCAATGACTTTTGTGAGATGGGACTTTAGGTTTGAGCATTTTTAAAGCGTCTTGAAAAATGCTAATACCTGAACAACAGTCGGCAAAGTCAGATATCCTGGCCCAAAACCACCTTATTGCACAAAGGAGTATTCTAGCTGATGATTTTTGACAACGGCATGATCACACGTACAGTTGTTAGCTCAGAATATTTTTCAAGGATGTGAAAATCAGTCTCACTAGAAACATTCATTGCCATGATAATATACAAGCAAATGAGCCCATATTTCAAACGTCATATACCATTCATTTATCTAACTAGTACACCAATTTTGTTAAGATATGTTCAGTATTAATAGAGATATAGCATATTGATTATATGGACGTTTTCGGGTAGTGGCTACCCTTAAGCAAGGCGTATTTGTGAATTTCCATTGCACTTTACAAGCCGCCTGGCGCCGAAACCAGGCGAACTCGCGATCCGCGGAAGCCATGAGCATGACTAACAGATTGGAAACGATTCGTTTAATGTCGGCGCAAAACAAACAATACCTCTCTCCACATTTAGTGTTCCTAAAGTTAAAATTGACCATAATTATAGTCAAAGAAACTTATACCTTTGATAGCATTGGCAGTGCAGAATAAACAACGGCAACGTAGTGACGCGCCTCACACTTGATTCGTTACAGTTGTACGTCAACGTTAAATTTATTGTCTCATGTCGTGAACAAAGACGGGGATAACTTCACACAAAACAGTTGACAGTTATTACCGTGTTAATATAGTTTGTTATAGCGCCCATTTTCCCCCTGGCGGCAGAAATTCGGGGTCCACGACCGACCGCGTTATAACCAAATCCGCGTTATAACGGGGCGCGTTATAACGAGGCACGACTGTAATAAGTAATTAAAACATTTTTTCCAGATGGGGATCGGTGACTCTTTACATTAATATAGATCTTCTTAACAACAATAATGTCTATGTCTGTGAACATGTGCGTGTGTTTGAGTGTGCATGCATGCGTGAGTGTGTGTGTACGTGTGTGGTATCTGTTTGTTTGTGTTGCCTGTGCATGTGTATATACTTGTTACATTGTAATAGTTTGTAAGTTTGCATCAGAAAGTGATCAACATGAGCTTTCTATGGCGATTTGTTCTTGGAGACGTACTAATGTCAGTGATGTGTTTGTGTCTGCAGACAACTGCAAGAAGACAGGCCTTGTGTTTGAAGATGTCATCTCAGCCATTGACGTTGTCAACTGTAAAAGTGTCCAGATCCAGGTGCGATTTCACAACAGTTTGTGCAACGTGAAAAGTCATTATTAGAATTAATTGTTATCCGTACTTTACTTTGGCATAACTAACATAATATGTCATTTGCATCACTCATTTCCATATCGTAATTGGCAATTATAATAGTGACAAAATTTTGTAAAATTCTTTATTTGTTTACCATTGTCTATTTTTCTCTTTACAGCACATTGTAATAAAGTAAACTTTTCATTACCAAATCTTTGTGGGATAAACGCAACCTGTAAATGTCACCATTGCATGCAAACTGACACTAATATTATTATTGGTGCTGGAGGTGGTTGAACCAAAGCTAACGTGTAAGGGATCATCACAGAACGTCTGATATCAGACGAAATTACTTTCGTTTGGGTCAGAGGCAGTTTCGTCTCGTGTCGGACATTGATATTTTATGCTACGGACCAATAATCTTACTCCATTGATACCATCATGGGGGGGACTCAGGCCAGAAGAAAGTAATTTTGTCTGATATCGGACATTAACGTTCTGAGATAATCCCTAACGTTTTTGCACTTTGCGAATGTATGAGACCATCGGTACGATGTCTGGGTAAACAAGTGTGTCGCTTTGCTATATATGCGAATGTTTTAGACCATCTGTATGATGTTTAGGTAAACAAGTGTGTCGCTTTGCTATATATGCGAATGTATTAGACCATCGGTACGATGTCTGGGTAAACAAGTGTGTCGCTTTGCTATATATGCGAATGTTTTAGACCATCTGTACGATGTCTGGGTAAACAAGTGTGTCGCTATGCTATATATGCGAATGTTTTAGTCCATCTGTATGATGTTTAGGTAAACAAGTGTGTCGCTTTGCTATATATGCGAATGTATTAGACCATCGGTACGATGTCTGGGTAAACAAGTGTGTCGCTTTGCTATATATGCGAATGTTTTAGACCATCTGTACGATGTCTGGGTAAACAAGTGTGTCGCTATGCTATATATGCGAATGTTTTAGACCATCTGTATGATGTTTAGGTAAACAAGTGTGTCGCTTTGCTATATATGCGAATGTATTAGACCATCGGTACGATGTCTGGGTAAACAAGTGTGTCGCTTTGCTATATATGCGAATGTTTTAGACCATCTGTACGATGTCTGGGTAAACAAGTGTGTCGCTATGCTATATATGCGAATGTTTTAGACCATCTGTATGATGTTTAGGTAAACAAGTGTGTCGCTTTGCTATATATGCGAATGTATTAGACCATCGGTACGATGTCTGGGTAAACAAGTGTGTCGCTTTGCTATATATGCGAATGTTTTAGACCATCTGTACGATGTCTGGGTAAACAAGTGTGTCGCTATGCTATATATGCGAATGTTTTAGACCATCTGTATGATGTTTAGGTAAACAAGTGTGTCGCTTTGCTATATATGCGAATGTATTAGACCATCGGTACGATGTCTGGGTAAACAAGTGTGTCACTATGCTATATATGCGAATGTTTTAGACCATCTGTATGATGTTTAGGTAAACAAGTGTGTCGCTTTGCTATATATGCGAATGTATTAGACCATCGGTACGATGTCTGGGTAAACAAGTGTGTTGCTATGCTATATGTGTGTTTTGCTACCTTCAGGTGTTGGGCAAGGTGCCAACCATCAATGTCGACAAGACTGACGGGTGCATGATGTACCTCAGTAAGGACTCACTTAAGACCGAGATTGTCTCGGCAAAGTCTTCCGAGATGAATATCCTTATTCCTGATGCCAGCGACCAATTTGTAAGTATACATTTTTAGTGGTTCTATACTTATGTAAATATATATAGTTCTGACAGCTATCAATCGTTTCTTTTGCATGAGTGCAATCCTGAGAGTTATTGATCATTTCTGTTGATGTAATTCTGACAGTTATCATTTTTGTTGAGATAACTGTCAATCATTTTTGTGGAGGTGATATGTAGTTCTGACACCTGTCAATCATTTCTGTTGAGTAATATGTAGTTCTGACAGCTGCCAATAATTTATGTTGACATAATGTGGTTCTGACAGCTGTCAATCATTTCTGTTGATGTAATATATACTTATGACAGTTGTCATTTCTTTTGCAGAAGGAGTATGTGGTTCCTGAACAATTCAAGACGACGTTCGATGGCAAGAAAATGAATACAGCTCCGTCGGACATTGCTTCGTAACTATAGCGGCGTAGATACACAAACAGCTCGGTTGTCACGACGACAGTTTATTATCTGCTGAATTATTTAGATTTGTTAGAATTGTTATCAAACAGAAAACATCTGTTGCTAACTGTAGACATTTATAGGCATGTTTGGGTTAGACTACATGCAATCACTTTGCTGTCAGTATCATTGCAGATCTCCAGTATGTGATTTCTACAATTTATTGTTGCTACGAACACTTGAACTAATTTGTATCATCTAGACTTTTATATTGCATTTAGATCAATATGTCTGTGTCTTGGATTCTTAATTGCAAATTTAAGATGTATTTTCTCTATAAAGAAAGAGTCAAAAGAAAAGAATTACTTTGGGGTATTTTTCTCATTAATAGTTTTAAAAGTTTGACCTGGCTTCAAACTTGTTATGCATTATATATTGTGCTGAGTCTGGATATATTTTCCGTAAGTAACTAGTTATTTGCTTATAAATGTACGGTCTTTCATATTGTGTTCAGTTTGTGCACTTTTTGTATTCAAAGTAATTCCTTATACGGGAAAAGAGTTGTTAAGCTTTGATTCTAAAAGTAAGATAATATATTTCTGCTGTCGAGATCATTCTTGGCAATCTGTTACTGTAATTGTAGCTGTCGTAAATAGCTAGTAGGTTATGGAAAGGCAGTCACTCAACTTCAGCTTTTTAAAGTAGTAAACGTGTATAATTAAACACAATTTTGTTTTGTTGTAAAATGTGAAGCTCAAATAAAATGAAGGCACATTTTGGTGTTCTGTGAGAACTCTTGCTCAACGATGCGAGATGGCGTCAGTGTTGTCAAGGAATCAAATGTTTTGATTCTGTAGTTTAGCTTTAATAGACTGGGATTAATACGGTACATCGGGAATAGCGGGTAGTTCAGTTCAGTTATAGCCACGTGGTGTGCCTGTATGTTTGACCAGTGACTGCCACAGTTTTGTAGGCACCCAGTTTTATTAAATGCATGAGTTACTGTTGCTCAACTGGTGGCGCCACAATATGTTACATCGTAGCGACCAATCACTGGCTATCTCGGAGCGATCAGAGTGTCAGTTCCATGTAGTGAAATAAAGTGATGCTGCGATACTGCAGATTACCAGGATCACAGTTCGGTGCTACTTCTGTTGGTGCGCTGAACAGAACATTCAAGAGGAGATTGTGGAAATATGACTGTTGACAGTTATGCAAAACGATTATAATCCTACTTTTAACGTATTAGGTGTCATATTTTAACAACTGTGCACTTGTATGTTTTCTTTGTGTCACTTTTGTACATCTTTATAGGGGCCGGTGATGATGTCATCCTTTATGTGTCGTTGTTCTGCTGTGTCATTCCTGCTAGACTAGTTTTAAACTTGCATTCTGGGATCGTCCATCTTTTAAATACCAATTTCCAGTGAATGCCATACATGCCACATACACTATATATCACTTTCCTCAACTCCATATACACTTTATTTAACATTGTAAGATAAAATGGCACAAAAACAGAAAATCATATCAACATGCCTTGTATTTATTATTCCACTGGACAGACCTGTCAAATTTGGCAAAAGTATAATTGATCAAATAGCATAGCAAATGGCAAAGTAACATATATGGTAGCAAATATGATAAAATAAGTAAATATTCTTCATGTTGTACATACACTTTCCTAAAAACGGCGTAAAATTGTAGTTAAACTCAGAATGCAACTTTAATCAGTATTCTGACATTTGAATCATGCTGCGTTCTAGTATTGAGACTTGACACAGCTAGTTAGTTAGGACCCCACATCTCGTCACTGTTCAAATTGATAATGTGAGTATTATGCATTTGTTACGAAGCTACGTTTTAGCTGTGTTATTATAGATTTGATAATGCTTATCGATGTTCGTACCTTGGTGTCGACAATACTGGTGATATGAAGCACAACAGTACTACTGCATTAAAGCTGTTGTTTCTGATGAATACTTGTGTCCACTTTATACATCTTCTCCTGTGTCTCTCATCGGGCTTGAGGTATTACGTAACAGTAACAATAACGGGGTGCAGTGGTGCAGTAGCTAGAGCTTCAAACTCCCGACCGAGAGAACCCGGGTTTGAATCCTGTGCTGTGGTGTCGAACCTTGGACAAGTTTGTTCACTATACGTTGCACCAGTTTACTCAGCTGTATGAATGAGTACCTGGTTAAAGACAGTGGTGGATATTTGTGTACGAATAGTCTTTGCGCATTAATTGCAGCATGGCTGGGTGCTTCCCAGAGAAGTCGAGATGGTGTTTGATTGAACAGGTCTGCCAGGGAGTAAAGGGTGAAGCTTTGAGCAGTCCTGAGGACTGGATACTGCGCTATGTAAGAACGTACCTTTACTTATCTTTTGAAAAAATACATTATTGTGTCAGCGTCTTCCCACGGCTAAGGAAACTGTAGATTGTATTACCTCCACTCAAAACATTGGCATAGCAGTAATGATTCCGATGTCACATGTGGCATGGGTTGCAATGGAACAAAAGTGGGTAACAATGCCAATACACGCTTCTATTTCAACAGCGACGAATGGCCCTACGGCCAGAATAACCACACTGCCGGATAGCCACTTCGGGAAATGCTTGGTTAACATAATGCTGCTTAAAGTAATATGCAGATGTTCGCCTCCTTATATGTGCATGGCTGATGGTACTCCTGGTCATTGATGGCATTCCGGTCTTACTAAATTAATTTGCAATATCTGTTATAGTTATGTCATTACTTTTAAAAGAAAATGTTTTATTTGCAGTATTTTTAGAAAGAATCTCATTTATGCTTTTCCAAGTATTTCTGCTGTTATTTTTGTATCGGTTAAATCTGATTTCAAAGTAAATATTTTGGCAGCATGTTTTTCTTTAATATTGAATTGTATGTCTTAAGTTTAGTTCGAATGACTTCATAGTTTAGTAAATTTTGATTCAACATGTTTAGTCACTTATAAAGTAAATCTCGATAAAACTTCCTCCAAAATTTCGTAACAGTAAATTCACAAAAGAAAGAAGCAATGTATGTTAAAACGTGAAATAAATTCGGATGTTTTCAACCAACGAGTGGAGAAACCAGGTGAAAGCGTCGAAGCATTTATCACAGCAGTGACGGAGTTATCACAATCCTGCAACTTCTGCGATTGCCTCAGGGAATCGCTGATCAGGGACCGTCTAGTGGTCGGGATAACTGACAGCAATACTAGAAAGTTTCTCCTTCAAAGAAGGAATCTCCAGCTGACAGATGCAGTTGACATATGCAAGGGGGCAGAGGCCACTCAGCACCAACTGGCTTCAATGGGCACAACTGCTTCAGTGTACGTCACCAAGGAGCGTAAACTCAAGGCAAATACTTACCCTAAAAACGACCAAGGGAAGGGTATGCCTCTTCTGAAATGTAAGTTTTGAGGCAAGAAGCACATACGTAAGAAGGAACAATGTCCTGCTTGGGGCAGAACGTGCTTTAAAAAAATGCAAGGGGAAAAACCACTGCTGTCTGCTGTCCGCCAGACTTTAGAAAGAGAGTGAACTGTGTTGATCATCAAGAAGAACACAGTGACTCTTCTGTCCCTGAATATCTCGTGAGTGTAGTGAGACAAAAATCTCAACTGACACCAGAACAAGCCAAGCAGACTAGTGGTCCTATCTACGTCCTCAAGCATTCAACAAAGCGCTGAAGCGATAAGTCTATCCACTGCCTGTGATCGACGATGTCCTGCCAGATCTTACCAATACAAAGGTATTCACAAAGGTAGATCTCCAAGGTGGGTCCTGGCACTGTGTACTGGACGAAGAGAGCAGTACTCTCACAACCTTTGTAACGCCGTTTGGTCCGTACAAATGGTTACGACTACCATTTGGCTTAAATGTCGGCTCCGAGATCTTCCAGAAACGGTTCAACATGGCGCTTGAAGGACTGGAAGGTGTTATCTGTGTCGCAGATGACATCATAGTCTATGGTGCTGGCGAGACCGTGCAGCAAGCCACTGAAGATCGTGACAAGAAACAGCTTTGCTTCAAAGATGTCGAGAAAAAGGCATACGTCTCAACAGAAAGAAATGCCAGTTTCGTACTAACGACATTCTGTTTCTGGGACACAGAGTAACAAGTGAAGGACTCAAACCTGATGAAGAAAAGGTTGAAGCCATCACAAAGTTGTAGAATCCAAAGAATGTGGAAGAAGTCCAACGACTCCAAGGGACAGTCAACTACCTGGCACGGTTCATGCCAAGACTGTCTGACGCCATGGAACCAATTAGACGGTTGACCAGGCACGATGCTGAATGGAAATGGACTGAAGTACAGGAAGAGTACATGCACGAAATCAAGAGAATGGTTACAGAAGCACAAGTCCTAGCTTTCTATGATCCATTGAAAGAGCTAGTCATCGAATGTGATGCAAGCCTAAGTGGACTGGCTACAGTGTTAATGCAACAAGGACGACCCATTGCATACGCAAGCCGTGCATTAACACCTACAGAAACAAGATATGCACAGACTGAAAAGGAGATGCTCGCTATTGTCTTTTCCCTGGAGAAGTTCCACCAATATGTCTTCGCCCGAAAGACAATTGTGTACTCTGATCACAAGCCACTAGAGTCGATTGTGAAGAAGCCAATGCATCGATCACCTAGACGACTCCAAGGCATGCTTCTGAAGATCCACGGATATGATGTGGAAGTTGTGTACCGAAAGGAAAAGGAGATGTACATATCCGACATGTTGTCTCGTGCTTATCTGCCTCATCGTGGAGAGTCCAGTGTCTTCGAACAAGTCAACATGGTAAAGTATCTGCCTGTCCGTCCAGAACGTCTCCAACAGCTGAAACTATATACAGAGAACGATGAAGCACTGCAACTGCTAAAGACTGATCAGAAATGGGTGGCCTGAAGAAAAACATGAACTGCCGATTCAACTAACGCCATATTTCAGTATCCGAGATGAGCAGTCAATCCAGGACGGGATCATCTTCAGAGGTGAATGCGTAGTTGTACCCACAAGTCTACGGGGTGAAATAAAGTCTGCAGTACATCAAGCACACCTTGGTACAGAAAGCTGTCTCCGCAGAGCACGAGAATGCCTCTATTGGCCAGGCATGAACTCAGAGATGAAGGACTACATCTCTAGATGCGAAAGATGCAGAACCTACGAGATGAGTAACCAGAAGGAAACCCTAATGCCTCAGGAAATACCATCAAGGCCATGGGAGATGGTTGGAACAGACCTGTTCTCACTCGAGGGAAGATACTACTTGATCACCGTCGATTACCTGTCAAACTTTTGGGAGGTGGACAGACTGTATGATACAAAAGTCTACAACGGTCATTCGCAAGCTGAAGTCTCACTTCGCTAGGAACGGAATCCCTTCTACTGTCTTAAGTGACAATGGAGCACAGTACGTGTCAGCAGAGTTCGAGAAGTTTGCTCGAGAATGGGATTTCGAACATGTGGTCAGCTCGCCACACCACCAACGAGCAAACGAAAAAGCTGAAGCAGCTGTCAAGATAGCTAAGAGAACGATGAGAAAATGCAAAGAAGGAAACAGTGATGTCTACAAAGCCTTCCTAGAAATACGAAACACTCCAAGTCAGGGAGTAGGTAGCAGTCCTGCACACCGCCTGCTAGGAAGAAGAACTAGATCTTGTCTTCCAACAACATCCAGTTTGCTGAAGCCAAGAGGTGCTGACATAACAGCAAAAGAGAGGGAGGAGATGGAGAGAAATCAAGTCAAACAGGCTCAGAATTACAACAGAACCGCGAAGGACCTCCCAATCTTGAATGAAGGAGATACAGTCAGGATGAAACCATTTCAACTTAGAGAGAAGAGATGGGGAAAGGCTGTAATTAACAGAAGGCTTGACGAGCGTTCCTATGAAGTGGAAACGGCAAGTGGCATACTCCGACGAAACAGGTTCCACTTAAGAAAGTCAAGCGAAGCTCCGCCAACAACCGAATCAACCGGGCATGATCAAACACCGACAGCAACCCGTAAGAAAGAACCTGACGTCGTAGAAGTGGAAAGACCAGAACTGCAGAAGAAACCGACTTCACCAACAAGTCCGTCAGCGACCACTATGGGAAACATCAGAACGAGGTCGGGAAGAGTGGTGAAAGCACCAAAACGCTTTGGTGATTGGTGAAAATGTTCAGTAGATACAGGGCATAATAATCCCTCTACTGAATTGGTTCAGGGTAGGTCTCACCCCTGACCAAGTATGATCAACAGTGTTACAAACTAAATTCATGACGTTGAAAATTGTGAACATTTGAACTTACGACAGGTAGATTCAAAGTGACTCAATAATATAAGTGCAATTTAATTTATGTGAACATTAATTGATATGAACATGTTCGTGAATACCAAGCTAAGAGAACATTACTAAAGAACTATATTACATACTGCTGTGTCTGTAAAGTTCACAACTTTGTCAAAAGAAGAAGGATGTAACAATATCTCAAGATCAATTAATGATTAAGTGTAAACCACTAGGGGGAGACGCTATCTCAAGCCTAGTTTGTGAGCTTCCACAGCTGAGTTAATGTGTGAGTAATACACAAGAACATACTTATTGAAACAAATACACAACAAAATAAATTGTGCATACTAAGAATAAGCATATGCCAATAAAATTAACAAATACAAACATAAGCATTCAACATGGATTACAGAGGGTCTTCTAAAATCTATCAAATATTATTATTGACACATTCTTCAGTAAGAGCAAGCCGGTCTCAGAAGAGATGATCTGACATAGATCACATATTCACATTAAGACAAATCTTAGAACAAAACGTTGAATGGAACAGCACCATCATCATTGCATTCATTGACTTCGAAAAGGAATTCGACTCACTTCACAGAGAATCTTTATGGACAATACTACGTCACTACGGGATTCACAGAATATGGTAAATATTATCAAGATACTCTACACAGATGTTCAGTGTCAAGTTGCAGTGTGACACCTACCTGACGGACAGCTTCAGTATCAAATCTGGAGTGACGAAGGGATGCATTTCATCCTTGCCATTGACTGGCTGATGACGGATATCACCAGAGATGGAAATAGGGGCATCAAATGAACACTTACCTAAATCCTGGAAGGACTGGACTGTGCAAATGATATTGGACTGCTATCCAGCAGACACAAAAAACATGCAAGTAAAAATAGACAAAACGACAGATACAGTACCACAGATCGGACTAAAGCTCAACACACCGAAAACCAAATTGAGCAGCAACACAGACAACCCCATTATATTACCATCTACGGTGATGCCTTGGAAGAGGTCGAGGAATGTGTATACCTGGGAAGCAAAGACATTACATGTCTTTGCTTCCCAGGTATACATAAAATTATTGAGACCTTCCTAAACAAGCGTCTCCAGAAGGTTATAGGGGTATTTTGGCCTAACACTCATCAATGAAGAGCTGCTCCGCCAGACAGACTCAACATCCGTGGCTACAAAAGACGAAGGTGTAGATGGCTAGGGCACATTTGCCGAATGCCCACTGGTGCACTACCCAAGGACAGAAAACGGAGACGAGGTCGACCGAAAGAGACATGGCGATGAACAATGGACAAGGAAATGAAGGTCTCCCAGCAGACATGGAGTACGATCAATGCACGGGCTGCCGACTGACGGCAGTGGCGCTCTCTTTTTGATGCCTTATGTGTCACCTAGGGCACGAAGAAGACTGAATGAGTGAGTGAGTGAGTGAGTGAGTGAGTGAGTGAGTGAGTGAGTGAGTGAGCAAGTGAGTAAATGAGTGAGCGGGTGGATGGGTGAATGAGTGGGTGGGTTAGTGAGTGGGTGGATGGGTTGGTATGTGGGTGAGTGAGTGAGTGAGTGAGTGAGTGAGTGAGTGAGTGAGTGAGTGAGTGGGTGGGTGGGTGGGTGGGTGGGTGGGTGAGTGGGTGAGTGAGACTGAATGAGTGAGTGATTCTGGGATCGTCTGCAAACTCGACTAACCCGAAGCTGCGACCAATTATCATGAAATTCACAACATACCAGCAACGACAAAACATGTTCACAGCGAAATGGCGCCTAAAGGGAACAAAACTACTGATCACGGAAAACTTGACCAGACTTCGCAGTGAACTGTTAAACAAAGCCAAGATGCTGAGCAACGTCTCCGCCACATGGACGGCAAACGGCCGCATCGTATGCCTTCTTCGCAGCAGTAGGAAAGTCATCATCTGGACCGACCAAGAACTCTGCCTACTTGACAGACAATAAACACCCGTGACCGGACCGAACAATACTGTAGCACTGACTAAACGCCAATGGCAAACACACAGCGTTTATGTGGAATACATATGGAACATGTAAACAATGATGTAATTGATGATTGTCCATACTATTACATAGTATGGACATAAATCCAACGTATGTTAATGATGATACTAATGGTGAGAATACACTACAATATTATGGTAGCTTGATAACTGATGTTGATTTAGTAGAAAATAATGTTGGTCTAAATATACTTCAAGATGACAATATACATGAGCGTGGCCCAATAACTGAGCAGGAAAACAACTGTTTTAATGAAGACTCGTCTTCTTGCAATTATTATTCACATCCACAATGTACATATTTATAGTATGTTATAGTACCTATGATGTTTTGTATAAAGCATTTCATGTTTTTGATATATGCTTTTTGGTTGACATTTACTCTTGAGCGAACTGCCCCACATGAAATGACGTTGTATTTAAATAGTGCAATTTCATATTATTTACATTTTAGTATACAGGTATATGATGTGCATCGATATATATTGATAAACAGTCAATAGTCACGTTGTTTTCATTTTTGGGGAGGGCAATGTTTATATATTTTCTTTTCACTACATTTAGTGTTAGCTATATTTGAATTTTTGGGACAGTGCACTATATATAGTATTTCCCCAAAGCTTATTGTCTACGCAATAATCATTTTGTGTTTTGTTCAATATACTTACGATATTCTCACTCTACGTTCATGTTGTGGCAGTACATATGCTGTAATTTATTTTCACATATTTTGTGCTGATACAATAAGTACATTGTGTTATATATGGATGCAGAATATTCGTAATATTCTCTTTTACAAAATGTATTTTTTATTATGCCCAGGGTATAGATTGTGCAGCTCTTTTGCAACGTCTCGTCTATGTTTATATGATGTGTCCTGCAAACATAGAGCACTATTATTTATTCAATTTTCCAATATGGTTAATAATAATTATTTCTTAGCGCAATTTGGTGGTCTAGAGAAAAACTATCTCTATCACATATTAAAAACGGATGAAATTAATGGAGATGGGGATATTGAACCATTTCAACATTCACCATACTTTGACGATGATAATTTAATAAACCATTTAACGAACAAGCAAAGCAAATTTATTTCAAATATATGGATATACATTAATATGCCAAGGCAAAATATGTAGTGCACATGCTGGCTGGGCAATCTATCTCGGCAACAAATACAATTACAAATCTGTAAAAATCCATGCTAATACAGAAACCTGGGAAGGTAAATTTATTGAAATAACATGTGCCATGAAGAAAAAAATTATTCTTGAAAATATATATAGACCACTTAGAGACATACTTGAAAATTACCGTATATTTACAAACGAATTTGCAGCAAATTTAGTTGATTTACAAAAATCTAAAAGTGAAATAATAATTGCGGGAGATTACGATATTGACTTGCTTAAAATTAACGAAAACCCATAATATGTTAATAATTCGATACAATCGTTTCATATGGTTTCTTCCCTAAAATTACTATGCCAACACGACTTTCAGAATATCATGGAACACTCATTGATAATTTGTTATGCAATTTGTCAAAAGGATTTTTCAAATCCTCAGCTGGTATTTTAGTGAGCAATATTTCTGATACCTTTCCGTACTTTCTAAGTCTGGACTATATCGAAACCTCTAATGCGACACCAAGGTTTATACCAATAAAACAACAAAATCCTGACTCACTCAATAAATTAAAAACTGAAATAATTAACTCAAATCTTTATGATAAACTTAACACAGATACTCATGCGGATCCGAATGAAAACTACAATATCCTCAATTAAATTGTTACTGCAACTATGGATATATTTCTACCTATTACAGTAATTAAATTTAACAAATATAAACATAAGAAAACTCCTTGGATTACCAAGGGCATTATTATGTCGATAAAGTTTAGAAACAAATTGTATTCGAGAATGAAACAGACTCACGTAAACACAGAGCATTATCATGAACTTAAAACTTACTTACATACTTATAATAACATTCTTAAAAGTAATATTAGATTAGCTAAGCAAATGCATTACCAATCCAGTTTTGAAAAGCATAAGCATGATGTTAAAAAGACGTGTTTAATTAAAGAAATTATTCAGAAAAGTCAAAAGGAAGAACAATTTCCAGATTTGTTCAAAGTCGATGGGGAAATGATTAGCAACAAATGCATTATTGCAAACACATTTAATACGTTTTTTTATTATTGCTGGTCCTACTCTACCCTATAAAACAACAACTAACGGAGGTAAATCATACAAATATTACCTGAATAACCCGACATTTCACACCTTCAGCTTTAACCCAATTAACATGGAAACTACTGTTAATATAATTGATCGTTTACCTCCAAAATCAAGTTGTGGAAACTACGATATTTCAACACCATTACTAAAATTGAAAAAAGATTATATCAGCAATGCAGTCACTCTAATTATTAATAAATCAATAATAACTGGTATACTTCCAGACAAATTAAAAATTGCAAAAGTCATACCCTTTTCAAAAAAGGTGATGTTTCTGACTTTAACAATTATCGTCCTATTTCTATCCTGCCAGTGATTTCCAAAATGTTTGAAAGGGTTATGTTTAATAAAATCCACGATTATTTCCATTCTAAAGCGTTATACTACAACAGCCAATATGGGTTTAGAAAGAAACATTCTACTGAGCTTGCTACACTCGAAATCAAAGACAGAATTATACAAGAATTTGATAAATCAGTTAGTCCAATAAATGTATACCTTGATATATCAAAAGCATTTGACACAATTGATCACAATATATTGGTACAAAAGTTAAATTACTATGGATTAAATGACAAGGCCCTGGACCTTCATAAAGAGTTATTTACAAAATCGTAAGCAGTACATAGAAATTTAAAATGTTAAGTCTAAGGAAATAGTCATCAACACTGGTGTCCTTCAAGGTTCAATTTTAGGGCCACTCTTATTTATTATATATAATAAATGACATAGCACTTTCTAGTGACCTTTTCAAATTCATAACGTATGCTGACGACACCACCCTTACTAGTACACTAAACACATTTAATGATTCAGAAGGCCAAATGCGAAGTGAAAATATTAACAAAGAACTAACAAAAGATTAGCAATTGGTTGAAAGTCAACAAACTGTCACTAAATGCCCAAAAGACTAAATTCATGATTTTTCATATGCCTCAAAAGAAAATAGAATACCCTGTATTACAAATAGATGGGTCAGACATTGAATGTGTAAATGATTTCATTTTTTAGGCATCACAATACATAACCATTTAAACTGGCAGAGTCATACAAACAAAATAGCAAATAAAATAGGCATACTAAATAAACTTAAACACTTTTTATCACCTAATACATTATATATTATGTGCAATGCTCTTATTCTCTCACATATTAATTATGGCATACTTTTATGGGGTCATCAGGCACATCGAATTTTCAAATTACAGAAAAAAGCAATACGAATAATATTCTTAAGTAAATACAATGCTCACACAAGTCCTATTTTTAAAAGACACCAGTTGCTAAAGTTGGATGACATTTATAAAATCCAACAATAAAAATTTAACTATAAATTAATTAACAATCTTTTACCCTACTACTTCAATGTTTTTCCAAACACACACATCTATGATATTCATCAGCACTGCACACGTGAAAGAAATAATCTGTATATGTCCAGATTCAAACATGAATTTGCGAAAAAAAATACATTAGACACAACATAGTAAAGACAGTTAACAATACACCATGTATTCTCATTAATAAAATTTACACCCACAGTCTATATGTTTTTTCATAATACACAAAAAACTTTTTATTTTAAATTATGAATCCACTTGTCGTATCCATAAAAGCAAAGATTTTATTATTTGTATATGTATTTTCTGTGTTATCAGGTGTTGACTTTTGAATTTACCCATAAACATATGGAGTAAGCTAACGTAAAACGCGAGTTTCTCGAAATGTGTTTATTGTGTATACCAAGGTTTACCTAGTCAATCGTTCTATCCAAGCATGTTTTCAGAATGCCATTGACATAATATACATGTTATCATATTAATGTACATGTGTTTGGTCATTAACATGATGTGGAAGTAAAATAACTTGCCCAATATGTTGCTAGGATGTTCAAGAAGACAGGTGGCATTCACCGAGTAGAACTTTGCAACGCATTTTTCCAAATGCCAGATGTTCTGGAGACAGAGACAAATCAATATATCATGCAGGAGTTTAGCCGGAAGCACTCTAGCAGATCAAATAGTTTCAGGATGTGATCGACATTAAGGTGTACATGGAAATTTTGGAGATCATTCTTGACATCATCAAGACTGAGAGAAACGACAGTTAGAAGTATTCGCAGCAATTTAACGCCTTGACTAACCATCTACGATCACACAAACTCGGCAGATGTTCGTGCAGTGTTAATTAAAGGACAATTTGTTGTGGAGAAAGGTGGTTCAGCCAAGTTCCTGCTTATCAGGCGACTGAGTCAATGGCCTGAACATCATCGGCATTAGAAAGAGCGATCGAGTCAGGTCATTTGTCCGTCCTGTACTTTGAGTGGCATCCACATGCATCTATAATAGGGGATATCCTTGTCCAGTACGCTCTCTGGCAAGAATATATACCTTCTTCCAGGTATATAGGTGTCGATGCGAGATGAGACATCTATATATTTCTGACCTGTCTTAAACCAAATCTTTGCCTGGTGGTTGGCATGTGGAATGTGAAGTTTCGGGGCATCTTTGGTTGGGGGGTGCTAACATATCCAGACCTAAACAGTTGGATTCTGTCAGGATTGACGGTTGGCTACTCGTATATGCTATATAGGCAACACAGACAATGTCCAGCCAGTGCAAGTTCTCCATGGTGACCAGCTCCATTGAAAAGAAATGGTTGATTCTGGAAAGTTTTTAAGCACGACTTCTTCACATGACCACTAAAGGCTGATGTCATATCACAGCCTCTGTCAATGCATGGAAAATGAGCAGGTTATGCCTCGCATATTGTATAAGTCTCTCAGATTCTGCTTTTGGAAGTTACAAGGTAGTGTGAAGTGTAGTCATTAACACACTGATCAGTTCTGCTTTTGGTGTCAAATTCATCTCATCTCAAAAGTTGGCGAGAGACAGCGGGATGGGGTTAGCTCATGCTTCAGGATATTTACTTTATTTATTCGACATGTAGTGACACTACTGAGGTATCGTGTCAATAGCTTTCTGTCAACTTTGATAGTGTTCTGTACATTGTGGTAGGTGAACATAGTTGCTTTGTATAGATCAGCAAAGGTTCACGAGCGTTGCTTCTTCAGTGCATCATGAAATGCTATAGTCATCGTCTACCAATCTTTGCTTCACGGTGGTGATAACGTGCTATTTTTTTCGGTCTTCAGCAGTTAGACGATTATTGATCACAACACTTTGTTCAGTGTCTTTGATTGCCAAAAATAAAAGGAATTAAAGGCATTTCGTTACTTTTTAAGTCAATCCAGTGACTGCTGTAGGCTCCTGTATAGAGTCAGCGACGATATTGCTCGGTGTGTATCGCACACTTGACAGGATCTGGCAATCCAAACTTCAGTATGTGATCGTCATGTATGACTATATTGGAGATCATGCTAGACATCACTAGGACTGAGAGGGACGGCAACTAGAAATCATCGCTGCCACGTTGCTATACACTAAAGATCTACGGTTACACACATGAATTAGTACACACACTCCTGACGGGGACCGGTCCATCTTACAGACATGAACCTCCATGAGTAGACAACACCAAGGGTTCATGCAATGTTCAACTATGTTGTGATAAACCAAACGGAGCATCAACCAAGTTCCAGCAGATCAGCCAACTGAATGGATTCGTAATACAAGGGACGATCAAGCCACTACACGTTTTGTGTCACATGGTCAGACGATCACGAATTTCACAATAGTCAAGATCATCTCTCTTCAGTGTGAAATATAATAAGGAAGATACCACGTTTCCCCGCTCTGGTGGTATTCTACTTCGGATGAAGCATGGTGCCGATGACCTGACGAAGCTTGCAATAATGTTTACAATAACCTGACGAAGCTTGCAACAATATTTACAATAACCTGACGAAACTTGCAACAATGTTTACAATAACCTGACGAAGCTTGCAACACTATTTACAATAACATGACGAAGCTTGCAACAATGTTTACAATAACCTGACGAAGCTTGCAACAATGTTTACAATAATCTGACGAAGCTTGCAACACTATTTACAATAACCTGACGAAGCTTGCAACAATGTTTACAATAACCTGACGAAGCTTGCAACACTATTTACAATAACTTGACGAAACTTGCAACAATGTTTACAATAATCTGACGAAGCTTGCAACACTATTTACAATAACCTGATGAAGCTTGCAA
Source organism: Paraescarpia echinospica (assembly GCA_020002185.1). Taxonomy (NCBI): domain Eukaryota; kingdom Metazoa; phylum Annelida; class Polychaeta; order Sabellida; family Siboglinidae; genus Paraescarpia; species Paraescarpia echinospica. The sequence continues at coordinate 40,749,524 of CM034533.1, forward strand.
CAATATTTACAATAACCTGACGAAACTTGCAACAATGTTTACAATAACCTGACGAAGCTTGCAACACTGTTTACAATAACCTGACGAAGCTTGCAACACTATTTACAATAACCTGACGAAGCTTGCAACACTATTTACAATAACTTGACGAAGCTTGCAACAATGTTTACAATAACCTGACGAAGCTTGCAACACTATTTACAATAACCTGACGAAGATTGCAACACTATTTACAATAACCTGACGAAGCTTGCAACACTATTTACAATAACCTGACGAAACTTGCAACAATGTTTACAATAACCTGACGAAGCTTGCAACAATGTTTACAATAACCTGACGAAGCTTGCAACAGTGTTTACAATAACCTGACGAAGCTTGCAACAATGTTTACAATAACCGGTGTGTCCAGATGAGGTAAAGGAGAATATAGAAACATTGACTTACAGGTTGGGTGCAGCGATCTAGCGGTATAACACTAAACAATCGATCGACGTAAAAAGTGTAACTTGTCATGGACTCAGAATTGTGGTGTTTAAACCCACTGTTTCTTGCTCTTCGCGGACAGAGTTGCTTTCCTGTCAAGTGTGCGATAAACCACGAGCATTATTGTCTACAGCAGTCACTGGATTGATTTACAGAGTAACGAAATACCTTAACTACCTTTTATCTTTGACAACCAAAGACACTGCACAAAGTGTCGTGGTCAATAATCGTCTAACTGCTGAAAACCTAGAAAAATACCGTGAAGCAGCGCTCATGATCGAAGGGCTTCCTGCTAAATTCATCCGTATGAGAGTGAACATTCTCGTTCCTCATAACATCTGCCAGTTGGCACACTACGTTGCAAAGTTCTTCTATGTGATTGTCAAGTGACAACTCTCTTCTTAGGCAACTTGTTCACATGTTGAGCTAGTTCTACATCACGATTATGACTGTATAAAAGTATGTAGGTTTTTAAAACAAACCTGCTCATATTGAAATATTCAATGTACAAACAACTTTGATATACATGATAAACGTATTTTGATAAAATCACATATTTATGTTGGATTAGTCTATACATTTCTGTAAAAATACAATGGTCAGCATCAGTTAACACAGAGAGCACATGTATATTATTATTATTATGTCAATGGCATTCTGAACACATGATTGCATAAAAAGATTAGGTGTGTAAACAACTTTGGTATACAACATAAACACATTTCAAGAAAATCACGATTGTACATTAGATTATTCCTTACATCTACGGGTAAATTCAAAGTTCAACACATGATAATACAGACTGTACATCCGGACATCAGTTGCCAGTGAACTTCTTGCTTGTCCAGATCTTGTTTAGCTGGTTGAAGGCTGCGGAGGCTTTAGCTATTCTGCAGTTGATCTCATGGTCCATTGCACCCTGGTTGTTGATGGAACTTCCCATGTAGATAAAGTCTTGAAACAATTTCGACTTTGTTCTGACCAATGAGGACGTCAGGCGGTGTCTGATGGTCACCCGGCAGAATGTTCTTGTTCTTCTTGCTGCTGATTGACAGACGTAGTCCTCCTGCAGCTTCACCAATGGCATCCACTATATCCTGGAGACCATGGGTACTGTCGGACAACGCTGCAATATCATCAGCGAAGTCAAGATCAGACAGTTTGCTTCCTCCATTCAAGTCGATGCCCTAGCCGTTCATCGCTTTCTTCAGGACCCAGTCAATAGCCACAGCGAAGAGAATTGGAGAGAGAATGCAGCCTTGACGGACGTCGGTATGTACCTGGAACCAGTCGCTGAAACCATCCTCTGTCCGTATACAGCAGCGAGAATTGATATATATGTGTTCAGTTGCTCTGACTACCATTTTCGGGATTCCGTATGAGAATTGTTTTGTTTCATCCACAGAATCATTGTGAAATGATGTGAAAGTGCGAGAAGAATTTGTAGATCCCAAGAATAACTGAACCGTCAACGTCATCTCTACGCGTGTTGTGTGCAGTTGAAAAAAGGCTATCCTGACATAACAATGTGACCGTGTCATTTACAGATTACTTCCCTTTTCAAAAAACGTTCCTTTGTGAAATTACTAATCAAGAACAACAACATGTTAAGCAAGAATACTTTCGTCCTTAACTTAATGTGATTTTTAGCATTAAGCTTAACATTTAGTGCCTTAGTTGGCACACAAATAGAATACATATGCAAGTTGACCCTGTAACATTTGGTACGGTGTGCCTCGAGGTCCGCGCAAATTCGGAAGTGTGCCGTGAAGTCATAAAGGTTAAGAAGCACTGATCCAGTGCACTGTTGCACTGTGGTTGCAAATCAAATTTTTGAAATGCTATAATCGTGAACACACGTACCAGATATATTATGTTTGAAAGGTTATAATCGTGATGACACGTACCATAAACCAAATACGGATTCCTAAACCCAACATACATTCAGATCATGATCCTAGAAGGTATACGTGCTTGGCAGCCATCTTGGTATTCTGTGTAACCACCATTTGATTGTTGAAGCCTGTTTACATTCATTGACACGTGTATTCCTGAATTAAAAACAAAGAATATGTCTTTATGTCGCTTGGAAGTTGAATTAGCCCCAAATATATAATTTGTTTGTGAGTCGGTCATCTTGAATTCAATATGTTTGTCATATGGGGATATTACATATGGAAGACATTGATTAATTAACACTGAAAATGTTAGGATAGATGTCAATATCATGCTTCTATGTTGTGCAGAAGTTGAGATATTTGGACAGATGGTTTCCATGACAGCCATTTTATATTTCAATATGGTTGTCATCTGGAAATAATTCAAGTGGCACAGCTTGATTCCTTGACTTTGAAACATATGAATCATATATGGATTCCCCATGGAGTCCACAACCTCAATAGGCACTAAAATTACGTTCATAAAACAGAGCAGCCATCTTGAATTTCAATATGTCTGTCATCCGAGGATATAGCATGTCGCAGAAATTTATTCCTTGACCTTGAAAATGCTGGTTTAGCTGCAAAGAACATGTTTATATGTTGCTTAGAAGCTGATATATTTATTTAGGTGATGACTTTTCATGGCGGCCATCTTGACTTTCAATATGGCCACCGTTCTTGGATATTGTAATTGACAGAAATGGATTCTTTGACCCTAGAAATGTTGGGTTAGACACCAAGAACATGTTTTTATGTTGCTCATAAGCTGATATATCTGGATAATAGATTTTCGTGGCGGCCATTTTGAAAACCAAGATGGTGGCTAGGTACCATGTCGATAGCGATGGCTACCTAGTTTTATATGAATCTACATATCATAAACTACCTGCCAATTTTCATGTTTTGTCAAAAAGTACACAATTCGTCAATGTTATGGCTCTTAGCCACTCTACTAAAGTAGGAGGCTCAATGTGATATCCCATATCTAAGATACATTGAGTAGGAGATACGATTAAGAACTAACGTCAACATGATATATACATTTTAATGTTTCAGCTACCGTCGTTTCCCGATTCTACGCAATATGAAGACATCTGTTAAGTAATTACTTAAAGTTGTCAAATGGTTTTCCTTTCGGCAACGATGAAACGTCACTAGCAAAACAAACGTTATAACGAAGAAACATTCTGAAATACGCCCTTCCTTTGGAGTTAGTTATAATCACAGGATAGTTTTCGAACTGCTGGTTACTGAAGGACTAGGCCACTGGTTCTTAATATTTTATGGCTGCGACCACAATTCTTATCGGAAAATATGCTCGGTGACCCTACATTCAACAAGTTAATTTGTGTATATAAAATAAATTATGATAAAGTAAATAGGCACAACATAAAATAAATAATAAATGAGAGTTTTATTTTTAAAAGCTTGCTTAACACGTGGAATTACTAACTCTGGGTTATTCTACCGACCTATAAACAGGATACCCGTTGCAAATGAAGCAAAGGTGGCGGACGAAGTTGGAAAGGTCGTACTATTTCGACAACGTTTGAAGGATATATTATTGTATTAATTTACTTCATACTCGTGATAATAAGGAAGCAGGCAACCCCATAAACATTATAATGTGCTTGGCATACTGATCAAAGCGACATTTTGTATGTGAATGTTACTTTGAAGTATTCGACATGGGTGAATCGAAAGCGGCCCCGAATTTCGCAAAGTAGACTTGTGTGCTTGATGCATTTTGGCGGAATCAAACAGAATGTGACTTTCCCACACCAGATTCATGAAAGACGGACAGTCTACGCCATGTGTAGCGTGGATTTGAAATGCTGTGTGATACCATGCCATACAGCATTTCCGGTTAATTCAATATTCAAATAGGATAACGTATTCACCTCGCGTGCCTCTGGTACAGCGAATCTGAACAATAAAGGAACGTTCGGTCGGATTGTCACTGGTGACTCTTGGCGACCCAAATCAAAATGGCTTCGCGATCGAATTTTGAGTCGCTAACCAGCGGTTAAGAACCTTCCACCTCTACCAACTATAATTCATGCCAAAAACCCACTGATAATTGCCATAACAGAAATATGCGTAAAACAAAAATTGCATGTTTAATTTTTATTTTGTGTATAGTTATGTATGCAATGTGTATGTTGGGTTACGTTGACGTCGTATTACTATTTACGGCCGCGATTTACCTCGACCAATTGCCGTCGTCTCTGGAAACTTTTCATCGCGTTTTGTTGCCTGTGATACAGCTGAGTGAACGTAGACGCGGAGACCGCGAGATGTAGGCCAGACGGCGGGGTGAAGTAATAACACGCCATGGACCAGGATCGAGATTGGAGAGAACGTCATCGTCTTCCTAATTATATAATTGGTATGTATAATAACTATGTCGACTGTAGTCGGTGTCGATATGATGCATTCGAAAGTTTTTAAGCTCAAGAGACTATGACGTCACGCCGGCTTCAAGTATGGCAAAATCGGTGCCGGTCGATGTAGTGGATACATTGCAGTCTGACATAAGTCTGACGTGGTCTGGTCTGGTCTGGTCAGTTCGGGCGAAAATTGCCAGTGCATCCAGGCCTTAACCTGCAAAAGGACTGCCCCAGGCGGTTGGTGGCAGCATAATGAGTAACGCGATAAAAACCGTTGCGTCCCTGCTGCAGTCACCCATCCGGCTATGTTATACAGAATAAATTGCTTAGCGACCCAAATTTAGGTCGCGACCCAGGGGTTAAGAATTGCTGGACTAATATTAGGCGTACTACGATTCTAGAACAGTGTCGTCAGCATTTTAATTTTCAGAAGTACACATTATTCATAACGTCCACAGACGCACTGTAGATTAACACGATAATTATGTTTTAAGATTTACTTCGACTCTGTTGCACCATTTGTTCTAAAGACTCGCATGTTTCCGTTATCATGCAGCAGCTAAACGTTTCGCTGTCAGTCCGACGCTGTTGACGTCAATGGAACTTCCGCCGAAGAAATATGCAGATTTGACAATGACCACATTACAGCAATTCGTTGTCGTTACCAGAGCCAGTAGCGACCACTTCCGCGAGTCTGTTGATGGAGTCGCATCGATGCAAACGAATATGACGGGACGGAAAATCATTTACTATGTTTTGGGCTTCACGCAAGTCGAGATAGCCCAAGTTAGTAAAGTTCCGAAATATTTCTCTTCATCTTCTTGAGGGGTGGGTCCACGCCACTAAGTAACGTCTGAGTGTCTCGTTATTTTCCTCCATCTCTGTCAGTTGTCCGCAATGACCTTCCATTCTTGGCTGTTCACACCTGCCCTCCTGAGGTCCCTTTTTACGTTGTCGTATACATACATACATACATACATACATAGCTACCGCAGCTGTTGCTAAAAGTGTTGAAATATTATCGTGTAGTTGGCACATTGTGTTGTTCATTGTGTTGTTGTAGAAAGCGTTGGGTAGTACTAGTAAGCGTGTATAGTTGACACTTTGTGTTCTAGCAAGTGTTGCGACAGTCTCTGTGTAGTTGACGCATTGGGTTGTTGTAAGAAGTGTTGGGACAGTATCCGTGTAGTTGACACATTACGTTGTTGTAGGAAGTGTTGCGACAGTATCCGTGTACTTGACACATTGTGTTGTTGCAGGAAATGTTGTGATAGTATCCGTGTAGTTGACACATTGTGTTGTTGCAGGAAGTGTTATGACGTTATGACAGTATCCGTGTATTTGACACATTGTGTTGTTGCAGGAAGTGTTGTGACGTTATGAAAGTATCCATGTAGTTGACACATTGTGTTGTTGCAGGAAGTGTTATGACAGTATCCGTGTAGTTGACACATTGTGTTGTTGCAGGAAGTGTTGTGACGTTATGACAGTATCCGTGTTGTTGACACATTGTGTTGTTGCAGGAAGTGTTATGACGTTATGACAGTATCCGTGTAGTTGACACATTGTGTTGTTGCAGGAAGTGTTGTGACGTTATGAAAGTATCCATGTAGTTGACACATTGTGTTGTTGCAGGAAGTGTTATGACAGTATCCGTGTAGTTGACACATTGTGTTGTTGCAGGAAGTGTTGTGACGTTATGACAGTATCCGTGTTGTTGACACATTGTGTTGTTGCAGGAAGTGTTATGACGTTATGACAGTATCCGTGTAGTTGACACATTGTGTTGTTGCAGGAAGTGTTGTGACGTTATGAAAGTATCCGGGTAGTTGACACATTGTGTTGTTGCAGGAAGTGTTATGACAGTATCCGTGTAGTTGACACATTGTGTTGTTGCAGGAAGTGTTGTGACGTTATGACAGTATCCGTGTTGTTGACACATTGTGTTGTTGCAGGAAGTGTTGTGACAGTATCTGTGTAGTTTAACAAGATTTAACAAGATTGCCATCCAGAAAATTAACTCTAGATGGCAGGTGGACAAGGAAACCTTGTGGCTATCGAGAGTCCAATACTTTTTTATCTACGTGTATCCCGCCCTTTTAAGGTATGTGTCGATTTTATTTTTAAACATATTCATGCTACTAGCACCCACACAATCAGCAGATAAGCTGTTCCATTTATTTACAGACCTGATCTCCTCTCAATCTTCTGGTTTCTAGTGTTGTTAAACCACATTCTTTTATGCGTACTAAGATCCCTCAATTTTGATGTCATTTTAGTTGCTCTCCTCTGTACTCTTTGTAGCATATCTATGTCCTTCCTGCGATATGGCCTCCACGTTTTAATACAATATTCTAAATGAGGCCTAACTATTGTTTTGTACAGCGGTATTATTAGCTCTTTTTCGTTATACGTTATATTTCGCCTAATTAATCCAAGGATTTGATTTCCCTTTGAAGCGGCAATACCGCACTGCTCTGAAACCTTCATTTCAGCACTAATGGTTAACCCTAAATCCTTTTCTTTTACAGTAGTACTTAGTACAGAAACCCCCATTGTATAGTGTACATCTTCGTTCCGATGTCCTGGAGGCATTTACATTTCCCAAAATTGAACATTTGCCATCTTTCAGACCATTTTTATCAACATGTCAAGATCATCGTGTAAATGTTGTCTATCTCCATCACATTTAATCCTTCAAAACAAGTTTGTATCATCCACACATTTCAACACCTTGCTTGTTATATCATCGTTCAAATCGTTGATAAAGAATAATATAGGTCCCAGTACTGATACCTGTGTACCCCACTCAAAACTGATTTCCAGTTTGAAGCCTCCCCATCAACTACTACCCGTTGTCTTCTGTCAATTAGCCATTTTCCTATCCAGTTAATTAAATCATTTCCTATGCCATGGGCGTTTAGTTTAAGCAGTAATCTTTGATGTGGCGCTTTGTCGAAAGCTTTCTGAAAATCTAAGTAGATTATATCTACTGGTGATCCCTCGTCTACCCACTTAGTGATGTCTTCCAAAAAAACATAATATATTTGTTAAGCATGATCTCGCTTTTAGAAACCCATGTTGAGATGGGTTTAACAAATTATGTTTAACAAGAAAAATCTGAATTAGCTGTCATAAATAGTCTGATTTCGCCCCCTTGAACTTGGTACTGGCAGTGAAATAATATCTTCCCTGATAAACATCGAACTGAAATACTCATTCAGGTCTTCTGTCATTTTTTGTTCGTAGCTTCTCTTCTAATTTTAGTTGTAGCTTGGATTAGTGCTTCTTTATAATGTTGTAATCTTCGTAATTTCACGTACGTCTTTTGTGTTGTTGCAGGAAGTGCTGTGACGTTGTGACAGTATCCGTGTAGTTGACACTTTGTGTTGTTGCAGGAAGTCTTGAGACATTATCAGTGTAGATGACACAATGTGTTATTGCAGGACCTGTTGTGACAGTATCCGTGTTAATGACACACTGTATTGTTATAACAGGGGCGATACAATATCTGTGTAGTTGACACATAGTATTGTTGTAGGAAGTGTAGCGACAACTTCCGTGTAGTTGACACATTGTATTTTTGCAGGAAGTGTTGCGACAGTATCTGTGAAGTTGACACATTGTATTGTTGTAGGAAGTGTTGCGACAGTATCCGTGCAGTTGACACAATGTGTTGTAGGAAGTGTTGCGACATTTTCCTTGTAGTTGACACACTGTGTTGTAGTAAGAAATGTTGCGACAGTATCTGGGAGACTCCCGAATTTTACGGGATAATTGGCAGATATACAGTATCCGTATAATTGGTACGTTGTGTTGTTGTAGAAAGTGTAATGACAGTATCCGTGCATTTGACACATTGTGTCGTTGCAGGAAGTGTTGCGCGAGTATCCGGCCGTGTTCTGGACGCACTCGTCGTTTCGCTGGATGACACAGAATATGACGCATCTGTATGAACGCGTGAGAGATAGTGACGGGTTTGGCACAACGGGCCACTTGAACTTTGCCGTTACACATTCGGGCATGTTCCGCTACTTGCCGACAGACATCGAGAAACAGAAACATATAGACCAATTCGGCGCCACTGCTACCTTCGTCGTCAACACCCGCTCCAACTTCCACCAGGTGCTCTTGTCGTACTACCTGTGCGATCTCACGCAAGACTGCATCGCTCCCATGAAGAACCGATTCTGCCATTTCACCAGTGATAAAATCCGCAAGTTTGTCAAGTGTCACCGCTTCGACCAATCGCTGGCAAACGTACTTCTATTTACAAGGTGGCGGTACAACTCTACCCGATACGCTATTCGGGACAGCCGCCTCTTTAAAATTATACGTACCGCGACCTCGTATGTTAAGGTGAAAATATGCAAGAGAGCGTAATAACGAGAATCGGTTCTGTGTCCCTTATCCGACTCTCAGTCGCCTTGGTGAACTCGCCAGAAAGAGTGATATATTAACCGCACTTGGAATGGAATCACTGCCGTTAGATGTGCGTGCGTGCGTGCGTGCGTGCATGTGGACAAAACTCGTATTTTGCAGTGAAGATCGTATTACCGAAGTTAGAGAAGAGTGAGAACTATTATGATACGATACTGGCTCAATCACTGTGCAGGGGCCTCCATAGTCCTATATCCGGTGCCGTGGTTGTCTTGTTGTTAAGCTCATCTGTAATATATCATGCATACATGGATATTACTCTCTTCGCAATATGATATTTAGGTCGTTCAGGGCCTTTAGGCCCCGTCAAGCAATACACGCTCAAATAACATCACGGCAGAGTGAACGTCACGCTTGAGTGAACATCTCTTCAGTGACGAGCACGGCACATATCTGCCCAGACGTCACATCTACAAAATAAAATTATTGGACCGTCCGCGTATCGAACCAGATAATTCACCCTTGCTAAGTTTGAGATGATGTCTGACTCACATCACACTGAGCTCGTTTGACCCTAAAATAGGACAAACCTCAATAGATTTCGGATGGACATCGAGATTATAATAACGATTGCATGGACAATTGGACATGACAATAGTTTTGATATTGGTTGGCTATATCTAGTGTGCACTATGCTCACCAAAGCTAATTCTTACGACTGGCGACAAACCAATAACAATTGTGAAAATAATAATAATGCATAAAACTCAGAGAGAGAGAGAGAGAGAGAGAGAGAGAGAGAGAGAGAGAGAGAGAGAGAGAGAGAGAGAGAGAGAGAGAGAGAGAGAGAAAGCGCGCGAAAGCGATAGAGATGTAAAGCCAGCTAGATATAAAAAACAACAAAATAATATGCAATACTAAATAATAACTGTGATAGGTACGTGCCCTGTGTGTACCGAATGACAAACTTTATCCTAATTACCTGTCCACCTTGTTTGGAATTATTTTCCCAGCGATGGGACGACCAGTACCCCTCTACCAGCAGCAAGCATGCCGACCCACCGCAGTGCTGAACCGCAAACAGATGCCTGCCACGCCTCTAGCGTAGAGCGCAGTCGACCGCCTGGCGCCGGGCGCTTTCACGTCTATCTCCCCAATTAACTTGCCTTGGAATCCCGGCTAATTAGTGCATCGACAGTGTCTCACCGGTGTGAAATACTTGCTCCAGAAGTCTATATGTAATAAGAAACGTGTGTAACATGTTGACATAATCTAAATATACTCAATCTAGTGATGATGTCAACGCAGCGGATCAGTACAACAACAGTAGCTGTAGCTGTAGCTGTAGTAGCAGAGCGGTAGTAGCGGTAGGCAATGGGATAAGTTCTTATACAGCGCAGTATCCAGTCCTTGGGACTGCTCAAAGCGCTTTACAATTTACTCACTGGCAGACATGCTCAATTGAACTACATAGCGACTTCTCTTGGAAGCATTCAGCCACGCTGCAATGCGCGAAGACTATTCGTACACAAATATCCGCAACTGTTTATAGCCAGGTACTCATTCATACAGTTGAGTAAACTGGAGAATCGTAGAGTGGACGAACTTGCCCAAGGTTCGAAACGGCAGCACATTGATAGTCCGATGCTCTAGCCACTGCGCTTCAGTGCCATATCTAAGAGGTTAGGACATCTGGTTCTCAGTGGAGGGAACCTAGTTTCGAACCATTTTGTTGCCGTTTCGAAGCTTGGCAATTTCGTTTACACCACGTTGTCCCAGTTCACTCAGGTTATAAATGAGTGCTTGGCTATAGCCAGTGGTGGTTCGATACAGGTATCGGCCGGCGTCAAAACTTGGACAATTTTGTTCACTCTATGTTGCATGTGTCTTTCGGAAGAGACGCTATAAGCAGTTGGTTCCTTCCATCTGGTGCCAGCGGAAGTAAAATATGGTCAAAATGGAAAACACTTGTCGTGGACTGAGCTGGGATCTCATTCTCTAAAACTCCCATTGGCGTAACCGTTAATGTCCGAAAATGGGCAGTGTCAATTAATAGTAGAAGATCTATATTACTGTAATATTCCATGAGTAGGCCTGTAATTCTAAGCAGGATCTACTAATGTATACACATTATATATTTCTACACAATAACTGTCCTGGTTCCTAGTCGATTTATCGGTGGCAGAGGTCCACTTTATCGAACGCATACATGATTCATATTGCGAAGCCGCTTGATTCTATACACTCGATCGAGTGTACAGAATGCTGTATGGTATAATGCCCTTATGGGATATTTATCCAGAGTCACTTCAATGATTCTACAAGCTAGCCACGGATCAAGGGAACGGGATTTGTAAAAACGATCCCACCGGCGGGAACATATGCTAATGAGTGGCATAGGAATCGCGGAAGCCGTAGCGAGCAGCTGTTGAAATAGCCGCGAGACACACTTAAAAGTAACATTCCGTAGTTGCCCTAGGAAGGGCCAAACTATCGCGTTTTCACCGCTTACAAACGGCCATAAACACTGACAATCGGGAGGCGACAGTCATGCTGAGGGCGGCGGTGCTACGAAAGAACGTCAAAGCAATTGACGTTTCTTCACGAGACGTCTCCGTTCACTAGGACGAGGGCGAGTTGTAGATAGTGGCTGCAGACAAACGTTGTTGGACTCGTCGGGAGCGGCTCTAGATACTTATACAATAACAAGGTATGTTGCTTCAACTGGTAGCCAGTTTAGGGCAGGTGTCTAAGCTAGTAGCCACAATAAGCTATGGTGCATCAACTACATGTAGTAGTCAGTTTAAGCTATTGTGCTCCAACTAGTAGCCAGTTTAAGCCATGGTGCTTCAACTAGTAGCCAGTTTAAAATACGTGCCACACCTAATAGCCTAAGGTATGGTGTTATAACTATAGCTGGTGTAAGATATGTTGCTTCAACAAGTAGCCAGGATAAAGCCAGCTTAAGGTTTAACAAGATTTAACAAGAGGTGTGATGTTTAAATTAGTAGCTAGTTTAAGGTATGGTGCTTCAACCAGTATGCAATAGTACTAAAAAATACACTGCATGCAGCGTTATGTAAAATAATACGATTTCAATCAACTGATGTAGTTGTATTCCCTTTAAGAGGCCTGACCCAGGAGCGGACATATGATGTCTGTGTCGTGGCCTTCTGGCCTCAAGTGGCTCCTCTTTCTCGGCCTCGTCTCGCCGGGTCTCGCGAGTCTGGCACGGCGACGTTGTCCCGTGCTGGCGCCGTTCTTCTGCGAGTTCCGCGCTGGGACCGCCGGGACAGGAGACATCATCCGCGTGTGGCGCTACCGGTCACCCTTCCCACCTACCGGGCAGAATAAGAACTCGCTCGCGTACAGGTTGGTCGGTTGATGTATGCTCATGTATGTATGTATAAGGGCGTCTTCTTCAAGGGCAGGGAAAACACAACATCCACTATCTGTTCGTGAAAGTACGTTATATGTTACTTCATCGGGTGTAAGAAATTAAATTCGCCGTCTGTTTTCGGTCCGCGTTGAAGCCGCTAATTTTATTTGCTTAATGTGATAGCGACGTGATGGCACTACTAAACAGTCCGCCATTCGCATATGAAGTGGCATCCCAAGTTCATGCTAATTGCGTCTGTACTATTTATCCGACGGTAGGAATTACCCGAACTTTCCCTACAGGTACTGAGACTCAGTCATTGGGTAAATAAACACATCGTTGTAACATGCAGGCGGTCGGCACCAAGTGGGAGGCGAGGTGTCGTCTTCCCCCGGTTTCTTCCAGTCGATGTACAAGTGGAGAGACTCACGCTGATCTACGCCGACTTGAGGCGCATTCCGCCGGCAGCCTTCGCCAACCTTGCGGTAGGTCGATCACTTCATCCGCTCACTCAGCTGTGATCATGAATGCCGTATTCATTCATTCTGTGTGTGGCCAGGTAGGGCGTCTACCTGGCCACACACAGTGGTATACACGTACGCACGCACTCTCCCACGCACACACAACACACATGCTCGCACGCACGCACGCACACACACAATTGATTGTGTACAAATAATCTTCTCGCTATATTTTGGACCGTTGCTGAATGCTTCTCAGAGCAGTTGAGACGACGTTCAAATCAAATGATTAGCTTTGAGCCTGGATACAGGCTATATAATAATTATAACTTAACTTAAATGGGAACGGAAGCACATGTCACCCGCTGATTACTTTCTTCGTTGAGAGATTGGTCAGTGAAATTACAGATTGTCCGTCTGTAGGTGACGGACATTGACCTGCAGGGCAACCAGTTGACGAACAACATCGCCGGACAAGCGTTTGAAGGTATAGCGCCCTCTCTTCGTCGACTCGGTCTCGCATGGTGCGCCATCACGCGATTGGACGAGGCGTTATTCCGTGGCATGTTCTCGCTAGAGGCGCTGCATTTGGAGGAGAACGCCATAAGGTCCATACCCAGTAAACTGTTTCAGGTGAGATACGCAGCATATCACCGTATTCCCTTGCATTGTATAATACGGGTGTGTTTGTACATTGTTTCTCCGATAGCAGTATACCTTATGTATGGACATCTTTAACGATTGAGAGGAGATCGAGGCTATATTTGGCGGAGATAGATCGTTGAAATTGGTGGTGTATCAAAGTTCATAAGCAAGTGGAATTACTGATTGATAAGTATTATTCTTGCCTTAATATCATTCATAAAGTAGCAGTAAACATATATTGAGTAGCAGTTGTGCTTAAAGTTAGTTAGATAAAGTATTTTAGGACACTTTAGTCTAGTGAGTGATAATAGGGTACGTTAGTTTACGGCTACGATAAGTTTGTAAACAAGATTTAACAAACCTCGTTATGTGGTAGAATATATAGGTGATAAAGTAACAACCATAAACTACCTACATAAGATAATATCTGTGTAAGTCAGTACCTGCTAGACATTTTGATAAGGTAGCTTTGTTGTTAAAATTAAGCATTTGCGATAATCGGGCGAACTAAGTTTATGTAGCTAGTGTCTCTCTTATTCGCTAGGGCGCTGTATAACCTAAATAAATAAGGCAGTCTAGCGTACGCAATCTTACGTAAAGTGTAACATTTGTGCACAGAAAACAGTCTTCTTAAAGACTACATAGACAGTGAATAGTGTAAACACAGTTGACAAAACTATTTTAAATAGCTAATTAGATTATTATTATTAAATAAATTCTGATATGGCGCCTTGCAAGCGGCAAGTCAAGGCAAAGAGACACTTGGTGTGCGACGACTGCCACAGTTGGGTAGATTTTGCCTTATCCGGCTGTACGAAGTCATGGACAGAAACCAAGGAAGAGGGATTCACCTTTCAGTGCGTGGGGTGTTGGAAGGTGAAATGTCTGGAGAAAGAGGTAGCTAGGTTGGTAGATATTGTGAAGGGGATGGAGATGAGAATCAGCAAGGAGACAGATGGAATGGAGAGAGACGACAGGGATAAAGTTGGGAATACTGTGAAACTGAAGGAGCAGAGTAGTGGCAACAAGACCGAGGAAAGGAGACTGAGAGGAGGGAAGGTGATCGGAGGGGAAGAAAGTGGAGGATCGACGGCAGGAAATGTGACAGGTGTGAAGGTGGCAGGAGAGAAAGTGACCGTAGAGAAAGAGGTAGGAGGGAAAAAGAGACGGGAGAGGAGAGAAGGAAATGCAATGGGAGGAAAGATGACGGGAAGAAAGGAAGTGAGAGTACATGTGACAGAAGAGAAGTCGGGAGGGACGATGACAGGAAGAAAGGTGACAAGAGAAACAGCGTCAGGAAAGAATGGAACGGACGAGATTGTGACGGGAGAGCAGAAGACAGGGGAACAAGATTACAACCAGACAGATGCAAACCGTAGAAAGAGCTACACTGAGGCAGTGATTGAGGGGGCAATGAGGAAAGAGAGGGTGTTTATGGGCGATTCGATTATGAGAAAGACAGATAAGACTCTAAGCGAGGGGGAGGACGTCGTTGTTTGTCTACCGGGGGCTAGGATAGAACATGTAACTGAAAGGGTAGAGAAGGTACTGGGGCATGGCAAGGGAGGGTCTATACTAGTACATGTAGGGACAAATAACGCAGAGAGGAAGGGAACAACTGGGATAGTTCAGAAGTACAGACAGTTAGTGAAGAAGTTAAAGAAGACAAGAGTAGAACAGATTATCCTCTCAGGAATTTTGCCAGTAATGGGAGGAAGGGGGCCGACATATAGAAACTGCAAGAGGATGGCGATCAACGCACTAGTTGAGCAGATGTGTAAAGAAGAGGGGGTGGGATTCGTAGATTTATGGGGATACTTTGTTGGGAGGGAAGATATGTACATGAGAGATGGCCTACATCTAAGTGGAAAGGGGGCAGCAGTTTTCTCAGAGAACTTGCTGCAATCTGTTGACAGTGGGACAGGCTGCATCTATTTAAACTAGATTCGCAGGGGGGATTCACAGAGAAGCCTGAAACTGGAGGCATAGATAAAGACAGCAGAAATAAATCGGCAAAGAACAGCCTGGAAAACTGTTCTGAATCAGGATATAAATGCATTTGTTTAAATGCAAGGAGCATAGTAAACAAAAGAAGTGAACTAAACATTATGGTAGAAGATATTGACCCTCACATAATAGGTATAACCGAATCGTGGGCCACCACTGATATATCAGATGCCGAATTGGGACTAACAGGATATGTAATGTTTAGGAAAGATAGAATAGGAAGAAAGGGAGGTGGAGTTATTTTATATATTAAAGAATCTATCCAGGCTTATGAAATAAAATTAGAAAGAGAAGCAGATTGCGAAGAAGCTGTTTGGTGTAACATAGTTACAGGAAACTCAACGTTAACAGTTGGGTTAGTTTATCGAAGTCCAAACATAAGCATAGAAGAGAATGAAAAAATACAAAACGCTATAAGGGAAGTAAGCAAACGGAACTGTATTATTATGGGGGACTTTAACCATGGGCATATACAATGGAAATCTCTACAGAGTATGGGGAGTGAGGACCACAAGTTTTTAGTTTTAGTACAAGATAGTTTCCTTTCTCAACATGTGCTAGAACCAACCAGGGGAGAGAATGTGTTAGACTTAGTTTTGTCCTCACAGAAAGAATTAGTTGACAATGTCACGATATGTGAGCCACTGGGGAGTAGTGATCACAACCAGATACATTTTACCATCAAAGTAAAATCAGAAAGGAATAGTAAAAGCAGTATAGGAGAAATTTCCACAAAGGAAGGTATAAGGACATGAGGAAATATTTAGCAAAGATAGACTGGAATAACACACTGAAGAATAAGACAGCAACCGAATGCTGGAATATCTTAAATAGTGAAATTAAGTGCATAGTCGATAAATTTGTACCTTTCAAAAAACAAGGGAAACGGTCTAAAAAGAAACACTTATCGAAAGAAGCCATTAGAAAAATTAAGTATAAACAAATGATGTGGAAGTCATATAGATGTACTGGAAATGATGAAGACTACAACATTTATAAAGAAGCACTTAATCAAGCTACAGCTGAAATTAGAAATTCAAAGAGAAGCTATGAAAAAAAATTAGCTAGTAATATAAAACATGACAGTAAGAGTTTTTATGCGTATATTCGAAGCAAACAGAAAGTTCAGGATAAGGTCGGTCCTCTAGAAGATAGTGCTGGAAATACAATATCAGAGGGATTCTTAATGGCAGAAGACCTGAATGAGTATTTTAGTTCAGTGTTTACCAGGGAAGATATTAGTTCACTGCCAGTACCAGAGGCTAAGTTCAAGGGGGCAGATTCAGACTATTTAGGACAGTTAGTTGTAACCTCGGAAATGGTAGCTAAGAAAATAAGGGCTATGAAGGATAATAAATCACCTGGAGTGGACGGGATTCCGCCCAAACTACTATTGGAAATTGTAGAACAAATTAGCGTACCGCTTGCAACAGTTTTCAATTTGTCATTAGAAGAGGGAGTGGTTCCTTTAGAATGGAAAGAGGCAAACATTATACCGCTATTTAAAAAAGGTTCGAGAAACAAGTCGGAGAACTATAGACCATTGAGTTTAACATCAGTGATTTGCAAATCTTTAGAAAGATTAATTAAAGATCACATGGTGGATTTTCTTGTTAAACATAACTTGATAAACCCATCTCAACATGGGTTTTTAAAAGCGAGGTCATGCTTAACAAATATGTTATGTTTTTTTGAAGACATCACTAGGTGGGTAGATGAGGGATCACCAGTAGATATCATCTATTTAGATTTTCAAAAAGCTTTCGATAAAGTACCACATCAAAGATTACTCCTTAAGCTAAAGGCCCATGGCATAGGAAATGGTATAATAAACTGGATAGAAACATGGCTGATTTACAGAAGACAACGTGTAGTAGTTGATGGGGAGGCTTCAAACTGGAAATCGGTATTGAGTGGGGTACCACAGGGATCAGTATTAGGACCTATATTATTCTTAATACATATCAACGATTTGGATGATGAAATAACAAGCAAGGTGTTGAAATTTGCGGATGATACAAAAGTGTTTAGAAGGATTAAAAGTGATGGAGATAGACAGCATTTACAAGATGATCTTGACAGGTTGATCAAATGGTCTGAAAAGTGGTAAATGCTGTTCAATTTTGGGAAATGTAAATGCCTCCACACAGGTCATGGGAATGAAGAGGTAAAATATAAAATGGGGGGTACTGTTCTAAGTACTACTGTAAAAGAAAAGGACTTGGGGTTAACCATTAGTGCTGATATGAAGGTTTCAGAGCAGTGCGGAATTGCAGCGTCAAAGGGAAATCAAATCTTTGGATTAATTAGGCGAAATATAGCATATAAGAAAAAAGAATTAATAGTACCGCTGTACAAAACAATAGTGAGGCCTCATTTAGAATATTGTATACAAGCATGGAGGCCATATCGCAAGAAGGACATAGATATGCTAGAAAGAGTACAGAGGAGAGCGACTAAAATGACACCAAATCTGAGGGATCTTAGTTACGAAATACGCCTAAAAGAATGTGGTTTAACAACATTAGAGACCAGGAGATTGAGAGGAGATCACATAGAAGTGTTTAAAATATTGAATGGTTATGAAAATATTGATAAACATTTTTTTCTCAGTTAAGAAAAATAGAAGGACCAGAGGACATGAAGCTACATTAGTAAAGGAGCAGTGTAGATTAGATATAAGAAAGTTCTCATTCTCACAAAGGACTGTAAATGAATGAAACAGATTATCTCCTGATTGTGTTGGTGCTAGTAGCGTGAATGTTTAAAAATAAAATCGACACACACCTTAAAAAGGCGGGATACATGTAGATAAAAAGTATTGGACTCTCGATAAGCCAAAAGGCTTCCTTGTCCACCTGCCATCCAGAGTAATTTTCTGGATGGCAATCTTGTTAAATCTGATTCCCTTAAACAATACCATGCTCAAAGAATCAGAATCAGTCAGATCAGAATCAAGTTATTATTGGCTACTTTTCAGATGGATTATACATACATTCACGATAAAATACAGAGACGAAAGTGTAGGCTATCTACTACTTAATACTTAGAACTCTATTCCATCATAGTGGGGACAAACTAGTGTTAGCTCCGTTACCCCTCACACCCTTGCAATTTGCACCCTGTACCACAAGTCGTGTTTCAGGCCTACGTTTATATGTAGATCAATCAATCAATGTATGAAAAAGAGTTATCAGGCTTTCCGATTACTACAGCTGCAGTCACTGTGACTGCGCGCATGTTCCAAAGCTCTGACTCCGTGGCTGCATTTAAATATTCTAATGTGCGTGTATCGTGGATCCCGAACGGAATCCGCCGCAATTATGATTGCTTTTTTTGTGTTTGCTAATCGCGCGCGCGCGTGTGTGTATGCACCAATGCCCTGTGTTTCACATAACGCTGCCAAATATGTAACTGAACCGAAATCACTAAACATTTTAAAAGTGCGCCATTGAGCTTGAAGTTTGACCAGAACCATAGTTACTTACTGCAAGCCCTACATACTGCAAGCCCTACACACAACTCTGTTTACAAAACAGTTCACATGTGGCTTAACAATGACAACTTTCTTGCAGGATTTGCGGGACTTACGACACATATCGCTGGCTGGTAACCGCTTATATGACGGACTTCCGGTCGACGTCTTTCGTTACCAAGCCAACCTAGAGACGCTCGACATCGGGTACTGCCATCTGGCAGTCATACAGTGGAATTTGTTCTCTGGCCTGTGGAACCTGAAGACGCTCGACCTGCGCGGGAACTACATCCGGGCACTTCCGATGCAAGTATTCTACGACCTGAACTCTCTCGAGACGCTCAAGCTCAGCCATAACGCCATACACCAGCTGCAGTCAAAAGTACTTATTGGCCTCTACAATCTTCGCGTATTTGAAATGGAGGAATGCCGTCTGACTGAGATAGACGCCGATGTTTTTATGACGACAAAACATCTGCGCGAGCTTGATCTCAGTAACAACGGAATTGCGCATTTCGAGCCGGGAGTACTGCTTGTTGGTTCGTTGCATCGAGTGCATCTGGACGGGAATATGTTGCAGACAGTCCCGTCTGACATAGGTCACCTATCGGCACTGCGTGAGCTCGATCTCTCGTATAATCGCATTCAGCGTATCGACATCTGTAAATTTAGCAACATTATGAACCTTACTTTCCTTAATATCAGAGAGAATCCGTTCATCTGCGACTGCGATCTATTCTGGCTCCGGAAGCTGCGCACCGAGCTTATGCGCAGGTGGCACCCGTCGCGCCCCCAACCGTTTATTCCCGGAAAGTGTGCCAGCCCGGCGCTGCTCAAGGGTATCGTTATCACGAACTGGCTGGACATCAGGTGTTTCAGCAAACTGTATCACGATACCGATTCTTGCCAAGCCGGTTGACGCTGACGGAAGAATGTTGCGTCAAGTTCAATTCCTGTGGTACAGCTGGGCTCAGAGGGCGCCTAGCCACCATCGTTGTTAACCGGAATGATGTCAACGTAACAAAATATAGGTTTTCTGATGCGGCAATGTAAAATATGTTACTTTTGATGTTCGCCAACATTAAACTATCCGCCATTTTAAAGATGGCGCCTGCCAAAACCTATTAATCCCATATCTTAAGAACTAGGTCAGCTAGAGCATAACGTTGATGTCCAAATATAGATAATATACTAATTATGTAAAACTAAATGAAATGCTAATTACAAATCGATCACCAGCTTATTCACAGTTTATTTCACATTTGTACACATTTTATATGGTAGCATTCCGAGTTTACAGGAAACTGTTTAATTAATGGTATTCTAACCTTAGCGGATCATAATATGCAAATATTCCAACACTACCAGCATGCCTTATTGACCCGGAACAAATGTGGGGGGTTGCACCAGTCAATTTTGGCATTCATGACCCGGCTCATCGGACCCCGCACTCTCCGGCTGATTGGGTGCCTGAACACAAATTTACATGCAAAACGAGTTTTATCGAACATTAGATATGACAAAAACTGTTTCACGTATTAACAGAACATGTATCCCTTATTGTCAATTAGCCATTGCCAACAACACTGCATTACTTATGATAGTTGCATAAAGAAAACAACAAGACACTAAATATTTACCCAATAGTATTTTATCGTTAAAAACACATACAATCGTGATGTTGCGCGCCGTTGGTCGTCCTTAATTATTCAAATGGCCGTGAAGTTGTAAGTAGCATGATCCGCTTCTACAGAACTCGAAATATTAAACATTGATAAGTATTAACAACGTTACAGCATCTCCTTTCTAGAGTCTGTATACATAACCACCGGTAGCGTCACGATACCGTGGAGGCTGGAGTCCGGTTAACGACTTGGTCTAGTCGTCGTAGTGTCGGGCAATAGGCGCGGTAGGCCTACCTAGGCAGAATAATCTGGTTTAGGATTCGATTTGACACCTCAAACAAAGTTACATTGTCGGAGATCCAGAGGTGCCAAGTCTACCGATTTGATGGTAGACTTCACGTTTTTGTCTAATTGTTTGGGATAATATCACGGTCTACCGCGCTTTAGTGCCGAAATCTACCGCCAGACCGATATTTCACGGTATATATTTTTTTCTGATTTTAATCATCATAAACCTGCGAGTGTCAAGATTTAATAACATAATTACTAATTTTGAATCCGATTATCTATGAAAATGCACCAAAAATAAGTAAATTTAGCCTAATATTGAACAATTATCCGGCCATGGAGCAATTAGC